>CM031878.1:44841429-44981697 GCA_018697195.1 Certhia americana | reverse complement strand
TTACCAGAGGAAGAACTGTGACTGACTTGTTGTTTTGGGTTTTTTTTTCCTCCTCTAGTTCTGTTTATTGTCAATATTGTAATTATTGTTAATGTACCTTGTTGGACTAACTAGTAAAAAACTGTTATTCCTACCCTCCTTATCGTTGCCTAAGACCCCTTTTTTTTCAATTTTGGAATTATAACAAACCCCAAGGGAAGTTTCCCTTTTCTTTAGTCCCTGTCTTTCCAAACCAAGACACATACGAATCCCATCTTCTACGAAATATTTTTAACTTTTTTTTCCTATGAATATTCCAGTTTGTAAGTGTGGAAATATTAATGCAATTTAATAAGGTGCTATCTTAGGGCATTTAAAACATGGGTAATGCAAAATGCTGTTTTCTTAAAAGATATACTAAACAAACCTGCTAAAAATACTTCAAAAAAACCCTGATACGCGGGATCAGCCTCTGGCAGGCTTGCCATTGCAAAATGCATGACAGATCCTTGAGTGGCGACAACTTAGTATTCCTCATGAGTAGCTCTCATTTTCTGTAACACTTCTTCTGCCTCTTTCAGCCTTGTAGTAATGTAAAAGAAATACATTTTCCCACAATATTTATGCATGTTTTCTGTAACCAGGAACTGAACACTGGAGGAAATTCTTCTCTCCCAAGGCTGAAGTGGTTACAGGGACAACTCATCAGAGCATGTCTGATATATAAATGTTAAGTCATGCTGAAGAAGACCTGACTCCACTTTAATTTCTCTCTCTTCTGTTCACCAAAGGCAGAAACTCAGGACAAAGGATTATTTCTTTCTTGGGTACCATGCGCTTCTAAAATAATGAAGTAAACTGAAAACCCAGAGGACTCTGCAGCATCTTGTGGCTTTAGAGCTGCAGAAGTTAATACCAAGAAAAGGTAGTAGCTAATACTTATGCTGCAGGGGTTGTGCCAGCAGATCATGTAAACTGACTGCCTGATAAAAAATTCTGAAGAACTCTGTTTTGAAGAAGAAAAAAATTATGTAACATGTTCTGAAGGTTTAAAAAGTTATCAGTTGATGACCTTTACTTCAACAAAGTAACTTCTCAGCTCTGCTGTCTGGGCAAGGTGGAGATAATCGGTGGAGCTAGGAGGGACAGCCTACTCAAAATGTCAATTAAATTATGCCACGCCATAGAAGTTGAGGAATGTTTTTTATTAAGAAATATACATGGAATATGTGCAAATATAAGTTGTTTTTCCAGAAAGGGAAAGGTAACCAGTTCCTTGAGGCTGCCTTTATTTAAAGAATCATAGAATGGCCTGGGTTGGAAGGGACCTTAAAGATCCTAGATCCAACCCCCATGCCACAGCCAGGAATACCTTCTGATACATCAGGCCCATCAAAACTCCATCCAACCTGGCCTTGAGAGGGCAACTTCCAGTTAGCCACAGCTTCTTTGGGTAATATGTGCTAGTGACTCACCACCTTCACATTAAAGAATTTCTCCCTAATATCTCATCTAAACCTACCCTTTCTCAACTTAAAGCCATTTCCCCTAATCCTGTCACTGCTGTAACTCGACTGTAGAAGGCCACCAATTTTGTCAGGCACTATCTACTTAGTGAAGGCACATTGGTCATCAACACTTATCTAATTATTTTTTCTTGTGCACTTCCATATTTTCCAGGAGCATCTGACCTATGATGGCTCCAGAAGCATAGGTGAGACTTACTGGCCTGTAGTTCCCATTCCACACTTACATATCCTTTTTAAAATGTGGGTTATGTTTTCCCTTTTCCAGGCAATGGGGACATCACCAGACTGCCACAACTTCTCAAATATGGTGGACAGTCTCTCAGACTCTCAAACTCTCCTCTGCCAGTTCCTTCAGGATTCATGGATGTATCTCATCAAGTCCTGTGAACTTGTGCAGCTCCAGGTTTCTCAGATGGTCTCAAAACCGATCGTCTCCTACAGCAGATGATTCTCCAGTCCCTTTATATTCTGTGACTTCTGCAATTTGGAAGAGTGGCTGAAGCACTCACCAGGGGAGACTGAGTCAAAAAATTCATGGAGTACCTCAGACTTCTCCATGTTTCTGGTAACCAGGTCTCCTGCTTCCTTCCAGAAAGGGTCCATATTGTCCCTAGTCTTCCTTTAATCATCAACACACCCATAGTACATTTTCCTGTTGACCTTGCTGTCCTTGGTGAGTTTGAATTCTATCAGGGCTTTAGCTTTCCTAACCTTACCTCTGGCTGCTCAGACAGTGTCTTCATATTTTTCCCAGGCTGCTGTCCTTGCTTCCACCCCCTGTGTGCTTCCTTTTTGTGTTTGAGTTTGTCCAGGAGCTCTTCATTCATCCATATAGGCCTCTTGATATTTTTCTTTACTTCCTCCTTGTTGGGATGCATCACTCCTGAGATTGAAGAAGGTGATCCTTGAATATCAACCAGCTTTCTTTGGCCTCTCATCCCTTTAAGGAGTAATCCCACGTTACTCAACTAAGCAAATCCCTGAGGAGGCCAAAGTGTGCTCCTCTGAAGTCCTCTGAAGGGTAGTGAGTGTGCCTTCCTCACTGCACTGGAGATCTCAAATTCTACCATTTTATGGTCATTATAGTGCAGGCTGTCCTAGAGCTTCCCAGGACACCAGCCATTCCTTGTTGGTGAGAACAAGGTTCAGGATGGCACCTTCCCCTGCTGGTTACTCTGTCACTTGGAGAAGGAAGTTTTCATCACTGCATTCCAGGAATGTCCTGGATTACTTATGTCCAACAGCTGTCAGGGTGATTCAAGTCCCCTCTGTGGACCCAGCTTGTGAATGTGAGGCTGTTCCTATCTGTCTACAGAGGGTCTCATCTGCTCAATGCTCCTGGTCAGGCAGCCTGTAGTGTGCCCTGCTATAATGTCACCTGACCCCGCCCTGCCTTTAATCCAGATCCATGAGCTCTCAGTTGGGTCCTCATCCATACCCTAGCAAGAGCTCCACCCATTCCAGCCAGTCCTTGACATGGAACAGAGAGCAACACTTCCTCTCTATAAAATAATCTATCCAGGAAAAAAATAAAAACCAAAAAAATCAGCACATCATTTATTTTGGTTTCTGCCCAGGAACTACAAGCATGTCTCCTGCATTTGATTGAGTTCTTCATTGTCCAGAGTGCTTCCATGAGAACCTTTCTGAGAATTTTGTCTTCAATGGCCCAGATTTTTTACTTCTTTTGCCAGCATTGGTGCCCACATTGATTTGAATCCCTTGATCTTCAAGCTCTGATTACCACAGATGCATATCAAAACTAGAATATTTATATTTCTGTTGGTTGTCCTAACACTTGCGATCCTTGTTTTCCTTTTCTTCAAGTCAGGGCTTCAGCAAGTCTCACTTTACTTCAACAAAACCAAAACAGATCCTGTTTATTCACCTCACAAGTGTCATAAAGGAATCACCAGAGAGAGTCTCACTTCCATAACTTGCTGCTTCATCCTGGTGCTGTTGCAGGGCTCAAGCTCAGCCTAATTAGAGGCTTCATTTGACAGAGCTGTCAACCCTTGGCAGCTACAAAAGCACTGCACCTACTCCTTGTAGCACTTGTACAGTTAGAGCAGAAGCTGTTCTCCTAATGCCTCAACTTCCAAATTTCTAACACTTGCCATAATCAGAGTGCTTATCTCCCAAATCAACTCTACCTGCGCTGCCTTCAGTACACTTTTAAATTCAAGTTCTTGAGGCCAGAACCTTGAAAAAGACTTAATGGAAGTGCTTAATCTTTTGTCCATCATCTCTGCTGCTGCACAGTCTGTGGACCTTTTCCCACAGCTTCATTTAGCAACACCATTTCTCAACACTAGCACACTTCCTGCAGCATAGGAATTCTTTCCCCAGACCTCCATTCTCAGCAAGAGGCCTTAGGCTCTCCTGGAAGGCAGCATCCACTGACCACAGCTCTGACTTGATAACAGCTCAAGTGGCACAGGGACAGGTACCCCAGCAGGTGTTGAGCTGTTGTGACACCACTGCTGAGGACACCTGTGCCTTTCTAAGCCAAGCTGCTGAGCCCCATTCTGTGCAGCCTGCTCTGCAAACTGCCACATTTGTTGGCTGCCTCTGAGCTCCTCCTCTATTAACTGGCCCCTCTTGACAAAGTACCTCAACTAAAGAACAGACTGGCAACCAGCAACTCTGTGGACTACATCCTTCACATGTATAGAGAATTTATGCCCATTGTGCTAAAAATGACACAGAATTAACAGCAAAATTAAAAAGCAGTCACAATTCCATTTTTAAAAAAAAATAGAAATACCCAGCACTGAGAAACAATCATAACAATGGCATAGAAACAAGTAAGAAACAACATTTTTCAGAATTAAAAATGAAGAAGTGGCTTATGGACTAGAGTTTAGCATAAATGGGCTGTAAAATCTTCACATAGAATGGATTTCAGAGAGTAAACCTCATGACAGAAACTGCTTTCCAGCAGATTTTAATTTTCTGAGTAAAATAGTTTTAATGGAATAAATAGAGGATTATGGCATAGAAGAATTGAAATTAACTAATCAAACATTTTAGCATAGTTTATTTAAAACCCTTTTTCTGTGTTTCCAAAACAATAGAAATTATTCTTCTGAAGACTGCTTGGATAGTAAAGGCAAAGTATCCTTGGTAACCATAAAGCCTTCTTGTATCCTACACGATTGATGTTTTTGAAGCCTCTGGGAAATACTCTACATTTTTCATCCCAACAACAATTTTGGAGGAAGTACTTTTCTGCTATACTACTACCTGTTCAAGTTATTAGATTAGAATGCTCATTTATACAATGTCAGTCCTAGAGAGGATTTTTTTTTTTCTTTTTGCTGACTGCTGTGATACAGGGAGAGGTCATGCATTTGGCAGTCAAGAGTTCTGGTCACAAAACTTCACTGTTTTCATCTCTGCCTAGGAAAGTAGGTGAAACATTGAAGAAGAAGTTTCTTAGTTATGGTTTACAGGAAGAAACTAGAAATTTGATGGGATTTGTGTCTTCCAGATGCCACCTGCTGGGTAGGCAGGGAAAGAGTGTGAATTCTCTGTAGCCTGTCCCATAAATAACACCAGGAAAGGGTTGCCACTGTGTACTGTTTCTCTCCAGATATGTCAGAACACTTACTGCTTCTTCCAAAGCTTTAGTTTCTTTGGCTTTCATAGATCTGGCTTCTGTAGTTTCTCTTCCTCTGCCTCTTTGTCCTTCTCAGAAGGTATCAAGAATATTTGTTACCCTTTTCTCTCACTGTAGTCTTGTCTATGAGGGTTGCCATCAGTAATTAAAATCAAATCATAGCACTGCTATGTTGTCTTAAAATTAATTTGCATGTCTTGCACCAAGACAGTTTCCAGAATCAGTCTTATGCTCTGCCATTTTCTCATTATTTCCCCACCATATTTTTTTTTTTCTAATTTCATGTTCAGAAAATCAAGAAATGTTTTAGATTAACCCTTTGGTTTATTAGAGATTGACCCTTTAGGTTTATTAGGCACAGATAATTATCTTGATTTCCTTGTTTCACATTACCTCACAAACTGAGAACTCTTATCTATGAAAAGCAGTGGTTTTTAGACAGTTTTAGACAGCATCTTTGGTCTTGTTTGTTACACAATGAGTGATTACCGTAGTTTGTTCCCAGAGGGCCATTGAGAAGAGCTCAAAAGTCCCTGAACTTTCCATTTGGTTAATCCAGTGACAGTAGCCAGTATTTTTGATGAATTTGGACCATTTTAGGTATGAGGCCTGCACAGTACTCTTGAAAGCTTAGGTTCTAGAAAAGAATCATTAGAAAAGTAAAACAGTGACTGTAGTACAACATTAAGGACAAAGCTCATGATGTTATTGATCACTTAAAGGGCAGTTTGTTTTGCCTGCAGCTCCTTACAAAGTATTTAGCTACATTTATATACACATGCCCTCAGAGATATATAAAAATGTATCTGATTTTAAGGACACTCCTTTGACTTTTTGTCCTTTTCTTCCTATTCTTTTCTTTTGTATTGTCATGTAAAAAGATGCATATTTGGACATTCCTGTTCTTTTTTCTCCTTTAACTAAAAAAACTATTTCTTACAAGGTAAAGTAAGTTAAATTGGCTGCAACATTATGCTTCAGCCTTTCCAACTTATTAGTAATCATTCCCCTGATTATGCCAGAAAATAATTCAGTTTTCTGAATTATGAACTTAGATCACCTTTTTGAAATAATTATTTACCTAAGGAGCTCTCACTAAAACCAGGATATCAATATTCTGTCCAGAGCTGACATACCACTGTATTCATCAACAGTACTACACAGTGGTATTTTCAGTTATAGAGCAAATGAGATAAATACAAGATTAATAAAAGACACTTACTGAAATTTGCTTTCCCTTCTTTCATAAAAAGTATCTTAATTTCCATGCAAAATGCTACCTACTATAACTCAATCTGGTATTTCTACTTCTCTTATTTTAGGTCTGATAGTTGCCTATCTAATCCCTCCTTTTCAAACATATTACAGGATTCCACAGAATGAAGAACGTACCTTTCAAGAATATCTGTACCACAATCTACAGGTGAGATTGCACATACATTTGATTACCACTTGCAACAATGAAAAACTGACAAAGTGGCCACAAAAATTGGTATTAATGGCATAAATACATTATGAGATCTATGGAAGATAGATTAAAAAAGAATTTGAAAAGCATCACAAAGTACTAAAAAGGACCAAAAAAGTCCATGACCACTCTTTCATATCCACAAAAATCCCAAACACATTCTTCAGAGGTTCCATTTTACATCTGTAAGTCATGGAGTCAGAAAGACCCATAACATCTTTCGTATTACATGGGTATAGTTCATGATCACCTTCAGCATGAAAAGGTCCTGATAGAAGCCAAAGACACAAAGGCATTAGAGTTTTCAAACGTCCATAAAAGGAAATTTAGACATCAAATGAGAAGAGATTCTGAAATACTTCAATAGCAGGATTGTCACCAAAACCCTTCTGACTGTAAAAAAGATTTGTGAAGCTGAAAAAACCTACTGCTCTTGATACAAATAATCACCTATGGATAAGTAGCCTCCTAAGCTGATTTTTGTTTTAGACAAAGCAGAGCTTCTGAGAAGGATGTGTGCTCTGTATTGTATATCCAAGGCATGGATACAAAGCTATGCAGCATCCCTGGTTAGACGGCAACCCCAAATCAAGCCATCCCGTGACAATAAATTAAAACTGTCTCTTTCAGTTTTAAGGTAACCACAGACTATGTTCAGTGTCAAGACTAACACAACCTGTTTGTTGCCATGTCAGACAGATCTTCATGCAGCCTATCAGTTTTTTCTGTTCCAAACTGAGTGTAAATTATCTGAAGAAAATAAAACTGTGAAAAAACTATATAAAGTAGCATAGCTCTAAAACATCCTAAAGTCTACTGGATCATATTTTCAAAATTAGAAATAGAGCAACACACTTATGGATGTATTTATTTTTATGTACCAAAACCTCATTCTTAAAATCCATGCTTAATTTCTTCCAGTGTGCTTACACCCTTATCTCAGTTTTCAGTTTAGCTTTTCAGCTCATTAAAAGCTCCACCCCCACATCTTTCAATGTAGGCCACAATAGGCAATCAACTTTCTCTACTTACAATTAAATTGTGTTTTGTGCCTCATTTTCTGTCAGATCACCCTCACAGCGCAGCTGGAATATTTCAGTTATTGTCACCTCTTACCTTATACATATATATCCTTGTATACTTGCATGCCAAATTAATTCTTCCTAAATGACTACCTTTATAATGAGATCCTCTTCTGGGACTAGGTAGAAAGAATTCCTAAAAAGTCCTAAATTTCCAATTACAGAAGTCAAACAAAACACAATAATACCTTTGCTTATGAGAGTAGAAACATCTTTCAAAAGGTGGCTGCCTCTGAAATCTCTTCTGATAAATAGTTAAGTTGATCTGATCTTTTAAATGAAAATTATCTAGCCTAAATTTGTTTTGATTCCTTAAATTCCTTTTCAGCATACTTGTTTTGTTGAAATTAATTGTTTAAAACAAATTTGTTCAGGGCTGGAGTTTAGTGTAAAACAAATGGTGCCAGTGACAGATTCCTTTCCCCTTTGTTCCCTTGGAGCTGAATGATCAAAATGTTGTAATTTACCCTCCCCTGGGACCTGCAAAAAGGCAGAGAGAATACTTAGTGTTCCCCGTTATTGGTATCGTACATGTATATCTGCTAACACTTGAACTACCATGGAACCTAATTTGTCTATCCAAGAAATCTCACTGAAGGGGGAATAAACGAATTTCAGCCATTACAATTAAGATGTAAACTGTGCCTTTGAAAGCAGACTAAAAAAAAAAAGAAATTGTATATTTAAGTGCTTTATTACTGCGCTTGTTAGAAAGGGTTGAATGAGCTTACTGTGCAGCTCCACAAACAGGTACCAAGGAAGAAATGGCAGATATTAGAGTATGTAAGAGCAGACAGGAAGTTGGGACATTTTCAGATGACATTTCTGCTGGAGAACTTGCACTGTCAAATCCTTGCCATCACCGCTACAAACGCATTACTACTAAGAGCTCCAAAGCATTAGCAGCTTACTCTACTGAAAAACAGATCAGCTACTTCTGTGACAGACAGATGAAACTTCCGCTTATCATTTTATTTTCAGGCTTTTTAGTAGGTCCTCCTAAGTTTTTAGACCTCATGAGCTGCAGCAATTACAGTGCTATATGTAGTTCTGTGGCAGTCCAATTAGCTGGGATAAATTAAAAAGCCAAGCCCAAGTTCTCTGTACCAAGGAGTGGGCCTAGGACGTTGAAGAGCAGGAGGCTAGGACCTTAGACTTGTAAGGTCAAGCCCCTGCCCCATAGTTACAACTGGACACCCATCCTAGGTAAATCCCATATCTAGCTAAGTCAGCCACAGCCCCTTGTCTCTGGATGCTGCAGCTCCCAGACCATGTGCTCTCTAGGGAACAGCTCCAGGTCAAACAGCTTTGAGTGCTGCCTAGAGAGCATGTGATCACTGAAAGGGATTAAAGAACATCTCTGGGCCTCATCCATCCTACCCATCCCATTTTTTACAGCCATGCTTTCCCAGCCAAACTGGGTTTGATGTAGCAGGAGGAAAACCCACTCCAGACTGCTACATAGTTCAAGCTATTTACAAGGGGAAATTTGCTTTTTGACAGTCTAAGACCACAGCCGGACAAAACACGATTTAATAATAGAGACATTTACATTTAGCAGGAAAATTAATTTTCACATGGAGGACTGGGATGTGATTTGTGGCCACCAGCATGGCTTCACTAAGGGCAAGTCCTTCCTAATCAGCCTAGAGTGGCTTTCTATGATGGAGTGACTCCACCAATGGACAGGGTTAAGGTTATAGATGTCATTTATCTGAACTTCTGCAAAGCCTTTGACATAGTCCCCCACAATATTTCTCTCTCTAAACTGTAGAGAGATGGATTTGACAAGCAGACTGAGAAACTGGGTGGACAAATGCGTGTAGAGGGTATTTGGTCAATAGCTTAGAGTCTTGATGGACATCAGTGGTGTCCCTCAGGGGACCAGTTTCAGTAAATATCCTTATTAGTGACACAGAGGAAGGGATTGAGTGACCCTCAATGAATTTGCAGATGACACCAAACTGAGTTGTGTGGTTGACACTCCTGGAGGACAGAATGCCAACCAGAGGGATCTGGATGCTGCAACTAGGTCACCCTGATGCATTTTCTCCTCTCCACGCTGAACATTCACAATTTTTTTAGTCTTACCTCACAGGAGAGTTGCTCCACCAGAGCAGAGGGGCAGAATCCCCTCCCTCCCCTGCTGCCCACACTGCTCTGGATGCAGCCCAGGACACGTTTGTGTTTCTGGGCTGGGAGTGCCCATGGCTGGGTCATGTCCAGCCTCTCACCCCCCAGCACCCCCAAGGCCTTCTCACAGGGCTGCTCTGCACTGTTCATCCCCAGCATGTGCTGATGCCCTAACACTGATGCAGCACCATGAAATTTGGTCTTATGAAACCTTCATGATATTTCCACAGGCTCATTTCTCTTTATCTGGTAAATTCTCAAATGTTTTGTCTCAAAACTGTTCACTTGAAACAAGGAACACACTTCCTTGTTGTTTTGTGGTTCAATTCTGTGGAATCCCTGAAGTTTTCACTATGCAATGGGATATAGGATATAGTGTTAGGTCAAATGAAGAACATCCTACAGTTCTAGTTGTTCTGCAGACAATTAGATAATAGTTTTATTCACAGAATCACAAGGTTGGAAGAGACCCCCAACATCATCGAGTCTAACCCATGCCTTAACATCTCAACTAAAACATGTCACTGAGTGCCACATCCAGTCTTTTTAAACATATCCAGGGATGGTGACTCCACCACCTCCCCATGCAAAGCATTCCAGTACTTTATCACTCCTTCTATGAAAAACTTCTTCCTAATGTCCTACCTAATTTTCCCTTCACGCAGCTTGAGAATGTGTCCTCTCATTCTATCAGTTGCTGCCTGATGAGATGACTGCAGACACCTCAGGGAGTTGTAGAGAGTGATAAGGTCACCCCTGAGTCTCCTTTTCCCCAGGCTAAACACCCCCAGCTCCCTCAGCTGTTCCTCACAGGGTTTGTGTTCCCAGCCCCTCTCCAGCCTCGTTGCCTCCTCTGGATGCGCTCCAGCATCTCAGTGTCCTTCCCAAACTGAGGGACCCAGATCTGGACACAGCACTATCACATCCTTATGCTATGAAACTTAAGAGAAAAACCTGTTGGGTCACTAAAAAAAACAACCAACCAAATTCTCCCACCCCCACTCAATCCTCCTCCTCTCCCCCCACACCCCCCCCCCCCCAATCCTCAAACAAATAAACAACACCCAACAACAAAACCAAAACCAACCAACCAAAAAGCCCCTAACCAACCAACTGGGAAAAAAACCCAAAACAATGCCAACAAAAAACCCATCCCACAAAACCCACTAGACATGAATCCTCAAACAAATAAACAACAAGCAAAAACAAAGGACTGATAGGAAGAAGAAAATGTTTTCATGACATTTCAAAAAGAAACTCAAAGAGTTTAAAGTACTTAATCAGGCAAGTAATTTTTAACCATCACTCTAAATCATAGGTAGTCTCAAGATGACCAAATTTTCTCATTATTTGTTATATTGTCTAGTTTAAGGTCTAAGTGACCCACTTCAGAAGACATTCGACTTTCAGGAAAGTCCAAATTTGTCACACTTTGAAAGGAAAAAAAAAAAAAAATTGAAGGAGAACTAACCTCATGAACGGTTTCAAGCACCACTGACTTGCTGTTCTTCTGTACTACCTTTATACCATTCATCCTACACACATTACACCTCCATATCCTCTGCTCTTCTGTGGTTGGTTCATACCCCTCAGCATCCCAGGTCTCTTTACCTTTAACACTCTTCACCTGTCCTACACAGCTGTAGTCCATTAGGGATGAGGCTTGGACACAGCTCCATTCCCCATCACCACAAACTGTACCCCTACAATTCCCCCTTTTTTTCTTTTTAAATAAATGCCATGTCCACCATCCTTCTACAGGGCCCTTGCTGTCGGAGTCTGGAATTATGAGGAATATCTCTTTGCATGTTTGAGAGATTTAAGATCTCTGATAAACAGTGTTTTTGACCTTTGTTCATGGAAAAAGGGCTTTTAGGCTCTAGAATGAAGCAGAGCTTTCAAGAATGTGTATTAAATAGTAGAATAGTGTGGTTTTACCACAGGGTGAGAATTTTAGATATATGGGTTTTTAGGATGGAAGATAGGTGAAGACAAGATGGAGGAAGCACATGGCTTTTGGGTTTCTTCCTTCTTCTTCCTTGCCTCCATCTTCTGCTGTGAGGTGGCACATTATAGTTGGCTTAGAATAGAATCTAACCTTCTAACATAGATAATAGTTATTTAAGTAGAATTATAAATACTGATTATGTGGGTTGTAGTATAAATATCCACACCACCCTGAGGGTGGGAGCTTTTAGTATTTTCATAGTGAGTAGTTGCACATTAGGCTTTTAGTATTAGGTAGTTGGGCATTTGTGCATTTTGTATTAAGCATAAGGGCATTTGGTATTCGGGAGTGTGCCTTGAACTGACCTGCACTGAAGAGCTCTGCAGGTCAGGAACAGAATGTAATGGTAAGAAATAATAAACTACGAAGAGAAAAAACAATAAGAAGAAAAGTCTCACTGCCAGCTCTTTCAAGATCTCTGGCTGGTGAAAACAAAACTACATACATTCTCGGAAGAAAAACAGCCGATCGGCAGAGAGAAACAAAAAAAATAATTTTTATAATTCCAAGACATTGCAGAAGAAATAGCAAACATGGTATTGGTATTATTTCATGTAGATTCCACTAGCTCTGGAATGCATCCATGTACTGACCTTGACTCATTCTCTAAATCTATATTACAGATCAAAGTTTTTATACTAATACCTACGGAATTATCCTACAACTCCACCATTGTTTTTAAATTATAGAATAGCAGCATTTCTATAAAGACATGTTTAGGTAAACAGGTATTACGACATTCACATACTTCATGTATTATTAATAGGTAGAAAAACATACAACACATAGGTTGTATTAAGAAAGTAACACATTGTACTGATTACTGAGCTGTCAATATTTCTGCTTCTATGCTACCAGTCCCAGAGCTAGACTAATTTTTTCTGATTTGTCTTTAAGCATTTGATCTTGTTTAATCTGACTCTGATCATCTGTTAGAAAGTGAAGAACAAGATCCTTTGTGCGATCCTAATGTGTCTGTAATTTCCTTTGGAGGTGCTATCTGTATTTCTCTTCTGTTACAGCTCTTTGCTTTTGGGATTTGGAATCATTTAGATTTGCAGGTTTTGCTAGTGGCTCTTCTGCTGTTCTAATTTGTTTCTGGATTTCACATTATGTTACTTCTCCCAGTTTAGTTTTCCTAGAGTAATCAGTTTCTGATAGTTGAAAAGCAGTGACTTCTCCTTCTAAATTCCCTTGAAGGGAATTACTTTCTGAACCAATCTCTCCCAATTTCTTTTCAGTCCCATCTTCTTCCTTAAGCTCTTTGCCTGACACCACAGGTCTACTCAGCTTTCTTACGCAGCATACACAGCTTTCACAAGATTTTTGTTTTCTTCTCTGAAATGTTCTACCTCCTTTTTCATCTTATTTAGTTTCAAATTGGACATTTCTAGAGAGCTGAGAAGTTTGTCTTTTTCACTCTTCATGTCTTCAAATGCTAGTTTGTAATGGTGGGTTTCTTCCTGGCCCTCCTTTATAGCTTTGTTTAATAATTTTTTTTCCAGACCAAGTTTCTCTTTTAAATCTGTAAGCGAACACTCAGTGCTTCTATTTCTTCTTTTTTTAAATTTTTTTTTTCAGCCTCTTGCTTAGCTTCAGTTCTTGACCTCTCTATTTCCTCTACTTCATCTTGTAATCCTCTTCACCATTTTTAATAAGTATTTTTTTCACATTAGTCACATGTTCAAGCACTGCCTTGAGTTATACAGTTTTAGTCTGATGTGCTTTTAGCTTTTTCTGTAGAGGATTTGTCTTCCAACAGGTTGCCTTGACATTGCTCCTCTTGTATCAGACTTCAAATTGATTGTTCCTTCTTTATCAACACTGAATTTGACTAATATTTTTTCTCAACTCTTTCCTTAGCATCTGTTTCCTCCTGAACTTTTGCATAATCACTTCTTAGCTCTTTTAGCTCCTTCTCTTCACTTGGCACTGAGGTGATCATGTTTTCTGATTCTTTCAAGAATGCAACCTGAATCTTGTTTTATGTTCTTGCTTGAGTTGCTTAATGTGGGCTTTTTGCTCATTAAAATCTGTTGCCAGTTTTATGCACTCTTCACTTTCTCGCTTGAATTTTTCCATCTTCTTTCATGACCTCTTGCTGTTCGACATATTTTCTTATTTTTCAGGTTCAGACTTCACCTCTTCAAGAGTTGAGAGCAACTGAGAACATTCCTCTTGACAAGCCCTTGTCCTTTTATCAAGCAAATTGCAGATGAGAAAGCATACAGTCCTTATCCCCTAAAGATTTTAGGTTCTGCTCACAAACATTTTGTTTTTCAGCTAAGACATCATTCAGTTCTACAATATTGTGCTGTAGGTTCCTGTAAATAGGATGTTCTTGAAGATAAAGTTTTGTTCAGATCACTCATCTTGGCATCTTTTTCTACAGGTTGTTGTTTCAAAGTTCCAAGATGTGACTCAAAATCATTACTTTGTCCTTCAATTAGTTTCAGTTTGTCTGTACACTCATTAACTTGCTTCAATAGCTCCTCTGCTTTTTTCTGCTTTTTCTATTTCTTCCTGTCCACTCTTTTCCAATTTCCCAACTTTTTACATTAGATCTCTTTTTACTATCAAGGCTGTTTGAAGTTTCCTTTTCAGACTCTTTTTCCCTGGCCATTTTCTCAAGATCACACTTCATCTCCTTCTTTTCATTCATTAAATCTTTAAACTCAGCCTCTCTACTGCTTAACAAAACCTGGTTATGTTCTAATTCTTTCTTACAATCTCTAAGATTGTTAGAAATCTCTCTATTGTTCCTGCAATACTTGGTTTTGCTCTGTCACTGAACTATTATGAACAGCTTCAAGATCTTGCAGTTTGACATTTAATGTACTCCTCTCTTTAGAAAAATTGAGCATTTCATTAGACAATAACTCTATGACCTGGGTAACAGAAATGTCTTTTTCTTTCATTTGCTGGCTTAGACTAGAAATTGAATCCTTCTGCTGATTGACCTGGGATGTTAAGCTTTTGATGAGGTGATCTTGCTACTTTTTTACCTTCAGCCTGCAGCTTTTCTTGACTAGTTATTCATCTTGTCTTGAAAAAAATTCCACCTGCTTATTTATTTCTCCAAGGACTCCTCCCTTTCTTTCAGGAGACTCTCTTGTTTGCTTTATGTTGAGGAACCCTGCAGCTATCTCATCCACCCATGTAGGTGTGTCCCACAGTGTGTGCCCTGCTTCTCCCCATGTTTCAGCAAAGAATGCAGTCTGTGTGTTCATTCTTGCACCATTTCATCCACACCAAACAAACGCGTAGTGCCTGCTCCTTGCATTTAATACCTTTTCTTTGCAACACACGCAGCAAAATGTCCAGTATGGACTCTTCTTCTGCCAATATCTGAGCCCCGAATCCTGAGCTGGTGGTGGTGTATTTATCTAGAAGTCATCTCATGATGCAAGCTTTTGGTCAGCCTGTTTTGTTCTTCAGATCCTTAACCTACTTTATTCTAGAGACCTTTCTCTGCCCAGCTCCTTCCTTAGAGGCACTCTCTGGCTTCACTCTGCAGGCTCTCTCCTTCTGTTTCTATTCTACAGCAGTCATCTCCCAGCTCTATTCTACAGGCACTCTCTTTGCCTGGCTTCGTTCCTGCATCCCACCTTCTCATCATGTCAGGGGTCTCCAGATGAAGGAGAACATACAACTGACCTCCTGAACAGCTTCAAGCTGACTTGCTGTTCTTCTGTACTACCTTTATACCATTCATCCTACACACATTACACCTCTGTGCCCTCTCTGCTCTTCTGTGATTGGTTCATGCCCCTCAGCAACCCAGGTCTCTTTACCTTTAACACTCTTCACCTGTCCTACACAGCTGTAGTCCATTAGGGATGAGGCTCAGACATAGCCCCATTCCCCATCACCACAAACTGTGTGCCTACAATAAATATGTAGTGTTTCTTTACTGTTACTATTTAATATTTTACCATCAGGGTTGACAAAAGAGAAAAATTGCATGGGGCAAGAGGAATTGCCAAATTTTGAAAAACTCCCCAATGAATAATTTTTATAAGTTCCATAAAGGCAGTTGTTGTGTGCTGCCATTTCTTTTTAGCTGTGTTATTTGGGTTACTCAAGATGTTATTTTTTATTTTATACCCATTTTTATGAGGAGGTGTTTGGATTATGGAGTGAATATACTTTCTGACAAAAAGGATGGTTGCATTGCAGATGAAAATATTGATAATAAAAGTCAGTTTACAGCTCAGCAGAACAGCCTTCTTGTTGTTCAGTTGACCTGTCAGGGCTAAGCCTAGATGTGAATTAATGTGGATTGGTTTTCTTTCTATCACTTCTACTAAGTTGCCTTAGTGTAACATACTGCAAATAAAACTTAAAATAAATTTTAATGCCAGACTATATGGGTGTGATTGAACATCACATTAGAAAAGATATTGTCAATAATTTTCAAAACTTTGCCATATAACAGGCTACAAGCTAAAAAACAATTGAACTATAAGATACCTCAATTTTGGGCTCAGCTGAAAAAATTTAAGAATCACATTTGTTAAAAGCAAAGTCATTGTGTTCCTTAATATATAATTAGAATCATAAACAATAGAATCATAAAATATTTTAGGCCAACAGACATCTTCAGGATCTTGTGTATCAACCTCCTGCTCAAAACAGGACTACTCAAGTTAGGTATCTTGTCCAGTAGAGCACTAGACAAGTTAGGTATCTTGTCTAGTAGAGTGTTTAGTATCTCCAAGAATGGAGATTTAAAAATCTCAGTGCACAAACTATTCCAGTATTTTCTTGCCCATGTGGTAAACAAAAAGGACAAAGCAAAAAAAACCCAAACCCAAACAACTTTATATCCTTAGAGTCTTCTCTAGGCAAATCAACAAACCTTGTTCTCACAGCCTTTGTTAATTTGTCAGGTGTTACAACCCCCTGACTACCTTGGTGGCTTTCCAGTGGAACTAAATCTAGGATATCAAAAACTGCAGCATAATTATTTCAAAATGTTGATATTCAAATAAAGAAATACTTAGGAAACTAATTATGTCAAATATATTTTGTCTTTTCCAGTTTGGATTCAATAATCTCTTGTGTACTTGATTCTGTCCGAGGAGAAGAATTTAGTTAAATTGGCACGTAGCCTGTTTATCTTGTGTTAGTTGTAGTTACAGACATCAGAAAGAGAAACTTTTAGTAACAACTATAGCACATTTCCAACTACAGGTACATTATATCCAAGACTACAGTTGGATGTCTCTATTTTATGCTTAATAATGGAATATTGCACACAGTTTGTATGATATAATTCAAGGTAACGGAAGATCTGAGCTAGATACAAGCCCTTCATTCAGTTTTCCACTTTACTTTGCAACAGGCTGTTACACTACTCCCTTCCACTTCCAGGGACACACAGCAACACAAACCATGACATTTCACATCGGACCAGCAATGTCTGCTGCTTAGGAACAATGAATTACCATATTATCCTAGAAACTTCTTTCTACCAAAATTAGGTATTGCAGAGGAAATCTGCAATCTGTGAGGTGAATTGCTCTAGCAGTCAAGCTCTGGAGCAGTGGATTGCATCAAGCACCATGAGTTTTCTTAAACTGCCAAAAATTCAATCTCAATGCAGAGAGAAGTCCTCAAATAAATACTGCTGGGACTCTGATGAGAGGTGGCTCCAACCCCAAGCAGGCAGGACTGGGAGTGGCAGCAGCCAGGTTCCTCACAGATCCCTCTGAATGCACCAGAAAGCGTGTGGGGAACCTAGGCAGAGCTCCCACAAACCCATGCATCCATCTGGAAGTCAGACTATGGGGAGGGCCATAGTCCATCACCAGTATTAGATAGCGCTTGGGACAACACTTCTGAGAGGTGCCACTAGCTCAGCCAGTAGACAAGCTGCTCACCCTCCTGCCAGAGCTGAGAGAGGAGGCAGAATGGCTAAGATGCATCAGGGACTCGGATGCTCTTCTGAAGGGGAGAGAGACTGGTGGAGCCATGCCCTGTCTCCCCTGAGATAAACACATCAGCTGGCTGCATCACAGGAAGGGAAAGATGTGTCACCCTCTCAACCCCCTGCAGAAGGAGAGGACCTAATGGGGGGAGAATGTAGCCAGATTGCTTTTTGGGGTGCAGGTGAATCCACTCCTGGCCTACCTCCTGGCCAGCAGGACCAGGGCAGCAATTCTTCTCCTGTACTCAGCACTGGTGAAGCCACTTCTCAAGTTCTGTGTCCAGTTCTGGGTCCCTCATGACAGGAAGGACAGTGAGGTGCTGTAGCATGTCTAGAGAAGGGCAATGGAGCTGGTGAACGGTCTGGAGCACAAGTTTTATGACGAGCAGCTGAGGGAGCTGGGATTGTTTAGCCTGAAGAAAAGGAGGCTCAGGAGTTACATTATTGCTCTCCACAACTACTCAAAAGAAGATTGTAGCCAGGGGAGGTTTGGCCTCTTTTTCCAGGCAGCAAGCAATAGGGTAAGAGGAAATGGCCTCAAGCTGTACCAGGTGAGATTTGGATTTCATACAAGAAAAAATTTCACTGAAAGGGTTTCCAGGTATACAAACATCATCCCTGGAGGTATTTTAGACATGGTGCCTAAGGACATGGCTGAATAGCGAACGTGGCAATGCTGGCTTAACAGATGTATTTGATGATCTTAGAGGTTTCTATAAATGAAGCTGAGAAAGGTCTATAGAATAACTTGGTCCAGGTATATTTTCATCTTAAAATTAAATTGAGTTTGGTTGCTATTTCTACTTTACCCTTTTTTCTTGATGTATCCTAAAATCATCTTAGGGCACACGATGCCCAGGCCTTTATCGTAAACAGTCAGACAAATGTAAGTAAGTAATATATGTAAAAATAGTCAGAGTAAAGTAAAATTTGCAAACAGAGATAATCATTGTATATGAGAGCATATGCCAACACTGAATTTCCTATGCTATGAAGTTGTATTTTCCTACGAGTAAACAGGTGCAAAGTCCTGATTACAATACTGTCACACTTTTCTTATTCTATTCTCCCTTTTTTTACTATCCAAAAATACAGACAACTATCTCCTCTTCAGGTTATAAGATTAGCGATTAATGTTTTAAGAATCAATGTCTGATAATCTTGAAAGACTCCACAGTATATATAAATATATACTTTTTGCTATACTTCTTTGTCAGTAGAAAGAACATACTCTGAAGGGGTCTATAATATTACAGACTTGATGTATCTCAAGAAAAACAACAAGCACAATTATTGCAGAGGCCTGTACTCCAGAGAGTACCATTTCAGGAACTGAGATTTCCAGTTCTGAACACTGTTACTATGAGCAGAATCACAGAATGGTTCAGGTTGGAAGGGACCTCTTTGCTCAACCACAGTCATCCCAGAGCACTTGGCAAAGGACTGAGACCAGGCAGATCTTGAATGTCTGCAGTGAGGGAGACTCTGCACCTTCTCTGGGCAATCTGTTCCATGCACAGTCACCTGTATAATAATGAAGTTCTTCCTCAATTCAGGTGGCCCTTCCTATGCATCAGCTTCTGCCAGTTGCCTGTTGTCCTGTTGCTAGGCACCACTGAGAAGATGGTCTCATCCTTGCTCCTGACACCCTCCTTTGAGATATATATAGACATTGCTGAGGTCCGTTCTCAGTCATTTCTTCTCAAGGCTGAACAAGCCCAGCTCTCTCAGCCTTTCCTCACTAGAGAGATGCTCCAGCCCCTTAATCATCCAACCTATGTTAGCAAGACAAGTTCCCAGTAGGCAGGCACCAGGTCATCCTCACTTAGACCATGATAGAGAATATTCCTCAAGAGTCACTATCACAGTTTTGAAAGAACTATTCAGACAACATTTGCCCCAAATCTTTCAGTCTAAAAATTAAGTGGATTCAACAGCAGATCTTAAAAGCATTATTAAATCTTTAAGCACGCAAGGGTTCCACACTTAAAACTTGCTGTCCCTTCCTCGCTCTGTCTTGTAGTTCTCTGTTATGCACAAATGTCAAGGCACATGGGTTTGTGTGTATGGGAAACATTCAGACTTCCTCCTGGATGGCTGATATTATTAACAGCACTAAATAGCCCCTCATTTGAATATCTGTCAAACGTACTGTTCACGCTAACAGAAGGATGTCAGAGAGAGCTTCTTAGACATCATTACTTACAATGAAACATACATTATCTGCTAAAGAAAAAGAACAAAGTTTTGGCAACTTCAAATATTAAACTTAAAATGCATGCATGACATCTTCCTCCATAGTTGTACTGGGTTTTGCTCAATAATGTTAATTTTCTACATAGTAGCTTCTATGGTTATGCTTTGGATTGGTGCTGAAAATATCAATTGATGACATCCATGTGTTTTAGCACTGCTGAACAGTGCCTGAACAACCTAAGTCCTCTTCTGTTTCTCATGGTGCTTGGCCAGTGAGCAGGAGGGGGATGCACAAAAGGTTGGGAAGGGACACAGCTGGACAACTGACCAAAACAATATTCTATATTGTATGGCATCATGCTCAGCATATAAAGCTGAGGGGAAAAAAAAGGAGAATGGGCATGAGCCTTTGGAGTCACGGTATTTGTCTTCACAAGCAATCATTACATGTGATAAAACCCTGCTTTCCCAGGGACAACTAATGATCTGCATGACAAAGTTTTGTTAGCATAGACGGTTTTTGCTTCACCTACCAAACTGTCTTTGTCTGAACCCACAAACTTTGTCACTTTTACCCTTCCAGCTCTCTCCCCACACCACTGTGGGAGACTGAGCAACTGGCTGTCGGGATCAACTGCCTGCCAGGACAAACCAACAATAGTTCAAACACTCTTGCTGTCAAACTTTGCAGCAATTAAATGTCAAATCTTCTATTTTCTCTCTTCAAACCGATGAAGTCTATGCTGTAGATTTTTCTAATTCAGTTTGATTGCAGAGAAGCCACTCACAGACCAGTCCAGAGAAAGAAAATGACCTGGTGAGTTTTCCCTATGAAGTCAGAGATCCTTGACAAATGGGTCATTGAGTTTATCTTGCTAAGGACCTCTTTCTGTGGGCAAGATGAATCAAAATAGTAAGCAGAAGGACATGCACTAGGTAGATATGTTTTGCTAGTTAACTGCCAGACATTCAGGCCTTGAGCATGTCTGACAGAGTACACAGATTTATCATCCAGACAGTCTGTGTTTGAGATGCTCTGTAACACTAAGAATCAAGATGCAGGACCTTGATTCCTTTGGGAGAATAACTGATATGAAAACCAAGAGTGATATAAATCCCAAGAAGAAGAGCATTAAACCCAAAGAAATACAGATGATACTTTCAGTCAGCACACAAGAAAGGAAGGAAGGGATTTTCTTCAAGAAAGGCAGTAGGATGGGGAGTGGAAATGGCTTTTTTTCACAGGTAGAGGCAAAAATAGCACAGGGTCTCCTACAGCACGGTGATAGATATACAGCCAGCCTGATGTTTACTTATGGTCATTGGATGGAATTCAGGGCTCCTGTGGTTTTATTTTCTGAGAAAGAGTCATGATTAAAGCACTCTGAAGGATTTGCATATGGCTAAGACTTCAAGGTATGCCTCAAAAGAACAAGAGCAGTGGTCTGGCTGGAGATCAGAGGAATTGGCTGCCAGGACTGTATGTACATTGGCCATTAATTCCTCCAAATATATTACACTCTAGAGAGCTGAATATTGTGGGATACACTTCTCCTCTTTAATACAGGACATGACTGTAATGGTTTTATCTCTGAGTGTACTTCTCTCTGACATAATTTTATCAGTCCCATTCAAGCACTTAGATATATATTTAAGAATGAAACTCCTATGTGGGGAGGAAGGCCCGTTCCTAAGAAAAGAGAAAGCAAGGCCCAAATAGAGCAAAACTACTAATCTAAAACAGGTAAATGATACCTGGATGAGCAGGCATCTGAACAAAGTACTCCAATTTCCCACTTCAGTATTTTAACCACATATGTTCTTTTGCTCAAGAGAGAACAAGATGACAAACAGAACAGATACAGAGCACAAAGATAGAAAACTGAGGATTTACAGGAGGCTTAGTGTCAACTTTGCTACATCCACTTAGAAAGTGTGTATTTCCACCCTGGGCAGCATTGCTTCATACAGAGGTAACAAAAATTTTAAGAAGGCAGGTAAGAGTTTCCTTTCAAATCCCCATTCAGATGGGACTAGCCAGATATGAACAATGGTGAGAAGAAGATATAGCCATCACTTGAAGTGAGACAGAAATATATTTGTACTGCTGACTGAAATAATTCTGAAACAGGAAGCCCATAGCTTTGTACCAGGGGTAGTTTTTCTAAAGCCTCAAGCTTGTTTCCTTTTGCATGATGAATATCAGCTTCTGAAGTACATGGGCAACATCTAGTGTTAGCTGAGGCATACTGCATATTCTGGCATCTCTGTGAACCATTGAACACCTGGATTAGGGACAATTAATGACTATGCAAGATTTTCCTTGAAAACTCTTGGTCAGGTCAAGAGTATGCATCCCAGAGATCAAACATGCATTACCACAGAAGGCATACATCACGTATTTGCTGCCCTCTTCTCAATGCCTGACTGCTGTAAGTAGTCAGTTCTGTTAGTGTCCATTTTAAGCTTACTAATAAACAATTTGGAACCTTGAGAAAGCAGATTAAAGGTACAGTATCAATTCAGAAGTGATGTGCTTTAGAAAAACAAGTTCCTAATCCACACGGGTAACCCTGTATCTGCCCTGGGAAGCATCCAGCAGCCATGTCTCCAGCAAGCTATAGATCATTCACAAGCTATGAGTAAGCTAAAAAAAAGATGCTGTCATTTGCTTCCAATGTGCAAGGTGCTGCATCATGAGGTCAGACAAGCTACGGTGTCATGCTAGCCCTCTTAACTGCAGTTTTTCCTTACAAGCTGGACAGGAATACAGTTATGTTTTCTGGGTTTAGGAACACAGAGCTCCTTTCAGCAAAGGAAGCTTTAAGGTGAGTTTGATACTCTTTTTGCCCAGGACTCTTCCTATGACTCAAATCCAAGCGAACAATAAAAATCACTTGTCTTTTTGTCATTCTACTAGGAAAATATCTTGTGCTGTAGGTATATGACGGTTAAGAGCATCTGTCCAATGAAGCTTAATCAAGGACCTATTCAGTGCAAAGGGAAAAATAAATGAAAGGGGAAGAACAAGCCAGAACACATAAAGACAAACCTGATAGACAACAGATAAGAGAGATGATTAAAGGATTAGAAGTTTCTAGTTACTAATTGATGGATGATTGAAAGAAACTCCCAGGCCCAGCTTTGGAGATGGCCACCTTCGTAACTGGTAAGAAAAGCAGAAAAAAAGAGGACTGTGAGGATTTAAAACGTTCAAGGGGAGAGGTGTAATGACTAAGAAAAATTTACACAAGAATGTTTAGTGAAAGGGGACTGGGGAGTGTCGTTGTACAGAACAGCAAATGACACGGACTGCAGTTCAGAAGGCAATGGCTAAAAAGCAACTTTATTAGAAAATGGCACATGCTTTTATAGTGTGCTCCGTGGGTTAAACATAGGTTGGTTAATGTGAGAAAATTATTAATAGTCTTATTGGAAAAGAAGGGACCAACACCCCTTGAATAACAATCCTGCAAAACAGCACTTGTTTTTCCTGTGTGGCATTCGCCAAACACAAGTTGAGCTTTGCTTACATTCTTTCTTCAGCTTTTCCCAGGCTAGTCCTGAGAAAAGCTGAGAACTGTTTTTCCCTGCTCACAGCAAGTGTCCACAGGGGAGATACAAGGAAAGGGATTAGACAGGAAGTGGTACAAAAGGGACTGGTTTGCTCGTCAGTATACTTGTCCGAACACGCCCTGTGCCTGATCAATGAAGTTGGTCCTGTCCTCTTTATTAAATCTTTCCTTAAATATAGTGGGTGGTGGTCTTTGCCACCAGCCACCATGACAAGAACAGTGGGCATCCTGAAAAACAGTAATTATGCGGGAGAACAAAGCAGGTGAGGGGCTCAGCACCAGCAGCTCGAGTGAGACCTCAAGTCACAGGCACATGCGCATGGCACCATTTGCCACAGGGCAGAAGAGGCCCTGAATCTTCTGCCAACCCATTGTGTGCAGATGTGGGGTGTACTTCACTGGCAAACCTCAAGCTGTAGCCATCAGGAAGTAGCAGGTGCTGGGTCTGAGCAGAGATACCAAGTAAGCAGAGGAGCAGTGCTGGTAACTGAGTGGACCTGTGACTGTCTGGGACTTGTGAAGTCAGTGTGTGAGTTCTGGATTGGTCAATTGTATGAAATTATGAGTAGGAGACTTGTGAAGTGTGCAAAAGGATTCAGGATCCAGGTGGGAGTAGTGGACAGACAGAAGGGTGGGCCATGGGGTACAACCTGATTGTGTGCAGCAAGGCAGAGATGCTAAGAGACTTCTAATGCATTATGTTTACCCACATACAGAACAGACAGAAACACCTCTAGTTGTACAGTACACTTACTCTGCATAAAAAAAAAACCCAGAACTGACACATTAAGAAATCCAGTTGCCAAACTGCAAACATGAAGAACTTTTAAAACATATTTGAGTCTTAATGAAATTAAGGTGCAAGAAATTCCACGTAAAGCTTGAACGCGTTACTAAAGAAAGCAGATTAGACTAAACAGATAAATTTAGTACAGCACTGAGTATTTTAAGAATATTCAGCTTCTTTTTAGCAGCTGCTACTGAAATTTAGGGAAGGGTTTTTTTTCTCAATTTTCAGGGTGTAAACTCTTCTTCAGTTCTGTACTTCATCGTTGACATCACAATTCCTGGGCACTTTATTGTGTATTCATTCACAGAGGTACACCTAAACATTTCATGGATTATCAGTTTCCATTCCTGATGACTAGTTGATGAACTGTCGAGACAGTATTTGCCAGCTCTTCCGCCAACTGCTCTACTTGCTTAATTTCTTTTATATCTATTCAGTTCTTGGGCTAAAAAAATGCCAAACAAACAAACAAAAAAAGGTGTTTTCAGAATTCTGAAACACAACTGATTTTCCTCAAATTTCCTCAAACTCCAACATTATAGCTTTACCTCCCCAGCACATAATGGACAAATATACCCACAATAATAAATATATAAATAAATAGTGCAGTGAATTCTGCTGAGTGTAGTACTTTTTGTGTGTGTAAGCTTCCACACATCCAGACAATTTAGGCATCAATTCAAGCTTGAAAATTTCAAGCTTGAAAAAGCTTGAGCAAACTTGAAGAGGCTTTTCTGCCAGCCCATGATCCTTTGGCAAAATATGAATGCACTCTAGGCAATGTTTGGTGACTTCTATTGCAAAGACTGCAAAGACTCCATATTTTCTTGTTTCGCTGTTAATACGAACAAAGTTCACCAGAGTGACACTGGTCCCAAGTCACCTTCCAGAGAACAGTTCCTTTGCCGAGCACTATTTTGATGACTATCTTGTAGTTCCACAGGTAGCACTGCAAGCTAGAAACACTGCAAAAGACCCAAGTAGCAGTGTGTTGTGTTTAAGAAGCTGGCACTCGTGTAGTAGGGAAAGCAGTCTGTGTACGTGCACATCTCACAGGAGCCTGGGTACAGCATGTCTATGCAGCGATGAAGTTCCCCAGCACAGCTGGGGTGTTTGAACAGCAGCAAAGTGCTTGGAAACATTTAAGTCCCCAAGACAGTGAGAGGGCTGCTGTACTTGTGTTACACATCTTTTCGCCTTCCATTCCAGGACAGGAGACTGATATTCAAGATTCTTGTTGCTTGCAGCATTTCTGTTCCAGTACTTTTAATGGCCTTTGTCCATTTTATCCACTTAGGCATGAGTTTATATCCCCGATGCTGTACTGGCAAATAATTATCCAGTTTGCTGCAAAAGTCCAGCATGAAACTTCATATTCTTTCCACATGCAACTTAGGTCCAAATCCACCATTGGAAGGTATCAGAGAACAGCCTTACCTGCTACCAAGCTCTGGGATGGGCAAGTGAGGTTATACTTGTAACGTTCCATTAACATATGAAATGCATTTCCTGGGATGATCTTAAAAAGCCAGGTGGAAAATCACAATAATATAATGTGTGACTGCATGCAGCTGCCTATCTACTGCAATGCAACTGGAAAAGACAGCATCTTATTTTATTCTACTGCTGATCTGAACATAATCGAAATATCTGATTACTACCATTTCTTTAGAAAAGGCCACCTACAGGTGGAGAGGATATCTCCCTAGCCAACTATTCAGAGGGAGTTAGGAGGCCACCAGGAGGAGCTCTGGTTCTAAATCCTCTCTAGCAGAGTTGAAAACCTGTTTTAGCCAACATTTGAATCTCAGAGCTACCTTTGAACAAAAAGGCAGTAGCTCTGCTCCGTTTTTTCTTGGGACTCCAGAAGCAGCTCCTCACTGGGTGTCCACGTGTAGAAAGCTAGTCCTCTGACCTCCTGCTGGTACTGGGTGGGGGGAAGCAGAGAGGACAATCAGCAATGACTGGTCTGGAAGGAAAAGTGAGGGATTGAAACCACTAGTTTAGTTCACAGGAGTTAACCCAAGTCCAAGAGACCCTCAGAAACATCTTTATTGGATTACTTTGCAGAAAGACTCACAGGATGCAGCCTCTATAGGCACACAATCCATCACAGTTTAAGTACATTTCTATTTCTCTGACAGTCAGGCACTTGGAAACAGGCTACAAAATGAGTTACACCAGCAGAACTGAATTATCCACAGTGCTAGTTCAGGTCTCTGTTATTTCAAAGCATTTTATATCCACTGTTTTCTCACGCCAGTCTAAGGAAAACATTGATGGCTGTTTCATTCAACCCAGTTACCCGCACAGAGATGAGGCTCAGGAGCCACCATGGAGAAGAAAATGAAGAGAAAAAGCAGCCTGGGGCTATTTTACATAGCAGCCTTGTAATGGAGAAAAGAAACAAAAACTCTGCTTCCACCACTTTCTCCCAGTGCTTGCAGTGGTCTTTGGACCTGTGCCACACTTCCATCATGCAGTTAAGGACAGAGGACAGCAAGAGGAGAAGCAATATCAAGGCATAGATTAACAAGAGCAGTACACTCTGGTGTGACATTTGTGGTGGCAGGATGTGGTAAATAGGCAAGCATGTATGTGAGGATGATGAGATACCAGAACAGTCTGTTCAGAGAAGCTATAGATCAGCTGGAAATGTTAAAGGAAGGGCTTTGAGGAACCTGGTCTAGTGGAAGGTGTCCCAACCCACAGCAATGGGGTTGCAATGAGATGAACTTTTAAGGTTCAAACCAAACCGAAGCAGACCAAACCAGACTAAACCAAGTCTATGATCCTGTGTGCCCAGTTTGTCAGGCCTGCAATCTGCTCCCTTCAGGTCACATTCAGGTCAAGGAAAACAAGCTCCAGCCCCACCAGGTCTATGGCCAGTGAAAGATCAACCAGAGAGACAGGGAAGAACACATCAGCCTGGCTGCTGTAAAAGCTAAGGAAGCCAGAATGCATTCAGGCACTCAAAAGTCTTGCAGTATTATGTGTAAAAAGGAATATACAATGAGATGGTGTTGTCCTCTACAGTATCCCAGATAGATTTCATTCCCCACAATGCTGCTACTAACTGTGATACTTAGCCTCTCCTTTCTCTGCTTTCCTCAGCTAACGGAGGCTGTGTTCAGGTTCAGCCCTTCTGGAAGGACTGAAATTTGAGATCAAGAGATGAAAAGCCTGTTAGGAAAGCTGGAACCTTTGTTGTTCCTCTTCTAATGTGCTATAGAAGGCTATGAAAAAGAACTATTTCTTACAGGCAATGGAAAAAACAGTGAAGTATGTGTAAAAGCATAGGAAAGAAAACCTGAAGGTTTGTTGTCTCACTGGGGCAGGTGACTGCTATGTTTCCAAGTTACTCAGCTCAACACATTGGCTCTAAGTTCATCCATTGGTGAAACTTAAAGAGATCTTCCCAGGCAATAAAACCCTGCTAAGAGATGGGGGTGAAATATTGCTCAGAAATTGAATTAAGTGTCATCACAAGAGGATGTCCTGTACAAATACAGAAAATTCATCACCACTTCCAAGTTTCTTTGCATTCAACAGTCAACAACACATCTACTTCATACAGACAGCAAAGAACTTAAAATAATTTGCAAAGTCTGAGCAATTAACTCAGTAGAAAACTTGAAAGGATTTTCTAGAATTAAGTCTTAATTGGGCAAATCATCCCTTAAGAATTTATTTTGGAAGACTCCAACACTGTGATTTATGAAGTTCCATGGAATTGGGTTTTTTCCTCAAATGTACATTAGTTTGCACTAATGAGACTTGCCTGGCCACTAGAGTTTCAGGGGGACCCATCTTAAACAGCACCAAACAGACAGCAGAAACATTCTGTTCACAAGTCTTTACTGTTTTATTCTATGGTAGGTGTTGTCATGAACCTTTATATGTAATCTGGAGCCCTAACAAGCAAGAATTAAAAGCATTACCAGTAGAGATATAAAATACCAACTCTCTTTCCCAGCTGCGCTCATATGATCGAAACATTCTGTTCTAATAAACAAGTCAGTAGTGTGTAAATCATTTTACAAGGCACTGAAGGTGAAAAATATGCACTTTAGTTGGGCTCAAACAGCTAAACAACAGCTATGCTATAGCGGCATTATATATCTCCCCAAAGCATTATGGGACAACATGAAATCATTCTTCTGCAAGAGAAGGATAAATAACACTTTCATTAAAATATCTTCTCCTGTATTGGGCAGGTCAAACCAGTTAATAGAGTTAATGATCCAGACTCAGGAAAAGGAGGCAGTTTAAGAAATCCCCAAAGAATAGGTATCCCACTCAAAGTCTTCTATTTCTTTTTTTGCATAAGTTTCTTTTTCTTTGATTTTTAAGGCAAGAGTCTTGCAGCTTGGGTCCTCTTACGTTTCACTGGAGCATGATCTCATGCAAAGTCAAAGTCAGTAGTGGAAGGAAGAGAGAACAGGAAAGCTGGTGAGCACTACTGGTGTCTGTGCGAGTGTGACTGGACCGTCCATGGCCCCGGGGCTGGGGCTCGACCGTGATGTAGCCATTAATGATGCGGATCCGGGGAGGAGGATCAGTAGCACTGAAAGGCAAGAGAAGAATATCAGTCCTGACTCAGCCCACAACTGTCCAACAGCCACAGAGGAGGAGGTGGTCAGCCTCTGTGATACACTGTCAGCTTTCTGGGTCCACACAAATGTTCTCTTGTACAAGTTACACACTCACCAAAAGTCTGAGCCCCCTAAATGGCAGAGTGATGTCTTGTCCCTTCCTCACACAAGTGGACAGGTGCCACACTAGCCCACAAGGAAGAGGTGCTACCTAGCCAAACTGTGAAGCAGACTTGAGGGAGAACTGTGAAGAAACTGAGGAGGGTGATGACAGCACCAAAATACCTGCCCTGTCTCAAGTCTACCCAGCCTACCCATTGCTCCCACACAGTCAGTCAGGTGTGTAAGATGACCATACTCCTAGCTCCTGTCAGCTAAGCAAAAAATAGATAAGAACAAAACAAGTGCTGTTGCAGAGTGTCACTGCAGGCGCACTTGCTGAGGACAGCTGCAGTGAGGCACCTGTTTTCTGAGTACATCTTCCACAGCCATGCTTCATGCACCTTAGTGTGGACCCACTTTGGCTCTTTACCGGATGATCTCTTCCACAGGTCAGGAATTACCAAGATTTACAAGACATACTTTAAGCAGAGGAAGAATGGCTTCCAGAAACACCCCAGACCACCACATTCCAGAGTATCTCCAAGAGGTAGAGAGTACTCTGACATCGTGAATCAGAGTATACATGAGCTGAGCTCCCATTATGACAATACAAGATGGAGGAGGGAAACTTGTACACTCCAGGCTGCTAATGCCAACTAACTTGAACTGGGGGAGATCACACACCACAACTGGCTAAGAGTCAGAAGGGTCAGCAACAAGGTTGTTGCTCTCTTTGGCAATGGACTGAAAGCAAGGCTTGACACCACAGCTGTGCGGCTGACATACCCCCCAGGACCACATGGTGCTGTGTAGAAGCTGAAGACAAATCTGGACAAAACTAAAAGCAAGTCTACCTGACAAAAACCAAGTAATTTCTTCTGCACTCAATCGCCAGCTGCTGTGCACTATTCTTGTCTTATTTCAGTCCACTAAGCAAAAATGCTTTGGGAAATTGAAGGCAATTACTATCCTTTTTAAAAACACTTTACTCTTCCTTACCCAAAGGCCTCCACAGAAGATATGAACAATAGCCGGAGAGAAGCCAGCTGGCAGCACATCAAGGAAATACAGCTGGCAGCTGATGCGTACAGGGGCACGAACCAAGGCCATTCTGACAAGCCCCCTACAACACTATTAAATCACTTGAGTTGCACCTTTCACATTTGCAGGCTCACAGGAGGAATCACAGAATTATGTAGGCTGGAAAAGACCTTTATGGTCATCAAGCCCACCTCTAAACCTGAAAGTTGTGAATGGTCCATTCCTAAGAAACCTGACAGCTCTACCTGTGTCTGCACACCCTGAGGAAAGGGTGAGACTCCCAGTGAGACTTGCCCTGTACAGGCGAGCTGGAGCCCAGAGGTACTGGATTTCCCTGGGAAGGGAGGTGCCATGAGATGGGGCTGTCAGCCCAGCCCAGCAGCGGCACGGCAGAGCCCGGCAGACAACCCGGGCTTGGCAGAAGCCAAGCTGCTGCTAAGGAGTCGCCCCTACAAAGCATTTGTCACCCAGCACTGGGATAAGTTTCTAGCACAAAGGACGACTTACACAGGAAGAGGAGAAAGAAAACAAAAAGAAGAAAAGAAAAGCAGCATTTGCTGCTCCCACATTTATTTTATTTATTTTCCTGAGCTGCCATAATTTGCTTTGCTTTTGTCTCACTACTGCCTGGCAGTACTTGAAATCTAGTATATGCAACACTAATGTGCCTTCAGTTTGGTCACAGCAGCACATCTTCCCTCTTCTTCTGAAGGCTTGATACTAAACAGGTATCTTAGTCACTGCCCACTGACTTCTCTGAGCTTTGTGGAAGCAGCTGAATGTGAAACCCTGAACATGGCACTGTGGAGGCAGGGTGGGAGATTTAAGACAGACATTCCCTAGCATTTCAACTAAAAAGACTATCAACAGAAACTCCAAAAATCCATTCACAATCATGTACTATCAACTACATTAATCAAAAGTAAATGGTTCACTAGGAGACAAAATCAAGTGTGGTCAGTATAATTTGTTATACTGGTGAATCTTGGACTGTGTAGGTCTGTCAGAGGACATGTTACATGAACATTTGTCTCCCTTTGTCTCCCGAATACTTATATTAAGGTTGAAGGAAGGAGCAGAGAAGGGAATGTGGTCTAAAAAATCTGACAATGGCTGAATGCCTCATACAGAACAGCTGCTGCAGTCACTGAGCCACTCATAGCACTGGTGAAATTAGGATCCAGGGACCTGATAGGAAAGGCATAGGAGAACCCTGCTATACTCTTCAGAGGGGAAAAAACCCAAATAATGTACAGGCTTCATTTCAAGGACTGTCAAACTTTTCTCTGTCACCCCAACCTGTCTGGTTTGTTTATGGTATCACAAAAAATTAATGCCTTCAGCCTGAGTACGGCAGACATACAAACACACAAAGTACAAAAGAAAGCTGATTTGGACACATGTGTTATCTGACAGGAGGGAAACATTAAGGTATGCATTCAGCCAAAGCCCCAAGTATAGGTAATGAGAGAAATTGCCCTTTTTTTTTTTTCTTTTTTTTAGGTTGTTGTAATTTTTGTAGGCAAGTAAGCTTTTCTGGATGAAAAGTAAGGGATATACGTGAACCTCTGCCCCACAACACACTGATTTCTTTACATAAACTCAGCCATCCATTAGGCTGTCATGCTTTTTCAGACTGAAAGAACACAGAGACTGAAAACATTGCATGAATATCATGAATATTGCCCAGGTGCAAGGAGAACATATGCCAGGAATGATAGCTTCCTCATATGCAGCAGCTTTTGGGTAACAGTCCAAGGCTTTGATCTGTACAATCTACCACTGGACCCAGCCTTCCATGAAAGAGAGGACTGCCATATGCTCACAATCCCTCAAACCCAAATGCAGAATGATCTAGACAAGGCTTCCACTTGTTTTATGCCTAGTTTTCCACAAATCTAACTATCCAAAGAAAAAAACCCAAAGCGCTTTTTTGCCACTAAAAGCAAAAGAAACCTTGTGCAAAGGCTTCGGAGAGAATCACAGCAGTGAAGAAGGTCAGAGCCTGTCCATAGGACATACCTAACCTTGCAGAAGTTTAAAGGTCTGTATTAAACCATCTAAGTTAAAGTCCAGTTTGCATGACAAGCCACCCTCCCCTCTCCAGCCATTAGCTACCTTTCTTCAAGGCGAACCCAGAGGTCGTTAAATTGTCGCAGTCTTTGCTTCTTCTGCTGCTTTTTCTTCTTCTTTTTGTACTTCCTGTCTACTTTCATGAGCACATCAATGCTGTCAGGGAGTAGCAGATGAGGCAGGAACTCTTCTTCCTCCTCTTCCTCCTCCTTCTGGGGGTGCAGTGGAAGCTCTTGGGACATGATATAGGGACTGTGTGAGGATGAAAAGGCTAACAAGGTTTTGGGAGATTTTCCGCTGGAAGAAAGAGAGAACACAGGTAACATTTAAAAGAGCTTTGAGGCAAAATCCTGTAACAGATACTATAAACGCACATACATATAAAATAGATGTTTCTCTCTGGATGCTTATTTCTCTGCCTTGTATTGCTGCTCCCTCTTCCTTAAGTCAATATTGATTTTGAGATCAAAATAGTGCTCTTTAGCAAAAAAAAAAAATCTTTGGGAAAGAGGAAAGAATCTGGTATCAGAGGAAAAGAATCAAGCTGGATAAGGGTGGAGTAACTCTTGGTAGTAAGCTTGCATATCTAGAAAGAGACAAAAATGGAATCACTTCTAAGTCAGAATCAAACCTCACTCCTCTAGTCTGATGTGCTGCAGAACACAGACCAGATTATTCCTTTTGACAGTCCTGCCCAGAGGAAACTAACCTGGCGGACAAGAGAAGGGGCAAACAAAACAATTAAAGCACACCAGCTGATAAAACCAGTTCTGGATCACCAGCTCTCACTGGTGGAGAAGGAAAGAAACAAGCTAGCCTACATACTACAGTCATGGCTACAGAAAGAGACCTTGAGAATTACCACCTTTGAAGGAAAAGGCTCAGCACACCACTAACAGTAACCTGGTTGCATGCTGGAGACCCAGAGAACGCTGAGGCTCTCAGTGACATGACCTCTATATCTCAGTGTTCAATGGGAAGCGTTCCAGCCAGGCTGCCCAGGTCAGGAAAGACGAATGGGAGTACGATGACCCTAAGCACAACGTAGGAGAGAATCAGGTTCAAGACCATCTAAGGAGCCTGAGTATGCACAAGTGTATGGAGCCTAATTAGAGTCATCTGTGGGTTCTTAGAGAGCTGGCAGGTAACTTGCTAAGCCACTATCAATCATTTTTGACAACTTGTGGCACTCAGGTAAAATTCCCAACACCTGGAAAAAGGGAAATATAACCCTCATTTTAAAAAGGAGCAAGTAAAGGCTTTACCTCTGTGTAAGGCAAGATCATGGAGCACATTCTCCTGAAAACTATGCTAAAACAAACATGGAAAACAAAGAGATGCCTGGTAACAGCCAACATGGCTTTACCAAGGGCAAACAATGCCTGTTAAATTTGATTATCTTCTCTGATGGGGCTGCAGCATTGATGGATGTGGCAGAGCAACTGCCATCATCTGCCTGGACTTAGGAAAAGCATGTAACACTGTCCACACAACAGCCTTGTCTCCAAACTAGACAGGCATAGATTTGATGGATGGATTGCTTGGTGGATGAAGAACTGGCAGGGTGGCCACACAAAAAATTGTGGTCACCAGCTCCTTGCCCACATGAAAACCAGTGACGAGTGCTGTCCCTCACTCTCGCACTGTCGCTGTTCAAGATCTTTGTCAGTGACATGGACAGTGGGATAAAGGGCATTCTCACCAACTTTGGCACCAACACCAAGCCATGTGGGGCAGTCAACACGCTGGCAGGAAGCAGTGCCATCCACAGGGACCTGGACAGGCTGGAGAGGTGGGGCTGTGCAAACCCCATGAAGGTCAACAAGGTGCAAGGTCCTTACTGGGTTGTGGCAATCGCAGACAGAGCCACAGGGTGAGTGGAGAAGATTGAGAGCAGCCCTGAGGAGAAGGATTTGGGGGTAATGGTTGGCGAAAAACTTCACATGACCCAGCCATGTGCCCTCAGAGCCCTGAAAGGAAATGGGATCCTGGGCTGTATCCAGAGCAGCCTGGGCAGGGGGGAGGGAGGGTATTCTGCCCCTCTGCTCTGCTCTAGTGAGACCCTACCTGGAATCCTGCATCCATCTCTGGGGTCCTCAGAATGAAAAGGACATGGAACTGCTGGAGCAAGTCCAGAGGACTGGAGCACCTCCCCTATGAAGACAGACTGAGAAAGCTAGGTCAATTCATTCTTGTGAGTTCATTCATCTGAAGGTTGTGTTGTGCCCCAACCCTGGCACTTTTCAAAGCCAGTTGCATAAGACCTTGATCAAGCTGGTCTAGTGGGAGGTGTCCCTGCCCATGGCAGGGGGATTAGCACTAGATGATCTTTGAAGTCCTTTCCAATCCCTCAACATTCTATGATTCTATGATTAAGGAATCCTTTGGGAAATCTAATCTGCATTAACTGAAAGAAGATTAGTTTTGGCACCACCAAGTTCACTCTCTTCTCCCTTTCTTTTTGATGAAGGCAGATGGCACAAAGCAGTGAATGCACAGCCTTTACAAAACATTGCGTCAGAGGACATGTCTGACACGTAAGAGATGAGAGCTCAACACAGCATTGTGGCACTGGCTTCTAGTGTTGATCTGCAAAAGGGTGTAATGCTGTCCTGCCACTCAGATAAAGCATACCAAGGAGCATGAAAGGGTGGTCTTAGTGGATTTTATGGACAAGTATGGAGGTCTACATGAAAGGGAGGAAACTGAGAAATTACATTTCTCTCATAAGCAGAGCTGAGCTTTGCACACATTTATAGCAAGTAATGAGGGAGTGGGAGTCAGGCCTTAGCCTTCCAGCTGCCGAGGTCCTGTATTAGGCTGACAGCATTAGTGGAAATTTCAAAGGGCTTCAGCAAGTGAGATATGTCACTGAGACTATGTGCATGTACAAACTTACAAGACCAATCTTGGAAACCCAAAGCTGAGCTCCCAGAAAAAGCTCTCAGGGCTATGACTACTTAGCTTCTTGTGAAGGTGATAAATTGAAAAAAGCATCAGTCAGCTCCACCCTAATTACTGAAGCTCTGTTTCTTTATTCTTAGAAAAAGCAGCATCTCATCTACACTTTAAGGCAGGCAGTCTGCAATGTCCTATTCACTCGTTGCTTTGCTGGCCCACATTTCTCATTGTTTGGAACAATTTTCCCTCTTTTTTATGAGCATCTTGGAAAAAACCACAAATTCAAACCACTCTGTGTGTACACAGAACCTAGCAGGAATATCTGAGTGATCTTTATGGCTACTTCATAAAAAGAATAGATGCAACAGTCTTCTGTAATGAAAGTGCAGACTAGCTTGGGCTGAAATTCAGAAAAGTAACAGAAAACCACAGACCACCAAGCTGAAACCTGCCTTTAATCAATTAAACTTTCCCAGAACTGTGTTCCTTTTTCAGCTTCCAATGGCATGAAAAGGAGGTGGTCTGGAAGGGTACATACTTCAGCATCAGTGTAGTTTTCAAGCTAGCCCATCACTGTATGCACACTTATTTGATAGCAGATAGAGCAGTTCCTGGAGAAGGGGAAATGAAGTTGTGAACAGAACGTGGAGAACATGGAGAGAGTAGATGAAAAACAAAGATAATTTGTCTTATTTGCTGCAAGGAAAATCACAGTGATCACATGTTGAAGTTTAGATGAGAGAGTCTGCTGCAGAATGGACCTTGGGTTATCAATCTCATTCAGAGTCCTTGTGGTGTCACAATCTGTCACACTTTATCACCTCTGAACTATGACCCTTCAGCTCTCTTCCTCAGGTGCTTCACATCACCCACTCTTTAACTCCACTTTACAGAACGAAGATCCATCATTAGCTCTTTCCAATGACCTGATTTAATCTCTTCCAAGGTCTTCTGCCTATGATTCCCTTCTCCACCATTTCTCTCCACTGTTTTTGTTCCTTAACTAAGTCATGGAGTGGGCAGCACTCCGCCCCCATAGACAGAAGTGCCATGCTGACTGCAGCTTTCCCTGCTGAACCCATGGCCACACTGTGCTGGAGCTCAGCACTGCTGCAGGCGGAAGATGACCTGCATCCTGTACGGCCAGACATCTATTCTGACAGACGTGGCCTCAGACACATCCATATACCAAACCTCCTCTGCAATGCCTCCTGCAGGACATTCTTCTACAGACCACTGGAAAAGGCACACGAATTCAAAAGCCCGTCTTTCTTCCCCCCAGGCCAATTCCCTCTCCAATCACAGCAGCTAAGGGCAAGCACCTTAATTATGTCTGTGATTATGCTGGATATTTTACAATATGTAACTTCATTCCAAAACCAAGAACAACAGTTAAAGACCAAAGTGAGTCAGAAGGTGCCTGACTGAACTTGTGGTACTATTTATAAACTGTCCCTTGCAATACTGCCTCCTTGGAATGCCTCTTTTGCCCTCCCTGCCTGGGAGACACCAGGGAGAAGGAACCTTTCTGTCTCCAGCCAGGGGCATTAGCCCCATTTGTTCTGCAGGTGGAAAGCACGCCTCAGGTAGCCTCGCCTGCTACAGGAAAACGAGCATGAGTATCCTCCATTCCTACTAGTTCCTACACAGGTATCTACAACATACCTCACAAGGGACTTTCTGTTTAGCCAGAGCACAGGAAGCAGCAGACTGTGCTGCTACAGTGAAACGTCATGTTGCAGGGAAGAGATGGTTGTGGACTTCCTCCTTCTTGCATTTTAGGACCAGTCAACTAATATCCCTACCACGTCTGACACCAGAGCAGTCATTTAAAGTCTCTGTCTCAGTCCAACCACTTGGACTTTAATCCTGTCTCAATTACGAACAGTGAAATAATCCACAGATACTGACTGGACTGTGTGCAGCGCTATATAGGACAATAGCTGGATACAGGTCCACATTTATGTGATCAACACTGGGTTTACTGCCACAGGCTGCTCTGCTATCTGCTCCTAGAACAAGCTCGGGATAGCAATCAATGAAATCTTCCTTCCAAGCCCTAGGATTCTGCACACTCTTGCCACAGGTCCTTTCCCTTACCTTAAATGCTCTTTTCCTTTGAACCCAGATTTTTCTTAAAATGTAGTTCATATTTTTAAATCTGTTTCCAAGAAATGCCATCCAGAAATGTTAACAGCGAAGTGCCACCTTCTTACTCAGGTTTAATATCCAAACACCAGAAAAGATATTCTGTCCAATAGTCCCAATAAGAGGTTTAAGGTGCAACTGATGCCAAACTGAGGGCTTTCAATGACACAAGAGGATGCACAATGAACTCCCATGATGTGGTTACAGAACTGGGTGCCCAGCTACTCCAAGTAACCTTGATACCAACTTTCCTTATAAGTGAAAATCTATCTCTCTTTCTTTCATATGTCTGCACTTACATCTTTACAGAGCAGTATCAGATCTTGTTCATTCTCAAGTACCTATTAAGCTATCTTTCTTTAAGTTTTAAGAGCTACTGCAGCTGTTTTTAGGAATACCTAGGCTAAGAATGAGAAAACAATGTAAAAATATCAGCACAGGCTGTTTTGGGGTTTGTTTGTTTGCTTTTTTTTAATCATCTCTGTAAACACTGATACACAGGATTTTCTAGCACAACTCAAGTGTTACGAAGTCAATAAGCACAGGCGCTTCTCATTGTCTGACTACTTGCCCACTGGCAGAAACAGAGTTAGGGGCTGGCATTCATATAATCATGGGCTAAGTTTTGTATAAGTTTTTTTCAGTGTGTGTAGAGTTAATGACACACGTCCATGTCAAGAATCACAGCAGAAACATGAATTTCAATCTTGTGTTTTTAGACAACAGCTAAGTGGTATAAATTGAAAGATGCATGAAAGAAACAGCTGTTACTAATTTGCACAACACCAGCAGAGCCCTCATCACAGACCAAGACTCAACACTGTGCCCTCTGCACAAATCGTAGCAGAAGGTGGTAGTCCTGCCTGAGTCCTGTATCAAGAACGTGGGTGAGGAAGGCCAGAGATGTAAACAGGGACACTATGCCTGGCACAGAATATAGAAGGGAAACAGTACCATAACTGGGACCAATTTCCCATTTTCACCTTTGTGGTTTTTCAGCAGTGAAGAGTGAGTATATCTGACAGCTACATACTTGGTAAGAGTCTGAAGAAGGGGAAAGCAAAGACTGCAGACCCTAAGCTGATGGCAAGAATTCCAGGAAGAGGTGAGTCAAAGCACAAGTAATTCTCGGTAGAGAGTGAAGGAGGAGATTATCTGGCATTCTGTAGTTATTGAAACCATGGAGGTGGATAAAAGCATCCAGTGAGAGATAAAAAGAGGCAGGAAGGATATATCCCAAAGGACAGCTGCAGGATGAACCAGAACAACAAGTACCTTAGCTTAAAAATGTAGAAGAAAGCAGGGGACATGAGAGCAATCAGTCATAGAGACAGCTGGCAAAGACTCTGAGCAATCAGATTCCAGGCTGGGAGAGAGTAAACAGAAGGAATAAAAAATAACAGTATAAAAGAAAGGGATTATTAAATGGCAGGGCAGTCAAACACATAAAAGAGAGGAAAGAGAAATCTGGAAGCCTGTGTGGCACGAGACAGCATCCAGCTCTGATGAACCAAGCATGTATACTCTGTGGCTGTTCATTTAAGAGTTAAAAACTTATAAGGGTGGAAATTTGATTAACAACAACAAGAAAAACAACACAACAAAACAAAATAAAAAGCCAAACCAACCAAAAAAGCAAGAAAAACAAAAAAAAACCCAAATCCCAAACCCCACAACAGAACAACAAATCAAACACCCCCAACCCCAACAACAAAACCCAAAAAACAAAAACAAAAACAAAGAGCCCACCGAAACAAAACGAAATCCCTTTCCCAAACTAGCCCATGGAAGAGAAAAGCAGGCTGCTGGAAAGAAGAGAAAAAGCCTAGCTCACTCTTAGTTGTAGTTCCAGCTACCATTGCTACTTCATAATTGTTTACAAACCCACTCCCCCAATGGCTGCTCAGCATGCATTACTTGTTGATGGCTTGTCCAGCTGGAGTGTGTTCTACTGCATACCCTTCTCTCCTCAAAACATCAATCACTGTGTTGTTGCCCATGAAGTGACCTGCAGTTAAAAGAAAAATGACATCAGAACTTACCAACCACGTGGAAAGAGGGGGAAGAACAACAAAGTCCTTCCTCATCACAGGAGGTGTGCCACGCTCAAGGCAGCCAGGGCTTTATCACTCCCCATCAACATGCACCAGAAACACAGGACGTCTAATGAGTGATTGCTGAACTTTCCCAATGTCACTTCAATTACTATACTCTGCCTTTCTAAAATGCAGATGTGATTGCAATTACTCTGGTCCCACAGGTTGTTGCATAATGAGCTGCCCAGAGAGGTGGTAGAGTCACCATCCCTGGAAGTGTTAAGGAAAGACCAAATATGTCACTTAGCATTGTGGTCTAGCTGGCACGGTGGTGATTGGTCAAGGTTTGCTCAAGACTGCTCAATCATCTCAGAGGTCATTTTCAACCAAAGCGACTCTGTGATTATCAGGCCATTGTGGATTACTTGAGGGAGTAACAGATGAAGTTTGGAGACCCCTGTTCAAGAGCAGCACTGAAGTCTACCACTGGTGGTGATGCAAAGAAGTTAGGAATCCAGCCACATTTTAATGCTCCCCAGCATCATAGACACAGAGCTGTTGCTCAACATCACTATGAATTTTTAAATGATTAAGAATCATCCAACTGCAAAGAACAGAAAATCATTCTGAAAGTCAATGACTTAGATCAACCTCTTTAATTTCTTCATTATATACCATTGGGGCCAAAAACTTGGCCTCAACCATGTTGATAAAAGGACTTAGTTTTACAAGGACCTAGATAGTTCTGCCCTAGATCTGTGATTCACATCTCCACTCCATTCTCAAGTCAGATGTGGTGGCTGGTAGGATTATATTTTGGCATCATAGTGACTAAATGACTCAAAGGCTGCGGGAGCTTTCCTGACTGTATGCTCTGCTCACAGAATGTCTTCCACCATCACGCTAACGTGTCATCAGACCAGGCTGTTGAGAAGCAGAAGAAAGAGAGAACAAAGGCCTTGCATACTCCCTCATAGATCCAGCTTTCATAAAACATTTCTTCATTTAACAGCCTACATAAATTAAAATTGTCCTTTGGCAAATTATTCATTGGAGCAATCCCTTGCTTCTGTAGATGTACAAAGTAGTAAAACTAGTGAGCAACTCCAGAAAAACTGTTTTCTGGTAATACTGTTCAGAAGTACATGGCAATAGAACCAATAAAATTATTCCAGTAGCCAGGGAAAACAAGAAGTTACAAAGACAATTCTAACAGTGCTGAGAATAACAAGAGACTAAACATAAGGGATTCATGACTTTTCATTCCAATCGGAGCACAAAAATTCCCATTTCTCATGCCACAACAGCCAAGTGCTTATGATGTGCCAGCTTAAGGCATGCATTGGATGGTACCATTTGAGCACAAGATGAACTTTCCCCCAGAGCCTAAGAGTATAAACCAATCCAGCTCAAATGAAACCTTTTAACTGAACACTGCAGTGCATACCCATTGGGTATCATATTTTCTCACAAAATAATTGGATTTCGCCCCACCTCCTCAGATTAAATTTTGTCTTCAGAAGGAGTAAAGCTTATGTACCATTATATTGACCTAACCTAATACTGTTGGTATCTATTGCTTCCCAATGGCTCAGCTGCAGGTACAGTTAAACAAAAAATTCCTTCATGTCAGCAAAAAGGACCAGTCGCAGCAGGGAACAAGAGTGACTGTAATGAAATATTGTAATTGAGTACAACACTAGCTATATAAAATGCCAGACCTAGTTTCTATTGCTCACCTTTAATACAGAGGAGAGGTATGTGCAAAGGGAAGGGGAGAGGGATGCATTCTTCCTTCCCTACCTCCACACAGCACAGGAAGGGGTACTTCCAAAGAGTGATCCATTCCTTGCAAATGACAGGGAGCTTGGACTTGTAGAGAAGTGGCTCTCAACTGAGAAGGATTGGGGCAGTGTGTCCTCCAATTCAGATAAGGCATTCACCTCATGCAGGCAATGATGCATGAGCCAAACACCATCTTCAGAAGTGAAAAGCAGTACCAAGCCTCTGAACTCATATTTTCCTAATCCAGGAGGAAAGGGGCAAGGCATAAAGATAAGGAATGTACAGTGCAAGGTATGGTCTTAAAATAATTTTCCTCAAGCCAGTTTAAGAGCTTACAGTTACATGCATGTCAAGAGCGAGCTACTGAATAGCTGCTCACGCCACATCATTAAATATACTACTCCTCCATCAATCTTCAGTCATCCTTGCTCAGAGCGGTGACTTAGAGTGGAATGTAGGAAATCACTGCAGAACACGGATGAATCCCATTTCAGTCAACCTGCTTGAGTGATTTTCTGTATCTGGGCTCTTTATTTTTAATTTAATTTAATGCAGTAGTAAGAATATCTTTTTTATCGCAGTTATCTGTACATACTTTCACAGAGTGCCTTTGCTCATTGTTGCCAAGGCAATGAGTTATATCTGCAAGTGAGAGAAAAATGATGTGCTAATACTGTGCAAAAGACAACAGACCAAATTAATAAATATGTGTATAACAGATGAATAGAAATACAAACAGGAAGGTGATCTTTGATTGTTCACAAGACATGATCAATCAGGAGCCACTCAGGCTAGGTACATAAGGGGTTAGGTGATGCAGTATTCACCATCCAAAAGGAGGGCCATTTGCCCTCCATAAGACTGAGCTTGTTTGCTGCCCAGAGGATCTATAGGTTCAACTGAATGAGATGCAAAATTTAAAAAGGCAGAAGGGTCAGGGTTTGAGGTACAAGACCCCACCACGAGCCTCTCTAGAGTCAGAACTTTTGACTCCTTACTGGGGACAACCACAGCAATCACTCAGCGGTGTATGAGAGATCAGATTGCTTAAAACAACTGTAAGGAACACGAGAAAGATTTGCTCTCCAAGGTTTGAGATCAAGCAACTACTGCTGCAAGGGAGACTTGGATGATAAGTCACATGATAGGGTGCAGGCCTCTTTTTCACCTGTTTTCTCTTTTAGCCTAACACACTTGAATGCTCCTCAAAAGAAAGGCCCTGGGCCCTGTCCCACCAGAAAGCCTGCTCCTTTCTTTCTGTACATAGCCCTGCATTATCCTCACACCACTAGGTGAAGAGATGCCTCCAAGAGGTCAATTTACTCTGGCAGGGGGTGGGGAGTCATGAATCTTTATTCTTCTGTGTTCAAGCTCAAAGAGAAACTAAGAAGCTGTTGTGTGGACCAGCTCAGCCATGCACTCTACTGGAGAGTAAATAAGACCCAGTCCTTTAATCTGCACTGAAAGGAGATGGCATGCAGGGACCACAACAGGCAATATGCTCAAAGAACAACGCAGCTTGACCAATGTGCACTTGCAGACTTGACCACGCATTGTGTGCTTCTGACCTTCCTCAGTAGCCAACCCAATCCTGCAGAACAAGGATTTCTGCTGCCCTGAAACCTGTGTCTCCTGCTTGCAGCTTTTACTGTCAGCATGTGCAGAGCTGCTTCTATAACTGTGCCAGTTTAGGTAAGTTTTATCTAGATGACTGTGGGTTTTAGCAGAGGTTGTTGAACCCAAATTTGTGCCATTGTGAGTCTGAAATATTTCTGCATCTAGCTAAAGGAACTAGAAAACATTGCAAAACAAAGGTTCTGTTTCTGTTACTAAATTTTAATTCTTCACAGAAACCAGGTCTGTAAGACTTATGAAAACCATACTCCTCTCTGAATTTCAAAAAAATCAAACAGATAAATAAAGTTCTTTGACCTCTAAGAGTCATGTAAAAGGAAACCTCTGAGTATACATAATTCTGTGTTTTCTTTAGTAGAAAGGTGCCACTTCTCATCCTCCCCAAAAGGATGTCAAGACCTCACCATTTACAAACATCCCAAGACAATGAATCATTGGACATACATGTAAAGACACCAGACTGTTTGTTAGGAAACCTGATCTTGACTGCTGACTTCCAAGATGTTGTGGGAACAACTAAAGCACAAATTATAGCACTGCAATCAGAAAACAGCACAAATTAATCCAGCCACTGGGGACATCATAAAGCTGGATGTTTATTTGGACTGCAAGCACTCAAATGTACTTTTGGTGCCAGAGACTCCATGGGTCACTGAAACAAATACTTTCAAGAAAGTTTTAGACACATGGATCTTACAATTATTCAGAAAGTTCCTGGAAATGCCTATTGCAATTATCATCTGCTTTCATTCTTCATAACCTTGCCTTTAACATAAACACTGTTATAGTTTTTAAGTACACACTGGGATACTGAACTTGGGGTAATATTAACCCAGCTAGTACAATAATGGAGGAAAAAAGCTAGACAAAATATTTATTATAACCCAAAGCAAAAGGAGGAAGTCAGGTGATGTGATAATTAAATTACAAATCAGTTTCCTTCATAATACATGCTTTCTGCACACATTTTTTCAGGAGGAAGACATTGTTTTCAAGCATGAGTACGATGCACCCAGGTGCAGCAAGCCCACACTTCTCCTAGAATCAGGAGGAGGAAATTTCTGCACAGTTATATTAGATAATCCAAGCAACATATGGAAAACAGGGATCAGTCTTAAGTGGATGGAATACGTCATTTAAGTAAATCAAATGCAAAACATGAAATACTAAATCCAGTAAATTCTTGCTCCTCACAGTATTTCAAAGTCCAGAAAAGCCCAGGTACCAGAACAGAAACCAAAGGACAAAGAACATTGTACTCTCACGAATTTAATGCTGCGGGGAGAAGGAAATGGCAAAGATTGAAGGGGATGAGATGGCACAAGTGATGCTGTAAGTCAACTTAAAGAATCCCTGAATTCACATTAGGTGTAGGAGTGTAAGGATGTTGCATTAAAATACTTCTGCAGACTTGCAGGTCAAATTCCATACAAACAGCCCTCCTGTATTTTTCAGACTGAAACCCTCCAAACAAAATCCTTCCTGTGATTACCTACAAGATGAAATATTAATGAAATATTACTCCATAAACTTTGAACTCAAGGTTTTATCCTACTGAGATCATGGTAAGTGTTCGTACACAAAAACACGATTTCCTGAAAATCTGTTATTAGTACAAAACCTTAGTGGATCATACTTCACTACTCTTCAACCAAACAGGAAAATCTGGTGAGCAGAACTGAGGAACAGTGGTGTTCTCTATGCCCAAGAAACTACTTTTCCTAGACATGAAAGGACTTAAAGTGCCTCAAACTGGAATTCACTCAGGAGGAAAAAATATAATCTTCCATTTCTTCAAAAGTGATGTGGTCTGCTAATCAATTCACCTATGTAACTTCTCCAAGCAGTTGATGTTGTGCAAGTAGCCTTGCACAAAATGGGAAAAATTACCTAGTAGCATGGAAAACAAACATGTGGAGTTACAATTTGCATGAGCTAAAATGAAGGCATTTTTCTTGTGAAAGGTAAGAAGATACTCATCTACCTGTTTCTGTCAAAAATAAGGCCTCTTAAATGTAAGACGTATTTTTTATCCCGGGGATTTCCGTTTTTACTCTTGGGCAAAGTCAAATATCCTGACAATCAAAAAAAATTGAAGTCAGAAAATGCTTTTTCATTGATTATAAGACTGAATTTATGACTAAATTAACACAAATGAAGGGTTTACATGCCCATATTGGTTGTTTTGTAAAAAAATTAAGAGTTAAGAGAAACTGCTTAGCTACCAGCTAACTAGCCTTAGCTACTGGGTATATATTTACTGAGTTTTCCACCGATAAACCTGGGGTTATGAGGCAAGAAGACGCTTACAGAGGTGACTGTGCTAGCAACTAGCAGTATGTTACCAGTAAGGGAAGGAATCTCCAGTGTCCTGTCTGAGCTACAGTACTCACACACACCTCTGCCACTAGACCTGCTCCCATTATATACCACTCCTTTCTTTCCAGCAAAAAAGTTATTAATGACTTGAAATTCCCCTAGCTCAAAAACTCACATTACATGATGGAAGTTTTTCCTACTTTAGCTGCCCAGTAAAGGCAGTAATGGGTAAACGCAGCACTGATAAGAAGACTGTCAGTACCTGAGCAGAAACAGAACAGTTTTTTGGCCTGGTTGATTTTGACAGCTGCACTAATATATTAGAACAGAGGTTACTGCCTCTAATGGAGAAATGCAAAGCTTTCTTCATTTCAGTGTCAGAGATGTCAGGAGTAGTGCCCTTCATGTGAACCCTGGGGCGCTGGATGTAGGTCCTGCCTCCACAAAACATTATCTTTCCCCTTCAGGGGTTGTTGTTCTAATCAACCCTGTCATTAGCATTCTGAAGTCAAAGAGGCTACTAAGGAAAACAGTCCCAAAACTGCTGGGTTGTATCTGGCATTCTCAGATTACAGAGGTACAGGCACACCTTCAGGCACTCAGCCTTTCCTCTCACCCAAGGAAGTTAAAATGCTGCTGCATTCCAGAGACAGAAGCATGCAGGCTATCAGCAAGCCCTTTGAGCCAGGGAGAAGTGAGGTGGCCCCACAAGACTCATTTAATCTGTTTTTTAGATCTATTTTATCACTACATTGTCTTCCTGCCCCTCCCCCAGCTTTTTTTGTCTTCTTCCGGGATCCATGAAACAGCAGACTTTCCATGAACTTGTTCATTAAATGTTTCAAATCTTTTACACAAGGCATATGGTAAATCTACATTACTTGTGTGATGGCAGCTTCAAATTTTTCATGGTGAATTCTGAATTCCTACCAAATTTCAAAGTTATATGTCATTTCCCTGAGCACTTTTGTATTCCCATGGCAGGTTTTTGTTTGGGTTTTTTATGGGAATAAACACCCATACAAGCTGGACAGAGACATCCTGGGCTTAGCACTATTGACTGCTTTTTACACCCACTGCTGACAGGTCCTTTCTCCCATCTTTTCTTACCCAGAGACAATAAATCTTCTTCTTGCATAATTTTGCATATGAAGATTCCAGATGGAACAGAAACTGCCAAGAAATAAGAATGAACTGCTCTACATGGAATTAGGAACACCAAACACACCACTCAGATTCAGCACAATTCCACCTTCCCCTGAAATTTCTTTTTTTTTAATTTTTCTTTTTTTTTTCATGACATAAGGATTGATGGAAAAGGGTTTAGACTTTAGACATGCCTATGTCTAACACATGTGTCCAGCACATGTGGCACCTAAGGGTGACACAAAACTGACCTCTTACATCCCAAGGATTACCTCAAAACCTAGAGAAGCTGAAGGAAGCCATTTGGTGGGCTACAGCAGACTGGGGGTAACCACTGGTGGTAACACATTCTGTCTGGGGAAGAAAAAAACAGTCAGTCCCTGGAGGTTTGACTCCATACAGTCTGATTAACGCCAAATAAACACATTTGTTATTTCCTTTAGCAATTAGAAGAAATGGTAGCTGGAGAAGTTCTCACCAACTTTTTTTCTTTGTTAATGGTGGCTTACCAACATTGTCTGTACTTTAAAGCCTCAGGATGTTGTTTTTTTCAGGGGCAACAAGGAAAGACAATTCTAAGAAAAAATGGAATTTTCCAATGTTCTCAAGATTAAGAGGACCAGCTTCTGAGGTTGTCAAATCAGCCAGCCTCTCACTAAAGTCAGTAATTTCTTCCACAGGGATATAAGGAATCTTAGATCCCTCTGTACTTCTTATTCATGCACTGTAACTTTGGAGTTTCTGAACTGTTCAAAGGGGCAGGAGAGACTAGAGGGAATTTAAACTTGGCTCCTAGAAACCTGGCTTCACCAGAGGTCTTGTCTGTCAAAATAAAGTCAGGATCTCAAGCCACTAAGTATGCTTCCTCCTACATAATAAAAACCCCAACATTTTTTTCTCTCTTATTCTTCATCCCCGTCAACAGAAACTGTAAGTAAGCTAAAGAAATAAAATGGAATAAAATGGTATAAAATGCCCATGCTGAAGAAAAACCCATCTAGAGTTGAATCTGGTTAGAAACATCAAGGGGGAACATAGAACTACTGGCATGTCAGCAGTAAAATATAGACTAGATAAATATAATCTAAGCACTGAAGGGGCCAGAAGACCTGATGACAAAGAATGTGGAAAAGGCCAAGTACTAAATGTCTTTGTTACTTTATTTAGTGGCCAAACCAACCTTCACGAATCTCAGGTTCCTATGACCAGGGGGAAAGAATGTTCACTATGAGTGGAGAAGGATCAGGTTGAGGAACATCCAAACAGACTAGCCATGTTCAAGTACCTATAGGATACATCCAGAGAAACTGTGTAAGCTTGCTTAATGGCACTAGAGGCTGCTTACAACTACCTTCAAAAGGTCATGGCAAGTGGGGAAGGTCCCTGAGAACTGAAAGAAAGGAAGTATAACTCTTGTCTTCAAGAGGGCAGGAAGAAGGATCTAGGGAATTATAAACTGCTCAGCCACACCTCTGTTCCAGGAGGAGGTGGTGGGGCAAATTAGCCTGCAAACTATTCCCAAATGTGTCAGGGATAAGCAAATGGTTGGGAGTGGTCAGTATGGATTTATGATGAGGGGAAACTCGGTTCATAAAGTTCAGCAAACCAAGTTCTGCACCTGGGCAGGAATAGCTCCAGACAACATGACAGGCTGAGCACCAGCTGGCTGAAGACTAGTTTGTCAGAAAAAGAGGGATGTCTTGGTAGTCATCAAGAAGGTCTTAAGCCAGCAATGTGTCCATGCGGTAAAGGCAGCCAATGGTGTCCTGAGCTGTGCAAAGAGAAGTGTTGCCAGCAGATTGATGGGGGTGAGATCCTTCCCTGCTCCTCAGGCCAGGTAACATGTCTGGGTCCACCCAGTATCTAGCTCTGAGCTTCCCAGTTCAAAAGAGATGAGGACATACTGGAGAGAGTGCTGCAAAGGGCCATAAAGATGAAACAATTAGTCATAATAGGAGAGGCTGAGACTATTCCACCTGGACAAGAGAAGGCTTGGGCCATAACTTATGCATAAATACCTGATAGGAGCTTGCAAAATAGACAGAGCAGAGCTTTTCCCAGTAGTGATATCCCATGAAAAGACAAGAGACAATGAACAAAAATTGATATACAGGAATTCCTACTTAAACATAAGAAAAAGTATCTTCAGTGATTAAACACTAGAAGAGATTACCCAGAGAGATTCTGGAGTCCTCATCCTTGTCTTAGGAAGGACTGTCATAATCCAGTCTTAGGAAAACTGGTCTCTCTTTATGAGCCTACTCTGAGCAGAGGGATGAATCAGTTTACAGAGCTCTTGGTCAGTATCAGCTATCCCTTGACTCTGGGAAGGTTTAGCCAGCATGCAGCAACCATTGTAAAACCTGGACAAGTGGCAAAACTCTCCACAGTACAGCAGGACAATGCAGTTCTCACTATATCAGTGCCCCCCTCCTAGAAAAACCAGAAACCTATGGCACTACCCAGCCATCTGGCTGCGGAATCACACGTGCCATCACTTACACTGCCTTAGCATCCAGATCCTCAATGTGCCATTCAAGAATTCAGAGAAATTAAAAGTGCATATGGAAGGAAGACTGCTGGTGAAAGACTACATCTGGCTTTGCTTCACAAGTTCCACCACTGGCAACAGTGAGTAGGCCTGGCTTGTAACCCTGGTGCTGCCATACATAAAGGCCTGTCCGCAATTAAGATAAATCTTTACTGAACACAGTGGAACGCTGCTACCATTGCCAACTCTTTCTTCCCATGCTTTCCTCTAATTCCCTCAAAGAATTATTTTGGCTTGAAACTTTCCTCGTTTGCACTCTGGCCAGAAGAAGAGTGTTTTGGATCTTTGCAGCAAAATCTGTTATTTTTTAGTTCTCTACTTTGGTGCAAATTACTTCCAAACAAAAATAGTTCCAGCAATGAGGTCTAACTGTGAAGCATTTTTGACTGAATATAGGGAGAGTTTGCCTGATTGATTTTAAAGAAGGTGTAAAATGTGCTTTTATGACAAATTGATTATTAATTGATTATTGGGCAAAACTGATAATGGCCCAAATTACCACAGGTAATTCAATGTAAGAAGTCAACACCTATAGTCATGCAGCTATAGCACGACCTGAAAAGAGAGACTTCTTTTGCACAATGTATTACACATCTCAAAATCCCATCAATCAAGTTAGAATATAATATAAATCAGTATTTTCTGATTTTCCTCCATTTAAAATAAAAATACTAACAGTAGTTTAAATAACAAGAGAAGGTATATGTAGTCTCACAGTCACCCACAAACCATGATCCTGTTTGCATATAATTGATGATAAAAGTTATTTTTTCAATGGTGTTTCAGTAATGGAAAAATTGAACTTTCCTTACAAAAAGCCTAGCTGTTTTAAAAGAAATTCAGGGTGAAAAAAATCTGGAAACAAAACAACTGAAAGTCTTCTTTCCCCTTGTAACTGGGCGACCCTTAAATATCCTACTACCATTTTAATACAACCTTGTTTTGAAGTTTATAAACTACTGCTAGGAGATACTTTCTTCACTGGTGGTCAGAAAAGGGCAAAACACCAAGCAGTTATGATTCATTTCCATTCCTATAGCTTTTTTCTTTCTTCCCTTTTCCTACTATACATTCTAAGCTGCATTGTATGAGCACTTTTCTGGAACCTTTTCACAATAATTAACAGCAGTACAATTCCAATCAATGCTTAAAACTGATCACAAGATATTTGTTCATCTTCACTGCTTTTTTTTTTTTTTTCTGGCATAAAAATAACTCTTCCACATAATTATCTATCACATACTGCAATCTGCATAAGCAGATTGGAAAACAATGAAAGACTGCGTTCATAATTGCAATATGCACTCAGGAAACCTCAGAAATCTGGAGAAATTGATCTGTTTTGTGCAATATATCCTGTGATAGTACTTCTTGTTTAGATGCTTAATAAGAAACAAATGAAAGAAACAAAACAAACAAACAAAAACCCACCAAAAAACCTCAAGCAGTCAAACAAGGGCGTAATCAAGAACTGTGCTGCTAAATGTGGGAGGCTGGCACTATCCTTTGAACAGAACTATTTGGAAGAGCAGATGAGAACAGAGGACAGACTGGTATGAAAGCCAGAGAATAATTAGAGACAATTTCAAAATCAGTCCAAAGTCCTCAGAGAAGATAGGGAAGCTGTCTGGGGACAAAAATATGATGGAAAAGCATGAGAAGAGCACACTGGGGACCTTGAGATTAAGCCATATACATGTAAGCCAAAGATCAAGGGTGTTCATTTAGGCACGAGGCTCCCAGGAGTGCTGTAGTATAGAAATGCTGGCAATCAGGACTCAGAAAAGGTGGAACTGGGAAAATAAAAGGAAAAAGAAAAGCAGGATTCCAGGAAGCCTGGGAAAGGATTTTAGTACTGCCATGAAAGCTGAGAAAAAGAAAGCTGAGAAATTAAGGACAGGTTCCTGCAGTGCTTCTGGACTCTGAGGCAGCACTGAGCACACCAATGACAATGAAGAGTCTGGGGCAGAAGGGCAGGAACAGAAAGAAACTGATGAGAGAGGAAAGAAATGACACAAAACCATCTAAAGACATGTGATTTGCAGCTGCTGGGATTCAGAATGTGTGTAAGGAGGGGAAGAAGCTCTCTCCTCTCAAAGGATCTCTTGGGACACGTCAGAGCAGCACGTATCGGCTTACATGGGCTGCTCATCACTCAAGCTGTGATGCAGCAACCAAAGCCCACACAGCTGCAACTGGCCTCCTGACAGAAGTGTAGCTACCTGCAACAGACACAACTTGGACTTGGGGTTGGCACATGCTTTCGTCAGAAGCATAATGCATAAGGTTCAAATGTGGTGAGAACTTCAGCAGTGGAGTGCAGCAACACCCTGGTCATAGCCTACAAAAAGACATGCCCGAAATCTGCACAACCAGGGCCTGCTTCACTGTTCTTTGCGACAGCAAGTTGCACAGAGCAGTGATACTGCAGAAAGACAACAGGTTACAATTTTCACACACCTCTGAACAAACATGGTCAGCCACCTTTCCTGACTTCCTGGCTCTCACACGTTGGGCTCTTGTTATGCTAAGTTTGTAACCACAACTCCCTGCTGCAAGTACAGATATTCTCACAGACTCTGAATACAAATGCTTTTAGTGTTTAAATAAATATTTTCCTTGCCTTGTCTAGATCTTTCATCCTCACTAAAGCAGTATGCACTGAGACTGGAAAACCACACGTGGATACTTACACCAATCTCAGTTTTCCCCCTTTCCCAAAGGCCATATGGCTTACGGAGGACAGGATGTGATTTCTCTGGGCATTAGTATGTGTCTTTTCTAACTGATCCTCACTTCTTCCTTTCCCTGGAGCTAGAACAAAGGATGAGAGACAAAACAATCATGTTCATACTCTCCATCCAGCCCTAGTCTGAAGCGTAGATGCTAACCATACTGAGTTGGATGTGCTGCTGGATGTGCCTGTAAAGTCCTGCTGACTGCTAAGAGGCAGAAAATGGAGTTGGTTTTCCCCAACTGGGCCCACTGCACTGCTCCAAAATAGTACAAGACACAAATTCCTTGTGGAAGTGCAGTGAAAGAGGTAAGGAGCTGCAAGAGGAAGAGAAAGGCGAAACTGTGCCTTGCTTCTTCCCTTGCGTTTATTGAGTCCCTTAGAGTCATATGATTTGGCATATTCTTCTTCTGAACATATCCTTGAAAGGCTAATTCAAGCACTGGTGCAGCCTCAGACATGCTGCCTTTCATCTCAGCTCCCTATTCCACCTGTCCTCCTGCACTGGCTGTCCAGACAATAAACACGTGTGTATGTCTCTGACCCGTTCCTCCTGTGCATGCACTGTAGTTGACTCAGTATCTTTGCCTCTGCAAACAACAAATATGTCTGAAATTAACAGATATTGCAGTAAGCACATGCACTGTAAGGCTGAAGAAAAAGTCTGTTACACTGAAAAGTAACAGTAACCCTTCTTTATGGGCAAGCATTTGCAAAATGCTTCTAAAGGCAACAGGAAGGATAAGTTCAGGTTGAACGGCATCATAGTCACATACCAGCTCCAAATGCAAAGAAGAAACTCTTGTCTGGGTGCTCTTCCAGCAGGTCCTTGACCCTCCTGCCCATTCGCTCATTTCGTTTGTAGATGAGTTCCTGACGGAAGTAGCTGTCTATTTCTTGGGCAGTAATGCGTTCATGGGCTGGAAGTGTAGCATTAATGAAATTTGGGACCTAAGATAGAAAAAAAAAAAAGTCTTCATGCAAGGGGATCACAGGCAGCCATCATGCTTAGGCATTTTTGCTCCACACAGAGCATGGCAACTGCCTCATCCCTCAAGGAACAGCCATTAGGACAAAACCCAAAGCAAGCTAAAAAAATACTTAGCAAACTTCTAACGATGCATGGCACTTAATTTCTCTCAATGCATCATTTCATAAGCTAGCCAGATGGATTTTTTTTTTACACAAAGGCAACAAATACTATCATCTTGCCACACTGAAGATCCTAAATCCTGATTGCTTAGTTCAAGAAAGTAAGTATTTGCCCCTAACTGCCTTTACTTACGTACCTCTTTCTTAAATTGCCATAGGTATGACACAATTATAATGATAATTATGCTTTTCTAAGAGAGTTTTTTGACTGGTATCAGAGCCCTCAGGCTGCCAAAGAATAACTGTGCAATTTGAAGTAGTTAAAAAAAATCCCCAAACTTTAAGAGGGACAGATTTTGTCAGGAAAGAATGTGTTACCACCTCCAGTTGCTGTGTCCTGATGGTATCTCTTATAAAATGCTGTCTTCCTCCCCTGGGGCACCTTAGGACAGCTGTGGCTGCACACTACCCTGACCTCCTGCCAGTGGAGAGAAAACGTGGGTCTGCAATTGTTGCAGCAATCCTGGTTTCTTGACAAGTACCTTTAGGCATTCATTTACTGGGACGGTTAACTAAAGGGCCTGCAAGCAGTGATTTCTAAAGACCAGAGCCACTGGTCTCCAGTGGTTTCCAGGTGCTTTCCCTTGCAAGGTTGCTGCAGACTTTGGAGCCACTCAGAGACTATTACGGAGTCTTTCCATAGGCAGTTAGCCCACAGGTAGTCCTCTACTGGGCAAGCATGGAGTCAAATACAACTTACAGAGAAGTTCGGCTTAAAACATAAACTGTCAGTGTTGCAAACCATCAGTATTCAGCTCTGCTGCCAAGGCGAGTGCCCTGAGGTGGAGCCCCTCACATTAAGGAAAGGACAGTTGTTCCCTTGGCAACATGCCTGTGTCAGAGCGAGCTGCTCTCTCCAAGGACCTAGGGGCAATGTCTGCTGTCTGTCATATCTCCACAGGATAGTGATGGAGCATCTGCATCCTCTTAAATGCTGTTCTCCTCCAAGAAATCCTTTGAAACCTATGCACGGTGTCAAAGCTAGGCAGTGTAAACGACCAGGATGCCTGCACCTGCAGGAAGCTGGGGGTACTGGACAGGAAGGCCGCAGCACACACACAAAGTTCGACACCAGAGAAACAAGGGTTGACTCTGCAGCTCCGCAGCACTGCACCATAAGTATCAAAAGATCACAGCAAAAGGGGTTTTTAGCACAGAAGGCTCACGTATCAACACCTGCCTTTTCAGCATTCTAAGAATAAAGCCTGTGTTTTCACTGATGTGCACAGATTGCCAGGCAATACCTCACAGACAAGAACAGAGAGGTCTGATGTCTCAGCCTGAGGTTAGTTAATCTAACAGCCCAAACAGGCCAAATTGGTCCCTGCTGGGCATTTTCTCATGGTTTAAAGATCAGTGTTGCATTCCATTGTGCTGCTTAGGAAACCATCCCCATAAACCCAAGTCTGTGAGGTCTCAGAAGGTCTCTTTTCCATCACATTCAGTCTAAATCTATCTTTTCTTTGTTTCACTCCATTTCCCTTCTTTGGGCCCTGTCCACAGCACACAATCATACTGATAGGGGACATTAAAAAGCTTGTAACTTGCCCAGCCTTACACAATTACCCAAGTCGTGAGTGCATTTCTCTGTTCTATTCGCACAAGAGAGCCTGCTGTTGCTTTCTCTGTTGGCATTAGGTTTGCTCACACCTAAGCTACCATAATTCCATACCAGAAACACAGGATACTTAGGAAAGTAAATGATTAACTCACAGAGCTTTGATGCTAAAGCGAACACATTACTCATCCAGAGGGAAAAGCCAGGTGCACCTTTGCTGCTTGTGTGCAAAAGAGGGGCTGAGGTAGTGCAGACTCCTGGAACAGAAGGCTCAGGAAAGCAGTTGTGCCAGGGAGCCAGCAACATGCCCCTGGCCCTCACCCAGGAAGGGCCTGCCCGAGGAGAGATGAGCTACACGTGTTACAGGGGTTAGCGCTACAGGGAGATGTGTGCAGTACAAGGGCTGCAGTCGCAAGACTCACTTGAGAAGTGTCATGGTTGAAGATGATGGAGCTGAGGTCCCCACAGTTGTAATGCTTGATAAGGTCTTCTGTCGTATAGGGGATCTGGAAACTGCCTGCTCGGAGGCTCTCCTGCTGCAAGAGAGTCTGATTCAAAGCAAAGACCACCTGAGGGAGGGGGAGAAGGGAGGAAAAGACAGAGGTCCTGGTAAGTGCTCTTTTCATCCTATGAGAAGGTCACAGACACACAGCCACCTGCTGAAGGCTCTCTGAAGCTGCTCCTGCTCTGAGACTGCCAGTCTAGATATAACCAACCCTTGCCTCCACAGGTACTCACACCTTGGATCCTGGCTGCTCAGAGAGAATGGACTCACCACATTTAACTCGATGGGGTTTTGCCTGTGACTTGATTAATATAGATGATACAAAGGGGCAGCCTGAAGCAGGGGCAATCTTGCTCCCTTAGACGACAGTTTGCCTGACCACCACAGAGCCCCAAGGCCTGACAGGCTCCTATCCCTGTAGCTCCTCAGCCACCTACCTAAATTAAGCATGGCTTCTCCTTGTTTGCCTTTCCTTCCTCATCTGCAAGAACAGTCACAGTTTCCTGCTCTGTGTGTCCTCTCAGACACTGCATCTATTTCAGGCAGGAATGGCTGGCTGGAGCAGGCCAGGGAAGAGTGGTGGGGGATGAGGGAAGCTGCTTTCCCTCAGCTGCCCAGCACTCAGTCTCTCCCAGCTGACTGCCTCTGCAGGCAGGGTGCTACCAGCATTTCTTCCTCCTCAGCCTTCCCCTGGGAATGCAAACATTCCCATCCCCTTTGCCTCAAGGAAAACTACCTGGCTGCCATAGCTCCTACCCCCGGGGCCTTTCCCTAGCCATAAAGAGAAAAGATCAGAGAAGATCACCCTCCAGATGTGGCTGTCGCCCCAGCTCCAGCACAGCAGAGTTCTCCCAAGGCGGTGGCCTCAGGGTCTGACCCAGACACTGGCTGCCGATCCACCTGCCCCCTGCCTTCGGCAATGCACAGCCAATGAGGATAGCAGACACTTAAAAGGGACAAACGCACTTTGGACTGAGAGGTGTCTCTGAAGCCAAACAAAGAATCTCTGTTCCTCCAGCTATCTGCTCCAGCCACTGCAGACAGCGGCCACAAGCCCCAGAAAGGCAAGAAACCAAGGCAAGACTTGGGGTATAAACTCCCCAGGCTGAACATGGGATTCCTGTGGGTACCTTTGGTGAGGAATGGAGCTGTATAGCCCCCTGAGCAGGGAGCAGTCCTCTGTCAGCACCTGGCAAGTAAAACACTACCATCTTTTCTGACTTAGTCTTATGCTAGCTCTGGTTTTCACACCAAATCTGGCAACTGTAACAACCTTTACAGCTACCTACTGGTTTATTATTTTTATTTTTGAAGGAAGTAAGGTCAGATACACTGCTTTGAATTTTTAAAAAAATTGCTCATGATAGTGTTATTTTCCAAGCACTGGTTATTCTCTGTGTAATTAACTCCTCCTGGACATTTGCCTCAAACACCATCAAAGGCACTCTAGAACTCAAAGTATTTGCCAACACTATGAAACTCACACATGAGTAAGCATACTCAAAATACTGAGACTACGTGAACCAAATTTTGTGATTACAGAGCAGGTGTGGAAACAAACAGGTGCAACTTCCCTCCCCCAGCACAACCATCTGTCTTCTACAGAAAGGTGCAAATTCCACCAGACTTTAAATCATGCTGTCCCCACTACAGCTAGACTTACCTCTTTGGATCCAAATCACTGTGTATGTAACTCAATATGAAAGCACATAACATAGCATTAATTCTGTGAGGGTTAATAGCAACTTTTACTCACATCTCGTATTTGTAAAAAGGAAAAGAATTCACTTTAGGAAAGAATGCACCAAACTAAAATAATAACTCCATGTGGACACCCAGACAAGTTACATCAAACTAAGCAGTGGCCATCTTGCGAAGGAATCTGTTAGATTTTTAAACAAACTAAGCAGAACCAAATTGAAACCACTTTATGTCTGAACAAAGGTTTGCATGCGGGATTTATCATACTTCAGTCATCATTTTCCATTTGCTTGGCTTCAGAGAGCTCCTAGTGGATGCTAATGACCAGACAAATTCACTGAGAGATAAACCAAATCCATGCTGAAAATATGGGACTTTTGGGTCATGCCAGGAAAATTTCATTTGTACAATCAGTCCAGCCGAAAGCACTTCCATGGGAATGGCCTATTTTTAAGCTATTGGACACCATCTACTTTATTATTTACCATTAAAGCAGTAGGGCCTTTCCCACACTTTGAAATAATGACCAGACAGTCCCTGTCCAGATAGCAGTCAGGAAATGCAACAGCCTCCTGAGCTAATCAGGTAGCTCTGCCTCAGTGTAGACTAAGCACATCAAAGAAAGCGGCTTTGCAATCTTTACTGTTTGATTTTCATCTAAACACAAACTAGCAGAGGGTAACTGGCTTCTGGGGAATCTGCTGGGTGAGACATGAGAAAAAAAACAATTTTTCTCACTCTGCTGTACCCCTGCAGTCTGCACTCCAGCTTGTCACTATGCTACTCTCAGGTAGCATATCCGATCTCTTCCCTCCTCCCTTGCAATGTGCTTCAGGTGAAATAGATTCAGTCTTGCCTCCAGACAGACGAGGATTGGACTATAGCAGTCAGACCAGGCCATACAGCCATCCTCCTTCCTGTGAGCACACAGTAAGCTGCAAAGAGCTACGTAAATCTGCCCCAAAAGCACAGCATAAATTTCAATGATGACCTACAGTCATAGAGGATCACTGCACATGTTTCACAGGATTAGAGGCAACTCAACTCCTCTTCCTCCATATCTCTAATCTTAATACTGGCATGACAAAAAGCTGCCCCATGAGGCAGCTTCGGCAGCTCTATAGCTTTTGCTAAGAGTACACCTGTCTGGTTGAAGGTGTGAGAGTTGATACTGGACATTTGAAGAAATTTCAGGACAGCAGCAGCTGAAGGGCTTGCCTGCCCAAATGGGAAACCACAAAAGACCCTTTACAATGAGGTTGTTCATGTTTCATCTCAAAGAACGAAGTGTCCCAACTCACTGCTCGAGACTCCTACTTCCTATCCTAACCACAACTGCCTGGAGACAGAGCATCCAGCAGCCTGCCTTGGACTCCATATTGGTGGTTTGTGTAGCAATACATTGGCTGCTTTTGCCGTGGAGGACTACAGAGCAGAAACATCTTTCTACACTTAGACCCAGAGCTGCATCCTATTGCTGCACATAGTACATGAGGGAGAAGTCACACGACCTAGAAACCACCTGAAGCTCCCCACCTAGAGAGTGGGCCTCCATCTTAGTGCTGTGAGGGACAGAGGTGGTCTCTGCTCCTCTGGGGACAGCAGCAGCAGCTCAAGTCCTTCTGCACCAGAAGCAGGAAAAGTCAAGATACAACAGAGGCAGAAATCAAGAGAGCATCAATGTCCTTGACAATTAGCCCTCCCTAATGAGTTACAGTAATTCATGCATCAGGCTTTGCATAGCAGGAGTACAGGAAATTCTATTGTCCAAAATATTCTCCACATCATCTGGTCTGAAAAGAATAGTGGCATTTGCTGGAGGGGGGATGATGGCACACCTACTGAACAACCACACAGGATTACAATATGCCATCAGCATGAGTGTACAGCCTCTCAAAGCAATGTGATAGTTCCTCTCAATTCCTCCATCACTCCTACCTTCTTGGGGGAATTTAAACTCCTCAGCACAAAGGGGATGTGGGAGTGAAGGGGCAGGAACTGTTTGCGATGTCAGATGTTGCTTCTCTGCCCTGGTGAGAAGGTTATCTTCAGTAAATAGTAACGGATAAACATTGTCAGGGTCTCAAGAAAAGGGAAGATTCCCCAACCTACTGTTCTTAAAGGATTTAATTTACTGAAATGGGTCTTGCTTAGAAGTTGATAACTCATTATCTGCCATTACTTCTCAAAGAAAACATCAAACTAGGTGCAAAGTGATGCTTAAAGAAGACCACAGCCATCAAACTCTGCAAACTGGATCTCAGTCTTGTTTACCAGATGTGAAAAGTTAAAGAAAGTCAACAGAGCATGAAAAGCAGGGACCAGATCAGCAGCTGGTCTGAAATTGCTATATTTGCTGGGAATAAATATTGCTTGCCTTCTGAAATCCCCATTCAATACTGCAGTCCTTCCATTGCTAGTAATTCCAAGCAGATAAGAAAACAGCAAATATGAAAAGGTTAAAAAGAAATTTTCAATTCTGCTTAGAAATCAAACACAAGAATTTGGGTATATCTGAGCTCCTCCAGCAGGTGGTACAGAAAATCTGCATCTGTCTTGCAGATATCTGTTGCATTACACTATTTTACTATTCCCAAGATCTTTCCTGTGTTGGAATCCACAGGAATCACTCTACATTCATCTTCCTTGCAAAACTATTCTTCCTATTTCACACACCCCCTCCAGCAACTCTATCCTACTCTGCTCCATTAAGTGTATTCATACTAGCATCAAAGCATCTTCTGAAAAGATGTATTCGGAGAACAAAAGTAACAAGTTTATTAGAAAGGGATTTTTTATTTCCCACCTCCCATTTTCACTGTGATCTCTGTTTTCACCCAGCCCTCTCCCTTTTTGTACTGTGGAAAAAATCGATTAAGCTCTCTAGTATACATATTGCTGCAAACCTCATTCTCCTCCTGGAGATTTCTTCAGCTGTCAGGAGACACTTGTCCCCTTTTTGAGCATTGTTGGAGTGGCCTGCTAGGCTAAGGGGGTGGGGAAAAGGGAGTTAGAGCCTGACAGATGCCTTTTTTGTCAAAGACAAAAGACCCCCTGCCATCCTCTCCACTTTTCAGCACTTTCATCCACATTGGATCAAAGTGCTGTTCTGCATATGAAAGGAACCTGGCATTATTCGCCTCAAATTAGCCTATCGCCATCCCGCTAGCCTCCAAGTCTTCCCAACAAAAGCACTCACATCTGTTCCATCATTTGCCTCATCTCTGGGTTTTTTTTTTCTTTCTGGTCTCAGTTTTTGAGGGCCATTCAGCCCCTTGAATTATAGTCTGGGGAGCATCTTCCTTGCTCTGGGATCACTCAGCCGGACAATTTGCTTTTAATTGTCTTAAGGAATCATGGGCTGCTTTTGGGTCCTTCCCAGAGACTAACTGCATCCATTACAGCTTCCATTCAGCCAATTCTTTCCCTTTTTTTCTCCTCCTTCTCAAAAGCATGTTTCTCTCCTTGCTCTTCACCTGGAGGAGACCATTGCTTCTCTGGGCCAATGAACACTATTGCCTCAAATCAAAGCGGGCCTTAAATCAAAAGCATCATGACTATCAAAGTCAATAATCCTCCTTTGTCATGGTAATGATCCAGGAGGCCAAGTGTTGAGAAGAAAGCAGGATTTCTAGCTCCAGTGTGATGACTCTCCTCAGAAGTCTGGTGAGCCTTCAACAGAAAGCTGGGGCTGGCAGTGCCAGAGCCTAGAAGTCTGAACCCACCTACCACAAGGAGCTCCTGCTCCACACACAGGTGGGGGAAGTCTGATTTTGGCATGGGCTGAAAATGGCATAAGGAGGTTTAGCCCACCATCTGCAGCCTTCAGATCAGTCTAAGTCACTGTAGTTTCAGTAATGAAGAGAGAAAAACGAGCAACTTGGACAAGTTCTGTGTGAAAGACTGGACTGAAGCCATTATCAGAGAGAGATTATATGAGGGAGCCACCCAGCAGACAAGAGATGAACAGTAGAAGTCAATGAAACAGAAGGAAATGGAAACTACTTTAGGTTTCTTATGAATTACGTATTTCCCATGGGCTAAGTGTTATTTATGTTTCTTTCTCAAAGCTAGCATTGCAAGTAGACTGAGCACCTTTTCTGTAGCTGGATCATCCAAGTCACTTAGATGACATCTAGCTTGTCTCAAGTCAGACAAAAAGATATTTGCACAGGTAAAGGCAGTGAAGAATTAAATCTCTGTCTCTGCTGACAACAAACTCACACTAACACATCTTACGTCAAACTCCTGCAGTGTGTCTGAACAGGACCAGGGAGAAGACACTGAAAGTTCTCAGTTGTTATCTGTAATGTAAATGAGAATACATAAACCAACCCTTTTTCAATTAGGAGCTATAAAAACAAGGCTTTAGAAGCAATTAATGATTTTTTCATTCTCTTCTCATTGCAGACGGTTGATAATGTTGAATCAAAGGAACAGTACTTACATCAATGGAAGAAGTGCAACCCATTTACTCTAACAGACTGCCCTAATACATAGCCTTTTGTCAGAGTAATTTACACTGACTTACACAGTGCAAAATGTCATTCTTCTGTTTCCACTGATTGCAGCAGAAATAAACGCCCCATTATGTGGTGAATGTGGGATAAGACCAGCAGCTACAGATTGTTCCCATTTCTCAGGATGGCTTGTAATTCACATATGGATACCTTCACCTTGCTGGAACTTGCTCCCATCTTTCTATAGGGTTAATTGTGTGGCTATGAACCTGCACCTGCACTCATCCTGAGAACTCTCTATCTAAACTTACTGGGATTCCTCCCTGTCCTGCAGGAATCTCCCAAGCTTTCACGAAGTGCGTTCTTGTGTAGAAAATCCTTGAACTGGTGATCCATATTTGCACATTACTAGAGAAAGATTAAACTTTTTTTTTTGTAATTCCATCTTTGCTAAAAAATTTCTAAATGTTAGCAAAGTTTGTTTCTAAAACATTCACATATCAAATCTTCATCAGATACATTTTTACTTCAAGAAATAGAACTAGGGACTAGCCCTTTGGCTAACTTCAGGTTTCTACAGCCCTAAAGCAAAGCTGAAGGCAAAAAATCCTCCCTATTTTCAACCTACTACACTTAGAATTCCTACCTGTCTCCTACTCAGCATGTCTTCAGTTAGCAATATCCAGATTCAAAATCATTGGGAATGATGACCCAAAATGTGAAAAGGAAATACTAGCAATTCTGATTTCTCTTAGAATACTCACTGTTCAGTTTACAAAACTGACTAACCAGTACACTAGTAGCAATAGCTTCTTTCTTTTGCTCAATACTTACTTCACAAGAAACTTAACAGAACCATCTCAAGACTGTATTAAAAGAATAACCAAGCTGCAAAGCAAAAAAACTAAAACTAGGGTTTCCTGGGATGAAACTAGCTGAACTTTTAAAAAACAACACGTGCAACTGTTGTTTTAGTTGGCACTTTGTTTGTTTGTTTTAAATTATCTTCTGCTAAAATAGTTGCTTTGATCTACTTCCTCCTCCTTCCTTTCCACTGGATAGTCTTAAATGTACTTGAAACAAAACTAAAATACTGAGGTTAATAAAACAGTCTTATTTTTTTACACTTTTTAACATCTGTACAGGAAAATTCTCTTAGAAAAGAAAAAATTTGGGCTATCCAACTGTAGAAAGCATATTAAAAAATGCAGAAATGATGACACTTCACTATGTTTGTGACTGTAAAGAGTAAGCTAACAAAACTGCTGAAGACTACCTATCTTTCACAGCTTCAAGGACAACATTTAGAAACACTTTTTACTTTCCTGACCCACAATTACAGAAACTAAACAAACTTGGTATTAATAACCTGGGATTTAGCCACCATCTATTTTTCACTCAATGCTCACAGATGCTCTTTGGAGTGCTGCTAGATGAAAGAAAAATTCTTAAAAGTCCCTATTTGCCTTCAGCATTTTTTTTTTTTATTTGCCCTCCCTACCACAGCCCATGTATAGCTTAGAACTAAACAACAGTTTGGAAGATTGCTTCCAGAAGTAACATGCCTTAGAAATTTACTGAACATATTCTCACCAGTACTTGTACACCTTTTTTTTTGGTGGAATGGAATAATTCAGAACACTTATTTTTTAACTGGTATTTTTAATTGGTGGTGGTTAACTCTATCCGCAAATCTGATGTATATTACTTGTGCAATTCCTGTAAGTATGAGCAAATCAAGACTGTAAAATTACTGGAGTAAACAACCTAACCTTGCAACATCATGAACAGGCCCAGACAGTTATCATATGTCTTCTGGTAACCATGCAACAAGATCCTTGGATTTTCCTGAAGTTCTGCCAGCTAGGAAAGCATGTTCCATATAAAACAGTCAGCACAGATTAAACATTTTTCCACTCAATAGAACAATTAGGCCAGGACTTTGGCTGCTGTTCCATACAGAACAACAATTTTGAACCAGTGTTTTATGTTGTAGGCAGTTAGAAGCATCTTTAAGAGAACTGTTCTGGCTTCCCAAAGGAGCACAGCATAGCACCAGATGACCTTTCCATAGGTACAGGGGTAAAATGGAGAATTTACATTATATTTCTATGTTATTGTATATTGTTAGACTTGCAACAAAGAACTTCAAACAAGAACTGCTGGAATGGTCCCTAGCTGGTTTCAACAAGATCAAAGGCTGGAAGTTTTCAGTGCAAAAGCTTTCCAAGAGGAATAGCTGACAAAATTTTCAAATAGTGAGACACAGGCCTAAATCTGTGTTCTTCATAGTACCTATGAGCTCAGCCACACAGAAAAAATAGCATGTCCCAAGGTAGGATGGGAACTTACAAGCCACCAGCCGTGCAGTAAGAACCCTCAGATGATATTCTTGAAACTAATCACCTCGATCCACTGCCAGATGGCACCTTCACTCACCTCCCTGGCTGTCCACACTAGGACATGACCAGTTGTCCCAATTTAGCCAATACACTAAGCTGCCGTTGTGAAAAAAAATCTAAAATATTTTGATTTTCGGACCAAGGAAAATCCATCTGCTGCGAACACAATCAGGAAACTGTTTTGGCACTTCTGAGAAAAAGGCTAGAAAGTATCTTGGCAGTTTCGCTATGCTTTTCTCTTTGTTTTGTTCGTGAAAATGACTGTTGCATGCCAACAAGGACCTCTCAGGAATTTTAAGTGGCTGTCTAAACCCAACTGATTTGCAAAACATCTCCTGTCAGGTAAATTGTTGATGGCAAAATATGGAAGATTTTAACCTGTGGACTTCTCAGCCAGTTTCAATGCATCCAAAGCCAGAAGAAAAGATTCTTATTTTCCTCTGCTAGCCTTGACACTTGTCCACTGTACCACATGCCTTTATTATACAAACTCCCCTGCTGCCTACATGTAAAAATACAAGTGTCATAGCATCAAAATATAACTGCAGTCCGTCAGGATATGAAGGCACAAGGATGCTAGCTCCAACTGGGTAGCAGAAGCCTTGTTAAAGGTATCCTACATCACTACCACTTGGAATGGACCAAAAAAACCAAAACAAGGTATCTCAAGATTTTGTGGGGCAAAAAAGCCATGAAAATCTCTCTGAACTCAAACCTTTCAACTGAACCCTTTTCAACCCTCTCAACTGAACAGAAATTTCTCAAATCATCTCAGTGAACAAGCTAGACAACTGTTCTAACAACTAACCCTGTCTTCTGGAGCACTTCTGAGCCCTAGATAGTCAAATAATTTTTTAAAAGGTCAGAGCAGGTCACCTTACCCAGAGCAGTTCCAGCACATCATCACACACACTTACTGTCAGGGTAAATGTTCTGGATAAACATTTGCTCAAAGATCCTTGAGAAAAGCAGAGCTATCTGCCAAGGGCTCAGAATTTTTGCGAAGTCACCGTGATTACGTAAGTCTGACTGCCAAGATTAAAATGGTCCGTGATAAGCAGGCAGGCTCTGGGGTGTGATGAAATGAACAGAAATAAGAACAAAGGATGTCAGGATTTATCTTATGGGCATGTTACACTTTGGCCTCAATTTGAATTGCTGGGTAGTTTCCCTGGGCTAGGCAGGGCAGTGCTTTTCAGAAATTACGTGAAAAAGCCACAGTGGTATCAACTGTGGTATCAACTTATCCAGCAACTCTCTGTACGGAAAAAAGCAAGAATATATTGACTTATGGTCTGTAACATTCAGCACCAAAGCAAAAAGCTCTGGTGGAAAAGATTGTAAGGGTATAATGGGATGTGAATCATCTTTCTCTGAATGAAATTTTGAAAATAATATTGACAACAGTTGCTCAGTGAGTAGCTGCTAAAACTGCGACAAAAACTAAACAATAAGCAGGTAATCAGGGAAAATTAATTCAAGTGGCTGACATATTCACGCTTCCCAAGCTAGGTAAATTCTAACAAGTCTTTGCAGACTAATGGGATCTTTCCCAGGCATTATCAAGTCACTCAATTCCAGTTTTTGAACAACAAACCCTCAAGAAGGTCTGTACAGTGTAGGGATGAGACTTGAACAAAAGCCTATTCTTAAAACTTACATTTGAAAGAGAGCACAACATATACAAAGTCCTGGGTTAAATTTCACTACTGATATCCACCCCAAAGATCTGCTGAAGTATGCCTTCCTCCTGCATCATTACACTGTTAGCAGTGTGGACCTTCTCAGTGTCAGGCAACACCTACACCTCATTACACTTCTGTCTCTTCAGTTAAAATCTGAGATGCAGGTCAACAAGCCTTGTGTCTATGAAGTGTTGTGACATTGGATTAAGGATAAAACAGAGTTCAGAGATCACCTCACTCTAGATTGTGACACAGAATAAGTAACATGTATTCAGCCCTTGCAATATTCTATATATCCCACCATATAGTTTCTACAGGGTTTTTTAAAACATTCATATATACGAAAAATTAAAACGCTCCTCCCAAACTCATATGCAAGCAAAATAAAGCTGGAATTGAAAAACTTGCATCAAAATCCATCACACAGAAGAAAAAAAAAAAAACTCCCATAAACATGAACTCCTACAAATTCTTCATTTGATCGTCTTAGGAAAAAAACCGCCCTGTTGGTATTTTTTAGACTCATCTGTAAACTAATTAAAAATTATTTCTGACACAAAGCTGCCTCCTAAGAACAGGACATGTAGTATCTGAAAGCCAGCAAGGTGTCATTCCCAGGCAGGGAATCTTTTACCAGCATCATTAACGGTGAGGGCCCCCATGGACTAGGCTGTGTCACATGGCTGTAGCCCGACCCAGCCCTTCTCCAGCACTACACACACCAGTATGTGTGGGTACATACACTACAACACGCAGTGCGTCCTAATGCTGCCATGTTCTTACACTGCATTCTGACAGGAGTCTGTTTCCAAAGTTCTGCTTGCTTGCCCTCCAAAGCAACCCTAACTACAAACCTCCCCTTCCTTTCTAGCAGCTACTCTTTTCTGAGATGCATTAGCTTGCTTTTTCACTTGAGTCCACACTTCAGAGTTTCTTTGCCTCCTTACACATGAGCAGGACAGGGACTCACTGATGAGAGATAAATGTCAATATCACTTCTTGACTAATTTTTTCAGACACAGCAGTATTTCATCTGGGAACAAAAGCCCACAAGAGCCCTGATAATGTAGGAATCTTCCTAGACATTGCCCTAAGAACAGTCAGCCAAAACCACTCCTCAACCAAAACCAGACTTGTGTTTCTCCCAACCATGCCAGTTTTTTCAGGCTCTTCACCACTGAAGATCTAATAAAACTAATCAGAAATCTAACAGGACAACAGAGATTTCCTGTTCAGCACATGCCATATTTATTGTTTTGTTCAATGCACTTGGTGCTGAATAGTAAATTCACATTCAACATCTTGTTAGGAAAGCTTATATAGAATAACATCTGTTTGCAACAGATCAAGCATGGAAAGAAATCACATCCCTCAGAACTACATTTCAAACTCTTATATAAATCCCAAAAAAACCCCAAAACGTTGTCACACTTCCAGAACCCGCTGAAAGGTTTGGAATTAATGTAAAAAGGAAATGTAATTTTTATGAAGAGATTTCAGAAGCCACTGGATACTTTGCATATCAGCCCCCCTGTGACCTTTGTGAGCCCAAACTACAGTGAGTCCACATGTGAATTTCAAGCTTAGAGGACATTAAAGCCTTTTGTCATGTGCATGCACACTACTTTCCAAAAATTCAGCCCTAACCTGCCACATACTTCCAGCTGAACAGTGCTGAAGATTACTTGCTAGTATCTCACTTCATTGCTTCTACTTGCCTTCTTGCACTCAAAAATAGGATTTTCATGCTATATGAGCTCATTGAGCTGGTCATGATATATTGGCTGAAGCCTTTCTTCTTGCTGCACATGCCAGAGCTCTATATAAATTCTCGTCCTTTTCCATTCTAAGACACCTCTTCCAGGCTTAGTCTACCACTTCTGCTTGCTTGTGACCTGCTGGCATTCACTTTGACTGTGTGACTATCCAAATAAGCCACTGAGTGAAGTAGCATTGGTGGGCTGACGACCTCACAAGTCCAGTCAGAGCTCACTCAATTCAGTGTTCCCCGTTTTCCGCTGCTCCAAAGATGGAAAGAAGGATAGAGTCCATTCCTGATAGTCACATGCTAAGTACTGTCACATTTGCTTTTTATAATGAGGATCTCTGTAGCTCCTGGATGCAACAGCAGGTGTCAATATTTCAGTATGACATTCGAGATGCATCACATTCTCCTGACATAGCAGTATTGATCTTCCGTCTGATGACAAGAAGAACTGTGGAAGGAAGTGCTTGCACAATCATCCATAAATGGTGAGAATGAGATCACAGGCGAACAACTCACTCCCTCGGTATGTCCTCTGGTCAGCATCAAAAGCAGCAAATGCAGATCCCCAATCCTCTGCAGCCTCTACTGCAATCCCCCTGTACAATTCCTTCCAGGAGACCTTTCAGATGAAGTGGACAGAATTGCTACCTGCGAACAGTCTTGCTTGTCTTGTTCACACTGAGAACAGTGCAAGCTCACAAACACAAAAATAGCAGCAGCACTGCTCAAAAGGCACAAACCTGAGTCATACAGCAGGCTCTCCTCTCTCAGTTAGCATGTCCAACTGCATAAACATTCCCGAACAGTTCAAATCAAATAAAACAAAATTTAAAGGCTGTACACCCTGGCAAGTAGCTACTTCATTCTCTATCCTTGGCTAGGGAAACAAGCCATTCCAGCCATGGAATGTGGTATTTCTCTGAAGTCCTCTTTTTGTGGGAAGGACAGTCAGATAAATGTCAATCCAAATCATAAATGTGTTCCCAGCCTGTCTGCTAGAGATACACAGTCTCTGCTGGGAATATATCACCCCTCTGCAGATGCCCTTAGAAAATATTTTAGCACATTTATTTTTCATCGAGGATGGAACATAGAGGCAATTTTACTTATGTTTCAATTAATTCAGGCCCATGTTTTCCGTTTACTCAGTAATCACATAGCTCTGCTGCAGAGGCCCTCAAAATTTTGTCAGCACAACCTTTTATCTTGAATGGCTTCATGAAACTCAAAAGCCACTGGGCCAACACTCAGTACATTGTGTCAAAGATGTATTTGGTGCAGCACAGTGTTGATGGAAATTTTGGTCAGGCAGAGGAGTCATGCAGGGACACCAAGCAATCATACATGAAATGACTGCACGTTTTGAAAACCATCATCAAAAATCAAAACCCAAGCAATCATGAAAAAAGAATAATTCATACTTTAAGTCTATCATAATTTTTCCTGTGCTGATGGAATTGTTGCAACAGCACTGCACAGAATGATCTGCAATTCTCTTCTAGCAGAAAGGCGTAATTCAATTTCAATTCAAAATAGCTGAAAAAACTGTTTTTGATATAAGTGCTGACATGTTTGACCTTCTTAACATTGGAAATTCATTTTAATTCAACTTTCTACTTAACAATTTTCAGGGACACGGCTTTTGTCTTGGTAAAGTCTTTTACTATATTTGCCTAGTTCAGTTTCTTTGGATCTCATTTGTTTTCCATGAAAGTTTAAACAGGGTGCCTAGCAGTTTGTAGTATCCCATCCTAGTTCATTTAGAAGTCTTGGCTGTGTGTGCCTGTTTCTGCTGGTTTTAAAATGGTTAGTTTTACCAGGTATTGTGTCACCCTCACTTCATCAGTAAGTTTCTGACTAAACCAGTATCAGTTCTATTCTATTCCTGATGGTCCACAACAGCACTGTTTTTCAACAAAAGTATTTGGTTACTTCAGCCTTTCTGCCATGCTCAGATAGCCCAAGGCTATTCTTTCAAGCCCTTCTCTCCTCTCATCTTCCTCTCCTACCTCCACAGCTTCTGCTCCCGTGCTGTAAAATGGTGCAGTGAATATTTCTGCATAACGAGGGACTCTGCACCAGAGCAGACCAGCTGGTGGACAGTCCTCAAAAAACCAGACCACCAGAAAAAAATATTTAATGCATTTCTTGTATGTCCACTCCATTTTCTTATCGCAGTCATTATCATTCACGGCTTTATCTACCCTAAAAGCAAATTCCTAATTTAACAAGACAAAGAAAAAAACTGCTAAATGAGCATCAACCTGTACAACTGATTTCCCTCATATGGAAGCAAACGTAAGTAATAAAGCATCAGCTACATCAGTAACTGTTTTGGCTAGACCCAGAAAGTCCTCTGAAACTTTTATTCCAGTTTTGAATGGTAGCTAGATATTTACAGGTTTCTAGAGTGGGGCGGGAGCAGCAGTAGAAAGGGAGTCTCATGGTCTTCTGTAAAACGTTTTTTTACAGTCTTTTAACTGCTGATACAAGAAAGTATCTCAGCTTTTGTTGTGAGGGCCTTAATCCTCACCCCGTTCTCTTTAAAAAAACTAAGCATGGGGTGTCTTTCACAGGTGCTGTCAAACACTACAGCTAATACATAAAAGGAGCCTTGCAGAAAGCACACACTCCAGAGAGGGGAAAAAAAACCCCAGAGTTAACAAACAGCCCAAGTGCTATCACCAGGTTCCCTTTCCACAGAGTGACCAGACAGAAGCACCACACCTGTTGAAACAGCTCACCAGGAGCCACCAGAAACTCGAGCCATGGGCTCACTGCTGGCACTGAAGTCCGCCTCTGCAGATGTGAAATATCACGGTCTTAGACACACTGCTAAAGCTCCTAAAACATTGTCTGCTTCTCTTCCCAAGCAATGCACACCAAACATGGACTTTAGTGAGAGCTCACATACTGCCCTGTGCTACTGGGCACAGCTCTACCACGGCTTAAGAGTCTGCAGCCACACATGGCTTGGGACTTGTGCAGCACTGCAAAACACACTGCATTCAGGATCGCTGCACAAACTGGCACAGCTGAATGAACTAAAACACCATAATCTTTCCACATTTCGTTTTATTCTTCGTATGTTCTGACATTATTTAATAAGTATTTCATATCCAGCAGATGCTTATGGGATTTACTGCATTAATGGAATAAATGCACAATTACAATTAATTTGTAACATTTCTGACAAATTTGGGTTTCAAGCCTGTCATATCTCTTGAGCTTTCAAACCAAAAGGGCACAGAAATCGAAGGACGTTTTAGACTTAGAAGCAGGCAGTAGTAGGCAAGCTAATTTATGAGGTCTTCCCAGGACAGGGGCTCTCACTGCAAACTGAATGTGCCTTTCTGTAATAGGCTAAGGAGCTGAAAATAACAAAACTGATTGTGAACTCCGTGGCCTCTATCTCAGTACATGAAGATTTATTACAACAAATTTTGGTGGGGTTTTGGTTTGGTTTTTTTCAGTTTTGGTCAGTGGTTTTTTTTTATGCCAAGGTCAAAAAGATCACCAGGACTTCCTCTTTGGAGATAGCAAATATTTCACAACAGTTAACAGAAGCAAAAATGAGGATCAATACAAAAATAAACATGAGGAATTATTGGGAAGGTAGCTATACCATCACAGAATATGTGGGTGGCAGGGAATTAGAAAATTTGTGAATCAACAACATGATATTTTTGCCAAAGCATTTTCCAATAGTGTAATACATAACAACTGGGAAGTAATTAAGCTATCCTATCCAGTCCTGTCAAGGCCTCTGCCAGTGTTTTGCATCCTGTTTTGTATACTGCTGAGACAGAAATGAATTCAGAGTCCATAGGAAAAAAGGAAGACTGTTCAGAGGTTTGGAAACGTAAGCTACAGAAAAGGATGAAGATACTGGCTTAATCCATTCAGGACAACAAAAGCCTGAGGAAAGAGACAGGCATCACCACAGTTCATCCTGCCTACAGAAGATAGCAAGTTATGGTCTACAAGAAGAAGACATCAGCTTCCAACAGCAAGTGTGTTGCATATGAGGTGAAGCTAAGATGGGAAGAAGAAGAATGGATTTCCCTGGGTCAGTGTACAGTCTCCAGCACTGTATTTAAGACCCCATTAGCTTAATTTCCTTGCATTATTTTGGTTTATTTCTACTCTGGGACAAGCAAACCAATTTAATTTCCACAGACTCAGCAAGTCTTCTTAGCTCATAACAAAATGCTCTCACACTATAAAGTATATGCTTCCAATGTGAAGAGAGAAACTCTACACAGATAAACTGTTAGGAAAGGCTGAGCTTCAGCACACATGTGATAGTTTTTCAGCCTTTGATGCCTAATTCATCATGTGCTTACCGCTCTTGCCAAGTTATATTCTTAAGGAGAGGCTGCTCAAAAAAGGGCTCATTTCAGAAAGTAAATTAAGTACAATACTACATACTACCCATATTCAGACAAAAAAAAAAAAAAAAAAGGCAAAACACGGAACTTGCTTCCGTTTTTAAAAGCCATGCTAGAATTCATGGACAAAACGAAGCAAGGTGCCTCAAACTGTAATTTCCTACAATAGTAGTATCAATTGAATTGCCCAGGTCCATCTCCATTTTGAACTGACATAATACATGGTGATTTTTGCTTTCTAAAAGATTTGTTGCCTTGTTTTCCTAGTTATCTCTGAAATGCTCCCCATCTTCTAGGACAGGTTACTTTGCCCAGAACTTTCCTGTTTCAAGTGATACCAGATTACCAGATCTTACCAGCTCTGAAAAAGTGATTGCTGAAATAAAACCAAGTGTTCTATTGACTGATAGGTTGCTTCAGCCTCTAGTCTTTTTTTCACATTTGTGTCTCCCTATTAAAAAGGTTTCAGCTGCTGCTTGTAACACTCTGCTGGTTTTGGATGGGGTAGAGTTAACTTTCTTCACAGTGTGAAGTATGGGGCTGTGTTTTGGGTTTGTACTGCACACAGGGTTAATAATATAGAGATGTTTTTGTATTGCTGAGCAGGGTTTACACAGAGCCAAATCATTTGCTGCTTTTCGTACTGACACACTGGAGAGGAAGTTGGATGTGGCTGGAAGGATGGGAGGGGACACAGCCAGAAAGGTGACCCAAACTGACCAAAGGGATATTCCAGACCATCCTGCTCAGTATTTTAAGCTGGGGAGAAGAAGGAGGAAGGGGAAGCATTTGGAGTGATGGCATTTGTACTCCTAAGTCATGAAGGGATCCTGCTGTCCTGGAGATGTGAAACACCTGCCTGTCCACGGGAAGCAGGGAACGTGTGTGGCTTTTGCTTTTCCTTTTAAACTATCTTTATCTCAACCCATGAGTTTTCTACCTCTTACCCTTCCAATTCTCCCCACGATTCCAGTCCTGTGGGAATAAGCAAGCCGCTGCCTAGGGCTTGGTTTCTGGGTTGCCAGCTAGGATTGAACCACAACAAATACAAACCTGAAACTAGATAAAAACCAAATACTGTATGCACAATAATTAAGAGCCACCTAGATCAGTGAAAACAAATGTAGGCAGAAAGAAAGTCAGTGATCAAAATAATAAGATAATCTTCCCATAGATTAATTTCTGAGAAGACAGACTTCTAGAAAAGCAGACGCTCCCTGGCAGTTTTGCTAAACTCAGCAAACCCACAAGATCTGAAATGTTTCTGTTTGTTACATGACACAGCAATTCATCCTGGAGATTTTTTACATAAAGTTGGTTATAATTTTCTCAGAATCATGAGACCTGGTGATAATAAAATCATCCACATCATATGAGCTCTGTAGCTGTCTGCAAAACAGCTCAGTCAGGAACTTCAGTAACTGCCAACTGCAGGCATTTAATTGGTCCTTCAATTTCAATTTTATTAAATTAAACCAGTCAGTTTATCTTATAAACCTACTTAATATACCAAGCGTCATTGTTGAATTGGGTGCTAATTTAGTTACTGAAGAGAAATCATTCATGGATACCCACAGAGCTCAAAGACCATTCAACTTGTTCCTACAGCACAGACATACTCTCAAGATATATCTAGTAACCAGAAAAGTTACTAGTGAAACTGCAGCCAAGGGACTGCACTAATCTCTGCCACAAGTGAGTCCTACAAGTCTTTATGCCAGAGGGCAAAAAAACCCCAAAAATCCCACTGACATGATAGGTCTCACAAAGAAAGTTCTCCAGTGCTCCAATCCTTCTTGACAAATCATGTCTCTGGCAAACCCTACCTCTCAACTCCCTGTCTTTCTCAGATCCCCTTCACTTATGTACACCTTCCATCACATTGCTGCTTCAACTTAACACGCTTATATGCATACACACACACACACTTGAACAGACAGGAATGTGTATCACAGAATCACAGAAATCAAAGAATCAGCTAGGTCAGAAAACACCTTTGAGATCATAAAACCAACTTAAGACTAAACACTACCTTGTCAACCAAACCACAGCACTAAGTGCTACATCCACTCTTCTCTTAAACACCCCCAGGGACAGTGACTCCACTACCTCCAGTCCGTTCCGATGTCTATTCAGCCTTTCTGTAAAGAAAACTTCTAGTTCCAACCTAACAGAATTCACAGGTGGAGAATCCTAGTCTTTCCCTACTGCCTTACACTGCCAAAAATTTGAAAGCCCATGAGAAATCTGCATAGAACAGCTGGATCTTTTAATGACTGCCAAGACAGCAAGCAAACAGGCACTCTTGGGAAATGCTGGGCAGAATGAAATTAAAGCTATCAGAATTTCAGAACAGGCCGAGGAAGTCATGACAATGTATATCCATCCAGCTTTCTGAAAATCAGAGCGATGTTTTTCAAAACTGGCTGTCCAAAAAGAATCAACCTATGATTGAGTTTCTGAATATAAGATATTGTATTTCAAAAGTCCTATGACTCTTTCAGCCCAATTCAAAATCATTGGGAGTCAGTACCTCTAAAACAAAATTTAACTTTTATATACAAATATAATAAGATTTGAAATTTAAAAATTTGAACATACAAAAAGGTCAGAGTCCTTCGTGAAATTAAAGTCACACTGCAACTCAAAACACAGAGATCTTACTGAAGCCTAGAAAATTCCAGTGGAAAAAGAAACCCTTTCCCACACACTTTTAGATGTACCTTTGAAAGCCAAGCCTGAGCCAATGTGATTCCTTGGCCTGTGGCTATGAACAATCCAGTGGGGAGAGAGAATAAGTATCAGCTACCAGGGCTGTGCTGAAAGACCCTTTAAGCTACAGAACTCAAGGACATGGCTTGTCTTCCCCAAGTCAGTCCTCCTCCTGTTTTATTTCTGTGATAACAATGCTATATCATAACAAAAAGTGTGAGTTGTATGTGCAAAAGGTTCAAATCTCCTTTGACCAGAGTTACACCATGCACATGTTTTCAAAAAGCAAAAAAAGCCACCACCCAAGATCACTAGAAGATAGTTGTTTGCACTTTTCTTTGTCTATCCCACCATCTTTGCTGGAAGCATAATCCATAGAAAAGACACTCAGTAAAGCACTTGGAAAGTAAGCCACAACCTCCATTCTGCTCTAGGCCAGAAAGCATGTTGATGCTTTTCTTCGGCATCTCTGTTACATAGCAACACAGCTGAGTGCTCAGCAAAACCAGCACGACGCAATCTTCTCACCTCCAGCAATCTGAGCTGTTACATTGCTCTAACAGCTGGAAAATCATTTGTTCACACTCCTTCTGCAGCGACATTGATGATGGGGCTGTCACAACAGAGGCAAAGTAACAGTGAGGAGATTTAGACCTAACATCTTCTAACAAACAGTCTCACTGAAAAGAAATATGACCCTTTAAACAACTCTTTCAAAAATCCAGAATTATGCTGATTTTGGCTTATCCCAGGAAAGATTTTTAGATGCAGACTGGAATATAAGAGTCCAAATAATACCGAGAAAAAGAAGACTTGTTCTTGTAACCCACCTTTTGACACTTTACAAAATCTGCTTCAGCCAATATGTATTTACTTATCTGGCAAACATCAAATCCAGGAAGAAAGGGATGCTCTTCACACTGCAAGAAATCTACAGGAAATTGTACATCACCCCCCGCACTAACACAAACGCATCAACACGACACATAAATTTGAACTAAAACTTGCATAAAACCCAGCATAACTCATTTAACCATGAGACAAAGCACTCACAAGACAGAACTCCCAAGAACATTATCTTCAGGCCACACAGCAGCATCTGTGAACACACCCTCTCACCTAGTCTAAAGGCACTTACCCTCCTGCTGTTTTTTTAACAGGCCCATTGGTGACGGAAGTGTAAAATACTGTTCCAGTCTCCAAAATAATTCCATTTACACTCACTGGAGTCCTGAAAATAAGGAAATCTGGAGACAACACCTATCCTCCCCCTCTACAGAATGTAAAGTCACTGGTGCAACACTATCCTCTGAAGCACTTGTGTTTCAGAATATAATCTCAAACAGGACAATCTAATTCCTGCTGGAGAAACAGAGGTCTGTTAAGAGGCAAAACACCCAGTTACTGCAGGGTCTCTGCAATACTGGGCCACTGTCAATCTTAATGAAATTTGTGCTAAAATTAACCAACATAAATTAACAAAAATCAACGTTCACTAAATCTTTTAACAGGAAACAAACAAAAGCAGCATCACCTGAGATTAGAAAACATATTCACAGATCAGTGGAGAGAGTAAGCAAAATAACCCTATTCTGCTATTTGCTTTTCTCCTAGGTAATTATTTGGCTGTTGCTTATAGAACAGATTTTGTTCCCATCCAGGAAAATATATGTGTTGTCATGATGCATGCTTTCTACTTTTTTATCAAAAAGACATTTTTATCTCTTAAAAGAAAATATTTGAAAACTAATTTACTAACAAAGCTTCATGCATGTGAAAAATCTAGACTTCCTGAGGAACTAAATCCACCTTCATTCAAAGCAGACTGACTACCTCACATGTTGCCTACTTTGCAGTAACAACCCAGTTCTACCTCCCTAAAAGGCTACTGAAATGCCTTGTTACTAACAAGGGAACTAGATTCTCAGGCTAGGAAAGGATAAAAAAAAAAAAAATGAACCTAGTGTGACTACAGCATGTGGCTGGCTCTATTTGTTTAGGAAAGCCAACAGCAGATGCAGCATATTACCATCCTCTGTTCCTGTGAACGCTTTTGCTACTGCTATTTTCAGGAACTGGCACAGCATATTCATTGCAGTATCTCCATGGCATCTCTGCACAGCACGGTTAATCCTGATGTTATACAAGGGACAGAAGGCACAGTACAGGCAGAAAGGCAATAGCAGGTCTCAGAATTAAGCCGGGTCTTCCTATTATAATTTATTATCATTTCTCAGCCTGGAGAAACCAGGTTCTTTTTCCATCACATATTATCCCAAGCAGCCTTCAATGGAAAAGAATGATTTTGCCAAAAACAATCCCAAACAAAACCCAAATCCACAAAACAGTCACAGTGTAGTCTTTTTCAAATCATCAAGATTATATTAACATGTTCATGGTTTTCTTCCAAACTCAGACCTCTCTGGCCTTTCCACAAACCTTTTGGTAGAAAGGAGTTCACCTCAGATCCTCAGAGCAACTCTAGTCAAAGTTTACTACAGAACTAGTAATCAGGAATTGCTGTGCTTGCCACAGAGGAGGCCCAGGACACAGGGCATACATGGGACATGGAGGACACTACACCACCTGATCACCCTGTACATGATATATTGATATATTGAAGTCTGCAGGAACACAGCAGCAGCAGCACCCACTTCCCCTGCAGCACACAGGACCTGTTTGCAGAAGCTTATCTCCAGCCACCACTTGCAAGTATGACGCTCCATCACCTTCTCCTGAACACCAAAGCCTGCTCCTACTCTACACGTCGTCTTGCAAGTTTTGCCTGGCATCCCTGAACACATCCTTTGGGCTCAGCCTTCTTTCATTTTCATTGGATGCCAGGTCTCTGGTATGTGTCAGAACTAATCACTGGAGACAAACATGGAGCAGAGATAAGGGAGAAGAGGCTATGCAGCCAGGTGTTCTGACACCAAGAGCATGTGTCTGGAGCTTCTGATCCCTGCTCTCCCACTTAACTTACCACAGCCCTACAACAACAACAGTGCTCTATGCTCATCTCCTTTCAAGGGAAGATTCACTGTGCAGAGGTAGGGCACTTGCAAAACATGCTACACTGCAATGCAGGGTCCAGGCCAGCCTAGCTTACACTGTGTGAAGTTAACATGGATGTGTCAGCACACTGTTCCTCTAAACCTATTACAGTCAGCTAGCTATGCAATAGCATGTGTTGCATTCTGATTCACCCCTGTAGGAGAGTGCATCTTGTTCAACTCTCCATCCCGGCTACAGCTGGATAAGAAGCTAGCTAGCCAGGCCTCAGAAGGATGCATCAGATGTAGTATCAGCTCATCTGCTGGTACCTGCACTGTATCCCAGCTACCTAGTGAAATACACTGCTTGCTTCTAGCAGACAAAGTAAAAGCTGGGAAACAGAGGATACAAAACGGGGAAAATATTTATGGCCAACATTTACTAATTCAGCTGACCTGATTAACCTCTTTAACCTGTTGTGACGAGTAAACTGCTTATCAGAAGATCCAGACTGGCTGACACAAAAATCACATTACAAGGAAGATGGTTGAATGCAAACTTCTCTTGTAGATCTAGTCCCAAACCAGTCCCCTTTACCATGCTCTCTTCCCATTTCTAGGGAAGTTATCTACTTCCACTTTGAAAGATTAATGGAGACAACAGATAAGTAAGTCAGTTAACATGTCTCATTCTCCTGCAGAAGATACAATGATCTTTTTCCACAGTATACCACTGCTAAGAGTATATCTGGCTCCTCCTCTCATCCTAATTTCTCTGCTCCTTACTGCAATTTTCTGCACATACTTTTTACTGTGCTGTGCCTGTCCCTGCTGGACCCTTCTCTGGTTTGTAAGCCATTGAAGTATATGTCTTCTGTGTTTTCTGGGTAATCCAGTCCCTAGATTTTGGAATAGCAAGCTAGAATCATAATTCCTAGGTTTTACAGTTAAGCAGTGAATGCAAAATTGACATTAATGAGTCAGGCTGCACTGCGATGGTGGGAAGTGCTACATTCAATCTCTGTCCAGGAATTTCATGATTCACTGTTCACTGGAAAGAATGTAAGCAAATAAAAATTGTCTTATTGTGCAATTTACAGTTGTAAACTGCTAGCTCAGGAGACGGTAACTGATCTACAAAGCATAACTGGAGCGTCTCTTGTAATGTCTGCTTAGATGGAGCACAGAACTGCAAATTAAATTCACTAGAGTCTACAATGGAGCAGGCTGCACATCAGGGACAGATTTACTGGTTGTTCCAGCACAAATAAAAAAAAAAAAAAAAAGAGAAGGTAAGAAGTACTTATGTCAACCACACAGGAAGAGGGCTCTCTGCTATCACAGGCTACACCACCAATAATTACTGATGCAGTACTAGGCAATTTTTGGTACATTTCTCCAGACAACTTGCTGTACAGCATTTTAGGATTACAGTGAAATAGAAACCATAATGGGCTACGATCCAATGGGCCTCATACCTGTCTTTCAACACCCCAACCTGTCTGCTTCTTTGCAACACGAGCCTTTCTTGTGAATCTATAAAGCCCTGCCTAGCCACAAATCAGCAAAGGGCTTCATGGCTGGCAAAGCCATGTGGTATCCTCACTGTTTCACTAGGACAAGTTGTGAGAATCTCCACAAGGGACCTCAAACAACTCGGACAACTAAAACCTGAAGTGATATATGAAAAGTGATGGAGATCATCAAGCATCTCTCTCCTGAGCTGTACCCTGTGTCTTTAATTCTGCAGTTAAGCATCGCTTTATGTAGCTGCCGCTCCACTTGCCACATGAAGTGATGCACAAGTGACTCATCCCTAATCTCAGTGGCAGAGCCTGGTGTAAGAATAACCACCTCGAAAAACCTTAGAGCCAAATTCTGCAAGATCACACATTGCTAGAATATCAGATAAAAAGAGTACGAGCAGATATGCATGAAGTGTAAACACTTCAGAGCATCCAGACCTCTACAGGACAAGCTAAGTGCCTGCCACAGACATAACTTGGAGAAGCAGAGGGGAAAGCAGTGATGCCAACACTAGGAGCTGTTCCATTGTGCCACTTATCATGTGCTGTCACTTACCCAATGACTGCAATATCTCTCAGACTTATAGTCTCTGTCCTTGAGAAATTTGACTTCAGCCACTCTACTCCTGCAGCAGACATTTCACAACCCATTTTCCCACGGCTGCTCACGCTGTGCAGTTTTGAAGCCTAAGCTAGCAATCCCTTTGCTGTTTGACTCATGCTGGGACAGAGTTGTTTCCTAGCATGGTTTGGCCACTATTAAGGAAGATGGCACATGACTGACAGTAAAATCGTCTTCCTGGCAGGAACTGAAGCTGAGAAATATACTGACTGGCCTCAGTCACCACTCTCTGAGACCTAGACACTTCACCAGAATTTCATTCCTGTGAGTTCTTAGTAACAAGATAATACCTTAATTCTCTCCTGCCACTCTTATTAAAGGTCATAGCAGAGATAAGGGATGACTGCTTCTACTCAAATCAGGCTGAGGCAAGTACAGTTTCTGCCTCCATTAAAACTAAATGCAGTACAGCTTTCAGAAAAGTGCTTTCCCAACCATATTAACTCTCAGCTATGAAAGTTCATCAATAAAATCCTCTTCTGGAACTGTCTGTGGCCAGGATAAAGTTCTTGCTATCAGCTATCTAATCTGCAATCACTTGTCTCTGGAGACTAAAAGGTATGGAAGAAGGCATCTTCGCTAGGGCACATGTTACTAGAACCAGAGCAAGCTACCTACAGGGTGTTTGAAAACCTCATGCAATACTTACAATACTTAATGTGACTACTCATACACTGGTGAATCTCCAGGTTTCCATTCTATGACATACAGCTAGACCCTGGATGATAAACTGACTTGTTTCTAAGAGTGCCAGTCTGGATTAAAACATAGTGAACAGAGAGCAGACTGGAGTTCAAGCAAACCAGCAGTGCCAATGCAAACCCTTGAGCTCTGACAGTGTAGGGGACAGGCAAGCAGACGTGCTGGGACTGAAGAAGATCATGGTCAATTTACTCAATTTTCAGACCCCAGCTTCGAAGCAGACATTCCTCCTAATTTGGCAGTACTTCACCTCTGCCTGGCATGGGTGACTGGGAAAAAAAAGAGGGGGAAAAGGAGGGGGAAGAAAAAGGCTCTGAACAGAAGCACTGCATTGTGCCCTGGGACAGTGTGACAACGTGGAGAACCTCTGGCTCACTGAAAGCCCTTGAGAAAGGCAGGTGAGCACATAAAATCAGGAACCTCAGCTAGGCAGAAAATAACTGAGAATACACAGCAGCACTAGACCAACTGCCTTGTTTCCAGCCTTGAAACAAGTCATGTTTTTGTTCCCTCTACCAGGAAGAAGATGACAAATGTCTGCACAGCTTTCATCACCAGACCCTAGGAAGCTCTTTAACCTTCAGTGGAACGGCACTATCTATGTACAGCACGTGCCCTGGTGAACCCACATCACCAGCCCATGCTCTGGCCTCTGTTTCCCAGCTGGAGGGAAGAGCATTCCTTCTTGCTTCACAAGGGGCTGTCAGCATGTGGAAACGTAAGCCTCATCCCACCCCTCCCTGCACCTCTGGCTGTGCAACCTGCAGAGCATGCAGATGTACAAATCCAGCCAGGAATGCAGTCCCACCCGGAGGGTATTTTCAATGCAGTGTGTAGCAAAGTTGTGGCAGTCAGACTGGCAGGAATCTGGGCTTCCCCTGGCAGGCTGGACCACTACCTGGTGTATGCACACTGAGGCCAGGAGCACAGTGGGGGGGACCTGCTGCCCCAAGCCCTGTACCCACCTGCCAGGACGTCACACGTACTGCATGAGATGCTGCAGGAAGAAACCTTCAGCAGACACCAGCTTCTGGGAGGCTTGCTGCCACTACGGCAAGGAGTTGAAGCAGCAATGCTTTTGCCTGTCGCCCAAGAGTCAGGAAAGTTTGCCTAATGGTTGCCTTTGTTCTTAAACCTGAAGCAAAAGTGCTTGCTTGATTACAGTCAGAGCTCAGGCACTCTGTTGGTTTGCATTAGACCTATCCAACTGTGAATAACAGTGTGTGCTCCACGAAAAATACAGGAAAGGAAAAACCAAACGAAACAAAACCAACAAAGTCCTGTCCAAGCGTTGATGTTAAACTGTAAAAAGGAGCCAGGCAGGAATGCAGTTAAAATTCAGTTCTAGCTCTGCCTCTTTGTGCTTACTCCAATAGCATGAGCCCAGAATTTGGTAGAGGGGAAGAAAGAAGAATTCTGCTGATCCTGAAGAGGAACAGGACTGAATTTCTGATGTCTGTGGAGGCAGCAGAGAAAGTGACAGCAGCAGGATTATATAGAGCATCGCAGTACTGGGCAAACCAGATCTGACTTGAGTTTCTATAAAACTAGGCCCTGGATGTGGGACAAAAGGAAGAATGACCATCTGAAACAGAAAATGGGAGTAACTCAAATCCCCATGCTTTTACCTCTCCCCTTCTCCAGCTACACACATACACCTTGGGGTTTGTTGTTGCTGTGAATATAACCATTGAGCACAAAGCACCAAACATCATACTCATATGAAGAAGTTGTCTGACAAAGCCAGACAACTTCTCAAGAAAAACTGGCTAGTACCATACTATCTTCGCTCGATTCTTCACCAGCTGCAGAGCTTCTCAGACTTTCTGTGCTCTGACCAAACTGAACTTCAGGTAGTCTGGCAGGTTACTCCCTCACTGTCCCAGAATAATGCTCTTACAGTAGTTTTTTTTTCCATTCCCCTGAATTTTTTCAAGCACAAATGAGTCAAAGAGCTCCTTGGCTTAGCCTCTAAAAATTATGGACTGTTAGTAAACCATTGTTTTGAAAATTTAAAAACAATGACATTTAACATTTTTCCTAATTACTAGAAGCAATTCTTTAGCAGAGCAGAACACATTCTCTTATGATCAAGCTACAAATACAGAGTCTTCTCCTTTCCAAATATCACAAAATAGTGATTATTTCTGTCATTGCTTTTTCAGTATGCTTTTTCACTCCTAGTCGGTATGGAACCTACACCACTACTAGGATTTCAGGAATCCCCGAGACATTTAAAGAATTCCTTCTTATTGTTCAAATCTGCTGCCCAAAAGCTCTTCACTGGTACCCTTCAGTTCCCCCATCAATTGTCTGCCTTTGCTTGCAGATGACTTGTTTATGTTGCTTGCTCTATTTTTCTATTCATTGTACTTTGAGGGTTTTTTGCTGCTATAATCTCCTTTGTTAACCAAACTAGCTTTCTTCAACACTAAAAAATTTGTCTTCGCAAATGCCGAACTGTGGTTTCTCGGGGACCTAATTAGGATTCTTGAACCACTCCCAATTATCATTCCCATTTTTATGCTTAAGTTCTTCCTTCTACTTTATTTGGCCTATAATTGTTTTCCATTTCAAAAAACTGACTCCCCTATCCAATCATACATATTATTGGTTCGGACTATATATTCTTTTTTCACATAAAAATAAAGTTCAGTCATTGTTATTTGCACCCAAGCAAGCATCCTTTTCAGTTCAGTGATTAATTCATTTTTTATTAACCTGGATAAGGTCTGAAATTTCTAGACAGTGTTATTCACATATGTGTTTTAGGTGAATAGCTTTCTTGGAGTACCGAAGTACCTAAATGGGAGTATAGTTTTTCTCTTGTTCTCCTCTGGTAGTGTTTCAAGGAGATGCTCACACAGACACTGTGCAGTACTGATAACAGGTACTTCCATCCCCTGCAATACTTAAAAGTACTAAAACCTTGAGCTTTCCATGTCTTCTTCCTTTGACTTACTAACAGCTTCAAAGCAAATAAAAATTTATGTGGTGTCACCTTCTCTTCCTTCTCCATTTCATCCTTCCTAGAAAACATGGCTGTAGCTACTTCGGTTTTGAACATTACAAAAATGCAGCTTATCCCATGGGACTCCAGCTGTGAAAATAACCCATTTATCTTTACAAACATGTGATATAAATTCACACAGAGGTGAAACTTGTGATCAAATTACCCTAGCATAACAAGTTACTGTACACTGGCTGAACAGCAAAGACTACAAGAGCTCATACCTAGGCTGTACAGTGTGAGTTGTTTCATCAGAAATGCCTCTGGTAGAAGCTTCCAACCACTCCTGACATGGTTTCATTTTACAGAGTCAAGCCATATACACAGACTGCTGTGAAACTGGAAATGCAGTGGTCAACACAAAGACTGGAAGGCACATTACCTGTCTATATTACCCACTCTGGTCTCAAGGAGAGTAGAGACACCCCTTGTCTCAGGATATCTGTTACTACCTGAGCACAGACATTTCAGCCCTAAAAACTTCCAGAGACCATTTTGCCAAATATACCAACACTGAGAGGATTTTAGCTCCTCTCTCAAAGAGCTGTCAAAGAGTTGGGTATGTTTGCGCTTTGGGGATACAACTCCAGGGACTGCAATTTTCTCAGGCGCTGCAATTTCCTCAGGCCCACATGGAAGTTGGGGGAGTTCTTGTAACATTGTAGGCATTGGCTATCACAGGTGACCCTGTGGTTAGCTCATTTGTTTAAAGAACCCTGCTAATAACACCAAGGTTGTTGTTCAGCCCTACATGGACCATTTACTTAATATCTGGACTTGATAATCGTTGTGGGTTGCTTCCAACTCTGAATATTCTGTAATCTAGCAATTGTGGTTCTGTGATCAAGTGATCAAACTGCTGCACATTCCCAGCAGAATGGGCTGTTTTGGCCAGGATAAGGCAGGAGCTTGAAAACTGAGTTCAGACCAGCAGCAAATCTGTCTGCCTAGCAGGAGCTAAGTAAGGGCATGTCTTTCCTGCTGAGACAGCTCTGGTCTAGGCTAGCAACCACAGAGTTCCCAAAGCTGCACAGCCCTGAGTGAGATGTCTAGTGAAAGACCTGGGAGAGTTAGCTTTGTGTTGATCCTGTGTAACCACTGAAGTCTAAGCTGCTTTAGTTTTCTCTACCGATGGATTCTGACATAATTTACCCACCTTTCTGAAGGCAGGGAGGTAAAAATGTGGGAAGAAACCAATGGATTTTGAACATCTAAGTAATTTCTTCAGCTCCCCTCTGAAAAACAAGTCCAAACCAAAACCTGCTTTTCACCCTGGTCCTTTAGGTGTGTGCAGGAGCCAGGACTCAAAGGTTTGCAGCTGGAAAGGCAGGAAGATGTTTAGGACAATGTCTAGATGAAATTTTCTAAGTGGCAAAAACCTTTAAGCATCCCAAAAAAAGGTAAAGGTAAAGCTTTTACCTGACACAACTGAAAATATGACCTACACTGAATCAGGGGAACTGTAGTGTCAGTATGAGAGACCTCAACAACACTTTTTGCTGGGGTACCTCCAGCAGCACACTAGAGCAGGGCTGTAGCTCTCCTGCTAGTGTAGAGCACCTGGTGTTATTTATACAGTATGTTCCCATGAGAAACACAAACACTTCCCTGAGCTTGGAGGAAGCTCTTCAAAATGCCAAAAGAAGATGGAAGAGCAAAGCCAAGTAACTGTATGATGCTATCCTGTGCTGACTTTTCTGAAGCAGAAGTGACAAAAGGTTTGCACAGACTCCCCACTCATGCACGTGAAGGACACCATGGAATTCATGCACTTGGTGGCAGTAGGATAGCTCATCCTGCATGACGTCCCAGAGAGCCAGCTGAAAGGCACAGGGGCTAACTCTACATGGGGTGCTCTCAAGACAGCTACAAGGAATGATATTCTCCCCATAAACCATGTCTCAGTGGGGTCTCTCCCTACAGCTATTACAAGTTGCTGGTGTGACCATACCTCTCCACCAGACATACTCAGCAAAGGGAGCCAGAGAGAATTACCTTGGAGAGAATGGGATAATGCTTGCTGTCTGCCTCAAGTAGCACCTAGAAACACTGATTTATCTGCAGTGAATTTAGCCAGATTTGATGCATAGTTGCAAACCCAATTAATTTGAGGTACAACAGCCTGATGGTCCTAAAATACGTATAAATATTTTTCTCACATAGTGCTGTCTGGGGAATATGGAGGGAGTGGGATACACTCATAATCCATATAGAAATGAACGGTTTGAGTGAGTCATTTGATGCTAATCAGTTTCTAACACTATGTGTTGCTAGTGAACGCACTCCAAAAAGCTGAACAGGTCACACAAAAGCACATAAAATCTGCCTTTGAAAAAAAAATCATTTGCTACAACAGTCTTGTAATGTATTTACTAGACTTGACTTCACAGAAGTCAAGTGAGCATCTCTATTTTTGTCAAAGATTAATCTGAGTTCTGGTTGAAGCTAGCAATCCTGCTAATCTTCTTAAGAACAAAGAGATTGAGAAATGCACAAGGCCAGTAACCTAAATCTTCCCTCGAACAGTAATAGGACAGGATTGACATCACAATTAATTGCAGCCTAAACACTGTTACACATTTGGTCTTACTTGACAGGACTGTTCTCAAGATCCATGTATAAACCTTCAAAACCTCTCCCTGGTTTCAGACTGCATAGCCAACTGCTCCTTACCTACTCGATTGTTCACATGTGACCTCTGCATACTCAAGAAAGGTAAGTTTTGTGTAACCAACACTTCACATACTGAAGACATAGGGAACAGAAACAGTACTTAGAACACCTAAAAATGTAAATTCAGATGAGAAAGAATATGCAAATTGACTTGCACATGCACCTTGACCAGGGAGCAGACAGGGACTAGACCAACAAAAGTAACACTTTCTCTTCCCTGGAAAGCAGTGTGAATAAAAAGGACTTTGACACACCCAAGTATGAGCACTCAGAAAACCACTGTGCCTGAAAGAACCACAGCCAAACACAGATGCACAAAGGAAAGAAGAGGACAGTGACAATAAAACTGCAGCAAGCATGACATGACCACCATGTTCCAAGACGGATGCTGCTAGGCCTGGAAAGAGCTGAGTCAACAGTTAACAGATAGAAAATGTGCACTTCTGGGACAGGCTCAACAAATAAAACATTAAGGACAAACTGGCTACAGCTGTAATGCTCACACAAGTACAACAGAGGCTCTTCAGTGGAACACAAACCCTCACAAAATCAAACAAATGAAAACTAAAGCTGGGCTTTATTTAACTGCGATGAGTTAGAAACACTTAAGTTGGGATGCAGGAGCCAACATGGATGTGGATCTTGCAATGCAGTCTGGGCCAGAAGTACCCTCTCACCAGTACTGACAGGAGGGTGATAGGAGTGCGGTCCAGTTCTCAGATGTGAAAGGCCTGCAGCTTCTACAACTTCTGCAGGCACATGCCTTTAAGGGGTCCAGACCGGATGCAGTCTTTTTGACCAAGGGAAAAGCTGGCAGCTACAGTCTCATGCTTTTGGGATCAGGCATCTGACTGACCCACAGCATCAGACCACCGTGATCCATCACTGCAATTCTGAGAACATGCAGAACAAAGTTTCGCACGGGGGGCCCAACCCCCAAACAGCTGACTAAGCCAAGGCCATATCTCTGCCCTGCTGCACACTCCTTACTTTTGGCTGAGCTGTTCCAAAAGGCATTCAGCTCAGAGTTTCTGTGAGCTGCCTTGAGTGGCCACTGACACCTGGCACCCCTCAGCCAGCTGACAGGGCTATGCTCCTCTGCAGCAACAGTGCCATCACCCAAAGCTAGAGGATGTCAAGTGACACACGCTGCACCTGCCAACCAGCCCACTAGTTCAGCACTACTTGTCAGAGGACAGCAGGATAACCCAGTCTAGTCCACTTGCCAGAAGTTAGCAGGATAACCCAGTCACAAGAGCTCTCAGAGCAGTGCACACATTTCATTGCCCAGCCTTTGCTCAATGAGTGAAAAGGAAAGTGCACTGGCATGCCTGCACTGTAAAACTTTCCAGACACTCGCAAGGAACCTCCTTGGGAGCAGCAAGGACAGAAGAAGCTACGCTTGCCACCTGACATCTTCTGTTTCTGCTGAGTAATATGCTGATCTAAGGGCATTTTTAATGAGAAAATCCAGCTAGCTGATAGGCATATAGGGCGCAAGTGCAATGGATTTGAAAGTCCTACCATTAAACTGTAATTATTTCAACAGATATGCAAGGCCTTAGTTATTTTGGTTCCCACTAGCCGGCCCATTCCTCATCCCTGATGTCTAGATATGGAGTCAGGAGGTTTGTTTATACACGAACTGAAAATGAAAACAAATCTCAAATCTAGGTCACAGACTTCAGCAGCCAAAGATGCAAATAGGATCAATTCAATTGTTCCAGCTCCAGTTCATGTGCACAAAACCCTGATGTTCTCATCACCTGAGGAAAGAAGGCTGGTCCTAACAAACAGTTATACCCATGGGGCAGCAGATGCAATCAGGTTACTGCAAGCAGTCTCCCATCCAGCTTGTTTAGCAATAAAATGCTCTGCTCCTCTGTCAGGTCCTTCATCAAGCAACTGCTCTTTGCCTTGCTCTGCTCCAAATTTGGACCTAAACTAGAGAATCTAATCCACTATTTGCGGACTTTGTACTATGAGCCCTTCCTTGTTTTTTCCTTCTTTGAGATTTTCCATTACTCTCATTATCAAAGATGAGCCTGAACCAAGGTCTTGTGAATGGAAACACTGCCAAATCTGGCCTCATCATCCCAGAAATTAAAGACAACTATTATAACTGACCAACCAAGTACAGCAAAAACCCCTTTTACTTGAAATGTGAGGACTAAAACATATCTCACCAATTTAATATTGTATCTTTTGCGCCTAATTTCAAAGCATCACTTCTAACCCCCTGAAAATGGAAAAATATCCAAACCAACCAATAAATCATGTAGAACTTCCTAAAAAAGCAATGGTATCTTTGCTTCCTACTTCCCTCACAAATACAGGCTTTTCCTAAATAGTAACATTATACAAGGTGTTATCAAGGATGGCCTTTTCACCCAAGTTGGTACCCAGATAAAGTAGCAAAAATTATATTGCTGTTATGTCAGAAGGGCTAAACACCGGTCTACAGCTCTCACAGTCATATTAGTGATCCAGAATCTGGAAGTGCTGGGAAAAGCAAGAATCTCCCAACATTTTTTTGCTTGCAAAGGTTGTTTTTTGAGTAGAAACAAACAAATAAGGTCATAATCAGTACAAAATGGTCAATGTATAAAATTTTGCTTCATTTCCTTTCTGCAATGAGCTGTATGAGGGACTGGCTGAAAGATGGAAATGACAAGACTTTCAAGTGCTTGGTCCCAGATTTGGAGCCAGAGTTTCATGAACAGTCAGCCTTTAGTGGCTCCCAGCTTCCTACTGCATCCCAGGCAGCTCTGAAGGCTACATCTCAATATGCAGCAATGCATTCAGATGCTCAGGTAGGAAGAATGCTGTGACAAGATAGGACCACACAAAGTCATGTGGGGAAACAATTCCCAAATCAAGAACAGGTAATAGAATCTTCTACCAAATGTCTCAGTATTGGAGAAGCTAAACTGGCCAGGGTCATGGCTAGGAAGTAGTGATGGCTGGACAGCATTTACACACTTAACCACGCATCCACACAAAGGGTAGATATAAGCCTAAATTTCTTGCCTCCAAGCTGAGACCAGTTTGGGAGGAATACAACCTGGACACCACCTCAGTGTACCAAAGCAAGTGCCTGGCACAGTACAACACTTGCTAGTCTTCTGAGCCAGTACTAAACTGACATTTATGACACTACTGAAGCCAACAGCAAAGTTGTTTTGGGCTGGACTGCTAATGCCCCCAGTACAGAAAACAGGTAAGCACATGCATAACTGGAAAGGAACAGCTGGCAGGGACTTGCTCCATGCTGGAGGTCAGCAGTGGTAGATTGTACATAGCTACAAGGCCCAGATACAGCTAGACCTATGCAGGTCTCATGCAACAAGAGAGGCACTACCCAGCAAAGAAGGTGGAGTGGGAGAACAAGTTTCTAAGACAAACAAGGATGGAAACACTATAAAAGGAAAAATAAACACCATGGCCCTGGAACAGAGACAAACCAATCTTCCCATACTCTTGAAGCTGCACAGAAGCTGGAACAAGAGAGAGGGTTTGAGAAGGAAGTAAAGTATTTCACAGATTGTGTACACATTGTTGTGTAGGCAAAATAAGAGAGTCAGAAACCAGAAGTATTTGTTACAAAAAGCCAAAGAAAAAGAGCCCCTTGAGAAGCATTGCTGGCTGCTGTATGTGGGTTGTTTAGGTTTATTTTGCATTTTTTTACTGTTCTCTCTTCACAGGGAGAAGGAAGCTGTTGTTTGTCTGAGCACGGCCCAGGGAGACAGCAATAAACTGTTCCAGAACTTCACCTGCAAAAGCATTCACCAACAAGGCCTTGTTCAATAGAATGGATCAAAATAGGGACCTAGCTAGTAACAGGGTATGGTTTAGAAGTGTCTTGAGAGTCTGCCTTACCAGACAGAATAATTTGAGATGTGAAACAAAGAGCAAATCCTATGCTGAAACAAACTGAAAATACTGAACTTGTTCCTTCTGCTAAGTAAATAATTTCTCTGTAATTCCGTTGTAAGAAAGCAAGCTAGCATCTCCCTAGATGACATCCAGAGGGACCTAGACAAGCTTGACAAATAGGCCCACAGGAATCTCATGCACTTCAATAGGAGTAAGTGCTGCATTTGGGTCAGGACAACCCCCAGTATCAGCACATGCTGGGGATGAGTAGCTGGAGAGCAGCCCAGTGAGAAGGGCTTGGGGGTGCTGGGGGGTGAGAGGCTGGACATGACCCAGCCGTGGGCACTCCCAGCCCAGAAAGCCAAACGTGTCCTGGGCTGCATCCAAAGCAGTGTGGGCAGCAGGGGAGGGAGGGAGGGGATTCTGCCCCTCTGCTCTGCTCTGGTGGGAGCCCACCTGGAACCCTGCATCCAGCTCTGGGGTCCTCAGCATCATGGATGTGTTGAAGTAGTAAGTCCAGAGAAGGCCACCAAGATGGATTAGAAGAAGGGAGCACCTCTCCTATAGGAAAAGGCTGACACAACTGGGATTGTTCAGCCTGGAAAAGAGAAGGCTTTAAGGTGACCTATAATGCACTTTCCTGTATGGGAAGGAAGCCTATACAAAAGACTTTTTACAAGGGACAAGGGGGAATGGCTTCAGAGTGATAGACAGTGTGTTTAGATTAGATATTAGGAAGAAATTCTTTACTGTCAGAGTGGTGAAGCACTGCAACAGGCTGCCCAGAGAAAATGTGGATGCCCCGTCCCTGGAAGTGTTCGAGGCCAGGTTGGATGGGGCTCTGAGCAACCTGGTCTAGTGGAAGGTGTCCCTGAGGGGATCACCAGAGGAAGTGATCTTCCAAATCAGGGCATTCTATGATTCTCTATTTCTTGTACAGTATTAGATTTTTCCTTATGGGTTTTGTTCCACTTTCCCCAACAAAAGTTTCTAAGTCATGCCTGTGTGTTAGCTTGTTTGAAAAGTAGTCACACAAGTGGCCCAATACTGGAGGTTTCCAAACAGCGGCACACTAAAGAAAATAATTTTCAAAGAGCCTATTTGAAACCCTTTGTTTGGTTTCTATTAAACACGCAATTAACTCTACTGCCTGAACAAACTGACAAGAAAGCCTCTGAAATCAAAGACTTACACAACTGCCAATCATTAGAGCTCACAAGTCAGTTTCTGAAACAGCCATGAAACAGGCTTAGAAGCACAAAAATCATCTTCCTCTGGCTTTCCTTTTCCTTGAGCTGCCTGTATTGGAAATCTAGTAGTGAGCAGCAGTGGAGGTGTGAATTTGCAGCACAGTAGCTGCTCCAGACCCGCTCCCTCAAGGGACAGTGCACTCTTTCCCTGGGAAGTGAGCAAGCATGGGAGGAGCTGCAGCCTGCATGATGCAAATGCACACTTCCACTCAACATGGGGCAACCATGGGGTATGATTTTCCCAACTAGAGGCAAGTTTCTCCTACAGTTTTTGTCCCTCTGGCTTTCTCAGAAGGATGGGCAATTCTGGATGTTGCAGCTCTGTGTCTCTTGCCCATGCAGCTTCTTGGATCACTTGGTATCTATCCCATCTGCAAAACAGCACAAAAAAAGGCAGCTCTTTGAAGAAAGCTGTGAAGGCCCAAGAGTCAACATTTACATGAGCCTAGCAGGGACATGATTTGCAATCAACATTTCTCAGTCTCTCTACCACTTACTTGCAGGGCAGTAGAGAAAAATGCCCACACCTCCACTTCTATTATGATAAACTACATGGGCAACAACACTTATGAATCCTCAGCCAGCTAAGAGGTGGAAAAGGAAGGACTTCCCAGTCTATTTCCAGGTTAGCTGTGAGCAAACAGCAACAGCATAAGGATTCAAAGAACCATGTTAAGCAAAGGACTGGAGACGCAAATGAGTTTGCTCAGCTTCAAAAAATGGAAGAGACATGCAGAAGTCCTGCAGTTAAGGACTGCTCAAGTGATGCAGCCTGGGCTGTTATGCTATTCCCCAAACCATGGTTGCCCCCTCCAAAGCTGTCTGGGGTAGCAGCAGTTCAGACATTTGTCCTGAGCTGCTGTGCCTGCCCTTGCTGTGCTGCACTCATCTTTCACTCTTCCCCTTCCTAACTGTGCATCAGTGACAGGACAGGCTTCAGGATGCAGGGGGGAGGGTCGGGCATTAATAACAACTCCCCAGCTCTATGATAAAAGGTCCTCCCATCTTGTGGTACTAGGGAATACTGCAAAATAAGGTCTTGATTACTCCTAAGCAAATGCCACTTCCACTCCCCAAACTAGCACTGCTTTGCACAAAGGTACCCCATGATAGAGAGCAAGACTATGCCTGTGATCCCACTGAGCAGACAACAACAGACACTGCTGCCACTTCAGAGGAGCATCTCATCCAACAACACTGTTGGATCCATTGTCGGATCCATTGTCATCCAGTGGACAACATAGAGGTCATTCTGCTACATGAACAACAATGCTGAACTCCAACAGGTGTGCAAACACAAAAGCATTTGCAGAAGGGCCTGTACTAGTCTGTGAAGCTCCCTGAAGAAAGCCCTGCTGTGCTGACCCTCACCTGGTAATAAAGAAATGGAAAAAAACCCCAACAAACAAAAAATACTTTAGCCAGTGTGGATGATGGGCTCTATTTCTGAGGGCATCAAGATATTTACTGAGATGATTTCCAACCAGCAACTACTTTTCAGCACTACTCACAGCTTTCCTCAAATAATCACTTCTTACTTTTTAACTTGCTATTACAAAAACAAGTTTGGACACTGAGCCCCAGTGCTCCTGCAGAGCAGCCCAGTCAGAGTCAGAGAGCACACATCCAAAGGTTCGGTGTCTCTGAGGGTGGAACATACCCAAGGCTGCCCAAGGAAGAGAACAGGTGTCTTCCCAGGCCAGGTCTGGATGAATTCACCTCTGGCCTGTCTCCTGTGCTAGTAAATTCTCCTGAGGATGCAAAGGCACAGGCTGCAGGGAGCAGACACAAGTCTCTGGGCAGAAAGCATTTACCCCACGCCCAGCCCATGCTGTTGCTGCTGCAATATCCAGCTCAGTAGCTAGTCTGGCACCCTGCACACCACTCTGCCTCACCTGGGAGAAGTTCAGCCCATTAAGCGGGTGGCACTGCTCTTCTACTTTCTCCACAGCACCCGTCTGCTTCCTCAGCCGCTCCGCTTCCTGGGCCAGGAACAGATCCAGGACAGGCACGCCTCGTGACTTGATGTCTACCTCTGTCAGGGAGTTCACCATCAGCATCACCCAGACTGGCCTCTTCTGCTCCCAGTTGCCAGCAATGGCATTGAAGAGGTAGTCTGCATAGAGCCCTTTGCCCCGCTGGTCTGGGGTCATCCAGGACGGCATCATGAGCTTGACATACTCCAGGTGCCGCTTCAGCCGGCGGTAGATGTCACGGGGCAGCACATCTTGGAGGTTCTTCCCCTGTGGCAGGAGTTGGCAGCTGGTGAGAGCAGAGATGGTGTAGGGATCAGTGAGATCCAGCTCAAAGTACACGATGTGGCTCTGCTGGAAGGCTTTCTTGGAGTTCTCTGGGATGAAATCCCAGACACGTATGTATGGGACATGGATGGTTCCAAAGAAATAAGATGGGGGATCTCTCTTGATTGTCCACAGGAAGGAGTTCAGCTCATTTTGCTGGGAGAGAGGGAGACACAGCTGAGTAAGTACACACATTTATGCCAGGCCACTGCAGCAGAGGGCTGAAGGAAAGCATGGTGCCAAGCCAGCAGGTCACCTGGCTCAGCAGCTTGCCAGCATGGACTTTTCCTAAAGTGACTTTGCTCACATAATTTCCTCATTGACCATTGTCTTTCTCATGTCCTGAGGTAAAAATTCCATTTTCATTAAATAAAAACATGAGAATATTGGCTGGGGCTTTCTCCTCCTGAAAGGTAACACTGTGTCTTTTCAACAGTAATATAACCAGATCTATCATCTGGGTATTTACCAAAAGCAGCAGCAGAGCCCAGCCCTAGCACACCATGATTCAAGCACAACACTTACCCAACTTCTGCCTTTCATCAAGTCAAAAATTGGCATCAGTTTGCTGAAGCAAAGCACGATAGCAGGATTTCTATCACCTTCGCCTCTCACTTCAACACAGCAATGCACTTTCATCAAAGTGACGCTTAGTCAGAAGGTGGTGCAGCATCATGGGTGAACTTCCCACTTTGAGTATGCTGGTTTTGGTTGGAATGGAGTTCATTTTCTTCACAGTGTCTGGTATGGGGCTGAGTTTTGGATTTGTGCTGAAAACGGTGCTGATAATATAGAGATGTTTTTGTTATTGTTGAGCAGCGCTTGCACAGAGCCAAGGCCTTTTCTCCCTGTTGCATGACTGCAAACATGGCATGTTGAGGGTGCACAAGATATTGGGAGGGGATATAGCCAGGACAGCTGACCCTAACTGACCAAATACTCCATATGGTAATATGGCATCATGCTCAGCACAAAGAGCCAGGGAGGGCTGGGGAGATTCAGAATGATAGGGTTTGTCTTCTCAAGTCACAGCCACGTGTGATGGAGCCTGCTTTCCTAGGCATGGCTGAACACTTGCCTGCCCTGTGATGTGGTGAATGGTGAAGGAATTCCTTTGCTTGTGTGCATGACTTTTGCTTTAGCTATTAAGTTGTCATTATCTGAACCCAACACTTTTACCCTTCCTCTCTTGCATGGAATGGAAATTTAATGAGTGTGGTGCTTGGCTGACAGCTGGGGTTATACCACAACAGCAAGACACCAAGAAAAAAAGCAACGCAAAACACAGCTGGCAGGCAGACTTGCTGGAGCAGGCAGAAATTCAGTTTTGAACATGGCAGACAGGCACCCAGGAAAGACCCCTCACAGCCCAGTACCCTTTCTTAAACGGCAAAGAAGAGCATGCAATACCTTGGAAAATAAGTGAAAAAAAAATTCTGCAGGCCAAACTTGGCCTGTGGTTTCAGGACATACACTTGTAAACACAGAGGAATAAAAAAAAAAGCATCCTTTTTAAAATTAGCTTTTATAATCTCTCAAACCCCACAGCCATAAGGAAGTCAGAATCAGATGTAAATTTGTTCTGCTGGAAAATACACCTCACAGCATCACCTGAGATACCTCAGTACAGGGTTGTGGTGTTCCCACGGGACAGAAGAGCAGATGGGACAACATGGGTCCTGCCTGAATCCTTCTAACTCACTTTACACCAGCAGCAGGCACAGCCTTCATCACACACAGCACCCTACTGGTGCAGCAGTACTTACTGGAACAATTGACACAAGCAGCGTCTGTCTGCACAGACAGGAAGAGGCAGCCTTTGCATGTCTAAGTAAGAGAACAGGCTTCCAGATGCACTCAAACATCTGGTCAGTCTTGAGCCAGCAGATAACTCTAACCTCAGCACTGGGGCTAACTGTGCACGTGTGCTGATCTAAAAAGCCTGCCTGAGTGCCAAAAGCAGAACAGGCTGCTTGGAGGAATTTACTGGAAGCACATTGCCTATAAATTTCTGACACTAAAGACTCAGGGTCACAAAGGTTAATCTTAAAGACTGCTCTGCAATGGCTCATCCCAGACAACTTTCACCAGCAGCTCTGTACATCAAAACCAGGCCAGAGATCAGGCAGGACTTCAGCAAAGTACTACCACCAGTCCACTTCACCTGCAAGGACTACAGAATATAGAATATCCTAAACGGAAAGGGACACACAGGGATCACTGAAGTCCAACTCCTGGTGCTACATGGGAGAGCCCCAAGAACTGCACCACGTGCCCAAGAGCACTGTACAAACCAAATATATTGCAAAGGGCTCTTCAGACAGTTCAGCAGCATATTAAGTGTCGGAGTCTGGAAATATGAGAAATATTTCTTTGCATGTTTGAGAGATTTTAGAATCTCTGACAAACAGTGTTTTTAACTTTTGTTCATGGGAAAAGGGCTTTTAGGCTCTGAGATGAAGCAGAGTTTTTAAGAGTGTGTATTAAATAGTAGAATAGTGTATAGTTTTACCACAGGGTAAGAATTTTAGATATATAGGGTTTTTTAAGATAGTAAGCAGGTGATGGCAAGATGGAGGAAGTACATGAGTTTTGTGGTTTTTTCTTTTTCTTTATCTGACTTCATGTTTTGCAGTGAGGTGGCATATTATAGTTGGTTTAGAATAGAGTTTAATCTTCTAACATAGATAATAGTTATTAGAGTAAAATTATATATAATAATATTATATTATTAATTTTAATATTTACATTATACTATTAATAATTAAAATTATATTATTATTAAAATTATATATTTGTTAATATTATAAAATATATATTATCTATAGTTAAAATTATATATTTATAAATTATAAACTTATATATGTATATATATATAAATAAATAAATAAATAAATAAATAAATATATATATATAAAATATTATTGATTATGTAGATTGTAATATAAATATTTATCCCACCCTGAGGGTGGGGCATTTTTGTAGTAAGCATTTAGTATTGGGCATTAGGCATTCGAGGCTTTGGAGTTTTGTGCTTTGAACCGACCTGCAATGAAGAACTCCACAGGTCAGGAACAGAATGTAATGGTAAGAAATAATAAATAATGAAAAGAAAACAACAAAAAAGCCTCACGACCAGTTCCTTCAAGATCTCTGGCTGGTGAAAACAAAACTGTATACATTCTCAGGTGGCAAAAGAAAAACAGCCGGCCGGCTGAGAAAAACAAAAAAAATATACTTTTTCTAATCCGAGAATTAAGAGTCTGAAGGATACTTCAGACTCTGGCAAAACTATTCTACAACTCCAAATCCTATAGGACAGTCCTGGAATGCACACCTGAACTACAGAGCAGAAAAACTCTCCCGAAGACCATAGGAAGGGAGAGCAAACATGAAGAGTACCAGGGGATACAAAAGATACAGGGCAACAGGTGAAGAAAAATTTAACATAGACCTGGAAAGAATACAGGAGAATGAATATGCAAAGTAAAACCAGAGGGAAAATGAGACCGGGTTCTTCCCTGACATTAATCAGAAGGGGAAAATTAAAGGGCATGCCACTGCAGTGAGAAATGAACTGGAACTAGTGGTCCGGCAGCAAGGAGGAAGGACCAGAAGTGCTGCTTTCTATCTACTGCAAGTATAAAGACAGAGGAGGCACCTGGGACAGGCATGAGGTTAGGAGGTCAATACTCCTTCTCTTCACACAAGTCTGATCACGTATGTGGGAGTGCTCAAATCCAGCTATGACTGCAAGGAATTGCACAGAACAAGCAGCCACCAGCCAGCTTTTCAGCTCCTCAATAAATCCAGCAAGAAGGTTCAAGCCCAGACGACTGGTACCAGACTTTAACATAATCCTTAGGACTGCTCTGGACTACTGCACACACCCCATCTAGAAAGGCTCTTGGCATTACACTATTTTTTTTTCCCCTGCTTATCCTCACAACTTTTGCTCTGCTTATCCCCACAACTTTCATAGTCGGATACTGAAAGCAGAGTAATACTGCCAACTACCAGTGGTACCTCTGAAGAAATAAAACAGGCCATCAGGCACAGAGTACACAAAGTCATCCTTTAAAGAGCCTGTAGCACAGGCAGAAAGAAAGCAGACTGAGACACAGCAAAAATTTTCACACAGTTTTCTAGACCCTGACATTACAAAGCAAAGCAGCTGAGCACTCTTGCTGGCACTTGGGTATCAAAAGAACTAGTCATGAACTTGGAAATCATCCTATGCACCACTCAGACCTTCCTTCACAGAAAGCCTGGAGCCAGCGTGAGAGGAACAGAGAAACGCCCCAGACCCTGCAGAATCAGCTTCCAGGCACCAGCAGCTGTTATCATAACCAAGTAATGGTACACAGGGAGCTCACAAAACTCACTCGCCCTCTAAAAGGTGAGACTACAGCTGCTCTTCACATGCTAGTGCCTCACACTCCTCTGGCATCTCCTTTTCCTTCTGAAGTGGAGCCTGGTATCCCAGCCTCTGTGCCAGACACCTGCAAACAGCCTCCTGTTACTACTCTGTGTGAGTGGAGAAGGGACAAAGCCCAAGGTGTGCCTGAGCAGGCCTCTCTTTCCCTGCTGCACCCTCAGGCACTCCCATCTCCCTGCCTGGTTCTTCTTCTCAGGGTAAGGATTAAAAGCACAAGAGACAGAATTCTTGTTCAGACTTGGATATTTATTATTTCTTATCTACTTTACAGCCTCACTGACTGTGAGTGCTTCTACAGGCTAAGAATAAAAATGGAGTACAGAGTTGTGTCTTCAAGGCCTTTCTAAGTCCAAACTAGCCAATTATGAGATCCCAACTAATTTATTTTTTCTTCTAACCCAGTAACTAATCACCCATGTTCCACACTGCGGGTTTTTTCAACCAATCACACAAAATCACCCAAACTTGTGAAGAAGAAGACGACTACACCCTAAAACCTCCATATTGTTGCATATATCTTACTATCTCCCAAAACCCCAAACTCTGTATTTTTCACCCTGTGAGATAAACACACTTGTATTCAACTACACACTCATTATTTCAGTGCTGTTACTCAATTTTGGAAGCCTTTTCCATGGCCTCAGGTCAAATGCTGGGTATTTTTGAGGATCAGTCCTTTTCAGCACAGAAAGCCTGAAATGCTGTGTCCAGGGTTCCAACACCTGCCCACCTCCTGAATGCAGCATCCCAGAGAGGGAAAAGCAAGGACATAATCTCACCCCAATACCATAAAAGGGAAGCTTTTAAACAGAGCTCTAGGTAGCCATGAAATAGCACAGGAGCAGTGCTGAGGCTTGTTCAGCATCACATCATACACCAACACTGCAGCACCTCACTTCCCTGAGAGCATGCAGTAGATAAAAGTGCTACAGCCCAATTTTCCTTTGCAATAAGATCCTTTAACACAGCTGCAGTAAAAAAAAACAAAAAAAAACAAAACAAAACAAAAAAAAGATGCTTTAAAACAAACAAATTACAGTCAAAGTGCTGTCCTGGAGGCTTATGGCAGCTGAGCTGTACAGCTTGAGGAATTTCAGTTCCAGCAGCATAACAACAAGAAGGTTCACGAACCGATCAAGATGCACAGACATGTATTTCTGTCTCCACTCTGCAATTTACAGGTGGCACTCAATGCACTACTCATCACAGGAAAAGCCCTGAGCAAGGGGGAAGAGCGGCAGTCTCACAAGAGAACACAGGTCTCCCAACCTGCCACACAAGGAATCATCAAATCAAGGTATTTCTGAATGCTCAACACTAAGGCATGGTGCCTTATCCTCTTGCCTTACCTCCCCAGGCAAAAAAGGGGACAAACTCCACTGTCCACTGAGGTGCAAAGGGGGCATAAAGGGACAGACAACATTTCCCCAAACGGTGTCAGCCACCGACAAAGTTCTGGAAAAGCATGGTGCACATCAAGGGTATTTCCTTGGGAGCTGAGGTTCCTCCGTTTTTATTAAAAAACCCCAAGCCTCAGATTTTGTTCATTTTAACTAGAACCAACAGCTTGCTTTTCCAGCATTATTTTTAGACCCATTATAGCATGCAACCTGTAGTCTTCAAATACACAAATACTCCGTGTTTGTCAGATATCATACATCACTTCAAGTGAGGCAGCAATGATTCTTCTAGAAGAGAAGCACTAAAGAAAATCAGAGAAAGTGTAACTTTTTTTTTTTTTCAGAGAAACTAGCTCAAATTGGGCTGAATGACATACTAACAAGAATAAAATTGACAAACATCCAGAAAAAAATTCAGAAAAACACCAGGAGGAACAAAAAACTCATCTAGTGACAGCACTCAAAACATCTAGAAGAGCATGGGAGTACAAAAAACTAAACAGAAAAGACGGAAGGCTGTGTTGATGCAGGGAAGAAAGAAGACTAAAGAGAGAAAGTAAAACTGTTGTCTAGGGACTCAATAACTGAATGGGAACTCCAGACATGGACAATCTACACTTGATCTACTTCCTTCTGTTTGAGTTCTGCTTTCTTCCATCTTCTATCTCAACTATGTAGACTATGCATTTCAAAGCACAAAGTGTATATACCTCACTGTGCAGGTAGGTGCTCTCTGTGGCTTCATTGTCTTTCAGGACCCCTAATATTCACCACTTGACCTCACAGTCATACCTTCCTATCCTCAATCCAAAACTGCACTGTTTCTCAAACCTCGATAATCTTTATAAATCCGAAGATTGTGCCTTATTTTTCTTTCTTGCTACGGAAACCAAAGCACATAGCATGCAATATTTCACCCAGGCAGGCAGACCTATAACCCTCCCTATATGGCTTTCTGCCTCTCTGTTATCTATCCTGGCGTCCCAGCTTGTCCTGCTCCTTTATACCTAATTGAGGCAAAGATTTTACTCACCACATTACATGCCCATGCAACTATGGTAACATCCACAAAAATGCTAGCCACATTTTTAATAGTACTTATCTTGAGCTTTTGCCCACCTGCATTACTGACACTCTCAAACTCAGCTGAAGACTTAAAGCAGAACTCACTTGGGGATAAACACTGGACTGGCTACAGCCACTAAAAGAACATATCCAAAGTGCCAGAAAAGAAAAATAAAGTTTTTAACTAAAATGCCACGCATTAAGAACAGATGACTTGCTCTGCTGAAGGGCATATATGGAAAAAAGTAGCCATAGAACAACACATCATAAAATACTAAACTACAAGCATTCCACAATTAATCCCTGATTTCTGGCTTTGATTTTTCCAATACACTCCAATTCTAAGAAGAAAGCAGTACCAGACTACATTACTTACTATCTGGAATACAACCCAAAAAGATTCCAGCATAATTTATTTTAAATTAACTGTTTTCAATGTCTTTCTTTTTTTAAAATCATTCTTCGAGAATGATAAGACACACTACTGGTTGTAGCTTTAACTATAATCCGGAGTCATGATGAGAAAGCCCTCTTAAGTACTGTAGGTTCATTCCTTAAAATAGCAGTTTTTCAGGCAACAACAAACATACTTCTTTCATGGCAGAGACTGAGGCAACCTGACAAAAAGAATAAACGTAGACCTGTAAGACAGGTAAGAAAAGGAATCCTATAAAGAACTAAAGTAAATTTAAAAGCCATACGCGGTGATGCAGGAACAAGACACTATATTTTTCCTAAGGAGTTCATGTAAATATTCACAAGGATAAACTCAACAGTTTTGTAAATAAGGCAGACGCTGCCATTCCTAGACAGTGTGGTTATTACCACTGTCCTAATGACCTTCGGAAACGGCCTGCCTATTCCAGAACTACAGGTGGTCTCACATTTTAATGACAGAGTAATCAGCAGATAATTACCTACCATTAACACATTTCACCTCCAGTCTTGCTAGCAACTGGCAGAAGTCCACTCAACTGTTCCTGAGAAAAACTTCCTGCATGTCCCACCCAATCTGTGAAGTCATCCATTTCCACATGTATGAACTTCTGCTCAGGAGCTGTCCTCCTTGCTCCTTGCAGTAGTTTCATGCCAGCCCACAGGCTTTTGCATCTTATTCCCTCAAGGAGAAGGGGGCACTCACTCCAAAGGCTTGACCAGGCTTTATGGCAGTGTCACAACTGGCCACCTAAAAAACCAGTTAACAAACTGATTCCAAGCAAATTGTAAAGACACCATCCCACAAAGCAGGGCTAGGCTCTGTTTAACTCAAGCTCAGGCAGACACCTCCAGTGAAGCATACGTAGCCTGGCATATGGCTGATTCCATAATGCCCTAAATCCTAGAAGAAGATATTCTGGGGAACCAGCATGCTCACCCAGGCAGGAAGACCCCAAGAACAAGGACTACATATAGGCAGGGGAGAGAGAGGAGTAAAGTCACAGAGCAGAAACCTTCTTCAGCTGTAAAACTTTCTCACCCCTACCTGGAAGTGAGCCTGCTGTGGCTTTGGCACCTCCCCAGTGCCGGAGGTCTGCACTCACTCTAAGGGCTTCCAGTTTCCTTAAGAGCTGTGCTGGTGGAGTTAAACCTGCCAGGGAGGGAAGGTGAAGTGGTGGTACACATATCCCAGAAGCACAGCAGGTCCAAGTAGATGCCAACAGACAGCACAGATGGCCTGTTAACACAAAGCTTTTCCTACATGACTTTTGGTACTTTGGTACTTTTGGTACTTTTATCTCAGAAGCTTCAACGAGAATGACTTTTTCATATTTTTCACGGAAATGACAGACACCATCTACACAAGCTTCACACTGGCCTTAACATCACCCCTAACATGCAGCAGGGATCCTTTACTGTGCTAACTACCCACCGGAGCACATGCTGCTCCTGGCTACTGCAGTCAAGCTGCTGAGTTTAGGAGACGAGCAAAACCTAACATAACGTGTCACCGCGTTTTCACGCCAAATGGCCATTTGCTGGGCTGAACCTGTTCCAGCACGCTCAGCTGAAGTTCTGAGTGGGACTAGGCGGTACCCCTGCCTGGGATGGTGGGAGCAAGTCACTCCCAGCTAGTCCGTCTTCTGGCGAGCAGCGCAGCCCGTCCTACTCAGCCCAGGAAAAAGATCCTGCTGTGGTCCCCCCGTCACGCTCTTCCGTCAGCACCCAGGGATGGGTGCAGGGTCCCAGCACCCTGCCGCACAGCCCCGGGAACCCGCGGTGCCGCTGCCGAGCGCCTGCCGCCCGAGCTCGGCGCACCGCATCCCCCGGACAGAGGGGACTGAGCGGCGGCCGGGGCGGCCCCGCACGCCGTCACCGCACCCCGAGCGAACCGCACCGCGTCCCCAGGGCTGCCGGGCAGGACGGCAGCGCACCCCGGCCAGGAAAGCACCCCAAGGCAGGAGGGCACCACGGGCGGCGCTTACCTTTCTGCGGAGCGGGCAGGCGGCGGCGCGGCCGTGCGGGGCTGTGGCCAGCAGGAGCAGGGAGCCCGGCAGCAGCAGCAGCAGCAGCAGCAGGCGGCACAGCCCGCCGGGGCGCACCATCCCCGCGCTGCGCGCAGCCCAAGGAGCGCGTCCTCCTGCCGTTCCTCTTTATCCCCCCACCTTTCCCTGCTTTCGCAACTCCCGTTTTGCTTTTTTTTTTTTTTTTAACTTCTTTTTCCTCTTCTTTTTCCTTTTTTTTTTTTTTTTTTTTTTTTTCTTTTTTTTTTCTTCCTCCTCCTCCCTCTCACTTTTTGGGTTTGGCCGACCCAAGTTCCTGAGCTCTCGCTGGAGCAGCCCCGTCCCCCGGCCAAGCGCCGCAGTCGCTGCCCCCTCCTCTTAAAAGGTCCCCTGCGGGGCGGGGGGAGGGAGGGGAGGGCGCGGGGCCCGTGGCAGCGGGGGCGGGCGGTGTGGCGGCAGCGGGGGGGTCCCGCAGCCGTGGGACAGGCAGTGCCTGGCAGGGACCGCTCCCGGCCCCGCGGCGCTGGGACAGCCGCACCCCCCGCCCCGCAGCCCGGGCTGGCAGGGAGCGCGGCACCCCGGCTCTGTCTGCCCTTCCTGCTGCTCGCCTCACGTGAATACAAAATGGAATATTGCGGTTCCTCACAAGCTTTTTTTTACTGTCCGTCGGCTGGAATTATTTTTGACTCCTTCTTGTTTCTTGGGCGGCCTTTCCAAAGTTGTGCGTCCGGTGTGCTTAGCACAGGCGGTGTTGGCAGCATCACCGAATATTCCTGAGTTGGAAGGACCGTCGAGTCCCAACTCTTCAGTGAAGGGCCTATACAGGGATCGAACCTGTGACCTTGGCGACAACAGTAGCATGCTCTCAGTGATCCTTATATGATCAAAAGTACGCTGAAGTATGTGTAAGTCTGTAATAGTGAAATTCAGCCGTTCCTGCTGAGCAGGCTAGTGTTTAAATCTTCACAAAAGTATACCTTACTGTCAAGCACAGTCTTAAAAATATTGAGAAAAGCCAGAAATTCACCAAGTTTTAATCCAGTGCAAATTAAAAGAAAGAGCATTCATAGCTCTCAAAATATTTAAGTCTCCTCCTGATACTTTTATTGTGGCATGTGTAAATAATTCATATATAGTGAAACCGTTAGCACTTTTATGGCTTAAACTGGGTAAACCTTTAAAGTTAAAATGATAATGTTCTGTGGCTCACTAAAGTGTATGGCATTGTTGTATGGAACAATCCTTCCTGCACGAGTCCTACTTGTTTTAGTTAAGTTCTTCCCAACAATGAAGCCAAAATCTATTGAAGCCTTAAAAAAAAGACAGTAGAGTTCAAATGAAAGGTAAAAGGCATGCCATTCTATCAAGCAGTATCTTTTTGTATAAGTAAAAGAATAAGGTGTTGCTTTTATGCAACTCATTCTTTATGATGATTTTTTCCATCTTTTCTCAGTACGATTATATATAATAATACATATTACCTATCAATATAGAATATATTAGTAATATATACTATTATATTAGCAATATTTCTAATATTACTATATTAGTCATATATACTATCCATTTATAGTATTTTTGCAATTTCTATGTTAGTAGTGACCATTATGCTCACGTCCTGAATGACATTTCTTCTGATTTGGGTTGGTTTGGGTTTTTTTTAAATTGCTGGTGGTCCTGATTTCCCCTTGGGCTTACTACACAGAATGAACAAAGATGGTCTTAAATGACCGTTGTAATTTCTTTATTAATGTGGACCATTTCTTCCAAAGCTGTGAAAATACCATGTGAAAAATGTTTGAAAATACAATGCACAACGCAACACAAGACAAGCATTTCTGGCTGTTTGCAGACTCAGATAGTCACTGTCTTTTTAGCTTTCCCATTTTCTTACTTCTAAACATATCTTTTTCTATCCTAGAGATCCAGATACCTGTCCCAAGGTTAAATTCTGGTTCCGAGTCCATGGCAAACTTCCCATCAGCTTAAAGAAAGAAAAGGTGCCGTTCTTTACTTTTGTCTGGTTCTTTTGGTGTAAATTGACTGCCTCCAGAACAAAGTAGGCAGGGCCAAAACCCTTCATTGTTTTGCCATCTTTTTTGTGCATTACTATATATCTGTATCTTGTGGATTTTGATGAGGAGAATTATTCTGGGGTAATACATGCATCCTCCTTTGTTAAGACATGCCAACCGTTTAGAGCAAAGAGCATTATATGACCAAGGATATGGGATTTATGCAATGAATAGTAGTTGTAGACCTTAACTATTTTGATTATTCTGATATTTTTTTATTTTATTATTTTTTAAGCAGGAAAAAATACTACTAGCATTTCACCATTCATTCTGAGTGGTATTCCTATATGAATCAGAGCAAGAAATGCAGATGATACCTCTTTCTTCACCTGTCCCCCAAAAAAGAACCCTGATTCAGCACTGGAGCTTCAAGTAGTGAGTTTTCCCACCAGTCACAGATAGTCAAGCAGCCTTTCTGGACATCACTCTTAGCAACCTTGTATAAAACATAACAACAAAATTTTCTTTGTCCTGAATGCTGTAAGCCAGATGCACATTTGGTCATATGTACGTCTGGCATGAAAGCCAGATAGCATTCTTACAATACCCTGATCCGTCTATAGAGAATAAGAATAAATTTTTTGTGGCAGAGAGATGTGCTGGCAGACTGATTAGGTACCTTCTGTGTTACCGTTTGGTTTGCTTTTTGTTTTAAAGTAGCAAAATATATAACAGTGCTTTCTGAAATACAGCTCACAGGCCTACAGGCAATGCAGGTTTATATACTGCTGGGCCTTATTTTTCAATTGGTAGGAAATACATTCTTTGTAGTGAATTGCTAATGGAAAATAGGGAACAAGAAAAGACAAAGGCAGTATCTTAAAGAGACTTCCAAAGTAATTTTTACTTGCACTGCAACATTTCAGTCACAGAAAGCCACACCCTAGCTCTATTAGCAGAAACCTAAGAGATAAACCCCCATACTTTTATTTAATAAATTTCTGTCTCTAGCATGGCCAGGATTTGTTTATCCCAGTCCCCTGCAAAATTATTTCAACAGGACTTTAAAATGTCGTTACATCTAAGCATGTGCTTATGACATTGTACAGAAAGGGTAAACAAGCATGCACTTAAATTATTTTTCTGGATCAGGGCCTTAGACCATGGAGAGTCTGTGACCTGAATTGTCAGTAGTTGGTGCTTAATTCAAGGTAATTGAAGGAGTTGTGTCTCTTACTCCAGCACAGTTTGAATAGCTAGTTGAAGGAGCTGTTGCTCTCACTCACATCCCAAGCTTTAGGCGTGCCTACAGGTGGGGCCAAGAGGTGACCTGGGCTGTGTGCAAAAACAGGATGCATTTTTAAAATTTTCTTTTTCTTTTTCTTTTTCTTTTTCTTTTTCTTTTTCTTTTTCTTTTTCTTTTTCTTTTTCTTTTTTTGGTACATCAGCTGATGTCTAACTTCAGTTAGTTTCCCAGGCCGTAAGAGCATTTATGTGGAAATGGCTGAATGGCTGAGAGGCTGTCAGAGGCACATGTCTCCTCAAGTGGGTGTTACTGGTGACAGATCTGCAGAGCATCCCAATCCAAAATCCTGCACGTGCTAATTGTGATGGCATGTGTACATGTGACACAGCACACACATGCCTGAGAGACCTTCAGATTATGCAGGTGCCCTTGTTACCTAACATTAACCTGCAGTAGGAAAGAAAGCCACCTCATACAGCCAAACACAGTAAACCTAGAGTGCAAGGAGCTGCCACGAAAGAGGCTTGCTCAGAGTTCAGGACAGAATTGTATTCATAGTCCTTTACCAGCCAGGTCAGCTCTGATTCACCCACTGTTTGACATGAATTCAAAACTGATTTTAAAGACCAGGAAATTTAAGCGTGACTATTTCTCACCATTTAAAATTATGAAACATATATCATAAAGGAGCAAAGGATCTTTTTGCATGAAGTTGAAAAAAAGTACTCTATCTGCATTTGAAAGGAAGTTTGCTTAGAAGGATTGATGAGATTCAGAGATTCATGAACAGGGAGTCCCAATTATGCATCCAGATAAAAAGAGGGTTAGTGAACTTTGTAGTGTGTTACTGTATGAAAGTGTTAAGTCAGCTGGAAGGGAAATATGGGGAATATATCACAAAGTGAAATGGTTACATGTAATTATCAAGCATAGTTACCCAAAGGCAAAAATAAACAGAAAAGAGTGGAATTCTGTTCTCTAAATGCATCTTAATAATAGTAATCTCAATCTGAATGGAGAGAGAAGGCTAAACAAAAATAAATCTCTTTGACATTAAAAGGAGGTGAAGAGAAAGTGACCATAACAGGGAGCTCTGAATTGTGCTAGGCCCCAGCAGTTTTGAAATAAAGGAGAGGATCATTTGAAGCTAGGCTGGAAGAAGTTAAATGACAGTTTACAAACTGCTTTCCCCGAGCTGAAAGTTATTTTTTGTAAAAGCGCAATCAAAACCCAAACTATTTAAAATGTGAGAATGAAGTGGTAACAAAGTAGTAAAAAGTAGTGTGCATTACTCAGTTGGTTGTTCATAATTTTGGAAGGAAAAAATGCAAAGAATTGGAAAAAAAATGTAATTAATGCATAATTTTATTAAATTCAGTCAATAGCGATTTAGTGTCTCTCTCTCTGTGGGAACTGGAGCCCCACTGCCATGTGGGGCTATATAGTCTATATGTGGTGCTCAGCCCTACCGGCAGAGAAGCAGCTGCTTAGAGCTTGGAAAGGAGGAATGCAAGTCCCTCTTCTCTTCACACTCCCTTCTCAAGCCCTTCACTGGGATGGAGGAAAGATGCAGGAAAAATCAGTCCTGAAAACTCTGGTGAACCATAGTTCTGTGCACATAAGCATCCATCTGGGAAGCAGCTGGAAAGTCTGGGCCCCTCAGGAAGGCTTCAAAATTTGTAAAATCTTTAGTTTACTTAGGTATATTTCTGATGTCTTCTAGGAAATATCAGGACAGCTTTGCTTTGGAACAACTGAAGGAAATTTAAACTACTTAGATATGCATTAAATTCAGTTTATCCATTAAATTAGCTTTTTTTTTTTTTTTTTCTTTGGGGAAGAAAAGCTATCCTCGTTTTTTAGTAACTGTAATTAAGGATTTTCTACAAAGCAGGGAGTTTTCCAAAAGATAACACTTATTTTCTCCTGGTTTTGTAACTTGCTCTGAAAAATATAAGCAATCATGTCAGAGTTGAAGACAATATGTAGGCAACAGCAACTTGTTACAAAATGTTGACTTAACAGTATGTTAGGTGCCTTTTTTTTTTTTTTTTTAACAATCAGACAAATACATTATGAGGTCTGCTTGCCTTAACTGAAGCAATAGCAGAGCCACAGAGTGCAGCATGGGAGTGAAGCTCTAGCACAGGAGAATCCATTTTTGGTGTTTTTCAGGATACTGAGTTCAGTGGGGTGGAATTTTTCTTTGGGGTAGTGAAGGTCAGATCAGTCATTTGTGGCACCACAGAATTGCCATGTATTTTCCAACCCTTTCAGACTTGCCTTCTGAGAAACACTTGAATGTGTTCTTGCTCGCCAGTGAGCCACTGCTTATCCTGCTGGATTATTTGCTGTACAGACTTGCACAGCTGATGGCCATCCCTGCCCCAAGGCATTCAAAGCTCAGATCCTGTGAAGAGTTACATAAACAGTTTGCTCCACAAACTGCAAAATGTCCCAGGAAAATTAAAGAAACAGCACACTGAGAAAGTTCAATGCAATTTTGGAATAGTGTTGTGCTTTCTCAAGAGACCACATAGCTGGATATGAGCCTGTCAGTGATTATCCTTTACTTGACTGTAAAGATTCTTGATTCTTGTCAGCCCATCAAGTGTAGCAGAGCTGAAATTAAGTTTTTATTCTAGCTCCATTTTCATGGGTACTTTTCTTTTAGTCAGCACTTGCTTTGCTTTCTGCCAACTGTGAGGCGTTTTTTCCCCACTAAATACTGAAGAAAATGCCTAAATTTCTTCATCAGGATTAAAGAAGATAAATTTAAAAGAGCCAATAAATGCGCTTTCTACTTATTCCAAAAAATGGCACAACCCTAGCTTGACAATTCAAAATGCTGAATTTATTTGCTGAAACGTTTTCGGGTGGGGAGCAACTGCCTTTATTCACAGCTGTTGCACCTCACTTTGCCAAGCAGGTGATCTTGAAGAGCTGAAACACCATCCAAACCTTATCAGGCATCATGAACATTTCTGCTGAAAATGCTGTGTAACTTTCTTTGCCAGTCTGGATCTGATTTGCACTCTCTCCACTGACAGCTCTGTCCAGGATTTCAGTGTCCAGGATTACTCCCTAAATCCTGTGTTAAAGATGTGCTACAGAAATAAGCTAAATTACCTCCTCTGCACCCATTATGATGGCATAAACCAATTTTTTTTAATTATTGTGGTGTTTTCAAGAGAGTGGGTTCCCAGGGACGTGAAAGCAGCTTGTTCCTCCAAACCAGGAGGGTTCTTGGAAGCATAATTAACTTGAAGCACATGGACACAGCTAAACCAGATCTCCACTTGAGGCTGAAATCTGGTCAAACACTACTGTGCAGAAAACAAACGCAAACCAGAACAATCAAAGGAAACAGAACCCTCCATTGGTCTGTGTGTTTAATACTGAATACATGTAAAAACATTTGGGAGGGAAGTTCCAGGGGAAACAATTCTTTCCTAAGGATAACTCCTCACCATGTGAAGATGAAATGCCTGGAAGTGAGCCATATGTGAAAAACCATTATCCAGACAACCCATTCTTCCCCTGATCCCAGGCACATGCACTGAAGCTACTTCACCCTGTTTGTTTGCCTTCTGGTGGTGGACAGCACTCCTACATAATTACTGTGACTACCTGCAACTATTTTAAACAAAAGCCTCATTTTTTAAGCTTCAGAGGCATTAGCTAGAATTAGCTTTGACACTTCATGAGGCCTGTAGCCTTCCCTCAGCCAGACTGGGACACTTAAGCCATCAGTAGAAAATGCAAGACACAAAGCAGAATCTCTATGAATCTCTCAGGTCTCTTCAGCTCCATACCTGAGAAGCAGTCAAGCTAGCTGCTACACCTTTGTTCTCCCCAGGGCATGGGATCAGCTTTTATCAGTAACAGAAGGCTCATAGGCTCATCTCATCTGCTTTCTTGAATCTGCACACAAAGGGCCAGGGCTAGTTTCCTAGCCCAGACTGCCCAGGATTGCAGCCCAAGTGCACACCCAGGCACCGATGGGATCTGCACAAGATATTGTGAAGACAGGGTTTTGAACAGCACTCAACAATGACTCCAGTCTTCTTTCTCTGCAGATAAAGGGATTTGGGATGTATTGTTGTTTGCTTCTCCTCTTCTTCTGATCCATAAAGACATTCTCACCAGAAAATGTCATTATGATTTCTATGGATTCATCCTAAAGCACAGCACCACACTTTTCCTAGGATGGTCTCTTTCCCTTATCCATCTTAATGATATTCTCCCCACTGTGGAAGGCCTCAGGCCTCAATATCTCTTAGACATTATGAACCACGTGCCTTTGGGTCCTTCTGCTCAATAGCTGCCAACATCACAGCCCAATAGCAGGACAATGTCTAGAGTCCACACAAAAAGTGCAGACTGGTACCAAGCAACCAGGGCCGTTACAAACCAGCTCTCACAACTCTGTGCAGAAGTCAAGAGGACCCTATGCTCAAATAAAATGGTCTAGGGTCAGCACAGGAAACAATCTTGACTGGTTCTACTACAAGAAATAAGGGAGGTGCTATTTTTTTCTGGACTCTAACTTCCTGGTCCTATTTAACAATTTTACATCCAGTTAAAGAATTATTCTTTCCTCTGCTGTCTTCTTGATTGTGCATCCTTCTATTATCAAGCAATAGGACAATAAAGGAAGAATAATCAGTATCTAGACGTGTCTAGATCTGCACAGATGCAGCAATGAGATGGAGTGGCAGTCATACAACTGAAGTGGACAGAAAATGTTTTAACATCAACAATACAGAGAGTGTGTCCTAAAGATATGAAAAACTGGAGGAGAAGTGGTATCAAAGATAATAGCATTTCCTGTCTAAAAGTTTATTAAAGCTTTTTAGGATGAGTAGGTCTTGTAGGATATATCCTGGTCATTGCCAAGTCAGAAGAATTGATAGATGAGGAAGTTAAGGCAGTAAGAAGTAATGTTGTTTCTCCAAATGTTCGACAGTGAATAAATTGCTAAAACTGAACAAAATCTTCATTACTGCTAGACTGGGCCTCTAAAAAGTATCTACAGGCTGGAGTAGGAAACAAGTTTGGGTTTTGCCTGGATGAGAATTCAGACAAAGGCATTCTGGCAGAATCTCTGTTTTCTCTGGTGAGGAAATAGGAAAGAGCCCAACATACTCGTTCTCTATTTTGGGATTAGGGTGTAAGAATTTTTCTGCATGTCACAAAACCTGTGTTGCCAGAGCTTGGCTTTGTCCATCACCTATTTTACCTACTGAAGAGTCTGCATGCCAGCTCAGCAGCCTTGCTGCATCTGCTGCTCCTCCAGTCTTTGCATTGCCTTATTATTTTTTCTGTCATCCACAAGATTATTTTTTAGAAAATTAGAAATTTTCTGCCTGTTTGCACTTAGCACATCCTCAAGGTGCTCTGCTAGTAAGGATTTCTTTTTCTCAACCTTTTGCTCCTCCATTCTGCTTGGCCCTGCTGCCAGAATAACACCTCAGACTTGGCAGGGCTTATGATTTTGGGCCTTGCACACACAGCAAAATCATTAGTTCCCCCAGGTATGGGGCTCCCTGAAGTTACTATGGGCTGATAGAACTTAGCTGCAGGCCGACTAATTGGAAGGAAGTGGATACCAAAGCATCAGTTATACATGAAAGTAATTCTCCTTACAGTAAGCTTCCATCAAGTCAGCCTTCCCACCTAAGATAATCACTTTAAAAAACCATCATCACTTAAAGAATAGACCTCTGTGGTAACAATTCTGTGGCAAAATATCCTGCAAGAAAACTCCCTCTGGCTGCTCATCAGGATCAGCTTATATGCCTATAGTAGAGACCATGATGAGATGCAGTATGCCAGGACACATTCTTCCTGTGCTGGCACAGGACACATCCCTGTCAGTTCTAAAAATGGCCTTCAGGCTGTAACCCTAAACGAAAAGAGGAGATCGCACTTCCTCAAGAAGTATGCCTCCAGGCATCCATAAATTACAGGGAGACCCCCAGTAAAGACTGGAGGACTGACTGTTTTTTTCCTGGGGAGCCTGGGCCAGTGTTGATTCATGACACTTGCTCAGAAGTGCTCTTTCAGCATATTTGCATGAGACAGCAGCAGTGTGGGAGCCCTTACAGACACTAAAAGCACTGCAGGACCTCTCCTAAGCAAACAAGGGTGTTAAATTCTTGGCTAGACCCCAGTGGAGGAAACTAGATAATTTACACCCCACTTCCTGGGATTCTCCCCGTCACTCCTGGAAACACAATGAAACCTTGTCACTCATTGCCTGAGATTGAAATCCTTCTGGCTAATGCACCCTTTTTGCTCACCAGCACCTACCAAGAGGTCAGTTTATTTCCACAGGATTGCTCTCTCTGATTCCCTTCAAGAAAATTTGCAATGGAGGGATGAAGACCTAGTGTGGGTTTTCCCATTCATCAAATTTTAAGGCAGTGATTGTCACCTCAGAACGGGGTCAGGCCTCCAGAAACCATTTCACAATAATTTTCCCTGCCTGTCTGTTCTCACACACCTCTATAGGCAGATTTTGTTGCATATAGTGAAAAGCTGGGAGAGTTCATATTTGCAAACTGCCTGCTGTGTCAGAAGACTGCCAACTTTTGGGATTGATCACCTCACTCTAACCGATAGAAGACACCCTGTGATAGAATGGATCATATTTTTACAGTTTGTGTTTTCAGAAATGTTGAGGAACACAGTTCGACAGCCAGGTGTTCAAGTTTGCTTGGAAGTACATAGGGGTCGAACGTCCTTGATAGACAGTGGGATGAATGTCAAATAAACAAACAGTGTTGTGCTAAGATAACAAAGCTAGTTCAAAGGCTGGTAGGGCTGCACAGCTCCATACAGCATATCCAGGAGCCAGGCGGTGTGGTGTGTCCACCACCTGTTGTGATGGACAGGGTCCTGGAGCCATCCTGAGCGAGGATGAAAAGTGTCCCAAAGTGAAGCATTGTAGTCAAGCATCTTGATACATCTGTGGCAGCCACCACTGTCACAATCATTATCTAATGCTGGTGTAAGCAAAACCAAGAGTTTAGAAATTACATTTTTAATAGAAAAAATGGCTGATTATGTAACTATGTAACTCTAACATATAGTTATATGTGATAACTATAGTATGAAAAAGTTTTCAATCTCACAAAATACTGTGGCTGCACCTTTGCAAGTGTGGATAGCACAGATGAGTTCAGCAGAAGTCAATTGCCACAGAAGCCACTGCATCAATGCTGCCATAGTCTGCTAAGCAATAAGAGGGCTTTTCTTCAAAGCCACCACACTGATCCCTGTGCACATTTGCTTGTCTTCTAGGCATAAACCCCCTGCTAAATCTGGACACAGTTATCTTAAAGGTACTCTGTAAGTAAAAATGAGTGAGAATGTAGGATGACAGGGTCTTACTGTGGCACCAATTATGCACAGGCTAGGTTGATCCTCGCATAAGAACTCCAAACAAACTCTTCTATAACATCAGAAGGGCAAAAGCCCCTGCAAAATGGCATTGATATCTCACATAACAGGTGCACTGACACAAAATTCCCTTTGGTAGCAGCTTCAGAAACTTCATGTCTTAAATGCTTAGCAATGTTTTTCCCAGTGCCTGTGTTCTTCCTCAAGAGAGGATTATTGCTGTGGCAAAGACCCCAAAAGCTCTCAGAGTCAAGGCTGATTTCCACAGACAGCAAACTATCTCAGCAGTAATGTGGCTCATCTTCATTTCCAGTGCTGCATGCTCAGCACCATGGTTTAGGTCTTAGATCAGGCAGCCACTGCCAAGTTTTCTCTGTATCTACCAGTACCTCGAGAGAATAGATCATTGAACAACTGGTTTTGAGTCCTGTATCTCAAAATTGCCCCAAATGAAGCACAGTTAGAGGCACCTCTGAGGTCTGGCTTACAGTATTCCATTTCCACCTAGCTAGTTCTGCTGAACATTTTATAATTATTTTTTCTCTTGATCAGTTAGAGGCGTAATTTCAAAATCCATCCAGTCCATCACACTGCTGCTTGTTACCAACAGACTGCAAGCATCTGGAGCATATTTCCCACACACACAGGAAGAGAAATGTTCTTGCTGGCTTTTTATTTAATTTATACCACAGAATTACTTCGTTCTGAAACAAAACTGACCAAATCTTTGCCTGCATTTTAAGTTTAGTAGATTGTAAAAGGTTTTTCATCTGCTGATTATTCAGAGACATTTCTAGTTCTGTTCCTCTTCTACTTTTATGTGATTTATTAGATCTGAGCAGGGCATGCTTGCAGCAATCTTGCTTTTGTCAGTTACCAGTTAAATTGCCCCTAGGCATAAAGGACAGAAGCAAAAGGGAATGTCACAGAGTTTTGTAGGAAAAAAACTGGAATTTTTTTTTTTTTCAAAAAAGAATTGCTTCTTTTATTCCCTAGACAATATTGCATAATCACCTCACAAACTCAGTGGTATTGCCTAGTGCTTTGACCTCTGGAACTGCCTTACACCTAAATAACCCCATATCAACTTTCCAGGGCCTCATTTTCCCTTGGTTGTGAAATGTGGGTCCTTGTTAATGTGCTTCTGTGTCTGCATCAGAGAGAAGCTGCACAAGGGGAAGCACTGCTTCTAACAGGTGATGGTGGCTAAGGCATTTCACTGCCATGTGCCTCTCAGCTGGTGTACTCCCATTGCCTGGGTGAACACCATGCTGACATTAGACTGGTCTGAAGAGATACCCTCACTCAACTGTCACAGAATCATTCCCAAGCCCCAGCAATGCCACTTAGAGCCAGTTGCCCAGGACTGAGTCCAGATGACTTTTGAATATCTCCCAGGACAGAGTTCTACCACTTTTCTGACCAATCTGCACCATTGCTTGGTCACCCTCACAGTAAAAAATGTTTTCTGGTTTTCAGGGAGAATCTCTTTTGTTTCAATTTGTGCCCATTGCCTCTGGTCCCATTACTCAACATCACTGAAAAGAGATAAGCTCAAACATATTTGCACACTTTCTTCAGGTATTTATACGCAGTTATGAGATCCATGCTTTTCTCCCCATTTATGATTTTCTGCTGATTTCTTTTGATGCAGAAAGACCTTTCCTCCAGATGGCATGATACAAATAAAACAATTCATGCATAATACCTGAGCCACAGTCTTCAAGGAGAAGATTTCCTTTCTCATGTAGACATCTGTAATCTCACACAGGGGATGCCTACAGAAGAGGGGATTCATCTGCTAGGCCAGCCAGCTGCTCAATGACTGCTCTGCTCCTACCAGGAATAAAATACAGTCTGCAAAGCACTTACCCAGACATCACAGTTATACTGGGGAGTTTGAACTACTGTGCTAACAAGCTGCCCCTGAATGGCAGAGGAAAGATCATTTAACAGGCTGGCTGATGGCTGTGATTTTAAACTGTGTGGCAGATCCCCTCTGTCAGCTATAATAGTCTCAGGGTCCCACAAGGCTGCTAAAGCAAGCCTTCATCTCTCCCTGTCTCAGAAACAGGGTTTTAGCAGTACTGCCTGTACAGAAACACTCTACACTCATTGCTCTCAGAACAGCATAAAAAACTAGAGCATGACATGATCTCAGCAGAGGATTTGGTTGCTGGGTATCCAGATGTGGCACATCAACATCAGTTAGAATCAGAAAGATGTCTGTATAAAGGGTGTCACTTTCTAACTTTGTACCTGCTGCCTTTATCATGTCTGGGTGGTCACACCTGCCTGAAAACCTCACAGCAACATGCTTCTATCACTTCCCACGATGATGCAATGTAGGGCTAAGTGAGACAGATTTTCATTTTCTCCTCTCAGGCACCATTTGGAGACCTGCTAGTCAAGTCATAATTGCTGAATCCTTCACTAATTTCTGGAAGGGCAATACAAGCCCCAGGTCTAGGCTGATTTTGCTGAACTGAGGAATACTGTAGTTGCTGCAACAGATACACAGACATAAGCCAGGCCACATCCCAGTGCACACCACATCAAAAGCAAAAAATGAGAGTTGTCTCCATCATCATGATGCACGTCTGCACTTCCAGAAGTCAGTAAAGAAGCAGACAGAGGAGCAATAACTGCACATGCTTTGGAAGTGGGTAGTATGAAGCAATGAGGAATGGCGGTGACCAGTGTAAATGCACTCAGGGATTAGGAAGACAGGAAATAAGACTTCAGCTTCAAATAACAATCTCTAGTGTCACAACTACATTTGAATAAATGCGATTTTAAAACTAAAAAAGAAGGCACCCAAAAAATGTTAAAATCCCTGTCACAGAATCTGAATGCCATCCTCCATATTCCCATTGAGATCCCAAAGCTGTTTCTGACAGACTTCATGATATATTTCATTTATGGTTTTGGTGATGGCAGTCACAGATAAAGTAATTTTTGCCAAGGACAGATGTGTTCCCACATTTTTGAGATGTGGGCTTTCATTCTCCTGTCCATATTCAACCCAATAACTGCACCATGTAAGAAAAACAACTGCAAAAACATACGCAATGGAACTACATAGAGCTGAAAAGAAGGGCAGGAGCAACAACTGTTACTGTGCCATGTAGTTACTCTTTCCTTCTGCTTGGTTATCTAACCCTATCAAGCTCAAATCAATCAACTGACATCTGATGTGTTTTGCAGATGGAACAGCAATGATACATATCTGATGCACAGATGTTTCAACTTGGATTTGCTAGCTATCCAGCAATCAGACAGAATCCTGATGCTGATCATTCACAGATGTTGAAAAAAAAAATAAATTCCTCCATTCGCTGTAATTAATTCACAAATTTATGCATTTTACATTTGGTCAGCCAGAGCAGCAGTCTTTTATGAAAACCAAAGAGGGACTCTCAGCTAGAATGGTGGGATTTTGCAGTTGGCTGCATTGTAGGTGTTGCCCCTGTGAAAGGAAGATCCCTAAAGCCATTGCTTAACCACGTGAAACTGTTTCAGCTGTTCAAAAGGCACTTTCGACTATCAGCCAATACTGAGAACTGTGTTTGAAATCAAAGTCAAAACTGCTTCACTGGCTTGTTCTTTCAGTGGGGTGGTTCACACAGCCTGTTGAAGAGAATGTCTGTGGGGCTATGTGAGCATGTTACAGCTACAGTCAGGGCTGTAGCGGGGGCGTGACAAACTATCTGCCTCGTAGTGCTGAAGTCTTTAGCTTAGCACTAAAAATATCTGTGCCACCGTTATGGTTCCTGAAAAATCATGGAATAGACCTGAAAATATCAGATAGAAAATAAATACAGGTGGAATTTGTTTTCTATGTTTTTGAGTACTGGATAAATCAAGTTTTCTTTTTCTTGAAGTATTTTTCTTCATGATCACAGCTCTTATCAGAGCCTGCTCTATGAAAACTGGTTGTCACCAAGAATTCTGGGCTTTTTATCTGTTACTTATTTACTTCCATGGGAGCTAACAAATCCTGCAACAAAGAAATTTCTAAAGACAGAAAAGCAGTATCAAAACTATTTTTCTTTGGCAGGCAATCATGATACTAGCTACAGCTGACTGCCTCAGAAGCCCCAAAGACTAAGTATTCTACATCACATGCAGTATCCAAGTGGCAGGTTGATGGCCTTCCCCGCACCCACAACACTCCCACAGCAAAACCAGATGTAAATTCAACTCTTGCCCTGCCTGACTTATAAGGATCAAAAGCAGACAGCATTGGTCGTCACTGTGATGGCCAGTGTGTTACTCAGAGAAGTGATCTGACTTGCCCTTTCTCCTTCAAACATGCAGTATATTGATTTTAGATAGATATCTAAGACAAACCTGCACTTCCTGACACAACCAGGCAGGGCAAGAGGCCATCACTGACAGTTACGCTAGTCTCTGGCCCTGTACAACCTACATTCATGCTACCATGTAGAAATTAAATATTGCAAAGAACTTTCATCCAGGACCAAGTCATCTGATGTCTTTTCTTACATCTTAAGATTAAATTCTTACTTGTATTTGAGCACTTTCTGATCATCAGAAATCACTTGCTCATCACAGAGATGTTCCAGATAACAAGGATACACTAAGGTACTCAAATTCCTTTCTTAGAAAATAAAATCAATGCATGGTGATGCCAGGCCTCCAACACTTGGTCCCTTACATGCATTTCCTGCTTAGTGATTGCTATTTAGAGATGCCCCAGCTGACAGGCTGATGGTATGTCTCATACCATACTGGGTGCTACTGGGTGTAGCTGCACGTTCACTACAAAGCCCCTTGGACACACTCTCCAAGTCCTGGCTGTGACAATGTACCCACAGAGATAAAGATCACAGGAAGTATACAAGGAAGTGAAGGCACCTGGGACCAGAGTGAAATAGACAGGGAGTTAAACAGGAGATTTCTTAGCTCCAGTGGTTTCCATACACAGCTAGGATATCACAGCAGGAGATGGAAACACCAAAGCCAAGTGTGTACCATCTGGTGCTCTTAGCTTGACAAACCTTAATGACAATGTATCCCTGAAGTATTTATATGAAGGAATAAACACATATTTATATGAAGGGATTGTGAGGGGCCAAGGTCCTTCCATCTTGTGCCACTTCTGCACACCTCTGCAGAAGTTACATGGTAGGTTTTAGTGTCTGTGGACTGTTACCTCCACAGTAAGAGTTAAGATAGACCCATTTCCAAGTTGTTGTACCTGGTAGCAAAATGTTGATGGCATGAATGAATCTGTAAGCATGGCACTGTCATCCCAGAAAGGGAAATGGACACTCTTTATCCATCATACTGAAAAGTACAGATTACCTTTTGGTTTTACCTGTCCTTGACCCTCATTCCCTGCAGTTCTTAAATATTTAAGTAGCATATCTAAGGACAAGTTTTCACTTGCTGAAAATCTAGACATGGGTGCCAGTGCTTTGTTGAGACAGAACTAGGAACCTGGCCCTGTGATACTGCTGTCTCACATTACTGGGTTTTTCAGGACTTATACAACCAATCTAGGCTGATAAACCCCATAGGGAGAGCAAGGGAACAAGAGCAATCACATGTTTTGCCACACACTGAAATCAGGGAAGCTTTCCCAGAAAATAGATATGGTGGCAGGTGGTAACAGCTGCAGGAAGGAAGCATGGGACATGTCAGGGACCTGGGCCTCTCACAGTGCAATCAACACATTGGCAAGAGCTGGGTGTGCACAGACAGGTAGGCTGTTCTCACTTCCAAAGAAAGAGGATGGGAAAGATCCTTGGAAGCCATTTGGCAGTTATGAAAGGTTGTTACTTCATCCTTACAGTTGTGTCTACTTTCCCCTAGCCCCCAGTGAAACTGGAGGGCATGTAGGATCACCAGCTGGCCTGGAGATGGGGGAAGTGATAGGCACAGTGATGCATGAGGAGAGCTACCAGGACCAAGCACCAGTGTAAGATGAAAGGTTTCACATGAAGGGAGAGTTTCATAACTGGGCATCTGGACTGAAGCTGAAGGATACTATAAGCCATTGCATTTGAAATACGGCTCATTTGTCGTTCAAACACAATATTCACAAATGTGTCCTACAATGTTGTTAACCTGAATTCTAGTTTCCAAGGTGGCTAACTCCTTAAGTCCTACTAGAAATCACATCCCATTGTCTCTAGAGTACTCTGAGCATGGCCATCTGGGGAATAGGCAGGACTATGTGTGGCTACACCAAAACATATCATGTGCATAAGAAGGTGCAGGGAAGGCTTTAGGATGGGATCGCTACACTTTCCTTTACATTATGTAAATATTTACTGTGCAAAGGTACAAGAAGTCAAAGCATAATTTTCAGGTATAGCATGGGAGTTGCCTAATGGTGTTTTGTGGTTACAGGAAAGTATACAGGGGGAAGGAAAGGAGATATATGTCAGCTGCCTCCTTTCCTCTCTGTTGCGCCCTATCCAGTAGAGTTACTCACCCACTGAAAGCGGAACACTTCCGAGGTGTGTATTATGTTACTGCTCCTGTGGTCACCCAAGTCCTGCATGTCCTTTTCTCTAGGACTTAAATATAGCATTCATGATGTTGTTGTTGTTGTTGTACTCTCTATTCATCACTTGTTCCCTGAAGTTTTGCTAGCAGTAAGCCTGTTCCAGAGAAGCCATGTCTGTCAAAGGGTGCCTCTCAGTCATAAGCAGGAGGGATTATGTGAAACCTGTGACATCATTTGCCATGACAAAGCACATGGTTTAAATAGAGGGTCATGCCTCAGCTTTCTGCTTGATAACACTTGTGTCACCAAATGTGAAGGCTTCTGTGGCTCTTGGTGGCTCCTGTGCATGTTGAAGCAAACCTCACTCTTCAATGAGGCCACCTTTAGCAAAAGCCTTCTTGAAAACAGCACAGAAGTTACATGTCAGGCAGAGTCAAGAGAGGTAAGGGAAATGAATACTGTGCTCCCAGAGCAGGCAGCACTAGCCTGCAAAGGCATATGGTCCACATGCCTGCCAGAGACACAGAGTTAATAATTCACTGGAGTAAGGGCACAAGGTCTTTGTTAGCACACACTGACAACCAGGCTGCTGCTGAGAAGTGGTGGTGCCAGCCATGCTGGCAGGGCTTCAGCATGCATGCACAGTTCAACCTGAACTGGGCTGGATTATGTTCTTGTCCAAAAAACACCTGAAAGTGGTAGAAGTCTCTTTTTTACTCCTAATAATACTCCACACCATGTTTTTCAGAACAGATCCACTGCCCCCCATCAATTTTTAGTAGAAGTTGTTCCTCACAGGGGGCAAGGAGGAGACAGCATCCCCCCTGCTCCCAAGCAAATACTCCAGGGATATATAGGAACAAATCAGTGTCAATATTACCACTGCCTCTGTGAGGCAGCTCAGACAAGATCAGCTCTGCTCTCCTTGGACTACAAAACAAAATAAAATAAAACAAAAAAAAACCACAAACAAACAAAAAAAATCTGAACTGCTTATTCTATCTGGTACTAGAGGAAAGTTTGACTTCCCTCCTCCCAAACCACTATTTCAAGGACTATTTGTAAAGAAAGCTCCAAGGTTATAAATCTCCCTTGAGCCTCTCACATGCATAGCCTTCATGTTAATGTACCATGACAATCTTTTCCCTTTCCTTTTAGCAAATGAAGGGTGAAGGTGTATAAACTGGAGTTTCTGAGGTCACTGGCTTATGGGGCAGGGGATGTGACATATGCTTTACATTGCTTTAAGCTCCAGCTCTGAAGCTTTTGGGGACATTCTTGTTCACCACTGGGTTCACTCCTGCTCCTTCTGTCTAAATCTTTCTACTGTTCTTGGCTGGAATGCTGGACATGGGTACAAAACAGGAGCAAAGTTGTTTGAGCTGGTGAAACCATTTTCATTAATGTGAAAGCTGTGTAAACAATGGCATGGGGCCTCAGAGTTTGAAAATAAACCACTTCTAGCAGACAAAAAACCCCAACTTTTGGGTTTTTTAAATTTGAAAGAAAGAACACACATTATTCCGACATGTTTTCCATAAAACTCTATCTAAGGAGGATTTGTGACACACAGATTAACATCATGTTTAAACAAGAAATCATTTAAAGTGTCCTGTCCCCATTTGTCCTTCCCAGCCTTCTCAACCTGTTAACTTTCACTCACCCCTGTTCCCTCTCCCTTTTACATATAATTTTCAGAAAAGCATTATACTTCCACTTCTTAAGGCTGATAGCATTATATTTCTTTCCCAAATAAAGATTTTTCCCAGCTCTTCCTTTTAAGGATACACTGAAACCCCCTCAAAGTCAAGAATTAAGAAATGGAGAACATTAAGGGTGTTTCTCCACATGGCACTATGCATTTTGGTGCTTCTAAGAGGGAGGCTACAAGTCTCCCTTTTAGGATTTGAGGAAAACCAGTCTCGGGTATAAAAACCCTTGAAGCTCTTAGAACAGCCTTGCAGCACAGGAATTGGGAGAATATTGCCATTCATCTCAAACAGTAGCACAAGAGATCCAAAGGCAATTTCCCTACAGATGCTTTTGGCTTCTCCCAGAAACACTAGTACTTAGGGCTGGGATTTTTTTTTTAAAGAAAAAGAAAAAAAGCCTAGCAAACCTTGCAAAACAGAGAGGAGATGGGCAAGTGATTCATCTCGAAGCAGGAGCCCATCAGTGAGGAAAGCCAGCTTCAAAGTCCTGTTCTGGAGAACAGCAGAGAGCATTGAAAAGGGCTGCTCTCAAGTCCCTCCACTAAGTGTGTTCCACTTAAAAAGGAATTTGTTAGATTAGGATTTGGAGTGAACTTTCATACATCCATGCTGTATCTGCGTTGCATCTGAGTCAGGATCCAAACTATGTGTTAACCTGTTGCTCTGAAAATGTCTCAGGTCTGTTTCTCAGGGCATTAAAGCATTGATGAATTTCTGTTGCTAGGCAAATATGATGAATTTGTGACTTTTTTTAGAAAGGAAAACAGCGGCCTGCTGCTCTAATATGGCAAATAGCTCATCTAAAGTAACTGCTGAAGAAGGCATTTAAAATATTAGCAATTAATTGGCTTTTGCTTGTTAGACAATATGTGATAGGAATAAATGGAGTCAGGGAGGGAGGCTTCGAACATTACAAGGAGAAAAATTTGCAGTTTAGAAGGAATTTTTGTAAGACATTCGTGATAATTTCCCCACAGAAATCAGAGATGAAACACCCACTGAATCAAATGCGGACAGTCTCAGGCTAGCAGCAAATGGCTTATTGATGGCTTCTCTCTACTTTAGGGTCTGACAAAAGGACAGCACTGCATTGCTTTCACACTCCACAAACCTGCACACAGCAGCAAAACCTGACCCGGTATTTGACTATGAGTACTATGAACGAGAAGGAATTTTATTGAACAGCAAAGAGAAATTGCTGCTACAAATGGCACAGGAGTTACTGAGCACTCTGAACCCCATTCTATTTCATAACCAAAATTATGGCCAAATCCAGTAATACAGGTGTCTAGAAAAAGCCCCAGAGCTCTCTGATTCTTGGATACTTTAGGTACTGAGGCAGAGGTTAGTGACAAAATTATATCATGTTTTATAAGGGTGTTCCATCAAAATTTTTGGGAAACAACATTGGTAAAAGCAGGAGAGAGAATCTCTCCAAGACTCTTTTGAAAACTCAATACTTTTCCTGTCCTATGAGACCCCCAACATAACCCACATCTGTCTGTAACAGCTGCAGGGCATTTAATCTCCACTTTACCACAGCAGCATGAACAAATACCCCTCCTAGGTCCAAAAACCAGGAGCGGTTCTTCTTGACCCTTCCATGTGCCCTTACACTGGTATTTTGTGGGAGGAAGGGGCCCCATAGAAATTTCTAACCAGACAGATTTGGATTCTGAGTTTCAGAGGTGCAAATGTGTCAGAAAAGGCCTGGAGAACGTCTAGCAATTGCATCAGGTCAGTCCGTGGTCTTCTCTGTAAAAATCTCGGTTCCCAGGAGATGGCACCCCCCTGTTTCGCTGGTATTTTTCTTCTGGTTCATGCAACAGGCACTGAGCCTGCAGAGCAAGAGTTTAGTGGTCCCGGGAACCCTCATGAGAGCACAACACACCCATGCCAACACGGGGACACCACACCTTGAAAGAATGAGGACGCAGCAGCTTTGAAATCGGTACAGCTGTGAAGAAGGTAACAGCACTGTCCGCTGAGCCCCATGTGCCACAGGGACTGCTCCATGGGCAGGGAGCTGTCCTGTGCCCTTCAAAACCACCGCTTTTCAGATCTGTTCCTTGCCTGGGGGCACCGTGGGCTGCATCGACCCTGCCTATCAGGGGATGAGATTACAGCCCCAGGCAGTACAAGACTTCATCTCTCCTGCAAGATGGTAGAGAAATGAGTGATGCCAGCAAGGCACCTGCAGCCCTGTTTCTCACTTCCTGGAAGCCCAGTGCCCGTTCAGAGCTGACGTCTCTCATCTTCCCCAAGGAGGGGCTGAGTAAACAGACATACACATAAAAACTATAATGGTTATTTTCCATAAGGATTTAGAAGTTCTTCATAGTTATTGTGTCAATTTATTCAAGAGATTTTCTGGTTGTCTAAACACACAGCAGGCTGAGAAAGATGATTTTTCTCTCAGAGAATAAATTATTTCTTGCTTATTAATTATAGGGGAATGGTAACATGCATTACTGTTTAAGCAGAGAAAAGCCAGGCTAAGGATAGCAGGAAGGCTGGTGCTGTAGGGATGTGGTGTCCCAGGGGACTAGGGCACCATTTTTGGCTCAGACACACTTCTGACTTTGGGCAATGCACACAGCTTCTCTGAGGTTTCTGTCAGTGCCATTTTACACCACAGGGGTCAGAGGTGAGGGGTACAGGGCATGTCACAGCCTGTCTGTGTACGAGATGATCCCCATATGCTGTGCCTAGTGCCTCCCGAGCAATTCCAACAGTCTGCCCTCAGCTTCCCTTTTCTTTGAGCTGAAGACCATCTCCTTAACAGTACTGGGCAAAGCATACATTGGCTTTTCTCTTGGCACAAAATTCGGGTCAGAGCCTCTGTCCCCTACTTAAAATGCCTCTTAGGATTATTTTTAAGAGACTGAAAACCTCCCTTCATCAGCCAGTTTGATCTGAGAAGGGGAAAATCTAACTGTAACTGCTCAGTAATGGAAATCTGTGACCAAAGTATGATGTGGCATGGAGGGCAAGAAGGCCCATCTGGAAAGAAGTGTTAGTCTAACTAGAAGTAGGAATGACAGAAACAGAAGGATTTTGTGAAGGCTGTGAAGTTTCCCTTGGTGATGAGATAATCAGCAGCCTCAGCACTGTCTTGTAGCCATCTTAGAATGGGATCCAAGAGAAGCCTAAGCTCAGGGAATGTCTTTGGACAGCAGAACTGGGCTGGGCTGAGATGTCCCATGCATGTGCTCTTGGGATCAGTGCTGCTGCAAGCATATATAAAAAGAAGTGATGCAACCTTGTGGAGTCTATGTAGAACCTCTTGTTACTGTAGGACTCTGCTCAGGGTACCTGTTCATTAAGCTTTTCTTTTACATTTAAACAAAAATGTGTGTTCAACTTACCTCAAAATGTACCTTAAAAATTCCCCATCATTTGTAATGCTAATTCCTTTTCCAATGAGTTATGTGATCCTGGCTTCTCAGAAATAAAAGGCAGCAAGACTGGTGACAAGTTCTGGACAAATATGCAAAACACACATTTTTATGACCAACAGGTCACCTTTATTGACTGGAAAGAACTCGTATCTCATTTAACTGTGGGCAACAACTGATAACTTCTGTAAATACAGTAGAGTATCTTGTCAAGTCCAGATCTTGTCTGACTTTTGAACCTAGAAACTTTAAAGCCTCTCCTAGGAAGCTTTAACAGGAGAACATAACTGTCACATGACATGAATTAATTCCCTTTCTCGCCTGTGGTGATCACAAGACCTCCAAGCACATGGTCAAGACTGGTGAATACCACACTGGGGAGCAGAAACATGTTTGTTCTATTTTATTGCTGTGAAAAACCCAGAAGAGTTTCATCCAGCAACAGCAATTTTTTGAGAGGCTAAAATACAGCTGATTTATTTAAAGAACTGTGTAATCTCATTTTAAAGCCCATGAGAACTGATGAGTCCCAAACCTGCTCTGCTATACTATTCAATTACCCTCACAGCCAGATGCCTGCTGAGACCAGTGCCTGCTTCCTGTCTGCTGAGGAAAGGATCCTGGCTGGAGAAAGACTTCTAGCAGAAATGTAATTTTCAGGAAACAAGTCAATAACATACTTTTTGAAAAATAACCTGGCTTCATTTGCATATTTTTTTCTGAAGTCCTTGGAGCAGTAACTGGGCTCCCCCTGCTTTGTTTCTAATGATGGAAGCTATTTTTATATCAACAGTCCACATTTGGGTTTATTGAATATTTGAAGATACCACTGTTTTACTCTGAATCCTTCTGATGGACCCAGCAGTTTTTTCTCTATTTTCACAGCTTGTGTGAAGACAGATGAGTATTTTCTGGAGCTGTGACCACAATTTATGCAGTGCTGGCTTCACAGAAAGTAAGACTGCTGTGCTTTTCCCCCTGCCTTCTCCTGGTCCAGAAACAGTGAACTCAGTCCTTGTACTTTTAAGTATGGATTTATGTCCATTCAGGGACTGATGTCTTTTCCATTTAGAGCAGCTGGTGCCAATCCCTATGGTTACTCATATGCTTTTTTAAATGTTCTTCCTTCAGCTGGCAAGGCAGACTCCTTTGTATAGGAGACACCATTTCTCCCTAGAGAGAACTCACCCATCTCATCTAGCTACCAACTGAGCATCAAAATTTTGACTTGGATGAGCAAATGATAGGCCTGAGCCCAGATCTCTGCTAGAGGAACATAATCAGTCCCCAGATCCACTTTGATCTTAGGGTACATTCTGTAAACAGAATAGCTCGTACTGACTCAGCTGTGATGAGAAAATAATGAGAGGCAAGAGGATGGTAAGAACATTTTGATAAAAACTAGGAATGAAATTACGTTGTTCCCAGCACCTTCTGTCTTCTAAGCTTGTATATCCTCTCTGCAGCAGATAGCAGAACCAGAGTTTTCCCAGACCTGTGTGTCTCAAGAGTAGGCTCAACCCCTTTGACATTATGCAGGCCAGCAGTGGCCTGTAATTTCCATCCTAATGCACCTCTGCCCCTTTGTGTCACAGCTGTGCCAGACCAATCTTCACTAGCCATGCTCCATTTTGGTGAGATATGTCCTTTTGTGCCTAGGAGGCCTGTATTGCAGCACCTAACCAAGGGCTGTCTAAAGAGTGAACAGTGAACAGCCCTGTGGTAGCTGCTGAAGTTCATTTTTGCATGCAAGTTTCAATAGGCATTGCAGTTTTTTGCTCCTCAGCTTATCCCTTGCTTTTTTAAGGTTACTGTCACTACTCATGGGCTTCATACTGAGGACTGGTTCATTCCTTCTTCATTTACATCTTCCTACAAAAGTTTTCTCCTTCTGCATCCATGGTCATCCTCTACTTGATGACAGTGAGGATCTTTTCATGTCAATTTAGTGTACACACTTACACCTTTCCTTCTGACTGCACAGTACCCACATGCTATCGCGTCTACCCTTCCTAACTTTTAAACCCTCATGGAGTTCTGGGCTTGAGCTTGATGTAGCCCCATCACCACCAGCCAAAGCCTTACCTTCTCTGTAACTACAACAAGTCTGAGTGGCCAAACCTGCTCCCACTAGCGAAGGAGAAGGGAAAATTCAGGATAGTCTTGTAAACCCTGAAGTATAGCCCCAATGGTATAGAGGGACTGGACTTCCTGGAACAAGGAACATGGGTCTGGTGCTTCTTTCAGTTATACAAACTTTGTAAGGATATAACTCCACTGTGAACTGTGAATTGTCTCAAGTGAGATAAATAAGAGTCTTATCCATGACCATGACTTCATCTCTCCAAAGATCTATTATGCTGTGCCACAAGCCTCCTGTCTCCTGATTCTGCTTAAAGGGTATGCACCAGATGACAAGACAGTCATCCCTATGATTCCTTTTGATTAGGTTTGATTACCTTCTCAGAAGATAAGGAAGATACACGTACTTTGGAGGACACAGCTGAGAATGTATGAAACTTGGCTTCAGAAAGAAGAGGTCACTTCTTATGTTTTAATTATTGGTTCTAGCATTTAATGGGCCTTCTGTCATGTGATGAGGATGCAGAAGGGAGGACAAACTTAATTCTGATCAACAATTGCAGCAGTAGAATATATAAGGGAAGGGAAAATGAAAAAAAAAAACTATCAAAAGAGTTCAGTTTTGGGATGGGACAGGCAGCAGTAAAGTTGCAACAAAGAAAATAAAACCCTTCGCATAAATTAAAAAAAAAAAGTCAAAATTGAAACTCCCTTACTCATCAGTTAATAGCAAAGGAATACAACCCTCTTAGCATTGTTTTTTGCAGGGGTAAGGTACCAGCAAAGGAGAATCCAGCACCACCAAAAAGTAAAAAGATGGAACATTTATAAATATGGAGAAATACTCTGTCAAGGAGTCTACTGTCTAAATGCACAGGATCAGTACAGGATTTTTATCTGTACTTTGCAGACAATAAACTGAAGCATCAAGGAACTATGTGTCTGGTTTAAGATGATGCAGAGAAAACATCTATAGTCACAAAATAATTGGCTCAAAATGCCATTTTGATATAAGGTTTAAGAATTGCAGAGCAATGCCAATGGAAACCATGAGAATATCTGCAAAAATCCAGCCTCCAACATGTGTTCTTACACTATTTTCAGCTAATGCAGATGTTAAGGTCCCATGCTTTCTTAATGTTAAGATAGTGCAGGCTTATAGTGACGCTTCCTTTCTCTGGAGAGGCTTTAAAATTACTGAGCCATCTGTCTGCTGCCATCTGTTGTTGCTTTGGAAATGAATTTGTCAGGTCAGTTGGAAACAGGTTTCAAATAAACCACTGCTCTGAAAGGCAAGGCACAATTGTTGTTGGTGGTGTCACCCTTCCATCATGGTACATCTGCCTCCCAGGAAATCCCAGCGGGTGCCCTTCTTCTGTGGGGAAAGAAATCTCCTTCTGCAGCAGAACCAGTGCTGCTTTTGCACATCTTCCCCTTGTGGTGGGGTTGCTTGGTACATGGATGTGTTTGCACCCCACCTACCCACGCTTCCATGTGGCCTTCTCCCCACCATCCGCACAGAGATGACACATGAAGACATCCGTGCTCCAACACTGTGTGCACAGGCCAGGCTGCTCCCCCTAGCTCTCTGTCAGAGGACAGGCAGACATACTTCCACTGTCAGACTGGACCCTCCATGGCTGGTGGAGATCAGAAAGGCAAACAGGAAAGCCAGGGATGATGGCATGGGACCTGCCTTTTTTCTACAGTATACACAGCTGTGTACTTAGGGCTGAGTTACAGTGTCAGCTCCACTAGTGAGGGTGCTCTCAGGGTGGGGATTCAGCCTGTGTGAGATAGTTTTTGGTGCATTATACCTCTATCTATCAATGTAAATAAGCAACAGTACATTTAGATAACCTAATGCTCACAGAGGACATGAAAATCTGATTGAGAAAGTATGTAGTCTAGAATGGGTTCCTTCACACTCTGTCTGAGGCCTCTGACAGCAGCAGTCACTACCTCAGGTATTACACAAATATAAGCCTGAAGCCAAGCTCTGCACACCCTTGCTGTGTAACATTGCCTGTACTATTCAAATTCCCTTGCTGCTGATGGGAAGGACCTATTTGTGATCACAACAACGTAAGAAACATGGAATCATGTGTGAGCTAAGCCTTGAGATACATGCCACTTTATTTTATTTCTAGGACCAATCCAAATGTTTCTTCTGTATATACTGACTTTTAAAGGGTTATCTGTCCCATAGCTATTGCAGCTCTTTTCATATGGTGATTAGATTCACAAATATGGCTGGCAGAAAGGGAAACTTTCTATATTTCTTCTGGGCACAGAACAGAATACACAGAAAGTCTGAATTTGAAGGTAACTCTAGGTAAATTCATAAACAGACAGCAGCTGGTAAACAGCCACTTCTTGGAAAATGGGTAATTTCTGGTCCTTTCTTGTCTTGTCTGTTGTATTGCTTCACTATTCTGCAGCACAAATCAAGTGTACTTGGCCTCTGCTACTCTGACAGTTCTGGAGGAGAAAGAGGAACTAAGCCACTCTCTGTGTCAGTGCTTCATCTCTTCATCCCCACTTGCAGCAAGGAGACAGGAATCTTCCCTATACAGCCTTTGCCTGGATGTGGGATCTGCGCATAAAAGGTGGTGGGACTGGTCAAGGGGGGGACATATTACTGTTCGGCACAGAAATCAAGTCCTAGGCACAATCCCACCATGCCACAAATACATAGGTGATAATTTAAAAATTATTAACTGAGTATTTCCTGCAGAGGGTAACAGAATTAAGTAGACAATTCCTAATGAATAATTTGAGCAGAGTATTTTCTGGAAGGACATGCTACCTGAGCTGAAGCCTGTTTCCCTGACACTGGAAGGAAAGATTCCCAGGGAAGAGGCACTTTTCTACAGGAAAGTCTGGAAAGAAGACACTGTCTTTAATGAAGAGCTAGAACAACTTGAAACAGCAATTCTTTGCGTTTATTTACCCTTATAGATCAAAATTCTTCCCTTCCCCAAGTGCACACCAAATACATGAACATATTCTAAATATGGAAGAGCAGGAATAGGATTGAGAAATAAGTAATGGACAAAGACACTGCTTGGCCAGGATGCCACTCGCACTGGAAATCCAGAGCAGCAGAAAGTGCTCAGGTATCTTTCAGGTCAGATTGTAATTCTTCCCAGTGCTCTTTGCTTGCTGTTTGCGTTCTCTACTTGCTGGTTTACACCCCCTGCTCTGCAGGGCAGCCCCCAAAGCTTCCATACCTGCATACTGTTCTCTTTTCAAGAATTATATGCATGTATGACGCAGTGCTGAAGAGCCAGAGGTCACTATATCCCCCTTATTCTGTGTAAAGAAAAGAATTTTATTTCTGAAAGAGGAGGTAGGCTAATTTTAAAATGTTCCACCAGGTAGAAGTTAGGCTTATACTGCCATTGCCCAGAAGACAGTGAGTATTTATAAAGCAAAACTGGGAACGCTATCTAGTTGAAGCCATTTCATGATATAGACAAAGAGCTCACTTGTGTATACTGATGAAGTTTTGTGCGAGTGCTACAGCGTCAAATTTACACTCATTGCCAATACAGTTGAGCACCTCTTCACCTCAAACTTTATTACTCATCTCATGCTTCTAAGCAAAATAGTCTCCTCCCCCTGCAGGACTTCCCTGCTCTGTTAGTGAGTTGCCCTGTATCCTCTGTGACTTGCCATGGCTCCTTCTTTGAACACATGTGACTCAGTTGCTTCCCTTTCTTACTGGCTTAATTTGCTGTTGACACAAATTGCCAGCATTCCTTGATGCTTTGCCACTTCCAAACCACTGCCCTACCTTGCTAAGTATCACCGAATGCCTTCTTCTCCCTGGGTCTTTTGTTTTTAATCTTCCCCTGTGATAAGTCTTTAAAGCATCTTCTTTACCAACTATTCCAAGTGTGGAAAATCTGTCTTCCAGAGAAAGGTTTAAGAAGCTCTTGCGCTTTGGCTTACACAAGAGAAGACATAGTGACTCAGTTGCAGTCACAGGCAGCATTTTTAGGGACCAGACTCCTGGATCTGAGGTCTTGTTAATCCTACCTGCCCCCTACAAAGCTCCTCCCACTCCCAAACTCCAAACCACAAGTTCTCACAGCCTCTGTTCTCCCAGCTCCCCTCAATAATTTTGAACATGGATTCAGGGAAAATACATAACTTCTGTGGCAAGGCATTAAAATGATGCCTTTCTCATATAGAAGAGACAGTTTCAATGATTTTAAAACAAAGCTGACTTCAGAATTTCAGAGTTGCACTCAGTCAGGCAGGAGATGAGGGCTTCCTATGGGATTCTCAAGATGCACTTTTGTGGCCTGAGCTGCACAAATCAAGAGACAAAAAGATCAGTCCATTACAGTGGCTTGATTAATGCAATATCTACACTTTTGCCTTCAATGACATTGTTACCCTGGATACACAACATCACAAAGTCCATTGTCCTTGCACTTAGAGCTTTCTACTTTGAACCTTCTACCTTGGTTCAGCGCAGCTCCCAGTATCAGTCCAGGATAGGGATGAGTAGCTGGAGAGCAGCCCTGTGAGAAGGGCTTGGGGGTGCTGGGGGGTGAGAGGCTGGACATGACCCAGCCATGGGCACTCCCAGCCCAGAAAGCCAAACGTGTCCTGGGCTGCATCCAAAGCAGTGAGGGCAGCAGGGGAGGGAGGGGATTCTGCCCCTCTGCTCTGCTCTGGTGGGAGCCCACCTGGAACCCTGCATCCAGCTCTGGGGTCCTCAGCATAAGAAGGACATTGGGAGGCCACCAGGTTGATTAGAGGGATAGAGCACCTCTCCTTTGAGGAAAGACTGAGAGAATTTTGTTTGTTCATCTTTGAGAAGAAAAGGCTTTGGGGTGACCTAATTACAGCCTTTCAGTATGTGAAGAGAACCTACAAGAAAGATGGAGAGGGACAAAGGGGAATGTCTTCAAACTGAGAAATAGTAGGTTTAGATTAGATATTAGGAAGAAATTCTTTCCTATGAGAGTAGTGATGCACAGGAAAAGGATGCTCAGAGAAGTTGTGGATGCCCCATCTCAGGCAGTATGTAAGGCCAGGTTGGATGAGGCTCTGAGCTCTGTGGTGTATTGAAAGGCATATTGAAAGGTGTCACTGTCCATGGCTGGGGGGGTGGGGGGTGGAAGTAGGCAGTCTTTAAGATCCCTTCCAACATAGACCATTCTATGATTCTGTGATTCAGAAAATCTGTAAAGCAAAAAGGCTTTTGTCATTGACTAGGTGGCATATAAAGAGTCCCTCACCCAAATGTGATTGAAGCTGGCTGGCAGCATCAGTAAGGACAGCACAAATGTCCCAGCTCTCAAACAGTTATCCATCTACAGTGACACACTTCAGGAGGAATTTCAACTGAGACACTTTATTGTAGTTTATTCTATTCCTCAATTTGCAATGTCAATTGAAAGCCAGAGATGACAGAAATGTTGATCTGAACAGCTCAGAGGTATAATTGGATATGAAATGGGAAATTGTTTTGATGTAAAAGAATATCTCAGCTGCATGCCCTGATATACTTACTGTGCTTTCACCTTCTCCTCAGATCACTTTATCATTGCCTTTTATGGAAGAGCTGAATCAGAGCTCCATTTTCTTTATTGTGTTTGGGCACTGATTGCTTTGATCATGTTGACGTGCAGTATTGCACTAATGATCGCTAAACCCACCTTTGATGTTGGTTGTGAATGTGCTGCTTCGCCAGTGGAGAGAATGTAAATGCTTTTGTTTTCTGATTATTATATGTCACGTTTAGAGACAACAACAGCAAGACAGGGGAAGAAAGTGTGAATTCTTAATACAATGAAAAATTCGACTGTTGCCTTGCTCCCTGCATCAACTGTCGGGCTGTTTCTGCAGAGACATGGCTGAATGCTTGGCTCCATGCTGAATTGTGTGGGAGAAGCTGAACAAACATGCAACTTTGCCCCTGGGAAGCAGGGCCAGAACACTGGTGTGGAAGACCACTGCAAAGACAAAGCACAGCAATTCCACTGGGGAGGGGTGTCCTCAGCTGGCTGCACCTGCCCCTAGGGCACTGATGGGAGTGAAAACAGGCAGGGGCAATGGGCCTCCCCCACTGCATCCTATCATAGCTATACAGTACCGGGCCTAGGTTCAGCCCTTTCTAAATTTTCTGTTTTGCTGTAATTTTTCTTGGCATTTAGACTGTGCTTAGCCCCATTGTATCCAGCTGCTTTACAGTACAAGAAAGTCCATTCTGTGACAAGATCTATCAAGAGTGAAAAATGCCATGGTTACAAGGGTACCCTTTGCTTCCATGTGCTTAATCCTGATGGGTGAATCTCCAGAAGGGATAGCGGCACCATCATCAGGTCCTGCAGAACCAGCAAAATCTAAGCACTGTGAATGGCTGTCCACCATTGCTCTTTTATTTAGTTACTAGCCCAGCAGTTTACTGATTACATTTACAACAGCTGCTGTCTGGCCTGAATCTCTGTTTTTCCCATGCCCTATGGTCCTGGAGTCTTTGTAGTTTAGTCCCAAATGGCTACAAGGAGAAATGGTGATTTGGATGGTATTTGTTGGCTGACAACTCATGTTCTGTGCTTCATGGGCAAGCCATTCCAACAGCCCTAGACAGCTAAAAAAGCTCAATATCTTACCAAACCCTGAAGACATACATTTATGAAGTAAGAGCCCAACCTCTTATTTGCACCATGAGCCTGCTCCATTGTCATCTTGCAGTAGATGAGACTACTTACATTGACAGGATCATTTAAACAGTTGCATCCACTTCTGACAGGTCTCTCAAGTTAGCTGAGACGCAGACTATCCCTGCCACTATCCAGCTGCTTCTTGCATTGGGGAAAGGATGTTTGCTACAGAATCCAACACAGTCAGAACACAGCAGTCAGTCTCCTTAGAGAAAGCAGAGCCTTGTCATACGAAAGTGCAGTGAAGCAACGGTAACAACAAGTGAGGCATCTAGTCTGCCTGACAGCTCTGTTACATGCTGCAGTAAATTCTTTCTACACTTTTAAATGTGCTTCACCTCATTTAGTTATTTCATTTTCCTGAGTCCTGTCATATAGCTTTACCATCTCAAATAACTTATTTCAAAGCCATCTTGATAATGGGCAGTACTGGTATTTCCATATGCCTGTAAATATTTAATGCTAGAAAATTGTAACTTTTTACTAAAGGTAACTTTTGAGAGACATTGACAATGGCTAGGGGTTCTTTTCTATCTATTTTCAGGACAGGAGTATTGCTTCATTTATACATTTATAGCATGAAATACCGAGAGTTGTTTCTGTGCTGTCCTCTACTTGGTATGACATTCAGCATGCACTTCAAAGCAAAGTATCTATGTTATATGTGTGGTGTGCTCATAATACAGCAAAACCTTTCAGGCAGAACTTTTCTATGACATAATTGTAACATAGTTATCAAAATATTTCCAGAAGAGAAAGACTGATTCCAGTGACACTAAATCATCCAGAATCACAGTCTGGCTGAAATTGGAAGGAACCTCTAGAGAGTGTCTGGTCCAATATCACTGCTCTAACATGACCATCAAGAACCACTTGCTCAGGACAATGTCTAGACAGCTTTTGAATACCTGCAAGGAGGGAAACTCCAACATCTATCTGTGCTAACTGTGTATAGCTTTGTCACCCTCCCAGTGGAAAAGGGTTTCCTGCTGTTCAGAAGGAACCTCCCATGTTTCAGTGTTGTCTGCTGTCCTGTCACTGGGTAGGAAAATGGCTGAATACAACTTCTGTGTTTATGTTTCTGTTGGTGTCAGCAATGCAGTGAAAGGGCCTGACACAAAGAGGGGAAGTACAAGAAATGCAAGTTAGGAATTAATCTGCAAAACAGGCTTTTTGTGCATGATACTAGTGACAGAAAAAAGGTTTATCTGTGAAGGAAACTTGTCACAGGGGCCAGGTATGGCAGGCATGGCCTTGAGGCAGGAAAGAATAGAGCTCCAGATAACTGGGACAACTCATCACCTTTGTGGCGCTGAGTGGTGAATTTTCACAGAATCATAGAATGGTTTGTCTTGGTAGGGACGTTAAAGATCGTCTTGTTTCAACCTTCCCCACCATGGGCAGGGACACACTGCACTATACCAGGTTGCTCAAAGCCCCATCCAATCTGACCTCTGACAAGGAATTCTGACAGGTATGGGGCATCCACAACTTCTCTCTGACTCTCTATAATATCAGTCATGTCCCCAAAGTTGAAGGTTAATGGATCCTGTAAAAAAGTTACCTGCTGCGTGGCAAAGACTGGCATGTGAAGACTGTATTATCCTCAAAGCTGAGTAGTGTGCTTACAAGTTTGAGGCACATAGATTCAGCCAATGTTTTTCAACAAGCAGGAGTTGTGGATTCTGGAATTTATTCCAACTTCTGTCCCAAGAGAAAGTACTGCCATTAAAGCTACAGGCATGATTTTTGCACAGGAGACATGATTACAAGTCAGATGTTTTCACCATCCTCAATTACAGATGCATTGTAGTGAAGTTGCAGCTTAGGGAATATTACTTTGTCTACATTTATAGGGGGGGATTAAGTGTAAAAGAAATACTTGTGTATGGAGTATAATCTCAAGGGGAAGACTATTTTCTATCTGGCAAAGGAAGAGATAAAATAAGATTTGCCAAAGGTGCCCCTCGCCCAAAAACATGACCTCCTTTCCCCCCCCAAAAAAGAATATGAACAGTATAGCAAAAAAAAAAAAAGATCTTGATTTCCAGAGGCTATCTTCCCCAAGGAAACAATTATAATATTCATACTGCTTTTTCAGTCTTGTGCAAAAAAACCCTCTAGTCTCTCTTAAGAAGTGCAAAAGGGTACAAGTGAAAAGAGTATGGGAACAAATTCAGGAAGCACCATTTCCAGAAGAATGGCATTTAACTGTAGAGACGTATAGCAAGAAATCGCAGAACAATTAGAAATTGAGAAGCATTGACATAAGAGACTTCTGGGGCATAAAGGAAAGGAGAGGTCAGTCAACAAGCTCAAAATGCATCCATGGGAAATTTGATCATAGCAGGGTCTCTGAGCTGGCAGCAGCATAGACATAGAGGTCTCTTGAGCAGTGCAAGCTGAATTGAGATAAATTTGAAGCAGAAATGAGATGCAGTTTCAATAGAGAACAGATACCACAGTCATTAGGAAGGCCCAGAAAAGTGTGTGGTCTTGTTTAAGTGAAGACACTGAACTGCAGGCAGGAGTGAAATCAGGTAAATACAAAGGCCGGGTATGACAAACAAAATCAAGGGACTTTTTTTCACTGCTCAGCACACAGAAAATACATTTGCAGCTCTTTTTCTTCCATAAGACTAGTGATGTAAAACTGGTATTCTGATCACTGTTTTTCAGTAGAAGTTTTCCCTGATAACACTGGAGTTCCTACTAATGCCAACTTTTCCCTGTGTTACCTTGCGCCAGGTTTACACTGCTTATTTACTTACAGGTGAAGGTAACACTGTAACAGTGGTTACGTTTTTCGGTTAAACTCTGGGAAATTAGGTTCTTTAATGCTCATTTCTTGAAGAGCCAATCTTACACTGACATACCTTGATGCATGAAAAGTAATTTTAGAACATATGTATTTCCTATTGAAACATTTCACTAGATCACATTTTCAACTTTTTGAACTTCATTAAAATTGCTTCGTTCTGATGAAGTGGAATTTTTAGCTAGAGCAGGTATAACTGTTGAAGATCATTCACATATAATGTAAGGTAAAATCTAAAATGGAAGGGCAAGCAGGTACCCCCAGTCAGTGTTCCCACCAGGAATTCTGAATGTGTGGAAGCAGATGTCCAAGGAGATCTTCAGAAATCCAAGAACAGCATGCAGTTTTATGAACTTTTAGGCCAGGCCTTTTCAACTTGGGACAAATTGCCTAGAATAGATGGATACTCAAAAAAAAAAAGACTTTTATGAACTGATTGCAGCAGTGCTGTGGTGACCTACCTAAAGATCTTATCCTGTGGTGTATTAGAGATGGTTTTGTAATGCACCTGCTACCAAGATTAGGGAAAAAGAAGATAGATGGCTCTGTGCTTCTTGTTTGTACTCAGTAGTGTCTTTTCATTTCCAGAGTGTTCTCGCTATGTGCTGTGTGACATACAGCCATCACCACTTAGAAAGACAAGAAATCACACCAACTAACATGAAGAATGTTGACATTTCCATGGAAGCAGTTCATAGACTTCCTCAGGCATATCTTGCATCTCAGTATGCCATGATAAATTGACTTAATAAATGAAGAAGAAATGGACCAAAACATCCTCAGGCAGAGTGGAACCTCCAGAAGTGCACAGGACAGGACTTAAATCACTGTGGGTTGGCCAGACGTGCATCCTTAACCTTGAGTGTGAAACAGATATATTTGGCCTAAAAGACCCAAATTATGATGTGTCAGAATCTTCTGATGTATCTGATATATACAGGTACTTGCGAGGATGTGATTTGTGGTGTATTTGATAGATTGCATTAGGTTCTAGGCCTGCCCCTCATCTAATCAACCAATCTAAGTCTCATGAGCAGAGGTGGAGGGAAGGAGTGGTGTGCATGTCTGCAGGACACAGCTAGAGCAGCAGTCTGATGAGAACCCTGGTATGATTCTGTGTTCCTTAGCAGTCTCCGCCAGCTAGGCTGAGTGACACCACAGATTTGACAGTTTATCAGTGCACTGGGTCTGCCATCCAATTCGCACGGTAACAAAATGATTTTCATGAAAAACACCCCACATTTCACATTGTGCTGCTAAGCCACTTGAGCACTACCTGATTTTTTTTTGAGGTATGAAACAATACTTGCATCAGGAAACTTGCACAACTGTATGGACTGCAGAAATGTCTTCAAGCTACTCATACTGGACAAACTTTAGGTTTTCATTGCTTTCAGTGCTCCAGGCACTATTCTTGTGCACAACAAGGACATTCCATGCTGAATCACTTGGCAACACAGGAAAGGAGATTAGCAGGACATCTAGGATAGAACTTCAGCACCTTGTTCTGCAGACTAACATATAGCATGCTTGCTTATTGAGGGATCAAGTCCTATCTTAACAGTGCAGAAACATCTCTCATCCTCCCACCTGCCACTATGTTCTTTCATCCAAGACCAGAAGCATTTCCACTGTCACTCTTTTTCTACCCTAGGATAGTGTACACCTTTTTTACTGGCGGTGTGTTGATTGGGTTGATCAGCACTTTCTCTTCTGTGTATTTCCCAGCATATTTACTGCAAAATCTGCTTTCTCTGAGACTTCATTTTGTTGGGTAAGGCAAGGCAAGCATTCCTTGATAGATACTTCCAAAACACTGCAGCAGGAAAAGTCAGCTTTTCCAAGTGTTGGCAGTTGTATGTACTTTTCTGGAGAGTGCTTCACCTCTCAGTGTATGATAGTATATGTATTCCTTCAAGATGCATGGAAGTTGCTTTATTGGTGGACAATACACTCACTGAGCAGAATTATTGAGGGCAGTGACATGCATGATATAAAAAAGGTATGAGGGTTGATAAGCTTTTCTGTTTCCATGGCATTGTCTACTGAGTCATGTCTCCTAGGAGGCATTAAGCTCCAGATGTTACATCCTCAGGGCTGATGCTGGTCAAGTTTTTCTGTGCTGCAGCATGACCAAAGCCAGGCTCCTTCCCCCCACCCTCCCCTGGACCCCTACCCCTTACACATAGGTGCATCTAACTTCAGTGGGATTGAATCTACCATATCTTTCCAAAACCCCTGGAATACAGAGAGTGTATGACAAGGCTGCCCAAAGATGAGGAAAAAGGAAAACTCTCAGTAAGGGCACAATCTGAGAGCTGTGAGATTAGGAACTGGTGGAGATTGCTACTCATTTCAGCCTGTGGAGTAGCTTGGTGCTGGTAAAAATCAGTTCCAGTGTCTGAAGAGCAATGTCATACTATCAGTAAAAGCCTCATGGACTTGTGCAAAAACTCTTTGTGCCTCAAAGCAGGAATGATATCATTGCATACAGTGGGCTGCATGAAGTGATGAACACTCAGGGAAAGGCTTGTTCACTGAGCCAGGCACCAGGCCAAGCATCTTCAGCTCCCTGCTCCTTCAAAAGTGTCAACAAGTCCAAATTGTGTGCAATTCCCACAGCTGAGGACAAACCAAAAAGCCTTCAATAAGTAGGACAACAAAATCATCCCCTGTCCCTACCTTTTGGAGTCATGAGGAGTCAGTCTATTGGCTATAAGATACACAAGAACTAAAATCTTCTGAGAAATTTGAAACAGTAGAGCCCTGATTTGTTTTGAAAAATAAAATACTTATGTTTCTTCATGTACAGTTGTGAGAAAATACTAGATTTTGGATTCATGCTTAGTTTTACTGGTGCCACTAGAGTAACACACTTCCATACCACATGACTAATAGATGGTATCATGTTTTAGAAATGGTCAAGGGTGAGGATTTGATTTATTTAAAACAAAAAAGTTTAGTCTGAAAAGTTTCATCTCAAAAAATATCAGAGCTTCGACTTGCACTTAAAGTAAATCATATCTAACTGTTTTCCCACTGTTAAAAACTCCCAAGCTTTTAGGATGTCTGGAAATTCAGCCTTCAAGGTTTAAAACACAGCAGGTCCTCTTGACCTTATAATTTTTATTTTGTCCTCCAGCTCCATTTTGTGAGTTTTACCTATTTTTTAGAACAGCTTTAGGAGGGAGTGCAGTGTGAAGGGCTGTTAATAGTGCTAACTTGTTAGCATGTAGCTGTTCATATGAACATCTGACTAACCTGTGATCTATTAGGCCATTTAGCCTAGTTCATCTGTAGCAAAGATGGATATGCCTGGTCCTGTGATTCTTGTTGTTAAGTAATCAGTGACTACTAATAGATAGAATAGATACGCTAGTTACCACTTTTGTTGATGGCCTCCTTTACTGTTAGAAATATTTTGTTCCATCTCCGAAGAATAAAACTAGGTAATATGGTGTAATGTCATAAGGCCACATGGATGGTTTCAAACACAAATCAGGGCTCATGAAAAGTGAAAAAAGCAAAAATAGTTGTGTGGTCCCTGATGCCCAGCAGACAAGTTCCAGAGAATGGGTTTTGCCACTTATTGCTAAGATCACCACCTGCATCTATGCATGAATAGACTCAAATATCCAAGCACGGAGAAAGTGACTAGGGCATGGATAGAAGGGGAAAGTCAGATTGCACACATCTGCCTGGAGACTGTTCCTGTTTCAGCCAAAAACTGGGTGATTCAGCATCTCAATTAGCCTTCTAGTGCCCGGAGGTCCTGAGTGTCTTTTCAGAGGCCTGTAAGATTTCAAGGCTGTCATTTTCTCATGCACATAGTCTACCTTATTATGTGGTAGCCAGGGAAGTTTAATAAAGACTGTTTAAATTGGTTTAAGTTATCCAAACATGTAATAATTGCTCCTTAGTATTTGTTCTGTTCAACACAAACTTGGATATTTTCAAAATCTCCTGTTGCTCTTGCAGCAATGATATCCACAGTAAAGCCTTTGTTACATGTGAATCTGAGTGCTTCAAACGTGCCAACATTTAAAGTCCTCAAAGACATTCCACCGCAGATGGAGAAGTTTTTGTTCATCCTGGTACAATCACCACGTTTACCTCTGCAAGAGGCAAGAGACAACACTGAAAAGGCAGACTGGAATAGCACAGCAATTGGACTTTACCTGGAAAAGGCAAAAAACTTGAACGTCCCAAGGGATGCGGGGCTCCTGCCGGTGGGATTCGGAAAGAAGGGCTTACAATCGAGAGGGACTGCTGCTGCTGCAAAAGTAAACCAACAGTGCCCTCGAGTGCTGGGAGTGAAAACCACAGCTCAGCTGAGAGCGCCAAGGGATGGGGAGGGGATGGGGAGGGGATGGGGAAGGGAAGGTTTGGGAAGGGAAGGTTTGGGAAGGGAAG
>CM031878.1:44816686-44840546 GCA_018697195.1 Certhia americana | reverse complement strand
GGGAAGGGAAGGGAAGGGAAGGGAAGGGAAGGGAAGGGAAGGATGAAGGCCAAGGAAGGACTGAATTCTCCTTAGCTTCACAAGCTAATCTTGTGTTGGTCAAAACTCGGCACCATAGTGATCCCTTCCCAGAGGTCAAAGTTTTTGCAATACTATTTGTGTGTATATGTATATGTTGTGTGTATATGACTTTACTTGCTGCTGATATTTATTTTACTCAGCCCATGAAGAAGCCTTTGGACTTCCCAGTGGCTGGTATATCAGAGGTTACACATAAGGTGGATTGGCTGTCGCCTTGAGGTCAGCAGGGACCACTCTAACTAAACATTTAAAGATATTGATAAAATGTTTCTTTGTTTTGATGTTGGCTTGCAGTGACAGCATGGCACAGCAGGGTTAAAGAGAGCTACGTTGTACAAACTAAGAACAGTGCAGGAAGTTCATTGGCAAAATTATATTGGGAAAAAAAGTCATCAGAGCTCTTGTAATGGACTGTGCAGCACTTTTTTGTGTGACCCTTTCACATTTAGCCCCTCCTGCTACCTGCATATCCCAGTGAGCTAGGACTTAGGCTGGGACATCCTAGGGGAGTAACAAATTACAAGAAGGAAGAAATTGTTATATTTTATGCAAGTTTCTCTGGTTTTTTTTTTTTTTTTTTTTTTTTTTTTTTTTTTTTTTTGTTTTTTTTTAACTGAATCTTAACCACACTGTACAGCTCTTGTGCATTTGTATATCTGTGCAGTGGGGATTTAGTTATTTGTCTTCAAGCAAACAGAGGGACATATGACAGCTCAGACTAAGATGGAACATATAGAAAAACTTAATGAGCTGGCCTTGACCCATAATGCATTCAAAGCACAGCTGGAAGGCAAAGATGATTCACATGCTGTTTTCTACCAAATAGAGTCCAGGATCAGGTGGAGATGGGCCAAGGTGAGTATTTAGGACTTGGAGTCTTGTTTCAATATTACCAGCATTAATGAAACCTTCTCCAGGGCAGCTGCTCACCTGTCTGGAAAAGAATCTGAAGTCAGGCACAGGATTTTCTTACCTCTTTTCTTTATTCACAGAGAGTGAATGCAATAGCACAGATACCAGGAAGTTCTCGATTACCTTCACTGAGATGGAACTTCTTTCTCATTGCTTTTTAGCTGGAAATGTGAATGAGTAAAGGTGATCAAACTGAATGGTTGCACATGTGCCAGACACAGCCTTGATGCGTAAGTTGTGTGTTACAGAACTCTTGACACTCAGATTAATCTGCAGAAGAAATTGTGCAGAGCTGAGAACAAAGAAGATGAGGGAAGAAGGGAGAGGCAGTCTGAACAAAACTGGAAGTGGCCACACTAGTGAGCAAAGGTCCACTGGGGCTGGGGGAGAAGTGTGAAACTCATCATGAAGGAAGGATCCCAAAACATTGATGAACTGGTGTAAACTTGAGGCTTTGTTTGTGTCTTTCACACTGTTTTCTGGGTGTAGGGACTGTATTATCTCTGATTGTCTTGAGTACTGGATTCTCAAAGGATGGATGCCATTCATTTAGTTCCATTTCATAACAGAAGAGTAAGACATCAATTTTTCAACTTGTATAATTGTTTATAATGGCTTATATTTCTGCAGAAATGAAGCCAAACAGTTTTACCTAGACAGATGTTTTCTCTATTAATGTGTAATGTGCTTCATTAAAGAATATTTTAAGTGGAAACATAAGCTCTTTCAAAATCGCTTTCTGTTGTTATGGGAGCTATGACTGCTCACTGTATTCACAGAGATAAAAAAATGGGCAATTAGTCTGTCTCAGTGCTAATCACAAAATAGGCCTATTTTTCTCTCTGTTATCATGCTGCAACACAAAGTCAACTTCAGAATACCAAATTCTGCTACTTTAGATTACCAGTTTTTCCATGGTCTCTGCTCTGTCACATTAAATGTTCACTTGCATAGTATCTCACAAGCAATTAAAAGTATCATTCACAAAGGAGAAACTATCATCTGGGGATGAAATTACAGGTCACACAGGCAATTGCAGGATGCGTCCATGCTTTTAAAAATTCATCTTCATGAAGAGGTTTTAGAACACAGCCATCAACATTCCTTTTTTTTTTTTTTTCATTAAAGAATGGGATTTTCAGAAGAGCTCAGTATGGGCCTAATTCTCCTCCTACTGATCCCAAGGGTAAAGCACTCAGTGATTTCAGTAGCAGGAGGGTAAAGCAATTTCCTGTGCTTTTGAAATCCCACTTGCTGATACTGTCTCAAGGGAAAAATTGCAGACTCAAGGGATAAAAGTCATTATTCGTTAGCAGTGAAACAGCACAGGCTCCAGCAATGCAAGGATCCTAAGGCTGCTTCCCCAAGGATACAGCCCAATCCAGACATGGAATATCTATGTATCAGAGCAGAGCTTCCCCTCTATCCTGTCCCAGTTGTTTATGGCTGACTGTAGGCCATTCTGCTGAGAGTTTCCCAAGGAGAGAAGATCAGACTTTTCCACGGCAAAACAAGTAGAGGAACACAAATATCACATGAATCTGTAGTGAGTTTTAAGAAAACATCTGTAGCATATTTGCAGTACTAAGGTAACTAACTTTTCAGGATGACACTTCACTATTACATAGTGAAGAAAAATCTAGAAGTAAAGAGATAGAAACCTTCATAATGGACTGTGTGGATGTCTGGAAACATAAACTACCCTCTTTTAAACACAGATTTCATCCACAGCTTTGCTAATGCAGAAGCACTTGTATCTCAGCTGGCTAGGTAATATAATTTACATGGAAGTGCTGCACTTTCCTCTGCTGGATAGGGCAAAGGCCTGAGGATAAACAGAGACAGGTAAACGAAGTCCAAGGCCGGATGAAGGAGAAGCTGTGACCACTGAATAGGTCAGAGGTGCCTGAAAGACTCCACAAAGCACAACAGTGAATATGTGCATAACCTGGCCAAAGGACATGGAGAAGGGGCCATGGTGTCAGCTACAGAGACGGGAACATGAGACCGTCAACACACCCTGTAGCTGAAGGCACTGATCTTTGGAAAGCTCTTGCAAGAGGAAGAACAGATTGCAGATGAGTTCAGACCTTTGAAACCCATAATCAATCCAGACCAGTATGGGGTCAACCATGGCAGTCAGCACTTTTCACAGAAAAGTCCATGCAGGGTAACAATCCCATCAGAAAACTTCTGGTCTATGGCACCAAGGCTAGGCCTAAGCTGCTCTAAGTGCAGCTCTGCTGACACAGAACTGTAAAGACAGAAGTTATCCAATATGTTCTTCACCCACATGGAAATTCCATTCCACTGTAGGCTGTAAAACACAGGGGATCTTTAAAAGAACAAGGAAAACCAGCAGAAAACAGAAGCTGAACTTTGTAACTAAACCCAAACTATAGGAGATCCTTTATCTCATATCCATATGTTTACTGCTCAAAGTACATAGAAGCCCTCACACCTGTATTAATAGAAATCCTGTCTGATACTAAAAAGTCCCGTGACACCTCACACTCCTGAATATCTCTGTTATTCAAAGTACTTCTTCATGGAGGCAAAAGTGGTCAAATGGTAACAATTATAGTGAAAGCCAGTATCATTAAGGTAGCTACGTCTTCTTCTCCTCCTTTAGTTGTCTTTCCACCTTCTCTAACAGCAGCATTTTTCCTGCCTTTTCAGGTACAAAGTGCAGAAGCAGTTGGACATTCAAAGCCATCCAAGGCTTTTCTGGCCACCACCACTGATAGGCTGGCAGCTGATACCACATTACTATTGCAGTGCTGTCATGCTGGCTGGCCTCCTTGTTTTCTAAAGTAATCCCAGTCCCAATCCACCCTTTTTCAAAAACAAATTTATCTTTAAATTTCTTTTTATCTCTGTATTCCTCATGTTTACAATCTAGTGAAAGGATTTCTAAAAGCCAGAGCATGATGCTAAAACTTGTAACTGTGAGGTGCTTCATGTTCAGTTGATTATGAGGTTTAGCAATCTCAAAGTAGGTCAGAAAATTTACTTGAACTTCCAGTTAGCAACAGCATGTGTCAAAAGAAAGCCCTTGGGTCCATGGTATACAAATTTAAAGGAAAGCACAAAGGCACAACATGTGTGGCATGCAGAACAGTTCACTGGGACCGGGTCACCAGTCATCTCATCCTGTGTTTTGTTAGAAAGACATAACCAACAAATCAGTGAAACCAGAAAATCTTTCCTGCCATCCCGAATCAAACAGCTCTCGCTTCAAAGACAAAACTTTTGAAGTCTGATATGTAAATCACAACAACTGTGAAAGCCATCCATTCATTTATTGCTGTGAATGCTAACACACATCTTTCAGAATAGTCAATTGAATTACTAAGGCTGCAAAACCTCCACCAACTGCCAGAATTTTTTGCTTCCTGCGATACAAATCACAATAACAGTAACACTGAAAGAAAAAAGAGTCACAAAACTTGACCTAACACATGCTTTGGAATTGAAAAAACAGTAGAAGGTATTCAAATGATTATATATTCAATGCATTGCTTCCTTCAGGAAGGTATTATAAATGAGTTCAGGATTTGCACAGCTAGTTTAACTGGGAAAAATGCACCAGGGAAAAGGGTTTTGGAGGCCCATGAGGAAGTGAGTTAGAGAAGGCTGCAATGTGTCGGTGGTGCTCGCATGCATAAATGATTATAGTTTACTGTTTAGACATTGCTTTGTAAATTAATGACTTTATTAAAGTACTTTATTAAAGTACACCAAGTATAGACATGTATGTATTTTTCATTTAACAATTAAAAATGGAGCAACCAAGTGAGTTTATTCCTACTGAGGAGCAGGAAAATTCCCTTTTTCCTCAACTGTCATTAAAATGTTTTTGAGCAGGGTGGTTTGGTTTAGCTTGGTTTTGTTTTCTAAGACACTCTGAAAACTGTGTGTCACCTGGAAATGCAGGTGAAGAACTATTTTCTTTCCCTAGGTTTACCATGCTTTACTTAATGGTCTGGAATTAAAGTAACAGCTTCCAGTAAACATGTCAAAACTGAGGTTTTCCTCAACAACCTCTAACTCTATTTCTCAGGTAATAAAAGATCTGGACACACCAGAAGCCCAGGACCAGTTAATGGCTGAAAATGAGCTGTCAGATCCTGAAACTTGCAACAAGAAAAATAAAGGGATGCCTGTCAGAACTCAAATGTCACCTTCACAAGCACTTTCCTGAAATAAGCAACAGGAATGGCTACCTATGAAAACCATTAGTGGAGATGACAATTCTAGCTCCATTCTGACAGCTGAGCAATTGTTTCAGTGATCCAGTGATGGGGGATTCAATCTTGAACTCATAATTCACACATGCATCTCTGAATATTAACTTTCAGTCCCAGTATCTCAGTAGAGAGTCCTGTTCTGAATCCTGAAGACAACCTGTGACTGAAACTGTCTGTAAGCAACTCAGGGAATTTCAGAAGAGCAATCTCGGCCATTTTTTTGGAAGTGACAAACCAAATCCCAAAATACCAAACATTTTATATTCAGAATAATTACTGGGAACTTATATCAAAAGTTTGAGGTTGGCTACAAATTGGTTGAAATATATGAAATTTTAAAAAATGCTAACTTTCACTAGAAATTGAGAGCTCTGTGAAACAAAAGGGAAAAAACCCAAAAGTGACTTAAAGGACTTTGACATTTCACTCCAACTGAAATAAATGTATACTAAGGCATACTGAGGAGTAAACTGACAAACGAGTCCTCCAACAAAATAAAATAGGTGACGGATACGCCTGAAACAAGTGAAGATAGGTAGCTTTGCAAAAAGGGAGACAACTAGGAGATGATGCCAAAGCTATGGAGAGCAAAAGCTAAGAGGAGGTTTACTGTTGAGAAAGGTGACAAGGGAGTTTGTGTTTACATCTTCTCTGTTTGTTCCATGCCTTTGAAATGTTTCTATCACACATTTCACAATTTACTCCCCATTCTTCATATTGCATGGAGCAAGGGAGAAGGAAAAGCCTCGCCCCACCTCTTTTCTCTGTTTGCAGTACACTAAGAAGAAATGAAGTCCACATTGGCAACACGAGAAAGGTGAGACAAAACTTTGAAGGCAGCTGGTTGCTGTAGTTTAGGAATGGTACTTTCCAATTTAGTATTACCACTAAAGACAATGTTGAGATAAGAACTATTTGCTGAAAATAGAAATGAGAAAAAGAAAACAAAAGGTAAAAGCAACAGTATCAAGAACAAAGGGTATAAGATACAAAAAGCCTTGATAACAGACAAAGCCAGACAGCTCCTTTCACCACCTTTTCTTCTCCAGACAGAACCACTTCTCCCCTGAAGAGAGTCCTTTTGCCCCAGGAATGATGTGAGGCAGTATAGGATAACCTCAATGTCCCAGCCATGCCTCCTCCCAGCTGCTGCAAAAAAATTAGCTAAACCCTCATCATTGCCTCCACCCCCATTTGTGCTACTTGGAAAGTAGTGACACTCTCTCTTTCTAGATCTTTCTCAATGTCCCAGAATAATTTTTTCTAAACCTTTTCTCTCCAGTCAGGTTTTGCTTTCCCCTTTTCTTATTTTCTGAATGTCGTCAATTTGTGCTTCTGAGCCTTCAGCTCAGCCTATTACAAAGAGACAGTCAATGGAGCAAGTAATTTAGCTGGTGGAAATCAGTCTGCCTTCTGATTGGTACCTCCTGCAGACCAAAATACCTTACCCATTATCCCATATTGCTAATAGAAATTTTTATGTATTAAAGAAAGAAAGTTTATACATTTCAGAACTGACAAAGAATTACATGGAGATTAGCTGCATAGTTAAATCTCTACATTGATTCAAAAATGCTTTTAAAACCCTACAGGAAGATTAACTGAACTCTTTTAAGCTATATCAAAATAAACTATTCATTTATCCATAGCTCGTTTCATCCAGATGTTAGCCAAGGGAAAACACTTAGTGGGTGGAAGTCCCTGATATCCCAGTATGCAAATAACCTGTGTATGATGGAGTGAAAGCATACACTTTTATAAGCATGTATGTTTATGAAGACGTATTTGCAGAGCACATCTGAAGAATCCTTCTACAGCAAGGGCCAAAGAGGTCAAAAGAAGTGTAGGAGGGGGAGGGGGGAAAAGCTTCACCTCTCACTTGTGTTATTTAGAGGAGAAAAAAGTGAGTCAGCACCATCTTTAGGCAGCAGGACTCTTTGCCAGAGCAGAAAGCAGAGACTGACACTCGGCAGGCCACATGGAAATGTACAAACTATGACGGACCACCTTCTTTTCACAGTATTGTGCTGTTCGTATAAATAATGATCTTTGTGCAGCAACCCAAATCATTAGCTCAACAGATGCAGATAGCTGCCTGGCTTATGTCAAACATATGTTTCTACCCACTGCTCCCCTCACCTGGGAAGCACCTTCACTTTATCAGACTATCTGCAATTGACATAAACTGAAGTCAGTGGGTTTTGTCCAGCCAGTTCTCACCATTGTCTATTCATTGTCTGGGCTTTGCTGCAAGAAAAAAGAGCCCAGTTCACTGAGGTGCATGGAAGAGGATTATGACGGGAGAGCAGGAGCTTTTCAAAACATTCAAGGGAGGAAGAGTGGAAAACAGGAAAGTGTACTTTGAAAAATGCCTTCTGCAAAATATCCCTTAACTTTCGGCCAAGAGTAACAGATAGTAACGCTGGTAGCAAAGCCAGACTAGCAGTACAGAGTAAAATAAGGAAAAAAATTAAATATTGATCATGTTTCATGTTAAAGAGAGAAACAAAAACACAGAGGAAGGAAATCAAGTGAAGAGGGAGCATTTTCTACATGGTTAAATTCTTCCTGTACCTGCAATGTGATGCTCAAAATCAGCTTCTCAGTCAGAGCAGGGATGCAGTCATATTGTCTGCCAGCCTAACATGGTTCAGAGCCAGAGGCACAAGAGGTCTGATGGACTGGATTAGACCAGGCACTCCTTTTTTCAACTCCAGACACATTTGCTATCCTATAGTGAGAGTATGGAGAACTTGAACAAATCATGCCGCCAACTTGCAAGCAACACTCACTCTTTAACCCCCAAAACAGTGTGCAGTGTGTGATGAGGTTACTCTGTCACTGTCTGCATACAGTCAATGGACCACCTCAGCAGAAGCAGTCCTGCTCACTTCTGTGCACAGAGACAGTCTGCCAGACAACTTCAGTGGGAGCACAAATAGGGAGATGACAGAAAAAAAGTCTAGCTAATTCTGTGTGCTTCCCAGACACAGAAACATTTTTGGAAACTCCCCTTGCTCCCAGAGGAACACTGATGCGCAGAGGAGGGTGCAGAACCTGTAGCAAGGTAACTAAGCTTCTCAGGTATCAGCTTTTTACCTCAAAGAGTAAATGGAGAGAATACACTCTCATTTTTAGAGAGTATTCTGCATGTCACAAGCCCTCTGTGTCTCTGAGATGCTTTTCCCTGAGCAATGGGAAGAGAGGGGGCCCTGAGCTGCATGCCCAGCTGGTGTAAACTGACACAGCTTCTGCAGCAGAGCTGTCCTGTCCTGTCCACAGCCACCACCATGGGCCTGGGACTAGGTTCAAGCAGGGTTTAACCCGTTCCTTCTCCAGAGCTCCCCTGCATGGCAGGGGATTGGCACTGTTTTATAGTAGCTGCAGGCTTGGCCTGTTCCTTAAGGAAACTCCTTGAAGTGCAGAGAGCCCTGTCAGACAGTTTACTACGTCTGCCAGTCTGTAACTGTTGGGGGTTGGGTTGCTTTCTTATAGAATTTTTTCCCAGAAGTTGCTAAGAAGCTGATGGCTGGGTGCTTTTGGGTGCTCATGGGTGCTTAGGAACAAACAAAGGAAGCAGCTAAGGCAGAGACAGGGAGGCACTGACTTCACTTCGCTCTGGGCAGTTTTCTGCTCTCGGAAAAACGGCCGGAGCTCCTCGTCTCGGCGGGGCAGAGAGCTCTCACCATCCTTCACCTGGAGCTTAGTCGAAGTGACCCACCACCGTCTCTTCATGTGTCCCCCGGGATTTTGGGAACCTGTTCTCTCCCTGCCCTGCCAGGAGCTCCTGTCCCCATTGCCCTGCACCCGCTGCTTATTCGGTTTTGCTCGGGGTCTTCCCACGCTGTGTTCTACACCCCGTGCCTAGCCGGGACATTTCTACAGCTCCAGCTACCGCCGCTGAACCTCGGATACATCTCGTCCCCTCAGGACTGCTGCTGGCTCTGATAGCTTGTGATGGTACTGAGGGGGGAAGGTGCCAGAGGAAAACTGTAACTGGGTTGTTGGTTTGTTTTTTTTTTTTCTTCAGTCCTGTTTGTTGTCAACATTATCTTTACTGTTGTTAATTTAGCTTGTTAGACTCACTAGTAAAGAACTGTTATTCCTACCCTCACATCGTTGTCCGAGACCCCTTCAATTTTAGGATTATCACAAGTCCAAGGGAAGCTTCCATTTTTTTTGGTTCCCTAGCAGAGACCCCCTTGTCTTTCCAAACTAAGACTGCAACTCATATAGGAATGCAAACACTTATTTGTATATGGGTAAACAGACAGACAGATAGGGAAATTTTCAAAAATAGTGCATCTATTAAAATACAATTTCACCCACATTCAAGCTTGTGAGAGCTGACCAGGAGCTGAACTCAAACTGATGTAGCCTCAAATTCCACATGAAGACCATGGAATCATACCAAAGTTGTGTGTTATCAATCTGACTAACATCACTGAAGTTTGGACTCAGCATGAATTTCTAGAGGTCCTCAGTGAATGTCACTATTTATTAAACAGAAGTGAAAGATACATTCAAGCAGTAAATCTTGATGCTGTGTAACTGTGTAAAACACCATGTAATATTATTATACTGTCTTATACTTCCTATAAAGGGAGCATTTTTTCTCAAGAATCCTACCTCACTGTTTTCAGCAATTTCCAATAAATAGACAATATCCACAAAAACCTTGTGGGAGTGGGTCTCAAATGTAGGAAACTGAAAGGGATAAATTAGGGTGGATTTGTAATCTTTCTGCTTTAAGTCACCTGATATAAATGCTTCTAAATCTTGCTGTATTTAATCCTTCCTCCTTCCTCATATTGATAGGCCGGAGTTTTCCAAAGCGCAAGCAATTTAGGCAGCTTGCAGGGGCAGACCAGATTGGGAAGAAAAAGACACATATCTTTATCATGGGTCTGTTTCAGCATAGAGTCACAGAAAGTGTAAAATCTTCAGAGAATGGGATTAGAAAACAAACTGGTACATAGTAATAGCGTAACTATCTGCTACATAACAGGAGAGACAGTCCAGTGAGATACTGTGATGCTCACCGTCTGAGTTCCAGTTACCCCAGAGCATCCTGCTGCTGCTGCTGAACATTGTGCTGGCACGATATCTCAGCTATGCTCTCGGAAATGCACACTGAGAGCCGTACCTGCTCAATGAGATGCAGACTTCAGTTTCACAGCAGGACTCAATGACAGCCTGCAAATGCCAGCCTCTCATGTGGATCCAAACTCTATCCCTCATCTGTGCTGCTGCTTGCATCCTCTCCAGCAGCGGCTGCTTGTGCTTGGTGTCTGTAGGGGGTGGAGGGATTTAAGCCATAGGAAGGAGAGCTGTGCTTAGCATGCACAAGGCATACAATTGTATTTAAATCAGAGTAAGGAGACTTGGCCTGTCAGACAACCCTTTGTCATCTGTCTCCAGATATGACATATTGCATTTCTTCTCCCTCCTCCAGCCTCACAGGGTGGGGACTAGGAAAAAAGGATAGTGTTTCTTCCTTCTTTGGTTAATGGTTGGTGATTTATATCCTCACTTCTTGGTCATGGCAATTTCACTTCCCCTCTTACAAGGTCACCTCTGTATGAGCTGGAAACAATTTGCTACCTGTGATTCCTCTAGGCCAGATCTTTCAAGGCTTTTTAAAAAGTTTGGCTCCACCCTATAGTTCCCTTTTCTGGAAGTCATAGATTTTACAGTCCAAACAGCTTCAACAACCTACTGGCATGCACTGTTCATCATATCCCTTGTGGGATTTCTGCCTTCTCAGCTGGCAGCAGGATTAGTTGCTGTACTGATGTGTCCTTTGTGACAGTGTTTTTTAGCTGTTTCACTGCTAACCAACCAACAGGGCTGACCAATGTATATACCATCAACAGACTAACTGGTGGTCACATTCTCAGTGCTGTGAAAACTCCCTTGTCTGGGGCTGTCATTAGGAACAGACGTTTCCACACAGAGAATTTAGTTCCCAGGGCTTCCCAGAGCTATGTGTACCTCATAGCAGTCTTCCTCATTGCAGATAAATTATTTAATTCTAGACCTTTCTTGAGTAGAAAGAAAGCTTTTAAAATGTCTATTTTGATTTCTGGCCACAGTAGTAATGGCCAGCAGTTGCACCCTGTGTTTGGAGCCATCCCACAAGTCAAATGCCTCAGGAATTTTCTAAGGTGCTTTTGATGTTCTTTCTACTCTTAAAAAAAAAAATAAAGAAAAAAAAGTTTTAAAAAAAATTCAATGTCAATCCCCATAAAGGCTATTTCACTTTCACTGTATTTTCTGTGCAGTAACATTGTTAACCTGACAGTTAACATTCTGCCCCAACATTCCTCAAAGAGGTGCAGAATTTGGTCTTTGGTAATTTAAAAATCTTTTGTGATTAAGGAGTACAATGTCTTCTGAATTTTCTTGGCTGGAGGAAAAGACAGATGTCCAATGGTGTTCTTGACTTAATGTTCCTCATATCAGATATCCAAAGTCTAAAGCTTTCAGACATGGACAATTTTGTTTGGATCAACATTAAAGCCACCTCTGGATACAGAGAAATTAATCATAGCTCAAAAACATGATGCAGTAAATGGCAGCTCCAATTATATTAGCTCATGTGAGACATGAAGAAAGAGCGAAAGATCTCCAGGCCATCTTGCACAGCTTCTGATTAACAGTCAGTTTTGGTTTTTTGGGGTTTTTTTGTTTTGGTGTTTTGTTGGTTTTTTGGGGGTTTTTTGGTTTTTTTGGCTTTTTTGGTTTTTTTTTTTTAATTAAATGATTAGGCGTAGATATCCTCTGCCATTGCTCTAGATCAGTGAGTACCAAACAACACAGAGCAAAGCAGCTTCCTGATTAAGATTAAGACACATTTTTCCTGTTCAGAAATGCATGCCAAACACTATGAGAAAGAAGTCTTCAAATCAAATACAGTTTTATATTGATGGAAGATTTGTATCACACCCTGAACACTGAATGTCTTTTTTCCTGCAGATCCTCCATAAAAGTCTCCCAAGGATATTTGGTACTGTACAGAGGTAGTGAGCTATACATCTGGGATGATAAAAGATTAGGAAAATGTGAAGAAAGTATACTTAGAAATACATAACATCATTTGTCACCTATTTAAAGATGATGTCTTTATCTGCTAAAACACTTCTAATCCTTTCTGTTGAAGACACTGTATACAAAACATTCATTCTTCTACGTGTAGACAAAGTCATACCACAAAAACTCATTTCTGTATGATAAATTTATATATATCAGTGATGTATAGCACATTTCAAAATATTTGAATTAATAGCAGCATAAATATGTCATTACTAGTGCTGAACATGCAAATAGAGGTAAATTGTATCTAATTTTATCATCTGTAGTGGTTGCAGCTAATGACTGTGATGAGTGGTGAGAGCAGAGGGCTACTCTGCCATGCTTTAAACCCATCTCACCACAAGTGGTTAGGATGAACCTTTGCTAGGCAGACTATCCATGAATGTCACAGTGTAAAGCCCTACACTTTTCTTCACCTCTTACAGCAGTGACAACTGTTGCAATGGAAAATCCAAGGCAAGGTGGACTGTCTGTCAGCAGTAAGCTTGGAAATTTTCTTTCTAGATCCCTGAGAGTGAGCTGCAGCAGTCTTGTATGAGTGTTCCTCAGTGCTCAGCACAAAGCACTGAGAAAACAGCCATCTGCCACACCTGAAACTGCAGTTTCTGAAGCCACTGGGTGTGCAAATAGCAGAAGAACACAATTTTCTCCATCCTGTAAGTGCACCAAATCACCTTCAGTCTCCCCACAGAATGAATTATCATATTCAGAGGTAAGCTGTGGGTATAATGGGCATGTCTTGCTGTCCACAGGCATGACAGGAAAAGGCATCAAGAGTCCCTTTGGATTTCTTCTTCCATCTGCAGGGGGAACGCAGCCACGCGTGTGGCTTACCCAAATAGTCCTCTGGAGAGACCAACATCTTCCATTCTGTCATTTAAACCATTCACTAGATTCCCTTCTGAAAACAAGACAGGAACTTTAAGGAATTGCATGGGATACTGCATGGGATCTTAATTCCTACCCTTCACCATTTTACCTTGTTTGAAATTATATGCTAAACTCAACTTGAAGATGTGAGTGTTGAACTTTTGCTTCTGTAAATATCAGGCTTCCATTTTTTTTTCCCAGCTGTGCACATAAAAAGATATCCACTCATAATGGACTATTTCTAGTATAAGCAAGTTGGTTTAATATATTTACAGACAGTTCACAGACTCGTTGCATCCATATTCAAATTAATTGTTTTAGCAAACATCACTCAGAAATACTACCAAATATTCAGCTATGAATATGTGAAATAATCATGATGAATCATCTTAAGCTGAAGTATGTACAGGGAAAAGAGTAAATTTTTCTTGCATGTTCTGCTGCCATCATGCATTACATCATTGATATGATTTTTGGTCTCCCCCTTGGGATAAGCCAATTATTATGATGTGATAAAGTGCTGACCTATCCCTTACTTACATAGGAATTTTGCAAACTGAAGAGACCTAGAAAGAATAGTTTGCAGTAAGTTTGGGATAATGTCCAGGGCTGACCCACTTTGAGGAAGGAGAGGTATTCCTGCTGTTCCCTGGAATCAGTCTGCTAACAACAGCAAAGCAAGGCACAAAGAGTGTATTTCTACACAAAACAAATGGTCTGGCCTCAGAAAAATGCATCTTTGTTTTACTGTGGGAAATTTGTAAGCACAAATAAATAAATAAACTGCCTCATTCGTTTTACTCACCTGCCTCTATAAAAGAAGAGATGCGAGCAAATTTGGGATCTCAGTCCTTCCCCTCTGACTGGCACAGGGAAGTATCCATTGGGACATCACTTAAACACTGGGTCACAATACAGGAACATCCTTGAAGTAACAGCCATTTATGACAACAAACACCAGGCATGGACATTGTGATTCATGTAATTTCAGACAGGCACCATCATTAAATTCTGTCACCTGATATTAGGGGTGTTCCTGGACACCTCCATGCTTACACTGGAATGACAGCAGCAGCACAAGAACTGATGACACATGTCCATAGAGGGGCATCCCAGAGGTGCCCACATGGCAGAAATAGAAAAGGAGTAACACCAGTGGTGTACTGCTGTAGGAAAGTTGGGTCCAGCAAAAATTTTTTTGTCTTTTGCTCTCTTCATGATGGGTTGACATCCAGCTCCCACTGCTTCACTCGGCTGCTGTCTCTGATCCCTGGAAAATTTTGCCTATGAGCAAAGGTATTATTATAGCCTGGAAGGTGCTGCCCTTCAGGGAGCTGGACCTTTTACAGTGAGACCTTGGACAATGGGCTGTTAGTGCTTCAAGGCAATAACATTGTTATTTGCACACAGGGTCTGTTTCAGCATGGATAGTGTTGACACTGCTTTTGCTGCATCCCTTAACAAGGATTGGCTCACACAACCTTAAGGCTAGATGCATTTTCCCCTCCCTAAGCAACTGCTCCCTCAGACAGAAACTTGCCTTCCTACTAGTCGTTCCAAAAATGTAGAGTGCTACCTCCCTTTTGGGAAGAGTGAGGGCAGGGTACAAGGGAAAAGGGGGTGTTTGTGTCTTTCCTTTCTTAGGAGAGAAAGATGGTTTGTGCTGTGTCCTGAAACTATATGTCTGGACAGCACACTATTCATAAGGAAGGGTGAAAAAATGCTATCCTCTCTTCTTCTAAATGTCCTAGTCTGTGGGAGATCCCACCCAAGAAGTATATTTTGTTTATTTAGCAGGAGCCTATGTTACAGGCCCTGGGCAGTGAATGCAGGCCCTGCCACAAGCATTGAGGGGTTTGTGGGCCTCTGGCTTCATCTTTCCACTTTAAATTCCTCAGTTAGGATGAGACCTTGATAAAGATATTTTGCTCCCATTTTGTCTTAATCAAAGCTGTTTAGTTTTTAAAGAGCTGGTAAAGAACTAACTGTCCAAAAGTTCTTCCAGGAATAAAGTATGAGAACAAATGCTTTCTGCAGGTGGTATCTCATTTACAGCAGGAGCACCACTCAAGCTGCCATCCTCACGCCTCAAGGCATTTTACAAAATCAAGAATTTGAATGGACTAGCAACTGTGCTTTGCATTTCCTGGAAAGCTTTGACTAGAATTGGCAATTCAACACACTTAGTTGAACTGGTTGAAATAATGTAACTTAAGTCATGTACTGAGAGGTTGTAAACACACACAAAACAAGGCAAAGCATCAAGCTCCTTCCTGAACTATCTGCCACTGAAGATCTTCCAGTCAGCAGGGAGAATCTGTGGTTAGTGGATGATGTTCATCACATCTCTCAACAGCTTGAAGTATAAATATATAATGGGCACAACAGGCACCAAAGATTTGGAGAGGCATTGAAATAAATAAAATCAATTAACAAAACAGTATCTTTGCAAGAGCCAAAGATTTAACTCCTATGTGTCACTCAATGAGAATGCCAAGTCCTGTAATTCTTTGCACTACTCACCAACTTTTCTTATGCCTATCTGAATGCAGATATAGTATAAATTTCAATGTGTCTTTCAGTTTAAAAGAGTATCTTGACAGAAGTCTTGTAGAAATATGTAAGCTTTGGTTTTACTTTCAAGTACCAACACCTAATTAGAAACATATGTTATTTCCTTAATATGCTTATGTTTTGCTACACACACACTCTTACAGGAGAGCTCTTGTTTGTGTAAGAGCTGTTCCACGGCAAGTCTGCAGGCAAATACCTCCCAGTCAGGTACAGTCTGCTCTAGCAAGTTCAGGACTTTTCTTTTTTATAGTTTTCCTGAAGAATAAGCCAACTTGTCACAATTATTTAGATTCTCTTCAGCATTTACTTTGACTTTAAATCAGAGTCTTCCTTCTCAAGAAAAGCCATTTCTGACTCAGGCTTACCATTCCCTTGCTCTCTGCAGGTCTGACCTACCTACTTTTAAAATGCACAATCACCTCTTTGAAGCAAACCACTTATATCACCATGAAAACCTATTATTGCTGTGAAAATAGAGATGTGCCTGTTGTGACTGTTGATTGAAATGGCAACATTTCATTTTCATAATTTATTAACATCTAGCTCACATTAGAGGTTTCAGTTTCAGTGTAAAGAATTGTACTGTTGATCAGATTCAGAATTTCTGTTTGAAAATATAAAATATTTCATCTTTAATATGTGTGAGTGTTAGCAAAGTGAACACATCTGGTTGCACAGGAGCCTTGCTCATCCTGACCCTGGGGTATTCATACAGCATTAGGGAGCTCTTGGTCTCCTTATGCACTGGTTCTCCTGAAAACTGTTTTGTCTGCACTTCAGAAGTACAGTCTGAATCTCAACGTTTACCAGAGCTGCTGAGAGCTTGCTATGGCTGAATGTTAGGAAACCAAAGGAAGGAAGTCCTTGACCTCCTCCTTATGCCTGCCTTTCACTGAAGTACAAGTAGATTTTCCTTGAATTAAATCACTGATGGTTCTTCTAAAGACCTTTGCTGTTTCTTTGCTTGGATATAACACACAAGCAGTCTGGCTGGTGTAACTTCAATGTGATCATAAAATCATAAAATCATTTAGGCTGGAGAATGATCTTCAGATCAGAGTTCAACCATTAACCAACGCTGCCAAGTTCACCCCTATACCATGTCCCTAAGTGCCATGATCCTATGTTAAACTCTTAGGAAGAAAATCACAGAGATGCTGGCAGTGACATATTTAATTTTTTAAAATATCCTTACTCATGTTGTTTTTCTTGTTTCCCAGCTACCCACTCTCATTGCAGTCCCCAGTTCCTGCTGTGTCTTTGGAGACAAGCTGGTTGGATTTTCCTTTCAATAAACTGATCTCTAGTTTAAGTGCACAGAATTTAAATGTCAATGAAAATATTTCAAAAACATTCTATTTCCCCTATGTTATTTTTTAAATCCATGCTTAAGATTAAATGTAGTAGTAGTTGTAATCTGAATTTTAAAAACCCCAAAATTGTAGTATTTGCTAGTTTTTAAGTGCTTGTGCAATCTTATTGCATGTTCCAGTACCTGTATTTTTATGAACTGTCACCTCCACCCGAGGGATACAGTCATTGTCTATTTATAGTAGAAACTGGGTATCTTTCCTTGCACAGAAAAGCAGAACTTGAAATGCATGTATGTGTCACTGTACAAACAGAAAGGTGAAAAAAAAAAAAAAGGAAGAAATGTGCTGCCATTGCCAAATAATCAAAAAATATTTTCTCTTGGGAAATGATTAAGCTAAAGCCCTAGAAACCTGGACAAATCTGAGGTAAAAATGCAAAATTACTTCCCCCTTTTATATCTCAAAAATTGCTTAGGAATGTCATTGCATGTGTATAAAAACATATACGCATTGGTTCCAGTTCTTCCCATGTTAAACATTAGTGGAACTTTTAACAGCCATTTGAAAACTAGTTGTATCACTGGATGTTGGAATGTTCTCTGAAACTTCATTTCAGAATTCTGTGAAACTGTGGGTTTCACAGTCTCCATTTTCTGTGATTTTGTAGTTTTTTTAAAGACTTCATAGAACCATAAAAACTTCTAAAAGTGTTAAGACTCCTTCTTTGCAAATGTAAAAAGGCATAGATACAGTAGACTTAATTCTTAATTTGTTTCCACAGCAATTAAATAGGAATAATTGCACCAGAATTCCACCAGATTTGCACAGCTGTGAATGTGAGAAGGACCAGGTCTTGCTTTTTAATTACTATTTGAATTATCTATTTGATTTGAGGCTTTGAAATGGAAGCCACAATGAAGATCAAAGAGAAAGGCATGTGCTTTTCATAAAGCACTGCCTTCATGTTGTGGTGTCCCAACACTTAGAGTGACATCTCTGGGACCTTCCCTGATTCATCATCCTCTCCAGGAAACCTTTCAGAACAGATGTTTGGGCAAAAGAAAAATAGCATCTAAACACACTCCTGAAAGAGACTACACAAGGAGAAAACTCTGCTCGCTTCACTTCTGTTTGTCTGTCCACAAACAGATCCCCTACACAGGAATTCCTTCAATGTACTCGGATGCAGGTGTAGTTTGCTTGTGGTGGGGATACATGACCCAGTACTACCTGACTCCTTGGGATATGATGGATGTCCTCACTCACCCGGGCCAAAGTCCTGCCTGCACAAGGAGTTTGGATGGGTTGTCAGTTGCAGCAATGTGTCTGCAAGAAAGTGCATATAGACCTGGATGAGAGCAAAACACAGTATTTATCTTTTGCTTTCATTAAAGCAGTGTCCTTGATGTTATCAGTGTGAAGATTAGCCTTTGTCATTCAACCTATTTGTCCTTCTGTGATGAGGAGGATAGGCTGGAGCAGGGGCAGTACAGTCTGATTTGGAGACTTGAATTGTAGTGTTTGCCAAGGTAACCTCTTCCCACACAGTCTCTTCAAGGATAGGGCTTTCAATGCAAGTGTGCTGCAGGAATCTAAGGCTTGAAGATCCCTCTGGAGGTAATGTAATTTATTTCCTGGGAATATCAATTCAACTTCAACATGTATTTGTCTAACCCATTTTTAGAAACTACCAGGATTGATCTTCCTTCTTTATCCTTCTTTTATCTTTTCTTTTTGTTTGTTTGTTTGTTTGGTTGGTTGGTTGGTTGGTTGGTTTTGGTTTTGGTTTTGTTTGGGGGTTTTTTTTGGTTGTTTTTTGTTTTTTGTAATTTTACTTACCGCACATTAAAACTAAAAATCCCAAGTCCTTCGTGTTTTATGTATCACTTATCTCCCTGGTACCTCTTCTGTAGACTCAATTATTTATCTTTCATTATACCAAGCCCTGGTACCAGCACATGCTGGGGATGAACAGATGCAGAGCAGCCCTGTGAGAAGGGCTTGGGGGTGCTGGGGGGTGAGAGGCTGGACATGACCCAGCCATGGGCACTCCCAGCCCAGAAAGCCAAACGTGTCCTGGGCTGCATCCAAAGCAGTGTGGGATGCAGAGCCCCTCTGCTCTGGTGAGAGCCCACCTGGAACCCTGCATCCAGCTCTGGATGGGGTTCCTTCCTGTCCCAGCACAGGAAGGACATGGAACTGTTGGAGTGAGTCCAGAGGAGAGACACCAAGGTGATTGGAGGGATGGAGCAACTCTCATATAAAGAGAAGCTGATACAATTGGGTTTGTTTAGCCTAGATAAGAGAAGGCTTTGGGGTGACCTACCTGTGGCCTTTCAGTACCTGAAGGGAATCTACAGCAAAGACAGGGAGTGACTTTTTTACAAGGGAAGTTTTCCCTGCCCAGGGCAGGGAGGTTAGAATAAGATGATCTTTAAGGCCCCTTCCAATCTAAACCATTCTATTATTCTAAGATTCTACATACAGAGGCCAGGCCTTGAAATTATGATCCAGCTAAAACTGAGTAGACAGGGCAATGCTGCCTCTTCTGAATTACACACGACAATCCATCTCATATTACTAGCCAAGGAGCTTCAAGAATATTTGCCAGCTGTATTTTTTTCCTGTGTGTAACTCCTGAAGACCTGTCTATAGTCCTGCCTAAGACACAGATGTTATCTATTGGTGCATGCACTTGTCCTACTTTGTGTCAGAGTGTGCTATTAAGAATATATAGAAGCAAAATACTGAGAGAAAGACAGCACCCTGTGAAAGCAGCTCAGCCCTAGACAGAGGAAACATGTCCCTGCCATGAACTTGCACATGTCTTGAAGGCAGAGACTCCTCCATCAACCACCCCACCCCACTGTTCTCACCTAATCATTAGAGAGTATTTGAGAGTCACCCAACAAGAAGAGAATGTCCTTCTGCTGAATGTAATGATTTCACTGCTTCCCAAATTAGCTGAGAATGTCCAAACCAAGAGAAGGAAAGATGGCCTGGAAGAGCTACACATTCAAAATTATAACAAATCTTGAGATGATTACCAACCACATGACAAATTATTTGCTAGATGACACATCCAATGCACTAGAATTCTCAATCAGAATCTACAGCCAAACTACATTTGAACTGCTGATGCAGAGTAACACTTTCCCTTTCATCTGTTTCCTAGAAATTAAGATAGACAAACAATTAATCAAGTGCTACTTAGGATGGCAACATATAACATATTTTGCACAATAACGAGAATTCCTAAATCAGGATCAGAGTTGTTCTAGTACTGGTGGAGCTACACTGATGTTATGTCATTACAGAAATTTAATTATTTGGTTAGCTTTGAGATATACCTTGTTCTTTCCTAGTTGCTTCCAAGGTAGTCATTGAGAACTTTTTAGCAGTTTTCAGGAATGGTGGAAATTTGGCCTGTGAGCTTGTATGTTACCTAATTGACATGTAATTCCAATTTCTGGAGTAGAAAGAGATCCAACACTTGCTTTCTTCCATTAATTATTTTCAAACCACCTGAAAAACTGAATATTTGAACTGAGGTTATAAGAAGGAATGGCTCAGGGACAAAGCTCAACTGCAATGCAGAAGAAAACCCACTGTTGAACAGGTATTTTCTATATTTTTTTTTTTTTTTTTGTAAGGAGATATTGAGAAGTTAATTAATCTGAACCTGAAGAAACTAATCTTCAGAGCTGTCTCTATGCAGAAGTTGATGCTTAGAAACATAAAGTTGCAAACCTTCGGTGACCTACAAAAACACAAATCCCTATTGTCTTAAAGTGGGATATTTAAGCTCAACTTCAAGCTCTCTATGATAAAGCTGCACTTAATGTGCACAAAGAGCAGCAACGGGAGGAAATGGATTGGAGAGCCTGCTGCATAACAGTTTCCACCTACAAGAAAACCAAGCCCTTTATCTGGAATAGTGGAGTCTTTATAGGGAATTACAGTGCTATAGTAAGTATATTCAGCAATTCTTATAGAGGGATTGAACTACCTGAAAGGAATTGCACAAACTTATTGCTTTGAAGAACAATGACAATGCAAGGCTAATATTAACATTTATCTAAAATGTAAGTTCTGTGAAAATAACACAGTTAATACCTTGCATAGTTTTCTAAAGAAATGACTACCTAGAAAAATCATTGAACCAAAAATCTTCATACCAGTAAAATTTTCAAAATGTCACTGTGGCTCATGTCAGCTTCTACATTGTAAATGAAGGACTGGACAACCTCTGCAGAATGTTGAACAGAAACAACCTAAAAGCCACATAAAAAGCATAAGAGTAATTTGCAATGTGAAAGAGAAAAAGGAGTTCTTATCCTTGCTGGTAGAACAAAAAGTCACAGGTTTAATAATTCAGCAGGGAAACTTTTATTGGACCATAAAAAAATGTTCTTAATAGGAGTGGATGTAGGGTCCTTGAGTCCACATTATTGATAGCTTTTTCAGTATAAATGTAACTAGATTTGTCCTGATGCATTGCATGGTGCGATACAGGCAACTTCTTAAGGTCTATCCAGTCCTTTAGTTCTACAGCATGAAAAGGCACTTGGCTTTGGTTCAGCTCCAAAGAACTTATTCTTGGCAGTTGCTCACTGCTCACCCCCATGTCTCTCCAGGGTATAGTGTTATGATTATGGTGGTAGTGTGAGGAAACAAAAAGTGCCACCTTGTTTCGCATGTTGTCTCCTGACAGAAAGCATAAACCTGCCAGAGTTACGTGGCACTGTGCTATTCTCGTATTTGCTGTGTTACGGTGCTCTTCCATGTATAAGCTGTAATTCCACCTAAGCAGGATTTCCATGAAGGTGGAAAGTAGCAAAGCAGTATTTGGCTTCAAGGAGCCCTACAATGAGGCTATAGTGCTTAGAGAGTGTCCAGATGATGCTGGCAGCTAGTCATAGCAGAGGTCCACAAAGCCTTTTCACATGCACAGAAATAACAAGCCATTTGAGGAGATGGTGGCCCAATATTCAAGTGTTGTACACTGTGCTGCATTGCAGTGAAAAGTGAACAGGCAGTAGCATGGTATCTCACAGGTGGCAAATAATTGAGCCTGTGTAAGGATGTGCAAGAGAGACTTTAACTGGTTTTTTGAACACACAGGCAGAAGCCTGAGAGTTACTACCCACCATTAGGACAGACTGGTTGTAAACTTGGCAGCAACTGGACTAAAGAGAAGTGACACATTCCAAATCACCCAATGAGTAGAGAGCCATCAGACAGCACCACCAGTGAGGAGGCCTATCATACATTGTTCTTCTGCAGGTAGACAATTTGAACTGAGAAAATCAGGTGCTAGACTCTCCAGAGAGGAGACCTGTTGCCAAAAGAGAAATTCTCCCTTAAAGAGGTGGTTTTGAAAAGAAAAAGGGATGAGAAAGGAGGAAGATAAAATGCCTAGCTGGAGGAAAGATCCTGAAAGTGGTGGAGGACTCTAGAGATCAGAGAGACAGTTGGAGAAAAATGAAGTTAAATGACCGTGGTCCTTGGCTGTTGATGCCAAAGTTAGGTAGTTCTGTGTAGTGGTACAGCACAAAGAAACATGACTTTATGCCCAAGTATCCAGCACTAGCAAAAACCTCACTGCAGGGAGAGCAGTTGAGGCCTCACAAATGTAATCCCAAAGAGCTAATAGTGTCTATGTAAGATATCAAGCAGGGTAAAAGCTCTAATCTTCATTGTTTTAAAATAAACCCTGGCATCCAGATCCATTACTAATTGTCATTCACTCTGTCTCTCTGGGACTAGTACTAACACCACAGCAGACCCACTGCAGCTTTGCTGAGGACAATCCCCTGTTGCAGTAAAGTTATGTTACAGTTTAGGGCTTGATGCTGGAGTAGGTGCCTTGCTGGCTGCCCATTCTTTCTCTGCAGCTCAGCCTGTACAGTGACAAATTCCAGACCAAGTATCATCACGGAAGAAATGAAGGCATTTTTTATGTACTCAAAGAAGTACAGCCACAGGAATATATTCCCGTCTCATAAAGGGAAGAACATGCTTTGCTTTTGTAAATATTTTTGGCTATTAGCAGTGTAGTTTCCTACACAGTAAGAAGGCAACCATATATATCACAAAATGCTTAAAACCATCACTCAGATGAAAGATCATAAATAGCTATTTTTCTCTGCCCTGTGATTGGGAATAAAGCAGTTTGCTGTTTGCTTTCCTAGATTCACATCATATTGTGTTTGGCAGAATATGGCATATGCTTGCTACACTAAATAGCCACAAGGTAATTCAGAGGGAACCTCAACAGGCATAAACTCAACAGTCTAGCAACACACTTGGCAAAAGTTGTAGCATGACAGAATATGAAAGGCTATCTAAAAACTTACAGATGTTATCAATAAACTTTTTATCAAAAGACTTTGACTTTAGGATTTTTATTATTTACAACCTACCGATAATGTGTTTATGCCTCTCAAATCACTGTATTCTTGGGGACTGTAACATTAACCTTGACACAATCAAAGATGGGTGTGATTAGTGGTTTTATGGACAACACTGGTACTCATTTCTTTATGGAGATTTGAGGAGAGGAGAGTTCGAGGAGAGTTCGAGGAGAGTTCGAGGAGAGGAGAGTTCGAGGAGAGTTCGAGGAGAGTTCGAGGAGAGGAGAGTTCGAGGAGAGGAGAGTTCGAGGAGAGGAGAGTTCGAGGAGAGGAGAGGAGAGGAGAGTTCGAGGAGAGGAGAGGAGAGTTCGAGGAGAGGAGAGTTCGAGGAGAGGAGAGGAGAGGAGAG
>CM031878.1:44670996-44816591 GCA_018697195.1 Certhia americana | reverse complement strand
AGAAGAGAGGAGAGGAGAGGAGAGGAGAGGAGAGGAGAGGAGAGGAGTAACACATTAATATGTTACACATTAATATAACATTAATGCATTTCTTACAAAGCACCAGATGCTCATGTCTATATCTGTTTGTCCTGCATTGCAGTGAGATGTAATCTACAGTCTCAAATATTCACTAAGATCCTATATTCAGAAGCAATTACTAAGACTTTCTCATTGCAAATGACAGACATTAATGCTCTACTGTGAAACTAAAGTACAATGTACATGACATTCTGAAATAGTTTTTGATTATGTTTCCTAGCCACTTTAGTGGAACTGGAATGACAATAATGCTGCTTCATCGTCATCATCATCATCATCATATTTGTCATCAAAAGGTTCACTAATAAGGTTTTCCTCCCAAATATCTTTATTTTTGTTAAATACCTCTTCTTGTACTAAAAGATACTGAAAAAAAAGTGGTTGTTTAGATTTTGAAGTCTTGAATTGCGACAGTTAATTAGTTCTGAACCCTTATTTCTTTTTTCTTATTGTGGAGGAAAATTATTGTTCAGCATTCATTCAAGTTCAAGCATTACATATTACAAGATCAAGGTTAAATGCATGCAGATGGGTGTTTATTTTAAAGGATAATACAAAGCCAACTATAAGCAAATTAATACTAAACCAACAAATTCTCTCGTGATCTTGGATAATTTTTCCAAGAGCCAAATGGTTCTTTAGACAGTAAGCATAACCTATCCATCTCTGTGGGAGAAAAGTTACTAGGACAGGGTTGAGACACTAAACTGAGAATAAAAGAGCCCTGCAGAAAAGAGAATCAAAGACAGTATAACACCTCCAGCCACACTTTTCAAAGCAAGAACTTCTTTTAAGTCATAGAGGCAATAATAGAACTATGGACAATAAAAGCATAAAACAGGTAGTACCTACTAAGTTGAAAACTGCATCTGTACTTGCCTGGGCTTTTTCTGATTAAGTTAACACCATGCCTGCAACTCACCTGCCATTTAAGGGCAGTGTTGCCAAGCAGGAGGCCTCCCAGGCTTCTTGTGGCACACTGACTGAAACAGAGCTTTGAAATTTCTGCCTCTGATACTCCTACATATTCAGATAAAGCCTCTCTAGGATACCTCAAGTCTATGTTACATTTCATGAAGTAAGCATCAGTGAAAACAAAAATGTCAACTGTATGTGTTTAATGTCCTCAGAAATATTGGAATAACCTGCCACTCTATCCTCTGACCCTAAAGTGCATCCTTGGACTTTCTTAGAGGCAGCAGGGCAGAGTGAGTTTTAATATGCTGAATGCTTTGAGCTATAGCACAAACACAGCTGCATGGGTGAACACAACAAAGCCCGTCTGTTTTCCAGGCACAACACTGCTTCTACTTTTTACTTACACAGCTGATTCTGGCTGAAGACCCAGTAATAAACATTTTAATTTTAAAAAATCTTTTATGTAAGGCAGTTACCCTCTAAGCATAGTGGAAAATTTCTGTAGAGCTGCTACAGCAGGGGTAGATGAGGCAGAGTGCTGTACTCTCTACAATAAAAATATGGTCTGCAGTCACTGTGTACTTGAAAACCTTGGTTATCCAAACGCTAGTAACTCCAGCTCCCAGGCTGATGAAGAAAATTGCAAAAAAATCTGATGATAATGATTATGATGATGATGATCATGATGATGATCATGATCATGATGATGATGATGATGAAAACAGCAATAATAAGCTCCAAGAAACAAATGAACAACCAAACCAAACAAAACCAAACAAAAAGAAACCCCAAAAACAATAACAACAAAAATCCTAGCAAACAAGGCAAAGCCCTTTTCCCTGCAGTTCTAAGAGTATCTGAGCTTTTCCTTGTAGCATTTGCAGACTCAGAAGGTTCATGTTTATCTGAGTCATGAGAATCTGAAATAAATTTTGTATTCAGATAATTAAAGTTACTTTGTACGACTGATCCAGTTATAGATGAAAGAAGAGGGCGAAAGGAAAATTGCCTCACTGTGGTAATGCTGACAGAAAACTCCTCACCTATTTACTTTTATAGTTCTTTTTAAAAATTAAGTCACTTATGAGCAGGGAGCAGAGAAATACAATGTATCATGACTGTATTATTTGTATACCTGTCTAAATACAGAATTGCTACGCCTTTCTCTTGAGCACTTTATTTGAAGAGAGCAGCATACATTTGCTGAGAAACAAAAGAAGCAATTCCTTTTACAATGACCTTGTGCAAAATGCTCTGCAAGGTTCTGATTCTATTATGCAAGTTAAATCCCTTTAAGGTATGAACCCAGCATACAAAATGCATCTTAGGCTCAAGTTTTTACAAGCTTCTTCCTTGCTCTCAGTATCACACAAAGAAGAAAGCAAAACAAAACAAAAAAATCAAGCCAGAAAAGAACTCTGCATGCTTCCAAATGGGTGAAAGGCTGGCAAGAAAAGGAGAGATTTTCCAGAGACAGTAAAGAGAGAACTTGCATTGTAGCAACATTCTCATGCCTTAAGGGAGGGCAGGGCTGCTGCTCCAGAACAGGCCTGTCTGCAGATGGACAGCATGGCAGAGAGTGCAGGGCCTTCAGACCAGGTTCACTCTGGGGACACTCAGAGATCCATTTCTGCTCTTTTCTGCCATTGCAGTCGCACAGGCCATTCTGCTGACCTCAGTAGTGCTGCCTGCAGGGGCTGAGGATATGCTGAACAAGATAACATAGTCCTCCAATGTCAGTGATCTTTCTGCTTCAAAGACTGCTGAGAAGCAGCCCAGGTCTTCAGCCACCCACAGTTCTTCCTCCAGCACCAGAGGAAGATGGCGTAGTCCAATGTTTCTTGAAACTGAAGGGAAATTAGTGGAAGTATCTGAAGATTGTAGAGATTTGAAAATTGTGCTGGCAATTTTTAGTGGCAGTGGCCCCTACTTGAGGCCAGCAGTCAAGTCTCCCCTCCATGTGATTATGTTGCAATCATTGGTGGTATAACAACTCCTCCTCCAAAATACGTATGGTTGGTGATTATGTGGGGATCACATAAGGCAAGTTTTATTTTTTGGACTAGGCATTAGTTTTGTAGCATTGGTATTTAAAGTAATCTAGTTTTTATTAGCAAACCACCATGTCTGAGGTGTAACTTGCTGGTAGAATTTGGCAAAATTTAACAAAATTTGCTCTTCTTGACTGCAGTTCTATTTCGAGGAGTACCATTCAGGGTCACATATGCCGAACAGATTTAGACTCTGTGTGTATTTTTCCAAGAAGATATATCTACTTGGCCTTCCTCCATATGAATTCCTCGTTTAGTTTTCAGACCCAGACCTAAGCAGCCATGTCACACATACCCCTCCTTCTTTTTCACTAGTCAAATCCTTTCTGAAGGTGCCACATCATCTGGAATGGGTCCTCTGTCCACCCCTTCTGCTCAGTCTGAGAGAGGACATCATTAATAAGGTGACCATCATGTCATTCAGGGTCTTCCTGACACCAATACCAACATTCCTAGAAAAGAATTTAAACTCTATATGTGAGCTGAGTTCCAGAATCAAAATGAAAATTGAATAGACCTGTCCATGTTAACCAGTTCTGTTTTGCTTTGCTCTAAATACAGCTTGCTTTGCAAGCAAGAAAAACATGAGGTAAGTATGTATATTTCTTTTGTATTTGTCATGAAACACAGTGCTGGGGATCTTCAGGGAGTGGGGCTGTGACCTCTGTCAGCTGATGGGGGAAGAGTCCTCCTTCTGAGCTGGTATTTCAACCAACTCAGATGCTTCCATGCCAGAGTACACCCTCCACCTGGAGCTGTTAAATAACAAATGGGAAACAGACTATCACGTATTTTCATCACTGTAGTTCATTTGGAGAAAGAGAAAGCAAATGAGGACTCTAAGGATTTCAGCTGAGGATAAAAAATTCCGTGTTTTAAGTTTCCAAAAAAGTGTTTATTTTGAACTCTGCTACTCAAAATAACACTGCAAGATGTAAGGGAAGAAAAAAGCACAAACAACCCTCAATCAGCCAAAATATTGCCTTCTAACATTGTATTTATCATTCTCCCAGAATTTCCTTTACTTTTTTTATAGGGAGAGCAGAGCTAACAAGGCACTCACCCTCAAAGATGAAACAAGAAAACACTTCTTCCAGTTGATTATAATGTGTGTACAAACTGACAAATTACCAGCTCATCTGGCCTGTATCTTGCCATTGGTTATTTAACATGACAAAGAGGCAGTGTCTCAGCCATCAGGGGATTTTGTTTACTGATGGTTAGTTCACATACCTTCATCAATGCAGTTCTGGGAGAGTCAAGACTTTTTTCTGGTGGCAATGAAAGGCACTTTTTTTCCTGGCTTTCTATAACTTACTGAGTGAGGTCAAAATCCATCCCAGAGCCTGGAGACAATCACTGCTGCCCAGGCCAGAGATCATCATTATAATTGCCTGTCAGTACTGTGATAACTATCTGATTCTAATTCTTACAAACTAAAATGTCTTCTTGCTGTAAAAGTAGAGTGTGTTTTGCTAGGCTGTAACCAGTGCTGGTAATGGCTTACTCTTTCATTGCACAGCTCATTTATTAGGGGCTTTCCATAATATTACCTAAAGGGCTATTTGCATTAAATTGGTTCAGAGAAAGTGGCAAGATAGGACAAGGAACTGAGCTGCACAACTGAAATATATGGTATGAAGTAGGGACATACCAGAAGGTGGCAAATTCACAACTGGGGAGCATTTACTTTTCCCAGCTGCTGCAGAACTGATATCTACACTTGGATATAGCAGGATGGGGCAGCCATACGGCAGAAGCCCACAGCTCTATGCACAAAAGCCCACAGACAGAAACCTACACAAGCCATAGCCAGCATTGTCTCACAGCAGGGAGTGCTGCTGATAGAGTATACTGAAATAAAGACCTCTGCCCTCTGTGCTCTCACCTGTGCCTGCCTGCAAAGCCCAGAATGCACTGAGCCAACCACCTGATGATTGCAGCCAGCGAGGGGGAAGGGAGCACCCTTGATGGATGCTGTATCATCACCGGATAAAGGATCAGTCAAAACCAACACATTCCCTCTCTACTCTTTATTTCTTTCATCTTCTCCATTTTATGCATGGTACTGGGATTATAGTGTCCTGTGGCCAAGGAGAGAACTGGGCCCAAGTCAAAGGCCTTAAAGAGAGTGGAGCAATACTGAAACAAAACAAGGTCCAATTTCAAGCAAAATGTTGCTTCCCGGGGACAAACAGCAACAGCAGGATGCATGGATGTAGCTCACAGCTACAAGTGGGCAGCCACTGAGGTGAAGTTCAATAATGGAACCAAAGACACAGCTCAGACCACCATCATGATAGGCTTTAAAAAGGAGCAGACCAAAGAATAGTCTGCATTGGATGTCTGGGAAGCAATGGAGTTATAGGGAACCCATCTTACAAAAAGCTGAGCATTGTGCAGGTTTGTATGCTGGAAACACAGCTAAGAGCCACTGAGGCTGACAAAAAGGTTACTCACAGAAGAGTAGGGGGGATGTTTCCTTAGAGGCTGCTGCCTTGGGAGCAGAATATCCAGGCTGGTGTCACCTCACTCCATATCTCTGCTCAGAATGTATTCTGAGTCAGAACGAGTCCATGGCTTGCATCAGCAGTTGTGATGATGAGAAATTGTTAACACAGTTATGTGTTTAATAGGATGTGTTTAATGTAAATATAAGATACTTTTTTCTCCCATTTCATTTGATGGAGTTTTTCTTCTTATAGCAAAGTGCAGCTGTTTCCTGTACTACAGAAAAAAAGTAAAAGCAGACAATCAATTTAAAAATAGAAACTGCTGTCCTACTGTTTTAGGGGAACTTTGCCCAGAATGTACTATTTTTGTATTGATCTTTTTATATTTTTGGGGGGGATAGGATATATGATTTTGAAATACTTTATTTTTTTCTCATATATTCAGCAGTGAGGGTAGAGATGAATCATGCAACCCACTGGTAATTTTTTGTCTTCAGTTACAGGAGCATTTAGTACCTGTGAGGGTTACTACTTTCTTCCACAAGAACAAGGAATCTGAATCTGCTAAATGTACAAAATGCTGAGAAGTTGCCTAGTATGACCCAGCATTATGCAAAAACCTCTTCCAATTCCTGTGTTTCTTCCTTACGGAAAGCCAAATTGAATTCTAAAGTGTATTTGGTTAACACTGAGAACCATACAGCTCTAGAAAACAAAATCAGAACACAAACAGCAATGAGCCAAGTTTCACAACAGACTACAAAGCAAGACAGATGCTTGACAAAAACACAACTACATTTGAAGTTCTCTTTCCAAATAATCAGTTTGTTGGATCAGAAAAGGCAGCGTCTGATCTAGTCTCTAGTTTTCTACCAGGGTCAAGGTCAGCTCTGGGCAGAAGGAGCTAACTGGGATCAGATCATGTAGTAGAGCACCAGGGGAAGACCTGCCATATCCGTTATGCAGACCCCAACCCCAGCTTCCCCAGTACTAGGTGTATGAGGGGACATGGCTATGCTTTGTCACAGCTTACCTGCCCTGGATGATGAGTTGTCTCCTGACATTTGTGCATGAATAGCATTGGGGCCCATCACAGTGATGCACACAGACAGTTTAGACAACAGATGTCTCACAGATACAACCTTTCCTTAGTTTTTTTTTAGTATTTAGCTGAATTTGCCTTTACTTCTTATCTCCCTGTTTCCTTTTTTTTTCTTATTTTTTCACCAAAAAGTAAATTTTTTTGTCATTAGAATCAGTGCAAGTCATCAGCTATGAACTCTGCCTACGAATCTTCCTGCATTGAACAGCACACCTTGTGCAACCATATGATGTACAACTGATCTGCTACTCGATTGTCTGCCTGCTATCACAAACCTACACACATAGAGAGAAAGACATTAATTTCATGCAGATACCACAGTTTGGGCAGGGAGGATTTGTCGAAGAAAAGTAAGCAGCAGAAAATGCATAAAACCCAGAGCTTGAATTCCCAACATGATGGTTCTCTGAGTGCAGAGTGAGTTCACACCACAAAGGTGATTCCTCACATTGCCATCCACAGTCTCCTCTGCCAAGGCAACCTGAGGAAATGCACGCACAGGATAAATCCCATATCAGTCCATTGCATCCCCATAGAGAATTCAGCTCTTCGTGGCCTGATGGGGCAAAGAGAAAAGGAGAACATCATTCACCCACTTGTTTCGTATGGCAACTATATGGAGTGCTATCTGTTAGAAGACCTTGGTTTGAACCACAGGGGAAGTATGTGAGGATTCAGCTTGCCTGCTTTATATGAGCTGCTTTACATTTACATGCTTGGATTCCCACTGCCACAAATGAGGCCCAAGGGAACTCTGTGAGGAACCCTGCAACCATCTCAGTCTACTCAGTCATTCCTGTCAGACTGCTTCCACTGTCCACAGTAAATGGGCTAATGAGGGCATCTCAGTGACAGCACGTCTCTGAGTGTGCTATTTAGCAAGATGTAGAAAGTTGTCCATAAGGAGAAAACCGGTCACTTGCTTTTTAAGGACTGAATAGCCCAGATAAGAGTAGAGTGAAGAATTCTGGGGCCCAGGATATGAAATTTTAATGATCCTGTTCCTACCAGCCAGGCAGAGGAGAGGAGTTTTGCAAAGAGGGACTCCAAATGATATCTTTATGTCAGTAAGATGAAACTAGCCTTTTAGAAGTGAATGCCAGCTTGCATATGGTAATTAAGTAGACATAATTACTTAGCTGAACAATTTCCTGGGCCATGTAGGCTCTCTGGAAAGGCAGTGCAAAGCAGCAGAGGTACTGGTGCCTGAAGAGTGGAAAACCACAGCTTTGGTCCTGCAGATAAGTCCTCAGCTGATGACTACTGCCCCAAATCCCTACAAAGATGAGCTCAGCCTTGGGAGACATGCATGGACACCGTCCCCACATCAGACAACGTGGATGCAGAACTCAGCCCTTCTGGCCAGGCAAAGTCAACACAATAGACCGTTTGGGCAGGTCTTACTGGTGCTTCTGATGCCTGTGGTTTTACTCTGTACTTCTATTTTATTTGTCCTATCACTATCACAGGGAGAAGATAAGATTGTCTTACAGCCCTCAATCTTAGAATCTCACAGAAGGCAGTATTCCTTTCCTTCCATGTCTGTAATGTTTGCCACCTTCCCTACCTTCACCCTTTGTTCTTGTGGTTTCAGCAAGATGAAGTGACTGGACCCTAAATGAAGGCTTTGAGATAAATGACCTCATTACATCAGAACTGATGTTTCCTCAGGATTTCTGAAGGCTTTATCAGGGCTATTAGAGCAGTGAAAGCGAGGTGCATAGGTCTTGTCATAGATTAAAACATGGTTAATAGGTAGGAAATGAACAGCATACAAGACAGCCATTTTTCAGCAAGAAAGCAGGATGCTGTCAGGAGAAAAATTAGGGCCACTGCGCCTTAGTCTGCTTTGTAATGACCTAGAAGAGGGAAGGTACTAGTTAAGTGGTAGATTCCCTGATGATACACCATGATTTAGATTAGTGAAGCATGGAGAGTTTTATGAAGAACATCAGAAAGCCCCAGTGAAAATGACTATTTGGCCACCCAATTGTAGTTAAATTTCAGTTTAGGGAAGTGCATTGAAAACTAGCAGTGCACAATGAAAGAAACAACTGAAGCAACTGGAATATACTGGTGGGTTCTGAGTTAGTCACAACCACCACAACTGCCCAGCCAGAGAAGGAATAAAAAAAGTAGTTTTCCCTGTGAACAGTGTATTTTCTGGAGAAAGAGGGGGAAAAAAATTAACTGTGTCAGACAAGTCAGGAACAGAATAGTAAACAGTCTGAAAATTTGGGTACAAACCCCATATGCTCGTCTTCATCTTGAAGCTTTCATTGAGGTCTGGTCCCTTCATCTTGCCTGTGCAGATTGTATAATTTTGATCTCTTCCAACATCTTCTGCTACTGATACAGCTACATGTGGACTACTGATAGCGACCCTTTTTTTCTTTTCTTTCTTTTAGTACGTATAAATTCTTCCTTAATTTTAATACCTTAATACTAAGGAACATCTTGAGGTATTTTTAGGCCTTATTGTCCATAGTTCATTTTTAACCAACTATAGCTGTAACAGAAAATAAATGGAGAATCCTTATTTTCCAATAATTCTTGCCATTAAGGCCAAGACAAAACTATTATTTAGCATCTATGCAATGGGACTGTCCATTTCACACTCTGATGGTCTAGTACAGACACTGACTGTCTTGCAAACTTCATATTTCTGATATATAGCAATTTATTTATTTATTTATCCCTTGGTATCCTTGGCTATTTGGTCTTGAAGTTTCCTTTTATCCTGCTTCCACTCTGGCAGGTAAGACACAAGTAGAAGATTTGTTTCCATTCCATTAGCATGACAAGAACTAGATTTCCATTTCTTTAACAATATTTTTGGTATGAATATAACCCTACTCTTTGCCATTTCACCGGAGTGCCTTCTGTTTCCTCTTTGCCTTCTGAGTGATACATCCTTCCTGTGACTCTCTGTGTCAATCAAAGGCTGCTACTACTACAGATGCGTGCTGTTATGTGTGTTTCAATGCGAGTTATAATATGCAAAAATGTGTAACATGCAAAATCCATTTTCTCCTGTCTCAAAACCAGTTCCAAAATACTGAGGAAAAGGTGTTGCAGTGCATAGTCAGATACACTATATTTCCTGAAACATTTATCACCCGCTGCAGACAAGTGCTTTTGTAGACCTTTCCCCTTGAGAAATCACTGCTGCCTAGGATCCCAAACCTCATGCTTAGGCATCAGGCTACATGCTGGGCAGAATTGGCTCCTCACATACTGATGAGCTCCAGATCTAGGCGTTCATCCAGGAACAGTTGCACAGATTCTGCTGGAGCAAAGCACAGAATGCAAGGAAGGGTTCCTTGCTGTCTATGCATAACAGAGATGTTGAGACACATGAGCAGGCAGAGGGGCTGAAGCAGTCACTTGGATATCAGGACTGCATCTGCCAGTCATCAGGCCAGAAGCTCCTGCAGCTTCAGTGTCCAGTCCAAGTTGTCCCATGCCCAAAACACCAGTTTTCCCACAGATATATTTATGTAGGCAGAGTAGAAGGGCAAGTGAACAGGCCAAGTCTAGCAATGTCACTGGCAGTAACCAGACCAAATATAAGGCCTACCTACAATTTATAGGGGTACTAGAGTCAAAGAGTATAGTTTCTAGCATAGCTCCTGGGAACAGCTCCTCAAACCAATTTGTCTCAAGCCATTGAACACTTGCCTTCCTTCATGAATAGTCATCTACAGCTTCAGAACTCTTAGTATGGCATCATCGAGTACGGCAACCTCGCAGAGAAAGAAATAAGAGAGACCAAGGACATATCTCATTTCTGGATTACATGAATTATTTTCACAGATATAATTCAACCCAATCTGCTGGAACTTGCAGAAGACATGGACAGAGATCTCATGACTTTATCAGGACCATTTTTAGGTTCCATGGCACATTTGGAGGTTTTTGTTTGACTGAAAGAAACACAGCACTCAAATAAAACCATACCTAGTTACTTTCTAGCCTTATCAAATTAGCCCTCCCAGTAATCTGCTTCTTTGATGGGTAGGAGAGCAAACACTATCATTTTGTTTTCAACAGTAAGTCATCACCATTCTCTTAATATCCTTCAGAGAGCAACTGAAACAGGATGAAAAAAAAAAATTACGAGTTACTCTTTTTGATCCTAAAAAGTAGAGCCAGGATTTTAAAACAGTTTTATTTTTCTGATGATCAAACACTAAGAAGCAGACAATTCTTGTCTGCTTTTTCAGACCAATCTGCATAATAAATGCCAAGTTTATGGTAGACTCCCCAGTTTACATCCCATGCAGAGAGAAGTCCAGGTGAGTAAACAAATTCCAGAAATTCATATTCATAAATAGGCTTCCAAGACAGTCTGCAATGGATTCAGTATCAGCCCTGAAAAATACTGCAATTTCTCAACAGAGCAAGTAATTTAACTTTCCATTCTTCTATATCTGTATTTTTGAGGGAGGGATTACCTGTGCCTTACACATATGTCTTTGTACTGACAACTGTATGCATTCCACAAGGTATTCATCCTTTTCTGAAACCTTTGAACACAGCAAATTTTGTCTTCCCTCAACTCACCATAATGCTGTTACTGCCTTTAGAAAAAGTACGCTGCCCTGCTTTGAAAACTGCAAGTTGCTGGACCAGTGATAGTGCTTTGCAGAGGAAATTTGCCAATCTTGAACAGAAACTTTAGTGCTGAATCTATTTTTCTTCTTAAAAGGGACAAGGAGTTGCTTATTGCCATCTTCCGGTGGAGTACAGGCCAAGGAAGAGGATCCCTGGGCCTCCAAAGTAAGAAACAGTGGAAAAAAGTGGGTAGTGGAAGCTGATGGTTTCCAGCTGTGGACCTGGATTTATGAACCTCACATGCTCCATTAAATCATGCTCATCAGGGTGTGTTCCCCGTGCCGGGCTGTCACCACTGGCAGTCTGCCTTTGTGCCTAAAGCTAAGGGAGGCAGAGGCTTGTTTTTGTGACCCCAGGGAGAGAACAAACTGAGCCCTTCCCCTTCAGCTGATGTAGCAAAGCAGAAAGAAATGAAGAGGGCCTTTCTCAGAAGTAGGAGGAACTAAAAGCACAAAGATGAAGCAGCCAAGCCCTCTTGGGATTATGTTCTTGGACTTCACACCCCTGCATTTTGCATACCCATACAGAGGAAGTATTGAGGTGCTCAATTCTCCTGTCATCTTAACACTGCTCTGAACATCAGGAGGCCCCTGAGGGGGCTGTGCTGAATGCTTCATGTTTGTAGAGGCCTCTGTATTTCTGGGTGTTCACCACTGCAACTCCATCTTCCATCACAGGCTTTGGAGCCCAGCCACATCAGAACCCAGTGTGCAGGCCCCTGAGCTTTCCCATGCTGCGGGAATGGCAAGGTTCCCTTACACTTCAAAGGGTCGGATCAGTGCCAGTGGTCTGTACCCAGTGCCTCACTACAGTCTTGCAGAGGTAATATTATGCAACTGGGTTTCAGGTAAGTGCTTTTCCTTCATTTTCCCATGGTTCCTATGGAAACCAATCCCACAGTCCTTGCTGAGTGAATGCAGAAACCACAGCAGGGTTCATAAGTGGGAGACATGCCCATTTTCTGTATTGGCCAAATGTTCACTTCACTTACATTATAATAGCTTCAAGACATAAACAAAATTCTATGTTTTGGGGATCCTGCTCATTCTGTTGGGGTTGTCTATGCTTTATTAGGCTGCATTTTTCAAGAAACAATTTGTTACATCTGCCAATTTTTGCATGTGAAACTAATTTATGTACATGACAATGTTCAATTCAGCTCTGTAGTTCAGCAGAATATGGTGATAGAGATCTCCTGGCACAAGATCCTTGTAGTTCCCACATGCATTAATTTATTCATAGGAAATGCAAAGATGGAATTTTGTAAGAATAAAAAGTGATTCTTAAGTATTTAGTCATTGCTGAATATTTATAACTGATGGAAAAACTTCCATTAAAAAGGTAGGTTGTAAGCGTTAATGACGACAGACTAGGGATGTCAGAAATCTCTGACTACAAACAGAGATTTTCTGTGAAATGCTGCTTGAACAACACGCCTGACAAAGAAGTTAGCAAACTGCAGGGAAGAGGAATGTTGCTGGGCATTCTGTTCCTTACAGGACTTTGGGAACAGCCTAGTCACTTCCCTCTGCACCCACACCTGACTGCATCCCTCAAACCCCATCTCCCACTTGGCTTTCTCCGTCATGTGTGGCTCAAATTCTGCTGCAGCAAAACATTTTCTCTGTAGAGGCAAGCTGAGTGAAACATACCTTGTGCGCAGTGAGCAGGAGGTACCAGTGCAGCTTTCTATGAAAAGTGTGTTCAAGGCAGAGAGGGAGTAAATTGTAAAATTCAGCTTTGTCAAGCTTCAGACAACACAGGCAGCAAAAGGCTTTCTGGTCCCTCCTATTCAGCAAGCACACTCAGGCAGCATCTGATCCAGCAGCTGTTTGAAGCTGCTGAAAAGGCCCCTGCTGACTTTGTGCAACAGCTGACTCATGCCTGAGTAAAGACTGGTGGAAAGTGGTCACCTGCAGAGTATCCTGCCCCTTAAACAGAAGGATTTTCTACATGGAAGATGGGAGAGGTAAGTAAGTCAAGCTCTTTACTTCCCAAGGAGTTATTTTGGTTAACATTATTATAATTAACTGGAGATAAACTGGAGTACAAAGAGGATAGTAGCTTCAATGAATGAAAAATATTTTTGCTTCTTTTTCTGCAAGAAAAAGAGTGTGACTTTACAGTTAATAAGTGGGAGGATCTTAGAATCATTTCAGTACAATAAAGCCTGTAGTTCAGGACAATATCCTTCCTATAAAACACCCAGACAGTGACAGAGATGTAATGAGATTTTTCCTCCTCTTTCTAGAATCATGATCAGTCTACCAAAGGGTATCCTGGTGATTTTGTGGGCAGAAGAGCAGTTGCAAAGCTGATAACATCCTCAATATGTGAGAGAGGAAAAGGCTTCCTAAAGTGTAATGAGGGAAGATTATCTTCACAGGCTCTGTTTTGTAATGTTCTACTGAGGCACATGTCATTTGCCAGAGCAGAAGCTCTTTAAATCACAGGGGAGGAGGGTGAAACAACAAGCCTAGAAAACTGGGAGTGTTCTACAAACTACACTGCATAGACCAATAGCATTAGAGAACAGAGATTAAACCTCTGTGCATAAATTTTTGAGGTACAGTGTGGGGATTAATTTAGAAATAGAAAGTTTCAAAGTGACAAACTCAATCACAAAACATCTGTCTGAAGAGATAATACATCTGCCATTTGTCTATTATTCCCCAAAGTGAGTTGAGACCAGGTTTCATCCACTAGTCTGGTCCCAGAAGATATTTATGAATGCTCATGGCCTTATGGTGGCTAACTGAGGCCATGTCTACTGAAGTGTTCAAGAAGTATACACAATTGTGTAGTCCCCCTGCAACAAAGGTAGGAGGGTCTCCAAGCAGAAAGCAAATACAAAAATTATGTTTTCTTAATCAGCAACGAGGTCTCCAGGAAATGTAAGCTCCTGTGAGGAGCTCATAAAAATTCTATGCTGAGAGGCCATTCTGCTTGCTCCACTTGACTTTCCATGCCACACCAAACAGGTAGCCTTACAGCGACTCTGTGTCACCTGGACAACCCCAGGTATCAGTCACTGGCTGAGAAATACCCGTATGCCAAAACACCTCAGTTTCTTATCTGCAGCTATTGTGCAGCCTCTGCTGAGCTAACAGCACTGCAGGAAAAATTGGAGGGAAGACTAAAAGTCATACTGCCCAATTGATTTTGGGACCATATCATACACTCAGCCAGAGAGAACAGGTGGATTTAGGGCTTCAGGTTTTGGAAGAAGTCAGCAGGCAACTAGCATCTCTGTTTGGAAATCACACTCTTTTTTAGTGCTCTCTCTTAAAGACAATCCAATTAAATCTTCCTTCAGTGACCAACATATCCTGGTTTTGGTTTCTCATATGCTCACCTTCCCTTTTTGTCTGTTGGCTTTTGCCAAAAGCAATCAGTTCCAAACATCCACTCCCTTGGCTGCCTCTCTAATTACCCCATCTCAGTCCTTCTTCCTGGAGCTACATTCAGAGCCCCTTGTCATTCTATATTTGCCTTCTTGTCATGCCCGAGTCTCCACTGCCTAATCATACCTTATTCTACTGTTTACAGGTCTGTGAAAAAGGCAGCTCAGGTCTTATTTTGTCTAGGCCTACCCACAAAGAATCTAGTCTCTCTCACTTCATGGTCCTCCTAAATAGCAGCAGCAGCCCTACTTCTTGCAATGCCTCAAGGTGACTAGTACATGAATCACCTCTTGTCCTCTTTTCCAATTGTGTGTTGGCACATCTACCTTGTCCTTCAGTGGGTGTGGAGGGGTGTACTATACTTCTGGAAGATCTGCAAGTGCTAAGCATTAAGTGAAATAAATGTGGATGTTTTATAGAGTCATAATCTAAGGATTATGTAATGTATATCTGAAGATTTACATTTCCAGACTTCCCCAAATCAGGAGTGATCCTGAGCTGTGGATTTCAAAGCTCCCACAAGCTGTGTCTGTCCACCTGCCAGGCTACTTAAACTATTTTATAACACCATGTTTATGCAATTAACAGGGAAAACATGACTTCCATTTGTACTACCCCAATAATGTTATGAATTCTCACTGCAGTAGTTTTTTGATTCTAATAGTAAAGATTTTTTCCCCCTAATATGGAATATATCCACCTTTGTAGAACACCACAGTAAGCCTGACTATCTTTTGTTTGTTCATTCCCTTGGGGACTGAGCTGTGCCTAATGTTTCAATTACCTTTCTGCTGCTGTGGAGATGATTGAATTTGGAGTTTCAAGGGACTGCAAAAATACCAGATAGCTAGACAGAAAACCAATACCTCAGGAGCCAACAATTTACTTGGCATATCTTATAGCACTTAAACAACTTAACTCTGGGCAATTAATGGCTGTAATGGTATATTTATTAGACAAGTAAGGGAAAAGGAAGAAAATTACATGAATGTTTAATGAAGACACTAATAGAAGCCACATGAAAATGCTGAATTCTCTTTTCTACTCAGGAAATACTAAGTGGCTCTTATCAACCACATGTATACGTGATATGTGAGCTCATTTAATCAATAGGCTTTACTGCATTTCTTAGCCTAAAGAAGTTCTTTCTCTAAAATAAGGATGATCTAATTAATCTAAATATACCAAGCACAAGGGTGCAATGCATTTGTTTGCTGAAATAATCCATCTAGATCAAAGGCTAATTTGTAATTTGAATACTGGAATGACAATGCTTGCATTAAAAAAAACCCCCAAAAAATTACATGAACAGTGAAATAAAAAGAAAACTTTAATTTCCAAGACTCATTTCTGTTTCTCACTGATTGGTTCACCAGGATTATTGCCTCTAGTGGCAGTAATGTTAATTTCAAAGCAATGTTCTTGCTCTTATGATTTGTGTGATACCTGGCTGATTTTCTGTCTTGAAAAAAAAAAAAATAAAGTAGAATAAGGAAGACCAGATGTCCAACAGCTTATAGAAGTGTTTTATTCTTACAATCAGCTACATGAGAGCAATTTGTGTCACCTGAGATTTAAATTCTAAGCACCTATCCACACCATGCCTCAGGAAAACATACATGTTCTAAGTCCCATCATCCTTTTTTGGATAAGGCACACGACACTGTACATTCAGAGCCCAATTCATACCAACTAGAGGACTGGTTGCTGCTCTTATTTTTGCAATTCAGAGAGGGGGTGCTCATTATTTAGTTTGTCATGGAACTCTCTTTCCATGTATGTGTCTAACACTCTCAAGTGTTAAACAACCCAGACCACAGCTACCCACACCTCAGCACTAGAGCAATGCCAGCAAACCAAAAGCAAAAACTCTATGTGCAAATATATATATATATATATATATATATATATATATATATATATATATAACATTTAGCCAGAACCTGTGGTTCACTTTATCTCACTTTGGCTGAGAAAGAGAGAACCAAGAAGCCTTCTGGCACCAAAAAGAAACCAAACAATAAACTCCACTTAACTCTGGAAAAATGTCTGTGATGATAATGGGTTGGCAGGGTGACTTCATGCATCGTGCCACTATGGCACTTCGATAGTTGGGGCCTTTTTTGTATTTTGATAGTAATTTCAAGTTCTCTGTATTTTCAGAAAAAAACCTGTCAGGTACCATTCAATAGTTTTGATTGACCAAAATGACAAATAGTCAGATTTGGAATGCTAGTGCACTTCACCTTCAACAATATGAAGCCTTCACTGTGACCACTGTTGCCTTGGAGTTCCCAGCTCAAACATGGAAGCTCATCCGCTCTCCTTTCAGGAGAAAATGTTGAGTTATAACATCAAAAGGAATATTTGTGTCTAAAGATGCAAAGAAGCAGTAGCACAAACTGAATGACACAATCCAATATGCTCTTTATTTATTCAGTGGTAAACCAAAAAATCAGCCGTTTCAGTTTGGAAATCGTCTTAGAAGGCCAAGCTCTAATATTTGCAGAAACTTTTGTTTTACTGTGTTATATATTCTCATTAACTCTCTCACTGAAGACTGGCTGGCACACATGGTGGTGATCACTCATACCTTCAGAAAGTTACTACTTTTGAAGATGAGAAAATGTATTAGCAGAGAAGATACAGCAGAAAAATCCTCACATTTGACCAAGAGGAAGGTAAGGAATGAGATGTGCTTTGCACAGAGCCCTGATCAGCCTCATTGGTCAGAGTTTATCAGGTGTCTGTCACGGTGTGCAGCTCCCCACAAAAGTTAAGCAGCACAGAACAAAACATCAGCTTTTTACCTTTTGCCACAGGGCAGTCTTATTTATCACAGACCCTTTCCAAAACTGGGGACAGCTACAAAGGCATCAGGCAGCAGCTAATGAGTGGAGGGTTAGATGAGGGGATGGTTAATGAATCCTGAGGATCAGAGCCTCAGATGCACAATTAAAACCCATATCACAGGATGAAAGTTATTCTGTTACAAGTACGCAGTTTATATGCTACAAACTATATTCAGCTCCTTAAATGACATAATATCTGGCAGTACTGCTGTGCTACTTAGAAGATTTTTTCCAGCCTTAATGGAAATATTGATGAGTAAACAAATCCTTTATTCTTACTTCTGCTTTTGAAGCTAGGATTTTAAAGTACATTAAACAACACAGTTCACACACACACCCCTAAGCAGACAGATGGCTATAAAATATGGGCAGTTCAATTAACTGTGATGAGGAAAATATCTAGTTTCTGCAAAAATATGTACCTGTATGACTCACTTATTAGCTGCAAGGAAAGGGTCTCTCTGCTAAAGTTAATGAGCCTTTCTCCATGTTAATATCTGCTTCACTGATTGCAGTGCAAGGGGCTACCTGCTATGGTAACTAATTTAATTTGCTTTTTGTATTTTTTTATATAACACACTGTATTAAATAATTTAAAATAGCACAGTCTAACAGGCTTATGAACAAACAGGATCACTTAAAAAAATGGTAATCTGTTTAACAGTTCATCAACATGCTAAAGCAACCATTCCCAACAGTCAGGGAGGAGGGACACAGCCTCTCCATGCAGCTCCTGCAAATGCAGCTGAAAGGAATGATTTGCATAATGATTGGAGGAGCTCCTCCATAAGGACTGAGTCTTGCTAAATTGCTTGCGTATAGGTAAGGGGGAGGAGGAATGGGAGCTTGTTTACCAAGACCTTAAATCCTGAACGTTACCTTCTAGGCTAGGGTTCACATAGAATTATCTGAGCAGGCTCACATTTTTTATGCTCAGTTCTGTTCCATGGTAAATTTTTTATGGAAGTTTGAGTTGTAGCAGGACAGACATTTTGCATACAAGACAAGTGGATAAAATACACTTTCCCACAATAAAAAATGAATGCTACTAGTTCTGAAAAGCCTCTATTCAAAATGTACAGCATCAGCAAAGTGAAATTTAACAGCAAAAGGTGGCTCGTTTTGACCATATGACTCATGGGGCCAGACTGTGTGTGTGCTGTGCTCACCAGAATTGGGAAGGGACTGGTAGGAGATGTTCCAAATTGGGCTTTTCTGTGGGCTAAACCTCCAGCTGGCCTTGACCTCACTGGCATCCCTTCAAAGGATGGCTCCTGTTGGGGCAATGCCACCTCATGTATGAATAACTTTCCTCACCAAGATGGTAGAGAAAAGTAACTTTAATGGATAGTCCCTGAGTAATTTCTGACTGTGAAATGAATATGGTTTGTTCTTTTGATGAAACAAGGTCCTCAAAGTATCAAATGTTTAAATATGAAAATTATTCCAATTTCTTCCCTCTGTTTCTCCAAAATCGCACTTCAAAGTTTTGCCTCTCCTTTCTCCTTTCAGTCCATGACTGATTATTTAGATGGAAAACCTCTGTAGGAGGGATTTTCTCTTACAACAGGTGTCAGCAGTGCCTAACATAAGAGCTATTGTCTTAGGTACTCCTAGGCACTAATGAAAATAATTCCTAGTAGTACAGTTAAGCAATTCCATGGGATATCTCTATTGTACTAAAATATCTAAGCTGCAGAAGTAAAATCTCAGACAGGAAAGAGCCACATAAGTGCTAGGTGCAAAACTCATGCAATGCTATTATGATCTCTTATGCTGCTGATTCAGCTACCATTTTATAGCCACAAAATATGGATCTTACCAAGCACTCAATAATCTGACATTCTGCACCTTTACACAGTCAATTCCACCCAGCTTAAGCTCCCAGATGTGTTAAGACATCTGTTTTATACGTGTTTGTTGCACACAAAGTACATGAAATGAAAAGGAGATAAATGGGGTCCTAGTCAAACCAAATTTTTGTCTTCCTGGAAAGAGTCAATTTCAGTACCAGTTTTTGATTTTCTGTTGAGTGATTGACAACTAAAATTGCACATCCCATCAATATGTGAAAAGTCAGTAAAAATCTGTTTAAAAAATACCAATGATTTGCTTCATACAAATGGTTCCACCCACAGAAGAATGAATGCAGCTTGGCTCCTATCTGTATACAAATCCGCTAGCACTGAGCAGAGGCTGATCTCACAGCACTGCTGCCTTTCCCTTGCTTGGCACAAAAACAGGGATCCTCTCTCCCCTTTCTTCTACCCGTATTTCTCTTCTATTTCTTTTTCACTTACCATTCTTCAAAACCCTGGTCCTCTGCCAAGTCTAGGTGAAAGCAGCTAGTACAAATAAGGAGATTGGAGAGGGTTTGACAGACAGAAAAACATGTCACTGCAGGTGGGACAGGAGCATCACGAAAATATTGCTCATCTTTGTGTACCTAACAGGCACAGTTTTTATTTCACCACAAGGAAGGAGACTGGAAAAGAAGAAAGTATATTGCGCCTCATTCTGTGAATAGGGACAACCTGTGCTGAGCCAGTGGGTGCTCCCACATGAAGGTCAGGGGTGCTTCTGCCCTACTGAGCAGCAAACTTCCTCCTTCCACCATAGCATGAGTAACTAGTTTTCAGAAACCAGCAGCCTGGGTAAAACAGCCTTGTTATGTTAAGGACACACACCACAGGAAATCCAGATCTAGTGCTGTCTTTGTCTGCAGCTGGGGGCTGGATGAGATGGCTCCTGCCTGTGTCTGTTTTCTTCCCTGACATCCTATTGTAGCAACAGAAGAAAGGGAAGAACTGAAGAACCACCTTGTTCCAAAGACTTCCCATTGCTCCTCTTGGACAGAGAATGAGCTTAACAAGCCATTTATTTTTGTGCATGGGCAAGGAGTTACCTGTGAATTTTGAGAATGCTTCAGTGTTTTTTACAGTTTCTATAGGGCTTACTACTTTCATAGTACTCCATCATCATTGTACTATTCCCGCCAGCTTCCCCATGCTCCCAAAAGCATCCTGGTACTCAATGCTCAATGATATGTGTTGTTACACTCATATGTACAGGCTCTACTCTGATTCTTCATGCATGAAGGCTGATACTAAATTGTATTGTATTTTAGAGTGGGTCTACAAAAACAGGAGCCAGAGTTCTTCTGTTTTGATTTTGTAAACAAATTGAAACTTGTAAAGTATTTGTGTGTTCCATCAAATTCCAATGCTACAAAAGATCCTTTCGTGTTTGCTTTAGATTGAGATCATGATTGACTATAGCCCTGAACCCACCAGTACAAATACATATACGTATACATAATCTATACACTAATGTCATCAGTAGTTCAGTATCACCAAATCACAATACTTACAATTTTAAAATTTTAAATTTTTTATGGGTTTCCTTTTACAATTTTATATTTAGCTTGGGTGTTTTTCCATTCTTTTCTAACTCCAGGTACTGAATTTAGGAGAAAAACTATGTTTTTATGAAGCAAAAGATATGATTGAAGTTGTAGGGAGAGAAGCTTTAAAATGACAGGTAATCAAAGAATCAGATTCCAAAAATAAAATCATAGAAACATAAAATATAGAGATTTTTTGTTTATCCTATTATTTTGAACGCTCTCCTGAATTTTTGGCACATAACTCATGATCTTTGAAATACTCATCACTCAGCTACCAGTGGTTCACTTTCCTATTAAAAGTAGACTGTACAGAGGAACAGTTAAGGAAAGGAAAATCATCAGTTGAGAAATAAAGAGCAAATACATGTTTTGCCTTGTGGGCCTTCCTACTGTTCTGAGCACTCTAAGTGCTTCCATCTTCTTTTGGAATTTCCTCTCTTGGTTTTCTGCAGGTCCTTCACAAAATGTCTGAGAGGTTTCTGCAACAGCCTGACAACATGTAGAGACATGGGGGGGTGGTGCTGCCTGTTGATACACAAAGTGATGAAAGAGGCAAGAAACATTATTATTCTTTGCAGTGTTTTTCACATTTGCAATGTTTACTCCTGACACCTAAACTTGTCCGTCAGCCTCTAGCCAAGGAAGGGACCTGGCATTTTGCTTCCTGTTTGGCCATGATTAACAGAAACAGAAACCCTCCTCCTCCCTTACAGACATGAGAGAACTATTTTGTTTCCTAGATTTAGCTCTTGCCTAGATGCCTCTTTAGATGCAGGTGTCAGAGATGTTGAGACCACAGAAAGGGAGTTGCTTTCCCTTCCAGGCAGGAGGCTGTTATGTGAAAAAGTCATGGTGAAGCCATGGTGTCCTGGCATCAGGGAAAGGTATGAATGATCACTGTGCAAAACCTGAAGGTTCTTGCTCCATCAGAGGAACAAGTAGTTTTCTCAAACCAGGAGCAAGAATGGAACAGGAAGAGGATTCAGGGCAAATCTATACTCATATCTAGGCTTAGATGCCATTGTGTATGCACAGCACTTTCCAGAACCAATCCCTGGGTGTCTGAGCCAGAACCAAGGCTTCTGCTATCTTGACTCTGCAAGGTGCTAAGGTCAGTGAGATCTGAGGTCACAGGTTCAATAAATCATAGACACCCACACAGCAGAATCACCCTCTGCACTTCACAGTGGCCTGTCTGTGCTGTGGTCTGCATGCACACAAAACTGAATAGCTCCTTTCCTGTGATGATAGCTCCAAAGCTACTGCTGATCATTATATCCTTACTGTTATTTTTAAGATTGAATCTTGATGACAGAGAATCAAGGGCCAGAAAAAGATAATAATGCAATTGTAATAGTGCTCAAAAGAGGACAGGAGAGAGCTGAGCCACAGTCACATGTCTGGGGATTTAGGTGTATTGTATGCCACCACAAGTCACACAACAAACATAAACGTGGGACTTGTTTCAGTCTGCTTAATTCAGAGGTATACCATGATTCTAATAAAAATTTCAAAAAAAAACCCAAACCAGCAACAAAAACCTCTTGTCATTTCTTGTGGGTGGCAATGTACCCAGAAAACATACTCCTCTGCTGCAGTCACAGTTGTGTTTTTAGAACTGTTGGAGCCCACTCATTATCCATGAAAATATCTTGGAGCAGGGGGAAGGGGAGAACTAGCAGTGGTGAATCAGCAGAAATAATGTCTTCACAAATGTCTACACGATGATAGTGCCTTCTAATTTCCTCCCTGCTCCCCAAATAAAATGGGAGGCTGTTAAAAGCCCAGACAAATCTCCAAAATCATGCCAGTTTTAGGAGGATCTCTCACCTGGTCGGAAACAAAGCCTTTGCTTTCTTACACTGTTGAGAAGACAGCAAGTAAAGATGGAGATGGATGCACCAAGAGATTAACAACATATCTGAAGGAAAGTCTTACAAGGCATTGCTCTCCTAAGGAGAATTTCCATCCTTAGAGAGATTCTCATTTGTCATCCAGCAGCAACAGTGTCTCTCAAATGAGGCTAAAATCCATCAAGGATTTCTGCATTCTCACATTCTGCTTGGAGGTAATATTTTCCTCTCCTTCTCTCAGTTGCCTTCTTTACTTTTATTTCCTCCCTGTTAGTATCTAACAATAAAAGGGTGTCATAGGAAGGTCTTTTGGTTGCTGACTTCTTTGATGAGAAAAAGGATGGAGCACAGTGGAGGGAAGACCAGAATGGCCACCAGAAAGGCAGAGCAATGAGAGTGCCAAACTATTAGAAAAATGGTAATCCTAAAGTACCACTAATAACAAGGCTATGGAAATCAAAGAGCCCATGGAGTGAAGGCTATACTCACAAGAAACCTGAGTGTGCTGATAGCACAATGATGAACCTCCCCCAGGTCAAGGAAACCTTTGAGGGACACTGGGGAAAAGGATACTGCTCCTCCACTGGTCTATAGGAGAACAGGACAAGATTGTGGGAATAGGCTGTGTAAGGTACTGGGCACAATTGATGAGCATATTCCGGGCTTCTGTTCCTCCATTTCTTGCGTATTCCAGCCTCCCACATGGCTGTAAAGGGAAGAGTGACAAAATCCTGGGAGAGCCAGGAGACCAAAACAACTTTTGGGAGTTTCTCTGCAAGGTACCCACTGGCACCCAGCAACACGTGCACCACTTAAGCTGCACTGATGCCAGCTACATGTCACAATAGGAGCTGCTGAACCCAGTGGGTGGGTATGGAAATCTCTTTCCTCCACTACAGGTAGTTCTTTCAAGGCCAGGTCTTTCCTGGCAAGTGTGAGACATTCATTGTGTGAAGAAACACAGCCAAGGGGTTTAGTCAGACTCAGTTACATTATTGTTGCCTACTCTTTTCCCCCTTTGACTTATGTCTGTTTCCTCTGATCACTAATCACATGCTGTGAATCACCAGGCAGCCTCTGTGCTGTCCTTCAGGGTACACAAGTATTCAAACAAAAAGAAGGAGAGATGATTGAGAAAAGAGGGGAGAATCACTACTCTGGCTAAAGGAGGAAGATCATTTTATACACTTGGATTGAAAAAGCCCCAAAATTTTTCCAGGATCTCATTACAACAGTCTTGGCCACCATATTCACTCTGCAGGCAATGAGGACTAGATGACTGAATAACAATCAAGACCACTAATGATCTCAGTCCTTCATTGCTAACATTAGAATGACCACATTCAGGACCAGTACCAGTCTTCTTGTCATCCAAACCCCAATCCTAATGCTAGGTGATTTTTCAATAACTCTGAAAGATTTTCAAGTTCTGGACTTGGGAAAAAAATATTTTCAGCAAGAAAAGCAAAAATACTTAATATTACCAGGTCTTCACTCTCTCCTCAAAATCTTAAAGGCATTTCTTTACATATTATTCCAAGATGAGCCTGTTAAGACTATGCATCCCTTCCCTGTCCTCCCATCATGACCCAAGAGCATGTCCAGAGTTGGTGAAACAATGAGAACTTACATTTGGGGAACACTCCTAGTACAGTTTTACAGATCTGACCAGAATGAGATGCAGATAATGCTAAAAGAGAGCATTTCCCCTTTAGTTTTTTCCACTGCCCCATGATTAAGGACTAGATACTGCTACATCTCTACTGCAGTTTCAGTATTTCCAGTGCTCTTCCTGCCCCATCCTGTCTTTGCTAGAGATCTAGAGAGTCTGACATGATGTAATGATGAGATCCAAACCTTCATTCAAAAGTCCCTGAGCTATGATTTGTAAATCACTGGAAGCTCAGAACTTGTGTGAAGTACCATTACCCTACATATAGATTGTGGTTACTTTTTGCAGGCCCCAGTTATGTGCTCTGTGTGAGAGGGGACTGAGGTCTGAGGGGCTCTATGTGTCACCATGCTATATCTGCATACAACAGAGTGTCTGGATATTTCTAATTTACAATAATATTCTGGATATTAGTAGTAATATAATAGTATTCTGGATATTGTTGGGCTATAATGGCTTAAGTTTAGCTGAAATATAAATAAATATGGTGATTCTGACACAGATGCATCAGCAGAGTGAAAGACATTTGGAGTTGCAGTTAGTAAGTATAGATGTTGACTCAAGCCATAATTCTGCTTCCAGAATCTGAACTTGCAAAAATATCAACTTTTAACAACACTGAGATAACTTACATTACAATTCTTTGTGTTTTACAGAGTCACTCCTCCACTTAAGTGATAAACAGGCACTACAGACAGATCAATGAGGAATATGCAGGGCCTACAGGTGAACATGTTGTACTGTGATGAAACTGTTATTAAACTCCGGTGTGGATTGTATGATGAATTAAAACCTTTTAGCTCCTTGAAAAACATTGAGAGTAGGAGAGATAGGTGTTATCTGCCATGAGATCTCCTCCCTATACTTTGTAAGCACAACACAAATATCACCATAATTTTAACAATCACTTTCTTTAAACCAATAGGATGTTCCATTTGAGGGCTATATTAGCATATTAAAAATCACAGTTTGATTTATCAGTTCTCAGCCTTTCCTTGCTGGCAGTAAGAAAACACTGGTTAGCAGGCAACACCTGCAAGCTTGTGGGTTATTTCAGAGCCTGAGTACTTGTTTCTGCATTAACAAAAACCTTGCTTTTTGAGTGTGAAGAGAAGAGTAAAGCCAAAGTAAGGAGGCAAGTCTCTCGAATAACCACTGTTGCTTTTGCTAAAGAAAACACATGCCCATGATGGTAAGCAATGAAATGCAGACCACAGAGATAGTAATGCAGAAAGGATGTCCTTGTAGTGAAATGCCTCCCTACATCTTTCTGTGCAAACCCTATGCCTGGCAGCACACACCCACTGCTTCCTTTTGTCTCAACCTTGCTCTGGTTTGCACTATGTGAAGTACTGAAAAGAGGTGATACCTGATCAAAGGACTGTCCTGCAAAGGACAGTCCAAAGTTCAGGATCATGAGAAATCTGTCATTAACAGTCAAGTAGGCAACATGCACTAACCTATTTTCTCCAGGGTATGGCTAAGCATCTTTCATTGGTTTGCTTTAGCACAGGGGTGTTTTTAACACAGGTAAATCTTGGGAGTTAAATCTGTTTTAATTCAATTACAGTTAAAATTTAATACAGTCAAATCTATTTTCATGGGGATATAAACAGAATGCAGAGTTATCATAGAGCAATGTAATCACCACTGGAAGTGTCAAACTGCCTGGCCAGATCATGTGCAAGGAAAAGTTACAACTTTCATAGTGCATGCACTTTCTGGAATAGCTTTCACACCAATACAGAGGAATTTCCAGCTTCTGCAAAGCCCTAAAAAAAGCACAATGACTACAGCTCCTATGTTGACAAAACAATTAGTGGTGCAACTTGTTTTTAAATGAGCTTATCCATCCAATTACAAGAGTCAAGCACACCTGCATTACCAGTTGCTTATTCCTCTCTCAAAAGCAAAAATGCCGTGAAGGCCAGAGCAAAGATATGCATACTGATAAGGCTTTTCCAAAGCTGAACATATTTATATACGTTAGAGCACCACCAGCTGCCAGAGATCATGCTATCCTCCACCCCATCCTGCTCCAAATAAGCATGGATAGAAATTATTCTGGCCCCAAATCAGTGGGAGGGAGGCTCTAGAATCTAATAATGGGAATAATCAGTATCCCTGATCCTCATCAGCCTGCCATCCCATCAGGAATCACAGAGGCACCTACCCCTGTGAAAGAAGTGAAACACAGTACGTTGTTGAGAGTACTGTGCTACATTTTCCCCAGAGATGCCAGGAGAGAATGGAAAACAGCACGGCACTGACATGGCTTAGTCAGACATAACATATGTTACTCAGTATAATAAAATAAGGTTCTCGAATTCTGCAGGGACAATGGAAGGGAGCAGAAAGGGCAGCAAAGAATCTTAGGTCTGAACTGTTCCTGAAAATTATAATTATGGTCATGTAATTTTTTCAAAATATATTAAGTCTTAGAAAAACACAGCAGCTCTCAGTCATATAGGTGCTTATATTGCTTCCACAGAAGGTGTCTGGAGGCATGGCAAGACAGTGCAAATTGCAGAGCATGTGCAGCAAAGACATTAGAGCAGCACAGTTTTGATAGGGATCCTTCCATCAGCCTCCATCCACATGGAAAGAGAATGAGGGCAGTCCTCTGACACACAACAATCCCACGAGGGAAGGAGGCAATCACCTGCCAAAAATTCAAGCCTAATTCTAAGCCATGGGCTCGCAGCACCATTCAGAGGGTTTGGACAAGAGGAAAATTTGAAATAGAATGGTGAATAGTAGTTTAAATTTGTGGCTATCACATGTTCCCAGCTTTTCTAATTAAGAATATCTCTCTCCAAGTCTCTTTTGATATATTTGAAGATTGTGGTGGATAATGCCGCTCACACTCTGAGTACTCAGGCTGATAATGATACTACTCAGAGATATCAGCTGAATAAACAAAATGGAGTTCATGAACCTCCTAATATTCTCAACAGCTAACCCTTTGGCCAGCTCAAGCAGGAATGAGTCTGGTAACAACACATCATGGTTATTTACCAACCTCTAACAGCAACAGGAAGGTTTTTGTCCCAAATGAGATTGCTATGAGAAAACTGCCAGAGAAAAAGAGCTCATTTAGGCCTTAATCTGTTACCCCACAGAAACTGGGGCACATGCATGTCCACAAAGTGTCTCCAGGTGTGGGCATCTACCCATAGCTCTGCATAGCTAACCATTCAATGGTATTAGTGTACATCAGACATGTCCTGGGGTGCATCAGGCACAGCATGGCCAGCCAGTCAGGAGAGGGGATTGGACTGCTCTGCTCTGCACTGGGGCAGCCTCACTGTGAGTGCTGGGTGTAGGTCTGGGTGACACAGTGTAAAAAGGACAAAAGTCTTCTACAGAGTGACCAAAGGAGGGCAGCAAAGATGGTGAAGGGCCTCAAGGGGAATACATACAGGGAGCAGCTGAGGTCACTTTGTTCAGGGTGGAGGAGACTGAGGGGAGACCTCATTGCAGTCTTCAATTTCCTTAAGAGGAGTAGAGGAGGGGCAGGCACTGATCTATGTCATCACCAGTTACAGGACACAAGAGAATGGTATGAACTCTGTCAGGTTTGGGTTGGGTATTAGAAAAAGAGCCCAACCCAGAGAGTGGTTGGGCATTGCAACAGGCATTCCCCAGGGAATTGCTCACAGCACCAAACCTGACAGAGTTGAAGAAGTGAACTTCCTCTCCCTATTCATGACTGACCCATGCTAATGTGTAGGAAATATTGCTGCTGAAGGCCAGTGTCCACAAAGGAGACAGAAAAGTCCCGCAAGAATCAACTCTATTCAAATAAAAAGAGAGTCCCCTGGGACATACCCATGGGGGTTTGTCAAGTTTTTGGAACATACAGCCTCCTTTTTACCCTGAATTCCCAACCACAACCTCTATGAATTCACCACCTCTTTGTTTCCCAGCTGGCTGATGTACCCAGACTGCCTAATACATCCCCCTTTAACATGCACCCCTCTACATCATACATCGTATGATCACTAAAATTAGCTAAAAGCCCATCCGGACAGGGAATTTGCTATTCATAAGCCTATTAAGCCCGTACATTCTTCCCTAAAGCTCAAAAGTTTAGATCCTGCTGGTTTTTGTAACAAACTTGCTCCTTTTGATGTTTGTAATGATCCTCACACCTATTCTTCCAGAACATAATTGGTCTTTCAGGCACCTAGTTACAGAGTGTCGTGGTTTGAACGACAGGTGTCTGCTAAGGAAGGCAGGAGCCTCCCTTGGAATGGAGAATGTAAAACCTCCGAATTATTATAACTTTTGAAATTAAGGGGCTCTCAGGCAAAGATATGGGAATAGGAATAACAGTTCTATATTAAGAGAACTAAAATTAAAAAAAAAAACAAAACCAAGACACATGCAGTACAACAAAAGAGAAAAAACAAACAAACAAAGAAACCCACTGACAGAGCCAGAATACAGCCTGACACCCTGTGGGTCAGTGTGTTGGTGGCAGTCCCACCCAATGGTGGCTGCAGTCCTAGTGATAGATGTGGCTCTGTTGAAGCAATGCTCCAGTTGAAAGGTGGAGTTTTCTGCTGAAGGTCCAGTGGTGATAGATGGGCCTGGTTTTCCTCTGGGAATCCAGTGGAAAGGCTGCCTTGGTGTTCCAACTCCCAGATTTTTATCCAGGTAGGAATACTTGGCTCCTCCCCCTGGTTGAAGCATTTCCCAGTGGAATGATGTAATTCTATCAGTGAGACTCAATGGCCCATTAGCAGAAGATCTCTCCCTGGAGGGAGGCTGGGTTGTGGAAGAGGTAAGAAAACTGCCCCAGCTGGTTTTGTGACCAAGTTGGCCAATTACTCCACCTCCCAGCCCAGATTCAACAGATGGTGATAGGATACACAGTTTTGGGTAATATTTTGCACTTCAACCCATTACACAGAGTTTCTTCGTAAAGACATATACACACACACATTTTCCTACCAATCCCTCCTCTTCTTACTTCTCAATACTTGTCATTATGAATTTTAATTACCATTAACTCAACTCTTTTACTCTTGGCAGGGTACAAAAATTAAAGTTGTTGCTGCACGAAGAAAAAAGAATAACAATTGTTTGATCCATGGCTCACCAAATGACCACGAAAATATGTCCTACCCTCAACCTTTCGATGTCTGGTCTGGTACATGCACTCACTTTCTTATTTCTTTTGTTATTTGTTTTAATAGTTTTCTATTGCCATCCATTTGCAAGCAAGATTAACTCATTTAATTTTCATGTTGTCCTCCACAGCAGGTGTGCCATGTAAATACACAGAAACAATTTAGCACAAAAGAAAGTGTATATTAGCCCCCCAGTCAGTGGAGACACAAAATGGAGGGAGGTCCTTGTAGCTCTGTGGCTACTGATCTGGTCCACTTTTGCAGTTAGCCACAATATTTTTCCCATCTTTTTCCTCCATCTGAGAAGTCTAGATCTCTGAAGCAGTAGAGACCTTGACCTGACTACGATGGATCCACCTGTGTTCAGCTGTCTTGACTGTAGTTTCTACGTGAATAACAATTGGTATGGCTCATGCCACTTTGCCACCAGCAGTGCTTCTTTCCACTTCTTAATTAGGTCTGTGCTAATTTGGCTTCCTGTTGAAGAGACTTCATGAGAGACAGTATTCTGTCCACCTACAGTTTTAAATATACACCCCTTGTCTCCAGCTGAGCTGACAATTAACAAGGTAAGGAACACCAAACAATAATTCAAAGGGAGAAAGTTTGATATCTTCTCTGCATCTGGCTCATATTCTGGCTAAAGCTAATGGCAAAAACCATATCCATGGCATCTTAGTTTCTAACAGCAGCTTCAAAAGCTGTTTCTTTATTTCTCCACTCATTGTTTCTACTTGGCTCAAACTCTGAGAGTGCCAGGGGGCATGGAAGTCCATTATTGCTTTCATAATCCCATATCTTGGAATTATGTGTTTCAAAATTATATTAATAAGTCATACAGTAGCTGCTGAAGCAACTGGAAATACTTTTGGCCACCCTGTTAAGCTCATATTATTACCAGAAGTTATTTAAGTCTTCTCAGTTGGGATATTTCAGTAAAATCCTCTTGGCAGCATCGAAATGGCACACAGCCCAAGGGCTCCCTCTCTGACAGCTTTCTTTGTAACCTGCCTATTGGCTTTGGCACATATCAAGCAGCCTTCTGTAGCTCACTTTGCCAGAGGAAAGAGACCCAATACATCTTGAGGAAGGCTTCTGAGAGGTCCAATGACTCCCTTCCTGGAGTTGTTTTAATATTTGTAGGGCCAAAACCTTCAGTATCCAATTGCTTACCATCCAGCAGCCGTTGAGCCTCTGGGAGCAAATGAAGTGCCACAGAGACTTCTGGAAAAAGTGCCACTTTCTGAGCTTTTTCATCTGCCAGTCAATTAGCTATTCCATCCTCTGAGTGTCCTGCCTGATGTCCCCTAATATTTATTTTTGCCACCTCTTTTGGTAAATTAACTGCCTCCAGTAGGTGAGTCATAAAACCCTCATGAGCTAAGGTTTTTCCTCTGTGATTTAATAGACCTCTTTCGTCACATGTACCACCACAATAGACCTCTTTGCAAAAGCATGTACCACCCCATATGCATCTTTTGAATCTGCAAATATATTACCACCTTTTTTGAGACAATTTGAAGGCTCTTATTAAGGCATACAATTCCGCAGTCTGTGCTGACCATGTGGATGGTAGCTTCCCTCCTTCATACAATTCCCTTCCTTTTACTATATCATATCCTGTAACTAATTTTCAGTCTATTTCTCTTGAAGATCCATCAATAAACACCTTTGGGCCAAGTGTTATCCCGTAAATCTAGCTGGGGTCTGGAGATCTATTACCTGAATATAACCCTGAGTTTCCTTCAGGTGTTTTGAGACCAGTTAAACTGGGGCTGGGTTAAACCCTTCTCCATGTTAAAAGGGTTAAACTCTTCTGCACTTCTCAATTATAAATACTCCTGTTCTATTAAACAAGTTTTATACTGTAATAACCTAATGCTGGTAATCCATTCAGAAGCTCTTTTGGTTAACAAAGCCTTAACTTGATGCAAGACTTTAGCAATAAGAGATCCTTCTGCTGTTAATTTCCATGTCTCAGTTACCAATAAAGCTGTGGTTGCAGAATATTGCAAAAAATTGGAGCCTCTCCCTTGACACTGTGTCTAATATTTTGGAAAAGTAAACCACCTCTCTTTGAGTACCCCCACGTTCTTGTACTGTGGTACCTTTGGCATGGCCCTGTTAAATATCCTCAGGTAATTCAAATTCCTTTTCCCTATCTGGAAGGTCTAGGTCTGGAGACTCGGTTTATCTGCTTTTTAAAGCTTCGAAGCTCTGCTTTCCTTCTGATGTCCATATCACAAGACTGGGGCTGTCTTCTGTTAAAAGGTCATGCGGCGGTCTGGCTAACATAGAAAAGTCCTCAATCCAGGTTCTACAACACCCTATTAGTCCTAAAAATTGTCACAGATCCTTTTCAGTCCTGGGTAATGGTACTAAATCCTTGGACCCTCTCTAGATCAATACATCACAAACCTTCAGTCAAAGTATGACCCAAATATTTAACCTTTTTCTCCACCATTTGTGCCTTCTTTTCAGATACCCTAGACCCATTTTCAGACAGAAAATTAAGCAATTTCACAGTGGATCTTCTGCCACTTCCTCGTGTTCTCCTGATAGGAGCAAAACATCCACATATTTCAGTAACCTAATCCCTGGGAACAGAGTAAATTCTTTCAATATGTTTTGTGAGGCTACTCCAAATAAGACCATATATCCCTGCTGATGGTCTTCCCATGTCAATTGTTGCTTTCCCATTTTCTCTTCTTTCTCTTTGAGTTCCCACTCCAAAGCAAAATACTGTTTACTGCCCTCTGTAAGTCAGCATTCCCAGAAAGCATCCTTTAAATGAAGTACTAAATAGTAGTGATATTAGGAGGGAATCTGGTACAAGATGATATAAGGATTTGGGACCATGGGATGCCTTGGTTTAATAATGTCATCTATTATTCTTAGATCCTGCACCATTCTCTAGGTTCTATCTGGTTTTTTTAACCATAAGGATGAGAAAATTATAGAGACACATGCATGGCTCCAAAAGACCTATGTTTAGTGAGAACTCAAGAAAAGACTGTCATTCCTTTCTTCCATCTCTTGAAATAGGGCATTGCTTCATAGAGACCACTTGTCTAGGTTGTTTCAAAATAATCTCAAGAGTCTCCATATCTAATTTTCCATATCTCCCCAGGACTACCCACACTCTGGGTTCACTTCAGCTTAAGTTTAACTAGAGGATTTACACAGTGTGACAGAACTATTAGCCTCTGTATCACCTTTTATAATATTGATTTACATTCCCAATTTAGCAATTAATTCTCTTCCCAATAGGTTGCAATCACAATTTGGAGCAAGTGAGAATTCATGCATCTCATATTTATCTCCCACATCCACTAGGAGTGGTTGAATGATACATACTCACTCATCTTTTCCATCCGCCCCTTGAATAACCAAAGACAATTTTGACAGTTGTCCCCACTTTGGCATAAGATTCAAAGTAGACCAAGAGGCTACTGTGTCTGCTAGGAAGTGTGTTACCTCTTGATCCAGACTCAGTTTTTATGTTATTAAGGGCTCCTGTGTGCTGGGTCCTTGGTATAATGGGAGCCCGTGACTTTCTTAACAATCCATTTCTGTCAGCCAGTGGACTTCCTCTTCACGAGGACCCACTTATCTCTGGGGACATTCCATCTTCCACTGTCCTTCTTGCTTAAAAATAGGACATTAACTCCTTCTCAATGCTCTCTTGGCTGACCGTCTACCACTGGGGAAGACATATTCCCATTAAATCCTGGTGACTGCCCCATTTTGTCCTGGGTGTCACTGCACTTTTCACTTCAGAGGACACAAAAACTGTGCCATTATCTTTGCCTTCACCTTTGCCTTTTCCTCATCCCTTCTTACATACCTGCTCTGCCTTTCTAACCAACTCATTTAGGGGCCTATCCTGCCACTTCTCATATTTCTGTATTCTTTTATCAGGCCAGGATTTGTATCAATGTATCTGAACCTCCTTCTTTCCTCAAGACATCCCTAGACCTTTCTAGGCAATGAGAAGGACCCTTAATTTTTTCTTGCTCTAAGAATACAGCATTGTTTTTTCTAGGAACCACTGCTTTAATTGATCTAATTGAATAGCCTTTTTAATCTCAAATGTAGGCCAGTCTGGCCTAATTATTCAGGTCCCACTGAGGATCTGCCTAGGGAACTGCACCAACCACTATAGGCAACTTTTGTCCAGCCCTTCCCATGGCCACTGTATGTTCATCCTCCCACAGATGGTGAGCTTTCTGCAAATCATCCATTTTTCTTGCATCCTGAAAAAAATGCCTAAAAGGAAATCCCAATCTTTCCAAGTATAATCTGCATCTCCCAAATATTCCTCTGTCTTTTCCCCACCACTATGGAGTAATCCAAATATGGTTGCAATTCCTTTTTCAGCTCTCTTATATCCTGAGTGGTAACTAGCCCAATTAAAACCCAAAATCTTCCACCCTGGTCCCCGATGGAACCTGACACAGGGGCATCTGGTAGATTCCTGTCTCCAGTATCCTAGGAGCACTTGATGTCTTATACTGGGCTCCCTCTTTACTTTTGGAGAGGGATATGATATCGGGTCCTTTTGCCTTGCTGTACCTGAGGGGGGCTGTAGGAACAGTATTTCCTTGTTTTCCCTGTCCTGGAAGTTGGAGATACAGGGAATCTGCAGCCAGCCCTGGATCCTTGTAGATTTTAAAGACAAGGTGGGGGAAGCTACTGGAAAACATCCCAATCCTCACTTTTATTCTTTTCGTCATTTCCTGCTCCTCTTTCATCTGTTTTCTTACTTTCTTACCTGGACTCTTGCTGGTACTTGCCTTAACCGTATTTTTCCACATTCCTTTTTAACCGATCTTTTCACAGTATAATTTAAATACAATGAAAATTTTGACAAAGACTAACATCATCTGTCCCAAAAGGGTGCCATTGAAGTCCTCTTGGCAGACCATATTCTGGCCAGCTAAAATAACAATATTCTAGAATTGCTTCCTTAGTTATCTCTGAGGGAATGCACAAACTATCTCAGAACCTCAACATTCTCCCCAAGGAACTATCTGGGGGTATTCCATGATTGTAATAGCCGTTGTTGAGATACCTTCTCATCCTTCCTTCACTGCCTTCCCTGGGCATCCTTTCATGCTTACTCTCTGAAATTCCTGTTGTACTCTGTGGCAAGATTTCAGTGTTCCCTCCCTGTGGATGCCTTCATGGACCCTTTTGGTCCATGGTACTCTCAAGTACCCAGGCAGTCATTCAGTGCTGGCCACCACTGAAGGGAGTGGTTGTCTAAGAATGGGTGAGGTGCACCAGGAACTCTGTTTGCCCTCTGCCATCCCTGGGTGCTTTCCTGTATGAGTCCCTAGCTGTGTAGAAACTCATGCTGCAAAAGCCCAGAGTCCACAAAGACAAAGAAGTCCTGCAAGAACCAACTTTATTCAAATAAACGGAGAGTCCAATGTGGTATACCCCTGTGTGGTCTCTCGAGTTTTGGGAGCATGGAGATTCATTTTTATTCTAAATTCCCAACCATGGGTTGTCCTCTTCATTTTCTGGCTGGCTGAGGTACCCAGACCACCTAATACAATCCCCCTTTAACATTCACTCCCCCTTTAACATGCATCCCCCCATATCACACATCATATGATAATTAAAATTACTTTAAAGCCTGCCCAGGCAGAGAAGTTGTTATTCATAAGCCTATTAAGCCTGCACACTCTTCCCTAAAGCGCAAAAGTTTAGACCCTGCTGGATTCTGTAACAAACTTGAGTGGTTTGATGTTTGTAAAGACCCTCACACCCGTTCTTCCAGAACATGATTGGTTCTTTCAGGCTACCAAGTTTCAGAGATGGTTTGTGAAGGCCACCCACACCTATTCTGTTACTAGTCAGTCAGGACTGGAATAAACTTTCCCCATTTTCAGCTTTCCTGGCAGCCCATGGGCTTTCCCTGTATTGAAGATTATCCAGTGGGAAGAGAAAAAGGAATAGTATGGGTAAAAAAAAAATCCAAAAAACAAAGAGTGGGAGGGCTTTTAGGCATCACTGCTGTGTTTGGCTTAGGAAAAAAGATGCTGTCTTGTAGCCCTGCCATCTGAATCAAGGAGAGAGAGATAGGATAGCAAGGCAGTTGATGGTATAGGAAAAGAAATATGCAACCTTTGTCCTATCATCTGTTACTTCTTCATTCAGGGCAGCACATTTACTGCGTACACACAGCCCAGATGGTGTTGGCAATCAGCACCTAACCTTCAAAGCTGTGGACTCCATCCCCATGCCCCCAACAGAACACACTCTCAGCCCTAGCAAAGACTAAAACATGAGCAAGCAGTCCCCTTCAGCCTTCCTTGGATGCAGTGCCACCTCTCAGAGGACAGTCAAGAAACAAACAATTATGGTAAGTAGTATATAGATAAGATAACTGGGGGATGGAAGAGAGCTAAACCAAGAGATAACTACCCTAAATTGCCAAAATACATTTGCAAAATATATGGTAGCATAATGCATTATTTGAATAATAATGATAGCATTATTATATACTAAATCATAATCCATATGCATCAGGGATAGAGTTAAGGTAACAGCAAATTCACCTGCTTAATACTTTATAACAGGTTGGAATGATAAATTATCCATTTCTCAGCATCAATCAGTTCTTCTGTCAACCCTGAAATGGTTTTACAGAGAATGAATCTGCTTTTACAGAAAATGCAAATGTTACTGAGTTACTGCATATTACACCAGTTTCTGAGCCTTACTAATAAGTTTCATTGGGACATAAACAAATAGTTTATGCAAAGATTACTCCTAAAACCAGCAAGTGTCAGGCAAGATGCTAGGCTCTGCTTCATCTTCTTTACCCAGCTGAGAGTGAGTGGTGAAAGTACTGAGGTGTGCACTGCCCAGGCGTAACCCCCTAATGTTTAAGTGCCTTCCTCCATCTTTCTCAGAGCAGAGGGCCCTCCTCAGCCTGAAAAGGAATAACCACGATGTCCCCAGAGGAACACCATGCTACGAAGTTTCAGATAAAGTTGCAAATTCCTCTTTCACAACCTTTTTAGTGGTTTGTTGGTTCTAAAAGCTGCTTCCCCCCTGCTGGGCTGTACTATGCATGTTGCACACCTCTTTTCTGCCAACAACCCCACACAGCTCTCTCCTGGGCGCTGGAAGAGGTCCTCCAGAAAAGCACAAGCAGGCTGTGCAAGAGAAGGCAGCAGACCATTAGGCAACCTTCCAGCTCCAGGTGAACCTTGGCAATGCCCATCTTTCCGTGTGGGCAGACAGGGCACAGGCTCATGGATATTCAAGGTGGTTATGGCTACTCTGGCACTGTAGCCACTTCCCTGTCTGTCTTGGTTTGGAAGACAGGGGTGTCTGCTAGGGAATCAAAAATGGAAGCCTCCCTTTGACTTGTTATCATTCTAAAATTAAAGGGGTCTCAGGCGAAGATGTGAGGGTAGGAATAACAGTTCTTTACTAGTGAGTCTAACAAGGTAAGTTAACAAAAATAACTACAGTCTTGACAACAAACAGAACTGAGAGAAAAAACCCCAACAACAACCCAGTTACAATTTTCCTCTGGCACCTTCCCCCCTCAGTACCATCACAAGCTGCCAGAACGAGCAGCAGTCCTGGGGGGACGAGATGTATCCGAGGTTTAGCAGCGGTAGCTGGAGCTGTTGGAATGTCCCGGCTGGGCACGGGTTGCAGAAACACAGCGTGGGGAAACCTCGAACAAAACTGAAAAAGCAGTGGGTGCAGGGCAGTGGGGTAGGAGTTCCTGACAGGGCAGGAAGAGGACAGATTCTGAAATCCCCGGGGACACACACGTAGAGACGGTGGTGGGTCACTCCGAGCCGAGCTCCAGGTGAGGGATGGTGAGAGCTCTCTGCCCCGCAGAGACGACCAGTCCTGGTAGTTTCTCTGAGAGCCAAAAAAAACTGCCCCAAGCGAAGTGAAGTCTGTGTGCCACCCTGTCTCTCCTTTAGCTGCTCCCTTTGTTTGTCCCCAAGCACCCACGAGCACACAAAAGCACCCAGCAATCAGCTTCTTAGCAACTTCTGGGAAAAAATTCTATAAGAAAGCAACCCAACCCCCAACACTGTCCTAAGCAAGCTGACACTGTCAATATACACAAATAACAATGATCAAATTTAAATCTATTATCTTCTCTCCATGTGTGAGATGACAGCCAAGCTGAGGACAGGATCCCTTCAAAGAGGAAACCTTGTCGTAACTAAACTATAAGGTTTTCATCAGCTGTTCTAAATCTTTCCAGAGATGCGCTTCCAGTTCTGCCAGCAGAGTGGCAGCTGGCAGTCTCTGAGACACTGACCACCCTACCAGCATTCCCTGGAGCGTGCAGCCCCGGTGCAGTTCCCAGTTTCCCATTCCAATCATGGAAAGACAGCTCTTTGCTTCAGAGTGAATTAGAATTGTCAAGTGGAGAACCCACCCAGAGCAGTCAGGGCACCTGAGATGCTGAAAGTAACCTGTATACTGATCAACTCCTGGTGCAGTTCTAACCCAGGACTCAAGCAACCTCTTCTGAATATTCATTTGCTACATTTCACATTGCAGACTATCATATGAACCACTGATATTTCTAAATCGCTGAAAAGTGAAAGAAGAGAAATTTTTGTTTTCCAGAGGGACAGCACAGCCTTCAAGGCACTGGTGAACTCTGCTGTTGGAAGAAAGAGTGATTTAAGACACAGTACTTCCCTTTGATGCTTACTGTCTTAGACATCACATTAATCAGAGCTTTGTGGATGGCTAATGTGCAACCATATGCACTTTTACTTAAAAGCAGAAAAATCAAGGACGTTTAACAGCTCCAGATATGGTATTTTTAAACTTCAAAAGTAATGAACTATTTATGAAGTGCCACTGAGGGGAGTATCCAGCCTGTATTTGTTTGAACCATTTGCCTTTTAAAAAAAAATTGCCCATTTTTTTTTTAGGTGCACACCAATTTACTGCAATGTTAATGTACACGCAGACCTCAAACAGAATCGCTAGCCATTGCTAGCTTCCTTTTCCAATAATGACAGTAGATTTTCATTCACCCTACAGAAAATATGGGAGAAACTCCAAAACCAAACCAAACCAAACAAACCCAAACCAAACCAAACCAAACCAAACCAAACCAAACCAAACCAAACCAAACCAAATCAGATCAAAACAAAACAAAGCAAAACAAAACAAAACAAAACAAAACCCTTATGTAGTCTGAAGCAGACAATTTCCATGAATGAGAAAACCCTGATAATATTTGGGTGACTTAGCTATCAAGCAGCTCCTCAGGTCAATCTGAGCTCAGGTGCCACAGTTACCATAGCTACCATGAAAGAAAAGACATTATCTGAGAAGATGACCCATTTTCCCCAAGGGACTGTCCAGGCTGGGAAAACACCTCACAAGCTTTCACCAGAGGTTCTATAACATAAGAAAGCTGTAAGATTAGAGGGTAGCATTTTTTACATGAAAAAGGAGTCAAAACCTGTTTTTTGGGAAATTGTGTTTTCCCATTCACACAAATGTCTAAGGAAGAATCTTAGATTGAGATGCTTTGGCAAACAGCCATCTCTGTCTGAGGAAGCAAGGTCCCAAAATAGTCCTGCACAAAGCTGCAGCTGTTTCTTGCTGCTGCAGCTCTGAACATGAACATGGGTTTGCCCAGATGTGCAGACATTTGGCAATTCGTATTCTAGTACCTAACTAGTACTCTTTCCTTTTCTGTGCGGTTCCTGCACTGTTTTTTTTCCCAGGAAATGGCTGTTTTGTCCTAAGTGAGGATCTTCTCTCAGCCTTTTCAAATATTGAACATCTACTGTTCCTTTCCACTTCCATCTTCAAGAAAACAATCTTGCAATGCTTTTGGCTTTTTCTAATTCAGCTGAACACAATTGAATTAAGAAGCAGAATAAAAATTTCAAGTCCTATAAAACCAGCAAGATTCCATCCTATGAAAAATAAAAAGGTAGAAAATGAAAGCTACAAAACAGCACACTTTTCTGCAAATGTGGACCTCTAGTTATGGTATCCTAAGTGTGAGCCTTTGTAATCCAGTAGCTCAGTTACTTTCAAGAGGGAAAATCATGTCTGTTCCAGGAGGGTTATTGGAAAAAGAAAGGAAGAAAGAGGTGAAACCAATGAAAACAGTTTATTTATTTAAAATAAAGCGACTGAGATATTCAGCATTTCTTTTTTATAACTAGAAGAGAGCTATTAATTTTTTTTTAAAACCAAATGTTTCAATGCATAAAAGAGAATTCAGGTAGTTTAAAATGCCATCTTTTAAAAAGTCACCTTTAAAGGACTCCAGAACTACAGGTTTTCAGAATGCTTCACACTGCATTGCTATAAGCAAATAAAGGAAAAGCATTTCTATCATGAAAAGAATAGCTTTTTTTTTTTTTTTTTTTTAATAGATTTTTTCTGGAAGCGTACTGATAATTGATAAAATTGTTGAACACAAATGGCAGCTGGGTGCCTGAACTATATTGCCTTCACAAGGACAGGACCTTAAATGTTATTTCTGCTTTTGAAAGACAGATAGCAATAGCAAGTAGGTATTCTGCCTAACTACTTATCAGCCTCGAATAAATATGTTGCATAGAGGAGCACAGGCATGGGAAGATAGCAGAAGACTCAAAAATATGACTACAGGAACATAACCAGATCTGTAACAGGGTTACTAAAACTCACCAAGGTCAGATACTGGTTGGCAGATGAATGCAACCTCATGATCTGGGTAATGTCAGCTTCAGATATAGCAAAGAGAGCAAGTAAGAGGCATTCAATATTAAAAAGTCACCATAAATGATGAAATCAGATATGGACTGGAAAAGCTAACTATATATTATTTGAAATATAAATGTTAGCATCATTTAACAGACAAATGATCATTATTTGACTGGACTATAAGACTTTTCTAGACTTAGAGTAAATTTTTATTCTATGTTCCTTCGGACCATCTAAATGTCACCAATTAGTGCAATAAATTGCAGGAAGATTTGGCAAGTTAGTGGGCAATTTGGATGAAACTATTTGGTGGAAAATTTGTGCAAATTACACTGTTTAAATGTAGTTTAACAATCTGAATCCATTGAAAACTTCAGCTTCAGTGGGAGTGAAATACATGCAGCTCCAGCTAGAGTTTCACCCAGCTCAGAGACCCTGAAATTTCTCTGTAAGCAGCAGACTCAGTGCAACTTCAGTAAGTATATCTTGGATAGCAGCCATGCTGGCCACTTCCTAAGCCCTCTGGGAGCAGCACTGAAAGATCATCCAACAATTTCCTTGGTCTTGCAGCTAACTATAGCAAACAGAAAAAACTGGACTTCAAAGGTCTTGCTCAGCTTTGCTTCCAATACACATGACCAGGGCATTGTGCAAAGGATACAAAGTCATGGGATGAGCCCTCTGCACAAAAGGTTTCCTAGCATCACTGACCTGTGAGTAGACCTACAGAACAAGGCTTAATGCCTTTAGTGGTGCTTAAAGTCTTCTCAAAACTCCTGCAGGAGCCAAGCAGCACCTGAAAAACCCAAACGTGAGGAATCTTCCACACAGAACATACTGCCACCTAGAAGCCCAACAGTTTCCTATATACACCCACAGTAAATGAAGCCCCAGAGTAGAGAAGCAGCATCATAATTCAAGTCATGTTGTGACTTTTTATTAGAGTAGGGTTAGAAGCAACACTGGAGTAAATGTGATGAAGGAACACAGAATTTGTGATCCACAAGATAAAAAGAAAATATCCTGTTTCCATGCGACAGACTTACCTAAAAGATGGGAGTTGAGCAGTTTGAACAATTTGAATACATCCTACACCATTAGTGAGTAGTACCATAAAACAATGAAAAGGAGGGAAATCACTAATACATGACCTCCTGCTGAACATCACAGCAAGAAACCCTCTGACAGAACAAGGTTCTACAGACACTCTTGCTGAGCTCAGTCACATCATGCCTTGACCACTTGCCAACAAAAATGAAGCCAATAGGGTGGTCCACTGGCAGGACTTAAGGAGGAATTCAACTGCAGGTAGTCAAAACAATGACTGGCCTTCAAAAGATGAAGATGGCTTAGGTCTCTGCATGGTCTCTCCATTGAACTTGAGCACTGCAAAGAGCAGAAGACATGGCTATTGGCAAGGTAACGTCAAGGGAACAGAAGTAAAACATTCCAGTCAAACAGTTTCTACCAGGTGAAATTCTGTTTCTGCCAAGGTGTTTCTGTGTCCATAGTCCTCTTACCCTATAAGTAGTGGGCAACCCGGTGCTCACTGAGCTCTCTTGCATGGCAGCAGGCTGCACAACAGGACGTTCTCTTGAGTAGAGACACCTCTTCAGATTGCTCTTTGAGGCCAAGAGTTTCCTTAGCGCATTCTTGATGAGTGATTAATAGCATGCTAAACTTTGGAATATTAGCTAAGTGATATAAATAAAGAGATGATTGCATGCATACAATCCTTTAGACATAAACTGTTGGCCAAGTCTAGGGCTAGAACTGAATCCAGGTGCACCTAGACTAGTTTCTGAGAAGTTTAGAAAGCAATGGGGTCCTTTCTGAATCTTATAACTCAATGGCAGGATCTCTCTGAATGTTTTGTATGGCCCTGCCCCTGTGAAATCAATAATCAAGTGCATCATGCCATCAAATCTTGTTAAAGTACTGCCACTTCACCATTAAACTTCATTAGCTTACTACTGCATATCAATTAAGTATATTGTTGTTTCTCTCTTATGAGTGAAGTGCATTACTCCATCCTCAACAGTCACTTCTGAAGGACACTTAGAGAGATGCCAGAACTAATCTGAATTTTACTCACTCCATTTGAGAAAAATGCTGGTGTTTGGTAATTCTTTCAGGAAAAAGCACCTTGACACAGAAGACTCCCATTGTGTAATTCTAGTGATGCCTAAAAGGCTTCAGCTGGCATTCTTTCTACAGGGAGGATCCTGGAAAATCAGGCTCTCCTGACTCATACAGACAGCTAAAACTACCTTTTTAATTGCTAATCTATGGACATTACAAATGCACTCTGTGACTAATGTGATAATACTATAAAGCCTCATTCCACTTCAACCCTACAGGTGTCAGGGGCCTTGAAAGGGGTATGGTAATACCAGAATTCAGAAGGTAACCACTAGCAACACAAATGCAGACCAAAGTTATGTAATATGTCCTCACACTGCCCTCGCCCACCATGTACTTCTTCAACAGGAAGGAAAGCGTGTGTGTGGAGGGGAATAGGGCAGCAGAGGCAATTCCAAGGATGACAAAGTTAGTCTGAGGTCTCAGTCACACCTGATAAAGAATAAGGGAGTGGGGTATCTATCATGCAAAGAGAAAACTGGAAACAATGCTGATGTCTGAGATGTCTGGTTAAAAGACAGCTCTGAGCCTAAAGCCTTTCTGCTATATTAGCATCACCACAAATCTAGGCTACCTGTCTCTGGGCCTTCCCAAGAGGTCTGAACTCAGACAGAGAGAGCTATCATCTGCTCCTTGTGTAGACAGTTCCAAGTAATCTCATGGCCCTGTCATATCCTGTTACAGGAATTATTTTACCCTAGGTGCTTGTTTAAATACTTTTGTTTAAGGATAGCCCTAGTTAAGTTGTTTACTCCCTCTATATTTTTTTTCCTACACCAGTTTGGAAGGAAGGCACAGACTTCATAATGTTTACGATTAATGCAAAATTGAAATAAAATACATGCAGGATAGTAAAGAAACTAGGAACAGAATCTGAGTTACAGAACAGAGAGAAAAAAAATAAAGAGGAGATTTCCTTACTTACAGGCCATATGCTTCATACTGATTTTCATTTCCTTTATCACTAAGGTCACTATTATATTATTTGTCATTATTGAAAAATGGATTCATAAGCTTTTCTTTGAGGTCTAAACCCTTGGAAAGTATCTTCCTACCATCTCTCCTGTGCTGTAAAACTCCACCTTTATTTCTTAAGGTAAGCCATATAACATGAGTGTTGTCCTGATCTCTGATTGTTTTCCTAGCCTTCTGATGTTTTGCATTTCTTGTAGTCAGATTCTCACTCACTTTTGTGTAAACAATGATTGTTTTTGCATTCCTCTCTAGAGGAAGCGAGAAATGATGGACTCATGGTTTGACCTGTGTGGTTGGAGAGGTGACACTTTTACTCTCCAGTCCCTGGTCACCTTTGGAATGATGTATATATCAAGGTCACACAATAAACTTCTCTTCTTTCCCTCCTTTTTCTGCAAAGAGAGTTGTCGTGAATGCGTTTGTCTATTTGTGTTGTACAGTGACACATGAGTATAATAGTTTATCTGTATGCATACAGATAAACAAGAAGACAAAGGGAGACGCAAAAAAAGACAAAAGGAGGAGGAGAGGACCACTAACAAATTTAACACAAATTTAGAGCTTATACAAAGTAGAGAAAGAGCCAGGGTATGTGTGCTATACTAACATGATCTCTTAGAACAGCTGTTCCTCCAGGCTCATTAGTTTTGCCACATCACTTGGTCATGGGCTGTGGTGAGTCTGTCTCCATAAACCTAACAGAAATACCTAACATCTAAGTCTCCCCCCATGTAAGGCAAAGAACTGGCAGGAACTGAACAGTTTGACATTTTTATCAACCTTTACCTTGATTAGCTTTTCTTTTAAGAGTTGAAACATAACCCTCTTGACCTTTTACACTTGTGCATGGCTGATATTACTACCTATGTTACACTGGATGCATCCTTACAAAAGACTTAGCTGTGAGAAGGATGTGGCTGCTGGAACTGGTCCTGGCCTTCACAGGATGTTGTCCAGGAACCGATGAGGTGCAGTGGTGGGTGAAAAGGGCTGCTGCTGCTGAGGTTTCAGGCTGTGGCTGCCATGCTGGCTGCAGCAAGGCTGCAAAGGAGGAAGACCATGAATGCAGAGGAGCAGCACCAGCCCAGTCAACCAGGGAGAATTTCACCATGCTACTCACACTGTTGCTAGCCTCAGCTGGAGCTGCCACAAATCTCTGGGCATGAAAGCAAACCCATAGGTTAAGCAGGACCAGTCCTTACACAAGAACTTTTCCAAAAAAGACCACATGCATCTCTGCTTCTCACAACTATCATTGTTCACAATGCAGTGTATTCAACTAAATTTCTTTAAAATACAGTCAGATCTGGTATGAAACAATAACTCTATTGCAGTTAAAAGTCCTTGTCTCTTTTTCTTGTGTCTTCAGCTGAGGCCACTGATGATGTAGAGACAGGCAGGACAGGATCTGTGGGTTTCTATCAGCAAGAGTGTGTGCAAAGCTGTAAATTTGCACTCCTTTCATTTGCTAAAGTAGAAGCCTTCCTTCCCTGCCTGCCCAAAGACACTTGCACGTCTTTAATTTGCAACTGCTTTTGTACCCTGCAAATTCAGCTTTTGTACCCTGAGCAGAAATTACAGACTTGGTGTTCCCATCCATTAGTCCACACAGAGAGGATTACCCCAAGGATCAATGAAGGGGCAGCACTGTCCTGCTGCCACTTATTTCCACTATAACCAGGAATCAGGTTGTGAGGTCATGATGACTCTGCTTTCCACCCTGTGTCCTGCAAAGGGAATGGTCCGTGTCCCTCTGCAGTCTGGTGAAGTGGGATGACATGTCGCCTTCCAGCAGACCTGCTCAAGCAGGCCTGAGATTGATCCACTCCCTGCCTACACCCTGATACATTCACATCCTGCTTCTTACAGGCTACAAGGTAGGTATGCATGAAGAGGGAGAAATTATGACCAGAGCCAAAACAGGGATATTACATTTCACTCACAAATATCTGAAATATTAGTAAAAGCTTAGTGTAGTAATTGACCCTAATTAACCTAGTGTATTATGATCATGGTGACAATATTCATACTATGTATGAACTGGGATTCCAACATTTGGTTTAAAAAAAAGAACAGAGGGAGAGAGAAGCACAAAACTAGTTGCATAACCCAAAGCCAAAGCTGTGCATCCCAGACTTATTCAGGGAGCCACCACATTTCCTAGGATACAAGACAGAACTGGAGAAAGGAACTCAATGCTTTTACCTAGCTAATTGAAGACTTAAAGTTAAGTGAAATAGGAGAAAATTTTCAAGCAACTTGGTGCATGGGTTTCTCTCTGCACAGTGGGTGAGGTAGTTTTGAACACATAGTATCTATCAACACATAGTATCAGCACTGCCACTAGAAGACAAATGTATTTTTCTGGACATTTTAAAAATGTTTAGGAAACCCTGTAACCCTAAATTGAACATTGTATTTGAGCAGCACCAATTTTTGCCTCATCATGTTGTAACAAATGGAATTGACACATATACAGCCAAACAGAGACAGAATGAGCAGCAGCAGTCTGAGATTACCAAAAATGATATGCTTAGAGACAAAATTGTTTTCCATGTGACTGACAAGAGGCTGGGAGAGAGGTTATTAAGGGAAATGGATTTGTGCTTGCAAAAAGGCATGAGACGTCTGCCAGGTCTTGGAAGCCATGCACTGCGAGAAGCGATAATGTCTGGGCAAAGTATTGAAAGGTCTATATAATAATACTGTCAAAAGAAGCAGCATGAAAAGTGGCAGATATAGAGCTCAGCCATGAACAAGACATGCAAATCAGCAATAAAGACAGAGATGGCACTGGCCTCCCTGCTACTGAAAATCATGCTGCATGGACAGCACAGGAGATCCTAAGGCCAGAGCTTTCTTCCCCCAATGAAAACCTTTTCCAAATATCACGAGAACCAAATGTCTCTTTCAAGCTATGCCTGCCAAAAGTGGAAGAGGATGTCTCTGCTCTGGGGGCATTTTCAGGTGCTGGAATTGATAAAAATGTCTGAATCTTACCTTGTTTAGAATCCAGGCTTATTTACCTAAGTAATAGAGAAAGGGCAAGAGTGTAGGAATTTCTTCAATATCACCAAGTATCCTGTCATCCTCCCTGATGTGCCTGCTCCTGCACATCCCAAACCCTTTCTTAATCCTCCTCCCTTGGTTCTGCAGTCAATTAACAGGCTGTAATTGTGATGGACTGTGAAAACACCATTTTCAGTGGTGTATTCAAAACCTGTGTCTGTAAATTGACTGGTACATGAGCATGAGAATCAAGTGTGTTTTTAAAACTGTAATCTCTAATGAATTAATTTTCTCTATCTTAAAACGTAATCAGTCCCAGACCTTCCTCTGGCAAGTGGTGGATACTTATTTTAATATGTATTTGAACTCTGAACAAAATTTTTATTTTAAGGGGGATTTTTTCATTCTTATTGTTAGTTGTTCCCAATGTACAACTGATGCTTCTCCCCAGAATCTGTTAGGTTTGTCTGATATATCTGTGCCTTATATGAAAGCAGTTCAGGAAGCTACAGCCTGAACTATGGCAAATGGTTATTGCTTAAATGCATTTAAGATTTTCTACATCAAGCTGAACAGATATAAATTAACCTGGAAAGTGCTACGTTTAGTAAGTCTATTACACATTGTTGTTAAGGAGCAAAATGAAATATAAAATGTAAACTTCTGCACTCCACATTGTACATAGCTACCACAGAGTTTTCCAAGAAGCTGTTCAAAATTAAACAAGCAGTAGGCAATGAGGCATTATTTGCTACCTGTAGGGCAGATGGCAGTCGTCTAGTTTAATCATCACCATGAGGCTGGGACAGCTTTCCTAGCCAGCATCTCCACTTCAAAAACATTTCTTCTGGAACCTACCCATTTCAGCTAAAAGCTCCAGCTGAGAAAGAAGTCATCATTCTGGGTAAGATGTTTCCAGAGAAGCACATGAGAATGGTGTGATGCTGCAGAGCACCTAGATGGGATCAGAGAGAGTGACTGCGAGCTGTTCCATTTTTCCACCCAGAAAGGATAGGCACTACAGGTACAGGCTGCCTTGATGAGGTTCTTGCCCTGTTCTTCTGCCTGTAGCTAACAAAACAGACCCTTCATCCTTGCAAGGAACATTCTCTCTGCAAGACTGATCATAACATCTTGGATGTCCCTGGGATAGAGAGAACTACCCTGGGCCACTCACTCATCTGTGGTGTCTGCTGCCTCTGCTTTGTGGATGAGCCAAGGCTCAACCCTTGCTACAGCTCTGAACATGGTCTTAGGATGTCTTAGTCCTGAACAGGACTTGTAGAGGCCAGGATCTCTTGTGTGAATCTGGACATCTAAATCATGGCTGAGACATGCGCTCATTAAATGATTCATTGAATCTAAGCAGACTTCTTCAGACTATGAAGGCATCAGTCTCACTCTCTCTCTTTCTCTATACAGATGCAAACACACAAATATGAAAATTATGCTGTTGCTACAACTGCTCGATCCTTCAGGTTCCTCTTGTAAGAAAAATGTTCTTTGCCTTTTATCCACCTGCTTTCTTGGCACCTGAACTGCCGAAAATGAAGTCTTTTCCTTTGTCCAATATGACAGTGTCCCTCCCAGCCTGGTAATCACAATACATTTGCATCAGTGCTAGAAATATGTCTACTCTGCAGGTGTATTCAGCAAAGATGTAACAGATACTGCACTCTCTTTAATATGACCTTAGCTTTCCATAAACTAAACTATTTCTCTTCCTCTGCTGCAACAGAAAAGATGCTTTCTTAACCATCTCTTGATACATATCTAGCAAACAATGATCAATATCTGGTGTCTTGAGAAAAATCCATTCTCAAAAGTTTTAGTGTCTGAATTTGTCTCCTGCTAGACACTTTGTACGATGTAGAGACATATTTGCAAGGAAACAGTAAACTATTGAGTAGCTGGAGAGTGTATGAAGTAACTGAAGTGATTAAAATTATATAGCACTTAGGAATTTTTAGAGAAGCCTCTCTGCTGGGAGGCAGCACATGTCAAAGTTTTATAGGATGAATTTGTAAAGGAAAGTAAGTCAAAGATATGAAGTTTGCATAATACCATATAACTAATTTTATTTCTGCCAGGATACTAGTATATTTCTCATACAGTAGCAACACTACTCACAAATCACAACTCAAAACTATTATGCCTGGTTTCCCTGAACTGATGCTAAACAAAGTAAAAAAGCACAGAGAAACTAAAGCCAGGAAAGCTACAGATATATTCCAGAGAAGTTTGTACATCAAAAATTCAAGAATAAAAATGTTCCTTGGAGGGTTGTACCCTGCTTCCACACTAAGGCGAACTTAAGCCTATACATAACAGCATCTCCTGGGAAGTTTCACAATAACTGTAAATCCTCTTCTGTAAACTAATGGGCTGACTGCTGAATTTACTGCAGACTCCAGAGACGTTGTAATCCTTCACAATGTATCTAGAACATGCCTCATATAAAAACATAAGGGCCAAGGACCAGGCTTGCACCAGCCTTCCTCCAGAGTTTCTTTCTTCTTCCCTGCAGTTACAGAGAACAGACCCTCAGTGATATGCAGAATAGCCTCTCATTCATATCCACACTCTATCCTCTACAGACTGCAGCACTCATGTATCCTGTCTTGCCACTTTCTTTTGGAGCCAAGAGCAAACAGGGACATGGCTTCCTTAGTAACACCTTCTCAGTGTCATGTGCTCAGTGCAGTAAGTGACATGTACCAGATACCACTGGAAAAGCATGCACAGCCATCATCTGCAAGCAGGGATCTCCAAAGAGCTGTTTGACAGGGAGACCTGTGATGCTGGATGTGCTGGGCAAAGATATTCCCAGCACTGCTGCCTACTGTAATCTGCCATGCTGTTAGCAGGAGATGACAGTAGTCGTGTCTCAGGCTCAGTTTGCCCTTCTGCATATTGAACTGCCCTGGAGGGTAGACTGGTGCTAAAAGATACCATCCTGCACTGGAGTGGGGGAGGCAGTAACTGCTGACAGCTGGCAGCTCTCAGAGCAGTGAGATCTGAACACAGGTTTGCTGTGTCATTATAATTCTCAGCCCAGGAGCAGACACATGTGAAACATGTACCATACCATGTTCTTGCTACCAGGGCAGAGATGAAACTCGGTGAAGTAACAGAACTTTTCAACTGGATTGGGGCTGTATGCCAGATGATAAAGACAAGCTGAGGCTTGTGCCAACATTTACGCTCAGTTTCATAGGTGCTTTATGTTTATCTCATTGTGACGTCCCACTCTTAAAGGGAAGGAAACATATGAGATTCATAAATGTTTGTGTACAAAAGTAATGACAAAACTCAGGGGAACAACACAAGCTTTCAGAGTTCTATCATTAAATTACACTCTTGGCATGGAAATTTGTATAAGTTAGTCCCTGATATCATGTATGAACATGTGACAGTGGATTTGGGATAAAGGAGTAGAGTGAAAGGAAAAGAGAAAGAGACATGAATTAAAGGGGAGAGAGAGTGAAAGGTAAAGAGAAAGAGAGATCACCAGTCCTGGCTCCAGTGGCAAACCAGTGGAGTGTCCTGGGTGTGCCTATACACCTGGGCTTGGTGGGGTTATGTATTATTTCCCTACCCTTTCCACTTTCTATGCAAATTTGTTATTATGCAGAGTCGCTTCCTCTAGACTTTTGTGGGAAAAGGTTGCAGGGCTTCAGGTGCCCAGGGCTTCAGGTGCCCATGGCACAAGGTGGTCCATGCCCACTTCTCAGCCTCATCCCTGCACATGTGCTATGTTGTGCTCATCTCCAGGAGCCAGAGCAAGGACATTTGTCCCAGAAGTGTGCTGCCCTATCTCTTTATGGCCTCTTCTTCAGCCACATCCTGTTCTTTCTCAGTGTATTATTACCAACAATTCTTGGCTGTTATTACCAACAATGCATTGCTGGCTCCACAGCTATCTGGCTGTTGGTGTTTGAGACACACACATTAGCCCTCTTGTCTCCTACGCTCAGAAGTTAGCATTTTTCTTGCCCTTCTGGCAGCAGAACAGAGCAGTATGTGTTCTTAGTTATGTAGCCCTGAAATAAGTTCTTCACTCAACAGCACAGCCTTAAAAGGGGGCATAATCTGGAACAAGCTGAAGTGAAGGCCCTGGGTGACAAACATGCCCTGGTCAGCTTCACCGTGGTTTTTTTTTTTAATCTCCCACTCTGAAACAAATCAGCCATTCTATGAACAGGAATTAAATTAAAGGCTGTTTGCATGGCTGTTCACCTGTTGCCTCAGTTTGCTTTGGTTCCAGATGTGCTCCTTCCAAATTAGCAAAGATTTATCAAACAGAAGTTTGTTGAGCTCCAGCAGAGTGACTGCCCTGTCCTGGCTGGGAATCCCCCAGTCCTGCCCCCCTGTGCAGGTCAAGCTGGCTGCAGACAGCCTGCTGCTTTTATTACTCTGTTACCATGAAGAAATCTGACAGGGAAAGAAAAGCACCTGACTGCACTTCGTAACTCATTCAGCTAAAACTGGTAATGGATTTATAACAAGTAATTTAACCTTTCTCTTTTTTTAATTTTTTTTTTTAATTACTTGTCCATTTAATTACTATTGGAGCTGAAGGAGTCATTTGGCTTCTTATTATGCTTTTCCTGTGTAAATACTTCAAACACTTTACATTACAAAAATAAACAAATGTCTCCACCTGTTCTCTTCTCCCATCCAGATTCTAAATTCTGGTCCAAAGAGTACCCTTCAGTTCCCTTTTTTTGATTCTAATATATTTCTTCTCTGTTTGTCATATCATCAGTATTTTTATGAACAGAAGGACTGTTGCCAGCAAGGAGAGCCAACACTGATTAGTCCAGAATCTTGTTCAGGCAGCTACCAGCAGAATAACAAAAGCACACCCTGGAAAGGCAATAACAAAATTATTAATTGCACAAGTTTCATCCTTGCCCTCAAACTTCCATGTGCTGTAACCAGCAGGTTAGGTATTCTTCAGTTCATTCCAAAGGTCCAGAAAAGAAAGGATTATTTTCCTTATGGAGAAGTTTACTGGGAAATTGAGCCTCCCCATACTTGCCATTGCAACTGCAGGAGCACAGCAGATGCAGTGATGTGGGAGTCATGGAAACATTTAGGTTGGTAAAGATCTCTGAGATACAGAGGTAGCCCTGAGCAGTTTTCCTCTTTCTGCTGTGGAAAGCTGTGTGCTCTATCCCATTCCCACTAGGGTAAAGGGCACCCAAACCCCTCTCTGCATCAATGGTGGAGATTGTCAGACCTACTGGGCGCATTCACTCATCTCCTGACAGGCAGTTGGTTCAGCAAAACCTAGCTTGAGGCAGCCAAATTCCGCTCCATGCCTCAGCTGTGGCTCTGGTCAGGGTTGCAGCATCCAGAGATCAGTGGGCTTAATGGGACAGTTAGCCATCCCACTCAGCTTCCCAGCATCCCAGGTGTGTGGGAGAAGCCCATGCCTCTCCCATCAGCAGAGCCCCAAAGCAATTTGCAGCTGATTACTTTGTTCCACCCCTGTTGGTGTACTGCTGACAGCTGACACATGGAAGATACAGATGACTTGAGAAATCAGCTTCCCTCCTGACTCACATGGAGGAAAGGTGCCATAGTGACAGCCAGTTGCAGATATGAGAGAAACTCAAAATTAAAAATAAATAAATAAATACACCCCAGCACCGCAGGGTGATATTCTAATGATATGAAATGGATGTGTCAAAAATAGAATACACCCACTTAAAATGAATATCTTTTAAAGAAATGAATGTTCTTTGCAGAAGATGAAAGGCTGCACAGTGTAACACATGGGAAGGCAAATAAATGAGTAATGGTTCCAGGGAAGGTAACCACTCCAATGTGAAGAGCATTTCCAGTTCCCTGCACTGCAGCTGTACAACTTCTTAGTACAGAGCACATGTATTATGCACGTTTAATTTCTTTGCTAAGCTGCAACGAAGACCAAATCTTTGAAGCCTGATTATGACGAGCAGCACCTGGTCACTCAGACCCAGAACCACACTGAGTCTACAAGAGCAGCTCTGTAAGCAAGTGCCGTGTCTAGACATCCACAATTCCTCATGAAACTGGACAAATGAGTGAAGCTTGGGCAACAAAATTTAGATCTTCAAGTTAAGAGGCATAAGCTGTTGTCTGATTTGAACAGGTACCACCAGCCAGCACTTAGACCTAAGCCACATCAGCAAACTATATGCTGAAAAAGAGACAAAAGAATATTCAGGACAAACAACAGACAAAATTACACATAAGCTCCTATTGCAACATGATATTCAACAAGTAAATGGGTTTCCATATGTATGAATGAGGGAACAAGATTTAGCACTGAGGTCATTCCAGCTTTCTAAACAGAACAGATGAGTTCAATGTCAGAATCCCATAAATTGTTCGCTTGTCTATGCTTTTAAGGGAAGCTAAAAATAGATTTCCTTATACTTGCAAAGAGATGTTAAAAAAAAAAATTGAAGAGACTTTCATGAGAGAAGAAATTGTGGTTTCAGGACAGCCTTATTGTATAAGTGATTCAAGGAGCCTGAGCTATCCAAAAAAAAAAAAAAAAAAAAAAAAAAAAAAAAAAAAAAAATCAGAAGATAGAGGGGTGACTTGATTACAGAGTACAGCCAGATTCACTGAAAGAATATCACAAATATTAAAGGGATTTTTGAAATGGATAAAAAAGCCATGCATAAACTCACTGTCTGGAAGTTAATGCCAGACAAATTAGAAACAAGGAACAACTTGTTACAGCAAGGATGATTAACCATTAGGACAAGCCGTTTCTGAAAGCAGTAGATTCTTCTTTTCTGCTCAAATTCAGAAAGAATATCTTCTTGGCAGGGAAGCTTATTCCACAAGGTTATGGTCCTATATACAGCAGTAATAGACGAAAGCACATCATCTCTATTGCAGCAGTTTGGGCTGGATGTCTTTTCTGGCCTTCATATCTGTCTTTCTCTGGAATGAAGTAAAAAATACCTGACCCAAAAATTATTGCAAATACCCTCTTGAAGGTAAGGGTCAGACTTGTGAGGTACTTCCAATCTCACGATGGCCCTTAATCTGTCTATTGATGATAATCCAGAACACTAAAAACATATCTCCAATCTCAAAATAATTTCCTTTTTTATTACTAAAGAAATTCAATTGGATCAACATGAAATCAAAGCCATTGTTAGCTAGAGTGGGTGTCCTCTTCTAAGCACTTCTCTAGTGAAGAGTGGAAAAACTGCAACAAAAAATGTATATCTTTTAGACAGAATCAATAATTTTCTGTGACAGGAATCCTACAAACAAAAGATTAGAAAATGTTGTACATTTGTAGCCACACAAGGGATTAACTTGTCTACTATCTGCTGCATTTAAAGCAGTTTATATAAGGATTGATAAGAAATTAAGTCAAACCTGGCATCTAAATTAACTCAGTTCTTGACAATGGTGTACACTATAGTATATTCCCTATCCAGCTTGAGGCTCACATTAGCCAAGTGTCTGCTTCTTAAATGCACATTGGTTTCATATCAACCAACAATACCTCAGCAGTTACAGCAATACAAAGGGAGAACTTCTTGTAGCAGCAAAGTCACCTAAGCAGATTATTTTCTTGATCATACAAAAGCTTCTGCAGTGAAAATAATGGAGTAGCCATCCCCAGATTCTGAAAGGAACAGCATTTTTTCCTGGGAAATCCTAATACTGTAGCTGTGCTGGATGCCCTTCACAAGAGCACAAGTGTGTTGTGCGAGCATACAAAGCAACTCTTCCTGCTCCCACAGCCTACCAAGGGTGGCACCTAAATGCAGTGACAGGGCAGTTTCTCGTGGCAGGGCAGTCAGCAACAATTACTGACCATATTGCACCCCTGCTTTTTCCTCGTTTGCAATGCTCTATGGTGCCTTCGGTTTGGTAATCCTGCCCCATAGCCAGCAAACCTCTTCGGGATTAGCACACTGCACCTGTTGAAAGGATTGCTGTGAGATGGTCTGCAGTGCCCAAAAAACTCTCTGCAACTGACCATCTGAGCACAAAATTGGAAGGAAACTTGTTACTCCTGAATCATGCCTCTTTGTTTGTCTGGACAAGAGTAACTTAATTTCTGGCAATCCAGTGTACATGTTTCTGTGGAAACGGACCAGCAGAATGCACACTCGTAGCCACTGGTTTGCTCCAGTCTCCATGGAAACAATCATTGCATGGGAGAAAAAAACTAATGATTGCAAACTAATGACTAACTGGAAGCTTTTGTCTGCCTTAATTTTTCTTTTGTTGTTCTTATTGTCATAAAATAAAGAGGGCATATGTGATGATGTCTCAAATTCTTGGTATGATGAAGGTCAGAGGCAGAAAACATGGGATGAAGCTTCCAAGAGCTCAGGCAGCACGAGGGCACAGAGAAACATCTAGGGTGCAAATGGTGGGCTTGTATTCCGTAGAGGGAGAAGGGTAGGAGGCAAACCCACACAGCTTGTTTGTTTTCTCCAAACACAGCCCATCCCAGACTTCCAGGCTACCAGAACTAGTAAAGGCAATGCACCTCAAGAGTTTGACCATCACTTGCACGCTGATGAAGCAGCCCTTTGGTGATAAGGGTCTTGGCAGAGGGAGGACATGTCCATGTGTTAATGCTAAGGCACACATATGACTTTCCCAGTCCCTTTGGCTTCCTAAGCTTTCTTCACAGAGAAACACAGTTATTTTGCCCTTTCTTTGTTTTTTGTCTGTTTACAGAGGTTGATGAACCTCACAACATGACTCCCAAACAACTGCCTCACTTTCTATGGCACGACCTCCAAAGAAATACCATCATGCCAACATAAAAACAATCTACCCTGTTAAAATCAGCTGAGGATTTTCACAAGGTCTTCATGTGACCCAAAGTTTTTATATGTTTCTCCCTTTTCTTCTGAGGACCTTCACAGTGACCTTCTGCAATTGCTTTTGCTCACTCTGTTTTCTTCCATCCCTAGGTTCACTAGCATCTTTGGTTCGCATATATTTTCACAAGAAAAACTCGCACAGGCACCTTTTATTTCTGTCAGTAACAACTGTTCAGGGTTGTTGGTTATTTTTTCACCTTATTTGGCCTTCTACAGCCAATCTCATCTCCCTCTTCCTTCTGATAACACAGACAAAGTTATCCCATGAAGCAGTCATGCACTGTGCTGGACAAAGCCTGCACTGCACTGACATGACTCTCCACTGTGACGCACCAAACACACGTCACCATGTCCTCAGCACGCCAAAGTCCATCCAGTTCCTGTTATTGCGGGTACAATGGCAGCAGGCTTTAACCAGCATATCCTTATGCAAAAGGATTGGAAATGGTGTTGATGTCCCAAAAAAAGGGAACTGACAGTCAGAACAAGATGAAATGCAACTGGGGAAGATTGGCAGTATGGTGAGGGATCTGTAGCCTAATAGAGAGGAAATCTTGCACCCACACAGGTGTACACACAGAGGCTGGTTAAACACTGGACAGCTGTGACTCATGTCCTAAATCCTTTACTTATTTTGATCTGTAAAAGTTAAGCCCAGGAAGAATTCTTCCAGGAATACCCCTTCCCCCAGTTCCCCCATTTGTTCCTTTGCCTTCCAGACAACGGATTATGCATAGCTATGGTGTGGTTAGTGTGACTGCTTCTTCCTCTGGTAGCTATTTAAGAGCAGCAATCCCACAAAGTGCTCCACTGCCTATTCCTGTTACACAGTTTTGTAGTGAAACATTCTCTCCTGAAAGGTGTACACACTTCCCTCATCAGGGGCAAAGACTTTTTGTGTTCAAGCAGAATTAACTAAGGGTATTCAGGTGATGCTTTCACATCCCCATAACAATCCTGTGAGCAAGGGCGTCTTTCTGATCAGGCAATCTATATAAATAAAACTCACTGCTAATAATTACCTGACTAAAAATGCATGGCAGGAAATAATTGGCCCATTTCTATGAGGCACTTAAATTGTCTTTGGCACTTTAGACTAGCAAAATGAAAGGTCTTAACATTCATACTGCTTCTTAATTGTTCCATAAGTGGCAGAAAATCAGACCAAGCCAATTTTCAATGGGATTTAGGGACTTAGGGCAGGAAGATATCTAGTGTTCCCCCCAGACTATGCTAGATTGCAATTTTTTTTTTTTTTTTTGTGCTGCTGTGATGCCCAGGAGCTCAAAAGCTAAATAGTGACACGCATTCTTATTTCTGTTTGCACCTCATCCCAGTGTAGTGCTCTTTTCTTTTGAGAGTTCTTGTTCTGATTGGTAGTTATGAGACAGAAATGAGACAATACTGGTGCAAAAAGTTTGCTAACAGAGGGAAGAAAAGCAAGAGGAACAATAAAATTTCACGTCAGGAATACGGTCTTTCAGGGCATGGCTGATTTTATCTTTTGGATAAAAACATGTTCTGAGCATCTGGATTGGAAAGCCAAGGAAAAAATAACAGAAGTAGCTTTAAGTATTCACTTACAATGAAATGCTGTAATACTGATTTTTTTTTCACTCCTTTTAATAGACTAGAAGGTACACTAGTCTCATATTAGCTGTCATAAAAGCAAAGCAGAATATTCAGAGTTCAGTATTTGAATGGGTACAAATTCTGGGAATGCCAGCAGTATTGTAGTCATAAAAACAAAGACCTAACAAATACTTCACAAGACTTTCAGATTGTTCCTGTTAATCTTTACAGGACCATCCTTTCCACTTAAGATGGAAGAGATCCCTACCATATATCCCTACCAGGTAGAGAAACTGTCCCTCCTTCTCGTAAACACATCCAGAGTTACAAAGAAGCTCATTCAAGAAAAGGTTAAAAATGTTCTGCTATGAAGACCAGATTCAGACAGAGACCCTGTAATATCCAAATCAATGTTAATGCAAAATAAAGATCAAGTATGTTAACACATAATAAATATTTACAGAACAGATGGGAAAGGTGAAATGAGAATGTTAAGAAGAATTAATACGTGGCTGCTGAGAGCCAAAGATACTGAGCAATTGATTATCTAGCTAAAGCTGCTTTCTTTTACTATATAAAAGGATCAGAAATACAGAGAATGTCATAAATCCCTATTCACAGACTTCAGGTTAGCTGTTACATCCTGGCATTACATGCCACAAAGTTGAAGTGGATTGGGACAAGAGATCTACAGGATGACAGTATCTGCAAGGTTGTAACTCTACATGTTGATATTTCCTCTTAAGGTATGAGTATTCTTTTTATAAGTGACAAGTGAACTGTGATAGTGACAAGGTTTAAACAGCATATGGAAATTTATCTCCAAATCACGTCACATCAGAGGTTTGGCAAGTCACTCCTCTCTCAAAAGTAAAATCTATGAAAACACAATCTGCATAACACTGGCAATGTCAGAGTTTTGCTTTCTCTTTTACCCTGACTGAACACAGATAATGAAAGACACTCAGGTGGAAAATTCACATGACCCACGTTCTGCACTGCCTGCAAAACTGTGTTCAAATCTCACATTTCTAATGTAGCTGTCGATCAGAGGGGAGCTGGGATGTTGTGAGGAGTCTGGACTACACAAGTACCTCGATGAATTCTACCTCATTTTCTTTTCATGTTGCCTGCAGAATCATTTTACTCAGGTCCACACAGTAGAAATCGGCATGTCTGCTCCTTTCAGCAGCTGTGTACTTCCCAGGTGGATAACTACCAATCCTCTCCAGAATGCAGGGGGAAACACAGGCAAGAGCATGGAAAGTATTGTAGTCCAGGCACAGGCTGATGTATGACACTCAAGGAAGGGAGAAAGTGACCCAAGTCAGACCCAAGTCTGACTTCTGCAAGAATCTTGAAACTCTGCCTTCAGCAAGGTCATCTTTTGGCATCCTCAGTTGCGCCAGCTATCCAGATCCCTCTGACATGTGAAAACATGACCATGAAGCCCTCATGATCACTGTGGGATTGAAAGCAAAATAGAAGATATAAATCACAGTCCTCAACCTAGCCTCTAAAATGGCTATGCCTCCTTATGCCTCTGCAAAAGCATGTGTAATATGTTCAGTTCCAAAGTCAGACATAAGTGATATGCAAGTGATTGCCATGACTCAGCCTGAATGCTTGATTATGGAATTTGCTTCCTTCTACATACCGTCCCAAGCCACTGGAACAAGCACCCTTTCTTTTTTATGGTTCCCACTTCCACTGCAGTTTCACCCCAGTTTCAAATTTCCCTCTAGCACACAGAAAACAGAGTGAAAATGAATGGCCATAGCTACCATAAGAAATATTTGTACTCATGTATCCAGTTACCAAGTAACTTTTTTGTTAAGTCTTGTGTGAACTGCACAGCTCTTTACATGTAAGACTAAAACAATATTTTCACAATAGCTGCCACATTTATACCTGTTGGAAACACTTAAATCTGATCAGAGGGCAGGAGTTATAATTACAGTCTGTAGGTAATTTTAATCTTCTATTCCTACACTTTCAACGTACATAATTTCTATTTATCTGAGCCTGATTGCTTCAAATCTCTTAATTATGATTTCCCAAACAGAATGAAAGACATTTTGTTCCTCTTTACCTTTCTCCTCCCACCACTGTGAGAGCCAGTATCCCTCCTATGTCCTTGAGACTTCCTGCCTTGCCTACAGCTAATGAGGGTGGTAATTCCATGTTTTTGTCCTTTTCTGGGCAGGGACCCAATAACCTGCCATGCTACCCTTAGCCCTTCTTCCAAGCTCAAACCTTCCCCTCCAGTACTACTTGCACCCTTTCACTTTTGCATGCTAGGCTCCCCACAACATCTCACCCTCCCCAAACTTGGAGCAGCTGTCTTTTTGCCTTTGGACATCCCTTGAACACAGCTGAAAATGGGTGATACACTTCAGGATACAAGCAGAGAAGAGCAGCAATGTCTTAATCAGTTACAGAGGGGGATGGATTTTGAATTCTGGCAGATTTGTGGACCCCTGGCCATCGAATTCATCCTGAGGAAGCTATGAAAACACCCCCTAAACTTCACAGTTTGCAATAATATTATTCAGGCTGGCTGTACTGGCCTAACCCAGTTCCCATCAAACTCAGGCAGGGATGAGCTTATGCAGCATGATGCAGAAGCTTATGTAGAAATCTGACAAAACAGAAGTAGATAGGACACCTTAGTTTGCTGCTTCACATTGGGTAATCCATCTTTACTTTTTGGTTAGGTTAGTTGTCCTAAAATAGAGGCTATATTAACACACCTTCATAACACTTCTGGACCTGAGATAACATCAATGTCTCTTCATTGCACAGGGTAGGCAAACTCCAAAATACTTCCAACTTTCCATGAAGAGACACAGGCATATTAAAAGGACACTGGTCTGGTGAACAAATGTTAGATGAAGGAGATAAAAGAGAGATGGAAGGCACAGAGATGTGATCTATGATCATTATTCAGCTGATACCGAATATCTCCCATGTAATCACTGCTTTCCAGCACAGTCTACATAAAACATGCAACTTACAATATCAATGGCCTGCACACATGTTAATGGAAACTCTTGATCTGGCTACACAAAATGTGTTTTTGTCCAAAAGACAACTTGCTCTGGTGTACCTCTACTGAGTCAGGAAGAATAACACGCTTCCCATACCTTAAAAACACCATGGGTCTAAAACTCATCAGGGACCCATGAGCAGAGAGGCTGAATTCTGTACCCATGGGTGGAGGAGAGGCTGAATAGTGGTATCTAACATGACAAGAACTCACTCAAAGGTCCTCATGGTGCCAGCTACTGCCTCTGAGATCCTGATTCATATTCTTGACAAACTATGTATTTGCACAGAGCAGCTGGTACCATTACCATGAACAACAGCCCAGCATTCATGCTTGACAGTCTGCCTGGCTGTGTTGCTGTTATTTACCAACCAGAGATACAGCTGCAAGGCACTTTAATCTCCACCTGAAAAGTAACAGCAAAACACTGACTTACCTACTTCCGGCTTGCAAGGAAAGTTGTTGCCCTTGTGGGAAGCAACTATATAGAATTGCCTTTCCATGTTTCTCTTGCTGTGGTAGAAAAGGTTGTTTTGCACATTGTTTGGACTGTATCTTTCTAAAACCTCACCACAATGAAAATGTTTTTATGCTCTCTTTTTTGCAATCCCTACCATTACTTGTTTCCTGATATTCTTTCTCTTTACCATGTTGAAGTGCTTCTAAGATCATAAAGCCCCATGTTTCATTGTCCTCATTTGTAAAACATCATGTTGTTGTCCCATGGACAGCATCAGATTCAGGTATTGTTTTCAGTAAATACAAGGACTGTTTGGAGAATTACTTCTGATTTGGGTGTAACAACTGGAACGGGCAGAAGATCTCCCTTCCTTCTCTATCTTTTTCCAGGCTAAGATGTAAAGGGAATTTTGCTGTAGGAGAAACATCAGAAAAGACTTCTCCATCCCTGATCAAACTAGTCTTCACACCCGTCACACTCCTTTCACTGATGGCTGACATATATTTGAAAAGAGAGGATTGAGTATGCTGATATTACCAAACCACTCAAAACATTACAAAATTTTTGCACCTCTATTTCTGTCTCAGGGTTACAACTGTGAGATTTTTTCAGGATTTTATGCCTAATAAAACGTTGCTGTCTCTCACCAGATTCTGTCACTTTAAATTACTCAGGAAGACTAGAAAATGTGTCTTATCTTTCTTCAAAAAGTCACTAAAAATCACTTAGTTCATGTTTAAAATAAGCTTTCTTTTGCTCACCCTCCCTCCCACAGACAGCAGAAGAGAAGGATCTCCATGTGTCTTTCCAAAACCCTCACACTGCTAAATTACTATCATTTCTGATCCTCAAGGTCTCATCCTTGCATGAATATGAACAATGCCCCTGTCAGCAGCCAGCATTCAGGTAAAATGTGCTGCTTGCCAGCAGCCCTGCCTGGAATACTCCAGCATGACTCTGATTCCAGCAAGTCAGGGAAGACATCCATGTATCAGTGGGACGTATGGCTCAGATCAGGCTGTCAAACAGAATTAGAGGGTGAGACAGAAGAAGGTTGTTTGGCCCTCTGTTTTGCTTTCCAGCAAAAACTGAACATTCTCATCACATAAAATAGACAAAATCCACTGTTATCCTCTTCCTCACTGTTGGTGGAATAATTAAATGGAGGTTAAGTGTTGGTCCATCTGTGCCTCCTGGTGGCTGCATACCTGTCTAATGCCACAGGCATACGTCTCTGCACGCCACTTGTTGGCACTCCTCTAACTGCATTTCATGAATTGCCATATCTGCTGCTTCCTTGTCCTTTGCCTTTTTAAAACAGAACCACAAAATCAAGAATAAGTAGGGTTTAAAAGGACCACCACTAGGGTCATGTCATCCAGCCTCCCTGATCAAGCAGGGCCATCTTATAGCATATTGGACAGGATTAAATCAAGATGGGGTTTGGATACATCCACAGAAAACTCTAAAATCTCTCCAGGCAGCCTGTTTCACAGTTTCACAGCGCTCTCTCACCAGGAAAAATAAAGAATTTTTTCCTCATATTCAAATGGAACTTTGTGTTTTGCTTACGCCCATTGCTCCTGGACCTGTTGCTGGACACCACTGGAGGTAGTCTAGTCGCCTTCTCTTGACACCCACCCTTCAGATACTCACATACATGGGGACTCAGGGAGAAGATGCCCTCTCAGCTGTCTCTCCTCTAGGCTGAACCAGCCCAGCTCCCTCAGATGTTCTTCATAAGAGAGATCCTCCAGTCCTCTCATCATTTTCCTTGTCCTGTATTAGACCCTCTTCAATAGTTCCTCGTCTCTCTTGTCCTGAGGAGCCCAGAATTGGGCTCTCCAGATGTGCCTCATCAGGGCTGAGCAGAGGGACACCTCCCTCAACCTGCTGGCAATGCTCTTCCTAATGCACCCCAGGATCCCACTGGCCTTCTTGGCCTCCAGGACACACTGCTGGCTCATGGACATATTGTTGTCTACCAGGACCACAGGTCCTTCTCCTCAGAGCTCCCTTCCAGCAGTTCACCCCCACTGTGCTGGTGCCTGAGGTTGTTCCTCCCCAGGTGCCTGATGAATTTCAGTTCTTTTCCCATCCCTCCAGCCCATCAAATCCTTCTGAAGGGCTACACATCCCTCTGAGGTATTGGCCAATCCTCCAGCTTTGTGTCATAAGGCAACTTGGTGAGAAGGCATCTTCCCATTCCTCCAAGTCACCAGTGAATAAATTAAATATAATTGGGACCAGGATTGATCCTTGTGAGACCCGACCAGTGACAAGCCTCCAACCTGACCCTGTGCCATTGATGATGAACCTCTGGGAACTGCCATTCAGCCAATTCTCAATCCACCTCAATTACCTTCCCAGTTATCAAAAATCTACAGCCCATTTGGACTATTCCCCTGCTCCAGTTTTCAGGAGGTCACAGTCATGCTTTGCTTTATCCTGTTTCTGTCATGCCTGTCCCTGAAATGCCACACATGATCACTTTTCATCCCATTAGCACTTGTAGCCAATACTGTATCCCCCAACAAATACTTAACATGACTAAAAAATGTCAAGACCCAGAACCTGCTGAGTCTCTCAGTTCACTGCAAACATATTAGGAAAAAATTCTTCACCAGAAGTTTGTCAAAAGGCTCTGGAAAAGCCTAACCAGGGAAGTGTTGAGTCACTATCCCCAAAGGTGCAGATGTGGCACTCAGCAATGTGGTTTAGTGGAATATTTGTCAGCAGTATGTCAATGATTGGACTCAAAAATCTTACAGTACTTTTTCAACCTATATGATTCTATCATTCTGTGAGTCTATCATTCTGTGATCTATGTCACAGAGATAATGCCCTGAAATGGTCATTAGCTTGTACATGAATAACAGCCAGCAATTATTAAATTTCAAAAGCTATTATTTCAAAAGCTGCTGGAGAGCAGTGCCATGGAAAAGGACCAGGTGGTCCTGGTCGATGACAATTTTAACAGGAGTCAGCAGTGCCCTGGCAGCCAGGAGGGTGCCAGGGTGTATCAGTCACAACACCACCAGCCAGGCAAGGGAGGGGATTGTCCTGCTCTGCTCTGCACTGGGATGTCCTCCCCTTGTGTGCTGGGAGCAGGACTGGGTGGCACAATAAAAAAAGATATTGAACTCTTATAGAGCATCCAAAGGAGGGCAGCAAAGATGGTGTGCGGCCTTGAGTTGAAGCCTTACGAATACCAGCTGAGGCTACTTGGTCAGTTCAACTTGGAGGAGACTGAGGGGAGACCTCATTGCAGTCTACAACGCCCTTGTGAGAGGAATGCCTGGATATAATAAAAAGTTCTTCAGCCACTGGTGGTTGGGCACTGATCTGGGCTCTCCAGGAAAGTGTTTACAGCACCAAGCCTGACAGGGCTGGAGAGGTGTTTGGACACTGCTCTAAGGAACATGGTGATATTCATGGGGCTGTCCTGCCAGGGCCAGAGGATGGAGTTTGACAACTCTTGTGGGTTCCTTCCAACCCAAGATATGATGAATACTATAATTCTGTGTTTCTATGAACAGGAGGCCTGCTCAGCCATCACCATGCAGGAACATCTGGATCTCAGAAATGAAAGATGAAAGCTGTTGCACACCAAGTTGCTAGACCATCTCTCTTATTATCCAACCATATATTTTGCTCCTAGCTTTAAAGCCTGAGATTAAGAAAAACATGTTTAAGAAGGAGAGGTGTGCAGGAAGGAGGGAAAAACAACACACCTTGAAAGGAATATATGAGTAACTGAAGTATGGAGAGCAGGGATTTGATGCCATGGGTGGCATGGCCTGCAGATGGTGAGGTGGAGAGATGACTAACCATTAGGTGGGCTTTGGTAGGTGGATCCTACAGTAGCTGACATTAGAAATGAACAAGGAATTTTAGTGGGAGAGGCTGAGAAGAAAGGTTGTATTTTAGAAGTCTACAGAGGAAGAAATAAAAATACTTAGGAAAAACATGTCTTAGAAAAAACAGTTGTGATAGTAAAAGAAAATAAATCAGAAAAAACAAAAGCTAGTATTTCAGCTAACTTCATCAGACAAGAGGCTTACAGCATTAAATTAAATCAATGCCTTGTATTGTAAGCAGGGCTAATTTGCACAGGTCAAGTTCTTAGCAGAAGAAAAATACACCTTTCTTAAGGGAACAGGGTACTAGTATCATTTATAACTTCTGAATTTCTACTCTTAATGCCTTATTTGCACTCACACTTTACTGTCTGTAGATCTGTGGGTAAATTACGTAGTCAAGCTGTCTGTCATGTCTATCCTGACACTCCAGAGGTTCTTGGAAATCTCAACAAGGCTGAAATTTCTTCTTTCTTTTTCACTCTTTTTCTTGATCCATGAATGGTTGTCCTCTTTTCAGTTGCTTTCTACACATATCATGACTGGTGTTACTCGGTTATGTGTTAATATCAAATGAGAATACAATTTGAATGTGAAACTACACTTGCTGCTAGTAATTTTCATTTTCCTTAATTCATGACATTTGTATGACAGAGCATTCCAAGGACAGACTGCCTTCGTAAGGTTATGGTGTTCTTAAACAATGCAGACAGTAACACAGTGAAAAGAGGACCAAGCCCTATGGTAGAACTAACAATATCTAAACCACCTTTGACCAATATTCCTCTGGCTTGCCCATATGGGACGGCATCCAGTGAGTCAGGATCCACCACCTCCTCACGACTCCTGCTTAATGACTGTCTCAATTACAGCACATAATGATGGCAAAATTATGAAAAAAGCTTTTAACACCTAACCTGTATTTCTGTCCCTAAAATTAAACAAATTAGTGTTTGTTCTGCTTTGCTTGGCTACAAAGTACAATTGATGATCATCCTCTTCAATCTTTTGAATACTTATGAAGATTTACCAAGTCCTGTTTAACCCTCCTTTTTCTAGATCAAACTCTAGCCTTTCTTCAGAAGTCATGTTTTCTTTAAGTCATTTATCATTTTTCTCTTGCTTCTCTCCAATTTGTCTGTATCTCCTTAGAGCCCAGTATACAAATTCAAGAGTTACTGTAATACAGCCTTACCAACCTCAGAATAATTGTCTTTTCTGTCTCACAGACTATGCTCTTAATAAATTCAAGGACAAAATCTGGCTTTTTCACAACAATATATTCTAAAAAACCTAGTCCAAGGCCCTGACATCTCTTCATCCTTTTCTTATTCTCTTTTTGTAGTTGAGTATTTGATTTCTCTTTCATGACTGAATTTCATCTTTCTGATTCAGCCCACTTTTCCAGTTCATTAAGAACAACCTGATGCATGCCAGAAAGAAACAAAGACACTGACATAACAGTGGTTTGGTTTGGTTTATTTTTTTACCAAAATGTGAATCTGTCCTTGAATAACAAATTCCTTACCTATGTTAGAGAAGCAAGTAGGAGAAACAATGAAATAATTTATGAAATTTTTTAAAGGTAAACATGTTTTCATTTTGCTTACCTACCACATCTAATGTCAGAGAAAGTTCAAATGTTTGTTCTGAAACTAAACAACATTTCAAAACAGCCAGTCTGAGGAAGTAGAAAAAAGAAAAGATAGGTCCTCATTGTTCTTCAATCAGAAAAGAAAGTTACAAACAAATTAAAACAGGTGCTTGTAGAAGAACATGTTGACCAACCTTATTATTATGTAATTGTCTGCTCTCATAGCTGCTTAAAACATCAAAACAAACCATGTTTCCTAAAGATCATTAATTTCATTACATCATTTGACAATGGTTATTATTTTCTGCAGTACTGCACTGTTGTGAGATGGTTGCCTTAGCAACTATCTCTTAACTCAAGCTCCTATTCCTTAATAGTAAAGTCATCATTTGACCATAAGTCTTATCAAATCAAAGTACAGTGATGTTATAAAATACGTTTTCCTGCAAGCTTATTCCAAAACCACTGAAGTTCAGAAATGGTGCTTCTTGACTAGTCCAGCATGAAGTTCATTCTCTTCCATACATTTTTTTTAATGATTTGCAGCAGCCTGAAGGATCTTTTGCTGAATAAGCCAAAGCTTACACAACATACAGTAGTTAATATCAAAACTCCATCTCCATTTACCAGGACATCAGAATTTCCAATCCATAGCAAATAAATAACTTCAGTACGTATTAACTTGCATACTTGCTTTCCCTGCATAGCCTAATCAAACAATTTTTTGGCAGCAACATAAAAGGAGTCAGGCAGATATACGTGAAAATTGAAGAACATACACTGAGTCTTCAGTGTGAATGGCAAGTGTTTGTTCTACATTTCCAATCTTGAGAATAAAAAGGAGCAGGGATATGTGGTGCCCCACATGTGACCACTTCAAATTAACCAGCACACATCAAATCTTATCTTTAATATCAAGTACTTGGAACAAGCAATTTATAACTTGAAAAGCATCTCAGGAGTGTGGCAAGTAACCACAAACAATGAAACCTAAATAAAACAATGGAATCCTTTACAAAAAATCAAATAAAAAAAAGGAGTTCCTAAAAACTGCTTGCCTAGTCTTCTTTCATCACCTGTCCTCTCTGAGAAGGCCTGACTCATTTTCCTTTGCAATAAGTCCCTTTCAGTAAATATCTATAAATAGTGAAGACAAAAATCTCAAAAAATATTTGGTTTACAAACCGATTCACATCCCTTGACTTTAGAGACTAAGTTTCTGCATAGAGGGAATAAAAGTGCATGCCAGCAAGTTATTGTAGTGCCTGCTTGGGGAATAAGAGATGAGTTATACCTTCATCAAGTTTTGCAGAGAGAGCTCGATTTGCATGTTTTGTGCTGATTTGTAGCTTGAAACTGCTGGGGCTAAGTTAATGTCCTGTGCCTATGCGGTGACTCTTCCTTAAGTAATACCACAGTGATACAGCTTCTACACTGATTTTGGCTCAGGATATAGAATGATTGATCCCTTATCTGCTTCAGAATATCATATACACTTACACTCAGAAATAAACCAGTGGCAATGTTTTTACATCTTATTCTATATGCAATTATATTTCATAAAAATATATTTTCGGTGTAGCTGGATCCCCAGTAAAAAATCTTGTCAAGCCAACATGTGTTGAGGGACTGTTTCAGGAGTTAAATAACCTCTTAGTATTTGTTTTCCTTCATTTTCAAAGGATGACCTACAGATAGCATTTTCGTATCTACAATCAATTATTGTCATCCAGCAAGACTTCTGATGCTGTCCAAGTGTCTTCTCCAGCACCTTCTTATGTAGCTAGCAGAAGTGCCCTCGCTGGGCACATGGGCTGTGTGGAAGCCCTAACTGTACTTCAGAGCATTCAGGGAAGCCATACACCCTCAGTGCAATGATGATACCAGCATGCCAGAAACAACAAAATTCCACTTGTTGATACCCTAGAGGATCATGGAACAATTTAAGTTGTATGAGAGCTCTGGGTATCTTCAATACAAACCTCTGGTTTTGAAAATCTTCACGCTTATCTTGTATTCATCAGCCTGGTACCTCTCCAAGGGCAATCCTGATTTCAGGTGGGGCTTTTTTGTTTGTTTTCTTACTGTTCAGTCAGTATTTCCCATGCTACAACTTGTTTCCATTGTTCCTCATCTTTTCACTCTGCACCTTTGAGCAGAATCTATCTTTTCCTTTTCTGTAAACTTCCAATGGGCAATTTAAGATGGGAATAAGAATCACAGAATCACAGGATCATTTCGGTTGAAAAACATTTTAAAAATCATCGAGTACAATGGTTCACCCAATACTGCCAAGACCACCATTAAAGCATGTTAGTGTTGCATCTAAACTTCTTTTAAACACCTCCAGGGACCTTCCTTAACAGCCTGTTCCAATGATTTGCAACCCTTCTGTGAAAATATACTTTTCCTAATAACCAACCTAAACCTCCCCTGATACAACTGGAGGCTGTTTCCTCTCATCCTGTCACTTGCTGTCTAGGAAAAGAGATCAGCTCCCACCTGTCTACAATCTCCTTTCAGATGGTTGTAGAGGATGATTAGGTTATGTCCAAGCCTCCTGTTCTCCAGACTAAACACCCCAAGTTCTCTCAGCCACTCCTCATCTGCTTTGTGCTCCAGATCCTTCATCAGCTCCAATGCCCTTCTCTGGACATGCTCCAGCTCTTCAACATCCTTCTTGTAATGACAGGCCCAAAACTGGTCTCAAAGTGTGACTTTACCAGAGCCAAGTACTGTGACCTGGTCATGCTGGCCACACTATTGCTGCACTGCTGGATCATGTTCAGATGGCTGACAAACAATATCCCCAAAATTGGACTCCCTCTTAGTATTCCACTTCTGGGCTAAACAAATCCATCTTCTTCCAACAGACACCTTGTTCTCCAACAAATTCCTCAACCTAATCCCTGTCTTCTGCTGGAGTCAGTATTTCATTTCCACTGAAGATACCAAAATTTTACATAATATTCCAGATAAGGCCTCAAATCTGCTGCACAGAAAGAATAAATACTTTCCTCTATACGCTGACTACAATTTTCATGATGTAACAAAATACATGGTTATCTGCAAATGCTATAAGGGAACACTTCTGCTTCTTGTTCATCTCGCTGTACATCATCAGCTTCCTTTTTTGCAAAGGTCCTTGTTATTCAGTTAGAACCCAGCCTAAGTTGTTGCTTGTCCTTATTCTGTCACAGACAGGAATTCACACTTCCCTTTGCTGAACTTCCTGAGGGCCTGTCAGTTCATTTCTCCAGATTACAAAGTTTTTGTAATAGGAACCGTACATCCAGTGTACCAACAATGTGCTTTCATTCCAAATTTGTCACGCACAAAGGATGTAAAATGCATTTCATCTGTCATCCACATCAATGATGAAAATATTGGCTCCAGCATTGACTCCAAGAGGAACACCACTCTCTCAAAACCTTAACTTATGCACTCCCATAGAGTGCATCTGCAAATGGACCCACAGCATCATTTCCCTTCACCTCCAGAAGGACAGGCAGATAGATATTAAAACTCTGAAGATGTTGTCAGCTCTTTTCAGTTCAGTGAAGGCAATCATCCCATATAACTGAAATATGCAGTGACTGAGGCTGTTTGTGTGAGATCCAAAAGCTGTCCGTGGCAAGATCTTGCTTTGGCATTGTGCTATTTCATAGGGTTAACATTTTACCTCAAGTAGATGGGTTCTCGGACAGTCCAGGCAAGGTGTTCAATTGCTGGATGCCCTCAGTCACTACAGGTGCTATTCCAAATGCCCACCGGAGTCCTTTTGGGTCTTTGAAATACCTGCTTTGGAGGTAATCTATGCCCAAAATACATGGGGCTTCTGGGCCAGTCACAATCGTATGTTTCTTCCAGTCATTTTCTGTTAGGCTTACATCAGCTTCCATCAAAGTAAAATCTTGTGAGACCCTGGTCACACCAGTGATGGAAACAGATTCTGTCCCCACATGTCTCAATGGGATCAACATGCACTGCACACCAGTGTCCACCAAAGCTCTATTTCCGAGGTTCAGATGTGCCAGGCCAACGAACCCACACCATCCAAAAAACATGTTTTTCCCTAACCTCTACCTGGCTAGAGGCAGGGCCCATCTAAGCTTGGTTATCCTTTTAACCTTGGGCTTATGTCTTGGGGGTTCCTTCAAGAGGATCAGACATGGCATCATCATCATCATACCTGGCAGTTCGGCTATGGGCAACTGGAGCTGCTTTTCTTTCGGTTGGACTTCCTCTCTGAGCTTTGCTTTCTTTCAATTCATGCACCCATTGTGCCAGAGCAGCAGTAGATTTTCCGTCCCGTCTCTTCATATTCTCTCCGCAGTCATGCAGGAAGAACCACAGCTCAGCTCGTGGGGTGTACCTTCTATCTCCATCTGGGGAGCATCTGCGTTGGGTACCAGAACCTCTAATCTGTACTGCAGAGATTTGGAGAAGGTCCTCTTTAATCTCCTCCCTGAGTTTCTGATGATTCTCCTCTATCTTGTCCTCTAATTTTTGCAGATGTGTTTCCACCGCTGCGATTCTGGCATGTGTTGGGCCATGCACAGAGTCTGCATATGCTCGGAGCTTTTTTGCCATATCCAGCACGGTCTCATTCCTGTCATCTCGCTTCATTAGGGATAAAGCAGAAGCATATTCATGTGGTCCAAGTCGGCAAGTTTTCGCCACATGACAGATGTACACGGTACCAAGTCTGGATTCCTAGTGGTTATGTCATCAGAGAAGATAATCTCAGCCACTGCCATTTCTCTCAGGCGTTGGATCCCTTGTTCTATGGTCTTCCACTGGGTTTGCTGCATATAAAGATCATCTGCACACAGGTATCTTTGTGCTACACTTTCCAGGACCCATGCCCAGAGGCTGTGAGGGTTAATCCCCCTCATCATTCCTTGGTCGATGACAGGATCATGTGACAGGGATCCCAAATGCCTCACTTCAGTGCCATCCAGGATTGTAGCCTCACCTGTAGCATCCCAAAGACGGACTAACCAACTAATTATGGATTCATCAGATCGTCAGGTGTAATCCTTCCTTAGGCCACGAAGGTCCTTCAGGGAAAAGGACTCAGTATTGGCTTCTGATCTCCTGCCAGTTGCTCTGACTTCTGATTTTAAGTCAGGAGGTGTTGAGGGTCCTTCTCCTGTATCATCATCATCATCATCATCATCATCATCCACCGGTCGATCAGTCTTGTCTGTGCACTTTCCACTTCTTGTGCTAGTAGCAACGGCCATTGGTTGAGGCTTGCTGTCAGATTTAGCTACTGGCTTCATAACTGAGGGGTTGGCTGCAGCCTGAGTGACTGGGATAGCTGTTGATTTATCTCCCTGCTCCCCTGCCTCTCTCTGCTGCCCTACAGTATCTAGCAGGGTGTGATAAGCATATGCCAGGGCCCAGCTTACTGCAATGATTTTTTCCTCCTTAGGGTCATCATGGTACTTCTCTTTCAGGTATTTCCCCACCTTGTCTGGGTTCTGAATTTGTTCATGTGGAAAGTCCCAGACTATAGGCTCAGAGAATTCCTTTAGGATTCCTTTGGAATATCCTCCCATTTCCCACACCACTCAGGATTTTTCACACCTGGGTTTACTCCTGGGTTAGGGGTCTCATCAGCTCCTCTAGCAATCTCAGCCCTCATTTTAGAGAAGCTGCAGACTGTATAGAAAAAGCTTACCAGATTAAAAACCAGGAAGGTAGTCTCTTTAACACTCAGGGGAAAGTGAACATTCTCCCATAGGAATGTAACAGATTCAGAGAAGAAGGAAAGCAAAGGCTGAAAAGCCTCATCCCCTGATCCTCCTCCTCTAACAAACTGGGTGCATAACCATAGCCATGAACCATTCATACCTGGAACAGACCCCAGCACCTTTATAACTTCTTACAAATCATTACCACCAAACCCAGCAGGATAGCTATTCTAGTCACTGCTCCTCTGCTGTAAAAGCTATGTATGAGAGACAGTACTAGAGCTATTTCTGGATAAGAAAATAAACCTAAGGACTATAGAGGTATTATAATCTCAAAAAACCCTAGGGACCAGAATTACATGCAAGCTTTCACCCCAAGAGACATTATCAGTTCAAAAACCATGACTATTAAATGCTTTGTACTAATACAGAGAAATGCCAACTGAAATTCAAGCAGAACAGTTTTTTTTCCACTCTCTCGAGCCCCACAGGTTAGGCGCCAGTTCTTGTCCTGGTTTAGGGCAAGTTTGGGAAGAAACTTCCAAAGGGGCCCCTTCAAAGAGCAAACTCCCATGGCCCCTCCCCACCCCCACGGGTTCAGGAAGGATTCCTCGGAGACAAGTGGAAAGAAACCTGTTTATTTAACAGACAGAGCACCCTCCAACACACAAGATGAACAATCACCATTCTGAAGGGATAACAAATTCAGACAGTCTCTCTTTGGGGAGTGGTCGCTCTGTTGTTGGTCTCTCCGGCACTGGGCAGGCTATTGCAGGACAGAGTGCAGACTCTCGGTGTTTCCCAGATCACAGTCCGGAACAGGCTTGAATATTTCCACAAAGGAGAGAGGAAAAGGAAAGCAGTCCGGAGGAATCTTGGACTGTCTAGTTAAACTAACTAAAGAGCTAAGCAGAAGCAAAAGGAAGCAAGCAAGCAAGCAAGGCGGCAAGCAGCAGCAAAAGCAGCAGCAAAAAGCAGCACCCTGTGTCTGTGTCCCTCCAACTATTATCTGCACACTGATAACAAAACCAAAACAAAACTTCCCTGAGCCAGTCTTGAAGAACATCTCCAGCCCAAACAGAACAGATGATTGGGGATACAAACCTCACAACATCACCCCAGGACACACATTTATCCTATGCTGATTCACACTGTTCTACATGACTGTCTAAATACAGATTGTGATCTCACATGGACCTTGTGTGTTTACCCAGTCATTATCTTTGACATGGATCTCTCCCAATGCAGGCCTCCTCCTTAAGAACAAGTCCAGTCTGAGTTCACTACCAGATTGCTTGTGCTCACAGCACAGCTGTACACAAACACACACAGACAATTGAAATTCTCTAGGAAAGGTAGCACATATTCTGTTCTTTCCCAGCTAATGAGAATTCAAACATGGGGCCCCTATAACCTTTTTCTGGTTTGAAAGTAAGACAGTGGGAGAAATGAACTCCACACAAATACCTTGAGAGGGATTTCAGGTTGAAGGTACAATTTAATTGAAAGATTACAATAAATGCAATGATACAGGAAAACTAGCTTAGAAACACAAAGTCTAAGTAAAACTGGCACCCTGTTGGTCAGGGTGGTGGCTACTGTCCAGTTGAGTAGTGGCTGCAGTCCTGTTGAAGTGATGGTTGCAGTCTTGTCAGATGTGGGGGTCCTATGGAAAGTCTGGTCCTCTTGTGGAAGTTCAGGTCCTCCTCTGCATCTGTCCTGTGGTGGTGCTGTCCCAGGTGCCCAGACTGTGCATGGTCAGATTTAGCTAGGAAGGTTCAGTGCACAGGACAACTGTTGCAAGAGATCTACTATTCACAGTTCACCAGGAATAATGAAGGTGGGACAAGGAGGGGTAGTTTAGTTACACCTCATGCTGTAACCCAGGACAGACCTCCAGCCTGTGTTCTGGTACTTAGACCCACACAAATGCACCCTGAAGAGAGAGTGAGGTGATGGAAACAAATAGGAAGAGGCTGTTATGTACCAAGGCAGGACAGGCTGTGGTGACCAAGTGCAGGATTCAGCCACACAACATCCGTGGCCAACACTGTTTTATACTCTGTGTTGCTCTTCCCACACTATCCATTCATCACACCCGGTCCTCCAGGATTCACCATAATGGATCCACACTTCCTGCTTTGGCCCTTCACTTGAACATCTCATGATAAATAACACACATTCCCACTGCCATCTTGAAAAAAAATCTCTCACACAATCCTACAACACTCAAAAATATCCTGTAGAAAGTTCTCTTTTTCCCTAGAGATATGTGGTAGTCTCATTTTTTCCCTTCTTATTTCTCCTAACTTTCTCCAAGGAGTAGTTCCTGCCCACCAACTAGTGAGCTGATATCTGAATTTCAGTATTGTCTGTTACCTCCTGCTTTTTAGGGTTTGTGTATCTAAGCATGGGTGATTAGTTTTCCCATCACTTACCTTTGATTTTATGCTGAATACCAACTGACAGGATATGTATACACAGCCTTCCACATATTCTTCCACAGGCATTTTTTTAATGACACTACAATAGGTCAGGTTACAGAAAGGAAGAGGAAAAGGAAAAAAACAGGGAGGGAACAGGTCACAGATATCAGATGTCTAGACACAATTGCTTGCACACCTGTACATGTCCTTCCAGGGCTGCAACATTTCTTTGGAGCATGCAGACAACATTTAAGGAAAGCAATACAGAAAATGCTTTCAAGCATTGACAACAGGGTTGTAGTAGCATTTATCTCATTCTTAAACATCCTTTCTCTAACCCAAGACATCACAGGGCTGTAACCTAAAACCATCAACAGTCTCAGAGCAGACATCCTTCTGAATCGGCCCTTTTATTAAATCTCCAGCCTGGATGGTCATGGGAAGGAGGGCTTAATGTTCACTGAGGTTCAGGGTCATTCAAAGAGAGGGGTAGGCACATGTCTGGATGCAGGAGCAGCATGTCCCTGTCTCAGCAAGCATGCCCAATAGGCCTAAAGCAGATAGTCTTCTCAGCTCTTACACAATTATTAGGGTGGTGTGATGGGTGCTGTGATGGAGCAGGTACTTTGTGCTCATGCTTTGATGCCCCTTCACACAGCACAAATGTGCAGCTGGAGACAGGGAAGAGCGGGGTCCCAGGCAGCCCAAGTATATTTCATAAAAAGTATATTTGAGACACATGTTGACCAGAAATCCTCTTCTTTAAAGTGATACCGACATGTGCCCTTGCTAAAGGAGACTGACTTGTTAAAGAGAAAGTGAGAAACCTCTTGGTACATGAAAAGAAAATGAAGAGCTAGAAAGAGGTCTTGCTGCTTCATTAAACAAAATTTATTAACAATTTGTTACCCAAAGTGTCCTATTTATCAGAATGAAGATTACAATACAGTGAAAAACTGTTGATACCAATTTAATGCAGATCAAGTTGGAAAAAAAGAGTAAAGAACCATAGAGAACTTTCACATATTCTTCTTACATTATAGCCATTTGTTTCAAAGTATAACTTTCTTGAAGGCATCATTAAATATTCTTCCTGGCAACGGCTATTCCGAGACAGTCTGCTGACAAAATCCAGCATCCTTCCAAAAGAAACACAACTCAAATACTGAACCTAATTCAGGTCTGCATTATTTCTTCAGCCCTTTTCAGTGCTATTGACTACATCTGCCTTAAGAAAGGTACCAATGCCTTTCTCACAAAACAATTTTAAAGGGCAGACATTTCTTTTACCTCTAACAGCATTTTAGCCATTCTGAAAATGTAGCATGATAATGCACCATCACACTATTCAGGACAAGACAGAATTGTTTCAGAGCTGGCACAAACACCTAAAAGGAGGCATTGAAACAGTTCTCCTGGTTAGTTATGACATGACTTTTATCCCAGAGTAAAAGTGCAGATACTCCACAATAAAGCTGGAAGCAAAAAAACATCTGTAAGACCATCTAAAGACAAATCACCTTGAAAATCACACTGTGGAGATTAAAACTCCATCACAAATGCAACTCTATATTTATCTTGTCAGAATAAGCTGGACTGCTACTGAGTCTTATGAAGCATGATGCAGACAGAAGCCACTCAACCCTCATGGATTCCTCTTGCATGGCACTTCCACATTTGTACTGTTCATAGAAGAGGAAACAAAGTACAAAAGTGTTTGTTGACTAAAGACCTCACAGAGAAAGAATGATGATGCTTTTCTCAAGTTACCTCTGCACAGTGGCAGCTAACATCAACAGGCTTGTACTGTCTGTTGCTAAACATGGAACTCTGTGAAGCTTTGCAGTGCTTTGGAGAGGTGTGATGGCTGTGATGTGAAAATGGTTTAAAAGAAATGCTGGGGTTTTTTTACCCATGAGGAGTTTCAGGCAACAGAATCCAACAGAAGAGAAATTATCTACAGCACTGCAACAGCTCAAGTTTCCCACTTAGAATAAAGGTGAGAAGCATTCAATGGCTATTTTTCTCTTTAAACTAATTTTGTGCTAAACTGAAGACTTTTGGAAGAGCTCAGGAGAAATGAAAAAGAAGGGAGCAGAAAAACAGTGAAAGAACCTTAAGAGAGGGCTGTGAGCCTGCTGTCTGAGCATCTCTATCCATATACATATATTTAGGGATTGCACAAATGTTTGCTTCAGCAGGGAAGAGGTACAGTCATTCCACTGTGGAAAGCATAATCATCAAGGCATGGAGAGATCATTATTTGGTAGGATGGGAGAAGTACCCAGTACATTTTCTCACAGCCATGAAGGAAATCACCAGCCTAAAATGTGGACCACCTTTAAAACCAGATGACACAACTATGGGAAAAACAACCTATGGCAGGGATATTTGGTCAAAAGCAAGTCATAAATTGACTACAGTTTGGTTTTTTTAGAAAATATCATTTCCTTTTATGCCCAGGAATTGTATACCAAGCACTGGTAAAACAGTTAAGACAGCAAGGCTGGCAGAAGACAGGTACAGGGGACCTGGCATTAATAGTCCAACCTCTTTGGAAACCAAAGATTTTTGAAATACAATACATTGAATGTACCAAACGCCAAGATCAGCATCGAGGAAAGAGTGTGTCAGATTCTTCTGGCATTGCCCTGTGCTTTTTTATTGGTTGCTGCATCACTGGTGCTCCTATGGCTATTGTTTCTGTCAGTCTGCAATAATACCTGTAGGATAAGAACAGATAAGATGGGAAGAAACTTTCCTTTTCATCTTTCACAACAAATCTGGATGCTCTACAGATCATACAACTAGGCTCTAATCTGCCAAATAGATGAAATTTTCATCCTTGATCTCCACCCATGGAATCAATCTCCCAAGGTTACGGCCGCCTTTTTTTCAGGTTGTATGGATCCCTTTTCTCCCACTGCACTGTCTTACATACCTTTGTATGCAGTCTGAGAGATCAGCACAGAGCCACAGTAAGAAACATAGATTGTACCCTGATGCAGAGAAACAGATAACATGTTTGCAATTCAGTCCTCATAGCATTTGGGTAGTGCAGAAATTTGTGTGACAAAGAGCTTGTCTCACCTCCAGGTCATCTGCTGGGATTGGCAGCCTGTGCCATGGCCACCCAGTGCCATAGCCAAGCAGAGTCACTGCTCTTACTGCAACATGATAAGCTAGGCTTCCAGCAGAACATCCAGCCTGGACAGAAAAGACAACCACCAAATAGAGACAAACTGCCTGGTTCCACCAGGAACTCACATATGGATTCTTCAGCAATACAAGGCACATAAATTCAGGGTTGCTTGTTCACAGCCACTTCTTTCCCTGTTTTCTTAATTTAACCTCACACAACCGTCCTTGACCTGTGAAAGGTAGGTGGTGAACACAATGGCAGTGCAAAGTTTTCATCTGCTTTTGCCACCCAAATTTGTGCGAGTTATGCTTCTTTCCACCAAAGCAGAGGGAAGGCAAAGTGAGGAAGGGTACTGGGGAGGAAGATGGGGCTGGGGATAGGAAAACAAGAGGAGGAGAGGATTCTAGTAGGGCAGTTTATTCAGCATGTAAAAGCTAGGTGGAGTCTTTCCAGAAGTATGATTTAAAGTATCAGTCATTAGAAAACACCATATCTGAGCACTTACTACATAATTTGTCCCTCTGGTGCAACAATTCACTAACAGTACTCCAATAAAGGAAAATATTTCTAAACTTGAAATAAGTACCAACAATGAACGATCCCAATCCTGCTGCTGAAATCGTACATCTGCCTTCTAAATTTGCTTAGCTACTACAGCTTTTTGCTTGGAGGTACAAGCCATACTATTGCAGCAGACACAGAGTGGAAGCAGAAAAGCAGTCTGCCAATCTAGCAAGGGAAGGAAACAGCCATTAGCCTTTGCCCTTTGGCAATGAGAAGGGGTACTTGCCTTCTCTTTTTTACGCCTGTGCGGTCCCGTGGGTTCCCAGGGGCTGAATCTTATTGCCTGTGGAAAAGAGCTCCACAGTCAGGCTGGAAGAGCCAAAACAAAACCACTGCCTCAATGACCATTCCTGGGATCCTTTCATACTACCAGGGGAAAGTCAGAGCATGGGAACAGCTTCAAGTTCTAGTAAAGAATCATTTTAGAAGAAGGAAAAGTTTCCACAAAGGTCATGGCCTTTAACATTTAGCACGGCTGAGCCTGCAATTTGGTGAAGGATTGGTAAGGTTCTTAGAACATGAAACACACTCAATTCACTCATGAGCAGCTTGTCATTGGTGAATACAATAGAAATTGCATACCTTGAAATACATTGGTGAAAATTAATTGCCAGATGTAAGACACAATGGAGGGGGAGTTTCAGACGCTTTAGAAACATGCATAAGCACATCAATGTATGATCATACTTCTAGGTCAGCAGACTTCATTTTGTCCTTCAGGAGCCTGCATAGCCATGCCAGATCATTTCAGGAGCCAATGGCACACATTCTCCAGGCATTCTGCCAGGCCTGTCTTCAATCTCCAGGGCTCACTGAACTTCCTGTTGGTTGTTCATGTCCTGTGTAGCACTCAGTATCGGGATGAACAGTGTAAGGCATGTCAGTTGCCTCTCTGGGCTCTTCTGAGTGACTAGCAGACATTTCCTTGAGAAAAATATTCCAGAGAGGGACAGTTGCTTTTCATGCCTTTCAGGCCTTGCTAAATGTTGTTATGGAATTGTTCATCAGGAGGAGAGACTGTAGCTATTCTGTTTGAATGATGACAGCCTCCTTAAAACCCTGGCTCTCAAAACCCACTTTCACCCCTCAAACATTAATTATACATAAAAGATGCTGAGTCTATATGTCCTTTACACATAGTTGGTGGTATTTCTTTCTCATCTTGTCTCCTTAGCAGGAAAAAACAGAGAGGAGAAAACACAAGAAAATTCTCCCAAGGTTCCTGATGCTCCCAGCACCTGGAAGACAGTAAAGGACATGTTTCAGCAGAATAACAGCAGTTCAAGCACTGCCTTGCATCACAGTCTGGGAAAGTAGGAGGGAGAGAATCACTCTTATGTCTCTAAACGCAGTGACTCTCCTTGCCAGAAAACTCTGCTATTGGACATGGTTGACCTATCCAACACCCTCTCACCAAATTTTACTTTACATTGTTGAAACGTATGTAAGATGGTTGAAACATATGCTGATGGTAAGAAATATCTTCTGAACTTCAGAACCACACATGCAAACACGGTAGTTTCTGAATAACTTTTGCCAGGAGTTCCTGCGAGAAACTCAGAATGCAGCTGAGAATTCAAAAATTTCTTCTTTGGGACAAAGGTATGTGGCCCCTTCCCCCACTTTCAACAGCACACACACACACAAAGGCATCATATTACCAACCAGTGCTTTTTTCACATGAAAAGAGAGCTGAGACTGTTTACTGTTGTGAATCACTCAACATCTTATTCATTAGAAATCATATTCTCTCCAACTGTCTTTTTGTTTTGCAATATTGTACACATCTCACGCCACTCCTTATTTTCTTCACTTCTAAATAAACAATAGCTTTTTTAGACAGGAAGAGAATAACAGTAGTTAAGTGATTACCTTTACTTATACAGAAGCTATATTTTTACTTAATGTAAAAAATATAAGTCATTGTTCTCAAAATCTATTTCAAATCTAGTTCAAATCCCCAAATACTTCAGTTATAGCTGAAGTTTAGTTATATAGTATATATATAGTATACTTATAGTTTAGTTATATAGTATATATAATACATTCATACAGTCATTATTTATCAGAAGTATTTTTGAAGGCTAATCCTTTAACCTGTATCTCTTATGAAAAAAAGCAAATTATTGTTGTTTTCTTGTGCTTGCCTTTAATTATGTGTGAAGAGAACATATGAAATCACATGGAAACATTTACCAGCCTGTATCCACAGAAGTTGCTTGGATTCTAACAGCTACACTGTTTGCTGTCAGCAAATGAGGATTTTATCAAACAATCCCTGCATCCTCCACCTGCCAACTCAACTGCCCACAAAAGATGCAGCTGTATCAATAAGGAGAAAAAAAGAACAGAGTTCACAAGTCCCTCCATAGTGTGTCCGTACTATCTGGGAGAAGGTTGACCATAAAACACTAGCTCTTTTGGTAGAGAAAAACTGGACAACTTGACTCTGGGTGCAGCAAATCTTCATTTTATGTTTCAGCATCTCTCCTACTGAAATCTAAAAGTGGAATTAATTTTGCTAGAAATGTTACCATGGCCTAGAAAGGTCATTGTGCTTTCTCAGTTACTTTTAATTGACTGAGTGATCTGCATTTGGCAGGGTGCAATTAAACAATCCTATATGGCTAGTATGGGGCTTTCCAGCATCAACACCTCTTTCAACTTTGCTGGTAATGAACATGGCAGAAGGTCAGTGTGTTCTCTCCCTTTTTTTCTGTGTCAGGTGTTAGTGCTCCTTCCCTTAGCAAGGAGTTAATCATCAGGGCTTTGGATCAGTATATAGCGCAATGTGACATATGTGACAAGAACATTTGGTCTGCAAGGGGCAGAAAATGCTCAGGTCTCTGGAGTTGCAGAAATAGGCAACAGAGCTGAGCAGGATTCTTTCTTGCTGACGTTACAGGAGGCTGGAAGCAGTCCCGGCACTCTCTACAGCTGTGGAGGAATTGATGATGAAGCAAATTACATACAGAGAGCATTGTCAAGTGTAGTGCATACTCCTGCTGAAATGATTCTTAACAATCTCACCAGAAAAAAGTGTAGCAGATTAACGGGCTGTGGGCAGCATGTGATGTCTGCCAATTCATAACCCCATGCAATTAAAAATAGCACTTCTGCAGAAAGTTTCCAAAGGCAGGCCTCCTCAGTGAAGGTGATTTCCACCTCCTACCCTGGCCGTTTATTTCAGGGACCTTCTAACAAGCATAGGAGGATTATTTCTGCAGTTCTGGAAAGCAGATTTTGCCATTCTCATTGGGCCTGGAGAAGGGCAATCTGTGCTGAGTCTTCAAAAGGAGTCACAGAGACAAATCACAAAAGTTTGTTTGGGGAGGTGGTGGAGGAGCAGGCTAGCAGCAGAAAGTAACTGTGAGGTCAGGGCAGCTTTTTTAAACCAGATCGCCGTCAACCCTGTCAAAATACTGCTTATGCTTTTATGATATGAAACACTGGAGCTATGCCTTAATTGCAATGCGGGCACTGCTTCAGATTTGATGTTTTGTCCAATTAAATTGAAGAGTAAAGTGAATGCACTAAATTGTGTGCAGGTGAAAATTCAACCATTCTGACACTTTTTATGATGGGATCCAGCCCACACAACCCAGATAGGGTCAGAAAACTACTCTACCTTGTCCATACCTTCTTGGATACTCAAGTCCACAGGTAGAGTCTTTGGTACTGTCATCAAGAAAAGTGTTGCTTTCCTGTCAGGCTTGGTTACAGCTTGCCATGGGCAGATGCTGCTGGGCTACACCTATTATCTTGGTGGTTACCCATTCTTGGCAGGACAAAAACTTAACCTGTTCTGCACCTCTGCAGATCTGTACATCAGTAAGAGGAAGTTGAGGGCAGCTCTCCTTCACTGGAGGTTACCTGCCTCACTCTCCCAGAACCTGCTAAAAATTATTCACTGACCTCCTAAGAAATGTGCTGTGGAAGGATATCTTATTTCTTCCCTTTTCTCTCCCTTAGAAAATATTGTTCTTTCAAGATTTTCTGATTACAGGCTTTCTCACCTTTAATTGCTCTTTCTTCCTCCCGTGGACTCTCCAGTTTGTTTCTAATTTCCTAAAGAAGACCTCATCAGTGCTGAGTACAGGACAATAATTGCCTTCTCTGCTGCAGAGAACTGATCTGCTGTTAACTGCTCTAAGTACTGCTGGCATACTAGGAGGAGGAATGCTGTGCTTTATCACCAGCTTCATTCTCATCAATTGTGAACCCACTGAGATAGAGTCAGAGGAGAAACAAGACGGACAGTAAAAAGGGTAGCTATAGAGAATGGGTGAAAAGAGCTGGGAGGTGATGAAAAGGGACTGACTATAAAAATGGGAGACGGACAAGCCCAGCTCCTAAAAAGGTGTTCCTGCCACAATAAAGGGCAGTGAGAAGCTGTCCTGCTCAGTACCAGAGAGGCAGAAAGGAAAAGACAGATAAATCTACACTCCCCTGTTTTAAGTAGTTCTCCATTTATCAGGATGTCACACCTGCCTACTTTGGTTCTTGCGGCTGGAAGTTCGGGAGCTTTTGTTTAGCATTCTTCTCTGAAGCCACTTATTTGGACATCACACTGCTGCCACTCACAATATCCATACAGAATAGGAACAATTCCAGTAGAAGATCTCTGGAATTACGTTTTGTTCATGGTGCATTTGACAATACCAAGAACATATCAGAAAGAAAAAACAAAATGCTTTCCTGCATGAAGTGAAAGAAACAGAATACAAAGCAGAGAAATAGAATACAAAGCAGTTGATCCAAATTAGATAGACAAGAGAGTTATCAGCAAAATAGCAACCCATATCTTGTTTAAAGTTAAATATATGCCAAAAGAGCATGAAGAGAGGTGTGTGAAAGTCATGAACACTCAGAGAAAGAAAGTAAGAGTACAAGAAGACAAAGAAAGAATCTGCTTGAGACACAGATATTCATGAGAGAGAAGAGCCCCAAGCACTATCAGGCAATAGAAATCAGCGGAGATGGCACATGCCAGGCACTAGAGCACATTAGGGTACTTAGGCAATTCTGCTGTGTATCTGCTTGGAAGATTAATTTCTTTGATTCTCCGGACATTTCAATGTTAAACCACAAATTCCTCACTCAGAAAAGCAAAGGACTGCTAGTATTGAGAAGCTATTGCTCTTGTCATTAGCCTATGTCAAAAAACCCCAAAGCATTTCCTTTGCTTGGGGATGTAATCTGTGAGTAGCAAGGTTGAGGAGTGTTTAACTGAGTCCTACCTGTGAATCTCTTATACTCTTGGTTTGTGTGGGAGTCTCACAATCACGTCAGCTCCATTTTTAGGGTTTCTATATCTTGTGCATGTCATGCTGTTGCTCAATAATTGTCACTGTAAAGTTTTGTTAGGAAATAATACTGTTTATTCTCTGAAAGACTTTGAATGTTGTTCTTCATATTTTATAAGCCACTCTGAGTCACTAGTACCTAAGGGACAAAGGCAAAAGGAATAACATAAGGAAAAAATGAAGACAGTTGCTTGACATTACGTTTACTTAGCAGAAGGAGTTATTCTTAGGAATTTAAAGCTACATTCTTTATTTTGTGAACCCAGTAAAAGTTTTTCTTCAGGCCTGTTGAGAAAAATAGAAAAGAAGATTTTCAAATGTATAACTAAATTCCCTTCTGTAGCAGGGTGCAGTTCAATGCCAAATAGAAACAACAAAGCGGGTGTTAGAGAAGCATTGTACAGTCTTGAAAATATTTATACACACTTCATTATACTAAGCCATAAACTATTAGCTATAAAGACTAGTGCAGCATGACAGGTGTAATGTGAGGACAAGGACTGAACAGCTGCTGCAGTATTTCAGATAAGGCTTCCCACAGTTCTGCTTTTTGTAATGTTCAGGCATGGGCAAGTAGGTAAAAATCTTTCTTTGCACACCAGATGGGAGTGAAGCCCTCCCAGGAGACTGAAACACCCAGACTTTCAGGTGCATCTTTGAGCCTTGGTGAATGTCACATGCCAAAGCTGTGAGCTGTGACTGAGAGAAATATCTCTGCTCAACTACAATCTTCCTGACGTATACAGACTGTGGTTTTGCCTGATATGGCATCTCTTTGAGAACTACTTTTGACTGGGACTTCTTAATGATACTGTTTCTTACATGCTTCACTGGACAATGAGCTTCTCTTTAGCAATCACACTTAAGTTTAAACATGGTTAGATGTTGTATCAAGATCACCTATGGAACTCAAGTTGCTTAATATTTCATGTTAACCTCCTACTGAGCCCCAAAACTCTTTTGACTCAGCTTTTTTCTAGAGATGTCTTCCATCTTTGCTCAGAGATAAGTCAAGAGAGACACCAATTCTTGTGGTGAAATACATGGTTTTGTTCCAACATGGTTAAAAACACATATTTCTCTTCTTTAACCTGAAATTCTGATCTGACATTTAACTGTTACTTCCCTGCTACCTTTCTTTTCTGAATCCAAAGCTCCTCTCTTGTACTTGTGCTCTAATGGCACTTTAGACATTAGAGGGAGGAACCATGTTGAGAGAGAGAAAAAATGAAATTTCTTGAATGCTTTCCAAGTTTATCTCTACAGGGGCTATTGGAGAAGACTATCTGAATTAATTCTTAAATTTATGTTCCTTCTGGAGATAAGCAGACTGAGATAAAGTTAAGTGTTGCTTTCTTTTCGAGCAGTATTAACTATTTTATAATGAAGTACAGTCATATTTTCTGACTGAGGGCAGGTAAAAAACAAGCCACCTGAACTTAGTCTTTCAAAAATTCATGTTTATAGCTAAAGCAAACATTTGGTATTTTTTTATACCACCACAAAGCAAAGGTCCAGTTTCCACATTTCAAGACAATTTTTGCTTCTCTCTCCCCAACCCCCAATTCCCACACCATTTTCTCTTTTCTGAAATATTTCCTATGGTCTTGGACAAATGCTCTCTTCCTATATTGACTTTTCAGCATGGCATTTCTAGTCTTCATTTCTCAATTGCATGTATCTCCAAAAGCAACATTACATTCACCTGCTGTGGCAACGACTGTGTTTTAATATTTCAGTAGTTTTATCCATTTTGATCCCCAAACTATTTTCCAGGCTGTAATCCCACACCCTGCAGGTAAGGCCACCATTCCCTACCCAACTCTTGCACAGCTTTACCCTGAACAGTACCACAATGCTTCAAATGGCCTGCTGAATAATCCTGATTGCTCCTTTTGTACATGGTTTCTTGCATGGGGTTTTGCAGACATTTTGTCTGGCATAGTGTGAGCTGTACTTTTCAGGGAGTTTGTATTTTCCTTCAGGTATTTGGAAAGGTACTAAATAGGCTCAATAGATAAATATAAATAGGTATTTGGAAAGATACTAAATAGGCTCAATAGAAATTTTTTTAGAAAATGCTGTGAGAACCCATATTTATCATAACTTCCCTTAAAAACTACTTGTGTCAGCTAGCCAATTATTAGTGCCTTCACATTTCAGTGTCAAGTAGCATGTGTTTTTGAATAAAAGGCAATGGTATAAGAAAAAATATCATTACAGAGAATCATATACCTCCACAGCTGCCTTCATCAACAAGGCTTATTATCTGAAGGAATAAAATAAATTCTATTTGACAAGGTATATTTGGCATAAAGCTCTGTTGACTGAGACTTTCAATCAGTAGTCCAAGTCTAATATTAATTATATTCCTACGTTTTATTTCCCTACAAATTGAATCCTATATCAATTTTTCCATTATTTTCCTCAGGAGTGATGTTTGTTCAACTGGTCTACCCCTTCCCTCATCAAGTTCAACTACCAGTAGTCAGTTTCTAGTCTTCAGATTTTGAATCATTATTTTCCAAGTCTTTTAATATATTTTTATAAATTATCAATAAAATATTTGCTTTTTTTCAGTGACAGAGGGGAAGTTGCATCTTTCTTTCTTTCTTTCTTTCTTTCTTTCTTTCTTTCTTTCTTTCTTTCCTTCTTTCTTTCCTTCTTTCTTTCTTTTTGAGATCATGAAGGCAAATTACTTAGACTACTGATTGAAAATCTCTGTTGATTTACCTTTAGTTTTCATCAGTTAGGCAGCATTCCATGTTTCTTCCAGTGCAGGAGGCAGGGAGAACTGGAATACTTTTACCACTCCTGCTCATCAACATCTTCACCACCCTTATGTTAGATCTGGATGGCCTTATGTGTCCCAAACTCTCTTGGTCCACCTAAGCATGAAATTTCTTCTGATGACCCTGGCCTTCCTTAAAAACTCTTGACTCACTTAGAACAACCCATAGCACAGTATTGCACATCTTCCTTCCTCTCCCATCCATTTTGTATTTTCTATGTTGTCTTTATCTACAGCCCACCCCACCCCCACCCACCCACTGCCATTAGGAAAGACACTTACACAACACAATCTGGATTCACAACTTTGCGGGCCAGCAATACCTTTCTCTGAGATCATAACACACTGATTAAGAGCCTTGACGCCAGTCTTGTGTTGAACTCCTATTCTGGATGTTTCTTAAGTTTGCTCCACTCTTCCCTGTCTTATTCATTAACAGGATCATACCTTCTACACAAAATTACTGAATATGCTTTTCTCTGTTTTTCTCTCCTCACTCTACAAAAAACTGCACTCTGCCCTGACACATGTACAGCTGCAGCACCCTCTGCTTTACACCTGTTTTAGCAGTGCCTTGCTGTGCCTTCCCTTCCCAGACTCAGAGTCAGCCCTACATATGATTCCAGTCTCTTGCTCACGCTGTCTGTTGTTTCAGTCACACTCTCTGCTGCCCCACAGAGATGCCGTGGTGCAGGGAGACATTATTTCTACATGCAGCAGATCCCAAGCATGGTGTGCTGCTCTGCTCTTTTCACAGAAAACAATAAGGCTGAGAACCTACTGTACTTGCAAGTGCTTCACAGCTGATGTGAAAAAGCTATTCCAAAATTGCCTTTGAGGGAGCTCAGTTTCAGGATGGCTAGATTTCATTTTACTGGCATTGATGCTATTGCTTTATGAAATGAATGAAAATTATTTTAGGAGCTTTCCATGTTTTCCCAGAGTTTAAAAATGAGGTGTGGAATATGGTTGTTTCAGAAAGAGGAGGTTTGGGAGACACTGTGCAAGAACTTGACAAATGGCACCTAAAGATAGCCTGTGAAGATATAAATATCCCATTTGGAGGTTTTCTCTTTAAAAGATTCCCAACATTGACTTACAGACATATCTCCCAAGGCTTTGATTGCTGCTGTGGAGACACATTTTGGTGATGAAACCAATATAAAATATGTATGCATAATTTTGAGATATAGATTTTAAACTCCTTAGGATAGAAAATCTCAGAGGATTCTGCATTGAGCCCTGTGACTCATCTGAACTCTTGGATGGCTTTGAGTTTGGCTCTCAGTTTTGTAAGGTCTGTGGACACTTTTCATGAAAGTTCATGCCCAACTACATAATGAAAGGACAAGACACTGTCACATCAGATTATTTGAGAGATCATGTAAATAATTGAAAATAAAAAAAATTTATTTCTTATTTTCTTGGAAATTACACACTTTCCAAATGCCTTTGTTCACCTCTAAAATCTACACTTCCAAGATCCTGTTTCTAGCAAGCTTTTTTTACTAATTTCTTATTCCTAGACGCTATAATCTCTGTGTACACAAGCCTGCCTAGTTCAGGTAATAGCCAACAGTGATTAATCTCAGTGCAGCTCTTACAGACTCTGCATGGTAAAGGGACTTTCCTAGTAAGAAAAAGCAATACTTCTACTTCCAAAGGGAAAACATAAACACCAGAGACATGCAGGGTAGTCACTAAAGATCAATACCACATCTCTCTTACAGGTCTGTGTCAGAAAACAGCACGGACCATAGCTTGTAGCAAGAGCACAAAAACATTCAGCTGAGACCACCAGAGTGTGCAGAGGTGGGGCATGGATCAGAGTAAAAAGGTAACCCTGGCGGACACTTGCAAATACACACTGTATTTAATCTTTTGATGTTATAGGTGTATCTTTTCCTTAAAGGTGGCATTCATCTCCATACAAACCACCTTCCCAGAGGTAACAGGGAGCGTGCTGGGCCCCCTGCTTACTTGATGGTGATACCTTGAGATTCAGCACCACACAGCAGCAGCTGACCTGCTGAAACAGGCACAGATGTGTCTGTGCCAGAGACCTCCTTACCCTAGGGAAACCTTGGCAAATCCCAATCATCCTATGTGTCTGATGTGCCAATGCAAGCACTTTTATTCCAGAAGCTAAGGGAACTCCCACCACAGACAGGGGCAAGGAGCATGTTGCCTGCAGATGACTTTGAAGATCTCTGTGCAAGGTAGCCTGTGCTTTGCCTGGAGAATTTCAGAACAGACCAAGGAATGTGAAGGGCCAGAAAAACAGGTGTTGTTCAATGAAGACCTCTGGCAGATGCTTCTTTGGACTGCCTTGCAACAATTCAGGGAGTTCACATCCTCATCTGGAATATATGGAAGAAATTCCAGAGACCCTGGTTAAGTGTTGTAAAAGCAAATACCAGTACCAAAAGGCTCTGGGTCTGCTGCAGAAAAAGCAATGAAATCCTCTTCTGCCACAGGAGTCATGTTATGGTGAAATCACACCCAGCACTTCAGGCACATCTGCAGAGTTCAGCCTGTTTGGAGACTTCTACAGAATCTCAGACCTCTTTGTCTCTGATTAGAAGAACCTCTTCAGCAAGAATCTCTCAGGTCATTTTTCAAATATATTTAATTCTAGTTAGATCCTGTGGCAGAACTGAGTGAAAAGGTGACCCCATCCCTAGCAGATCTCAGCTTCATTTTAGCTGAGAAGCTGTTATATCTCAGCCTCTCCCACAGGCTAGCTGCTATTTCTAACCTGTCCAGTGCTGCATTATGTCAAAGGTCATTATTTATTCAGAAGAACTAGAGGGTGAGATAGCATCCCTGTTCTGTAATGGGGATCAATAGGTGCTATTTCTATAACGAGAGTAATTTTTTTCTTTTTAAAGCCTAATTTCTGAGCACTTAGAGAATAATTTCTAATGCTGAACCATTAGGGATTGCTAAAAACATCAAAGCACTACTAAATGATCTATTAAAAATACTATTGTTGCAACTGCTATTATGCTAATATATGTATGCTCTTGTTATTCTACATAGTAACAAACTCCCAAAGCTAAAGAAAGGTAGCAGCATTAAGATCAGGAAAACAGGTTTTCATGGAAAATTACTTACCTGTTAGAATAGACAGTTTTGATTTCTTTATCTTAACTTTGCAAGCCAATGGCTTTTTTTTCTTAATTGTCTGGAAAACAAGAAAGTTAGATGTGACATAATCAATTACACACTGCTGCAGATCTCACTTTCCTCTTGAAAGGAATACCATGAAAATCTGCCATCTTGATTCTTGGCAAGTTAAGTAATAAAACTACTACTATTACTACTACTGCTACTAGTAGCAGTACTCGGCAACAGCAGCAGCTAATGAAAATTACCTTGTATTGGTGGAGAGAGGCAAGAGAGGGAAAAGTAGAGTTTATTCTGGAAAGAGAAAGAAAACCAAACCCCAGAAAAAAGTCCAAAGGGAGAGGGAAAAATCTTGCATTTTTGGAACTTGGTGCAAAACTCTTTGACAACCCTGGGGAAACTGAGCTATCCTTGGATCTCTCTGAATATCATAAGGGTTCTTAAAAACAAGTGAACAAGATCAGAAGTCAGACCAGCACCAGAAACACAAAAATGTGTGTATACTTTTACTACCTTCCTTTATAGAGAATACCAACAAGAGAAATTAAAGAAAAAATTTCATCAGATTAAGTTCTGTATCTAATGGAGAGAAGAGATGGCCTCTACAAAGTCAAGGGAGCAAGTCTTTACTCTCTGTTAATTCAATCTTTTCTATTCCGTAGGTATTTTCCAGCAGAATATATATTTAAAAGCCCTATAAAACTGCACAATGACAGTGATGGTTTTCTTAGTGCCATGGGTTTTTGTTAGTGCCCAGAGGAAGCTCAGATGTCCCTTAGACAGGCTACTATCTATACTCAAGAGAGAGACTGCCAATAAATAATGTGAAGGCAGAAAATCCAGAGATCAAAATTTCTCTTTTACCAGGCAGAGCTGGCAGCAGAACCCAGAAATAAGGCAGCAAATAGGAAAAGCTGAGGCTGGTGTGTGCTTTTTTGGGCCTGTGAAAGGATTCTGCATATAAGTGAGAGGGAATGAAAGCTGTCCAGTCATTATTGCTCCCTTTGCCATGAAAACTTGAAAGCCAAAGAGGGTAGGACTAGTTTTGTCTCCAATACATTACAAAAATAAGAAGAGACTCAAATGTGAACATGCATGAGATAGCACTTTGAGGGGGCGCAAGGAGGAGGAGGAGAGAAATAGGCGCTGATTTGTAATAGAAAGCTGCCTGTAGCATCGCTTGAACATTGAGATGATTGGCTCCCCTGGGAACCCCATTCAGAAGCGGCCAGCATGGAGGGGCAGTTTTCTACACCATGCACTAGCAACACCAACTAGAACTGCTCTCAGGAGAGAAAGCACAAAGACAGGGTTGCTCCCAAGAAAACAAATATACACACAAAATCACATATTCTTCCAGAAATGCAAATCTTTCCATATTAGAAAGGGCCAATATGTTTCTCTGGGGAATCTGTGCAGATGCCCAAGAAGAGAGGCCACACACCCAAAGCAGGGTGCAGAATAGTCAGGCTTTGTGGGAAGCAGCCCAGAGCAAGGCTGCTAAGAGGTCTGAGAGAGCCATTGGGTTGAGATATGCTGTCCTCGTGTAGGCAGACATGCAAGGCTATTGCCTGGCCTTCCACAACAGCTCGTAGGGAGTGGTGTCTGCTCCCAGCACAGGGACACAACAAACTGTCTGCTGTTACCTCCCAGCAACAAAGACAGCCTAAACAGGCAGCTTAGATCCTGCACCATGCTGTAGTCAAGCACAGGTGAAATGAACCCTACACCTGAAATCTCCCTGGTGCACCCCTAGACCTCTTCTTCTCCAGAGTAAAGGGCAGCAGAGACAAATAGAGAGACTGTTTTCCTCCCGGACCCAGAATGGCAGCCTGGTCCTGGTCCACTGAGTCTGGGATTAAGCCTGCAAAAGGACACTTAAATTGGGAATTGAATGTTGAGATTGTTATCACTATTACCTAGAATGCAACCTATGATCCGATAACTAAAGGAAGAGTTACTGTCAGGGAGATGGTCATTACAGATCAGACTTCAACACTGCATTATCTGTTTCTCAACAATTAGCAATAACTTTACATTAGTGTATTTTTTTATTTAATTGCAGAACTTATTTTATTTCTCTACTAATTATACTATTTTTTAATTTATCTTACAATGGAATGCAATAATTTTCTATAATATTCCTCCCACTACTTAACCTACTTAACAAATTTCATCTCCCTGCAACATAATGCATATGAAATTGATTTTAATTTCAAAAGCAGTGAATTATTTTTATTGCAGACATTTTAAATACTTTTAACATACTGGAAATCCATAATGCATGGTCTGAGATCAAATACAAAGCTATGATCCTCCAGACTGAGCAGTTTTGCCCTTAAATCCTTAAAATGCATTATCAAGGGAGATAATAATTTTTTTAAAAAGGTACAGAGAAGCTTTTGTTTCTAATGAAATACTTGATCCAAGTATTTTCAAATTTTCACTTAAAAATAAATTGGCCAGGTGCATTATATATTCTCAAGCATTAATCAACCAAACTTCCAATGATTTCTAATGTTAAAGAATACACACTGCACCTGCAATATGCAGGTTTATAAAGGATAAAAATATTGAAGTGCTTTGCTTACTACAACTGAGGATAAACACTGCTGTACTCTATAGCTGAAATGCTAACACTGGAATTCTAATAGCATGTAATGGTTTGAGGACTATCTACCATGGTGGATGAAATGTGCTCTCACACATCTCTGCAACAAATACATGGACCAGACAGAAGATGGGAAGGAAAACATATGACCTATTTAAGAACACAAGCTGACTAGCAGTAAAGTCCAGTGAAATGTTTAGGTTGCTGAAGACCCTGATCTGCATATTCTACTAAATATACTATTTTAGCAATAAAATATGTGTGTCCCTGTATGGAACCAGAATGGGGTAAAAAGGAAAAGAGTCAGGGAATATATTTTTCAGTATTGTTCTTCATATCTGTCAACCTGTCACTCATGCATTTGCTATGCACAGTTGCTCTTAGCACAAGTTCTCTGTCCAGCCCTACTCCTGGTTCTTTTTGAACTTGAATGAAACCAACATTCTAAAAAAGAATAAGATATTCATCTTTGCTCCTACCTTCAAAGAAAGGACATGCAGCTTTCAGTTACAAGTGTGGGAAACCCACAGCTGATGTATTTTTCTACAAGTAACACCTACCAGCATTTTGCCTTGGGTAATAATTTAGCCTCACACTCTCAGGCATATACAAATAGCTCAGAAAAATATCTGGACAACCAGTGGATTTTTGAAATGTGCTGAGGTTTCGTATTGTGAAGACTGTCTTTCTGCTCTGAAAAAAAACAGAGCAGAACCACTCAAATTTTTCCTTTTGCTCAACTTACTGATTTAAAATTCAAAGGTGACCTCACAAAAAAATTTCTGGGCCTGCACTTGGGAATATTTTCAGAAAATTTTGCTTGTTTGACTAGCACAATGCTTCAGACAAATTAGTTAAGTGCTTATGATTTAAGTGCTTTAAGATTTTTTTTCCCACATCACTTTTTTTTTACTTGCACACATTCCTTGCTTACTGCTAAAGGTTCAGATTTCTGCTTTGCCTTCCATGGAAAGGAGCCCCTCAATGGGAAAACAAGCCATTGAACTGTCACAGATGTACAGGGAACAAGGTTGGCACAGGTCATGTTATTTGTCCCATGGGGAGTTCACTTTGGTAGCCTGACCTGATAGTTTATGTGGATTTACAAGCCCAGGTGGATGTCCTTTCATGGTGGCCTTCAAGTGGCCTTATTGCTGAGGGCTTTTTCACATTCAGAAATTAATATTAATTAGTGTTCATCCAGGAATATGTATTTCTTATCTTCAGTTTCACAACTTGCCAACTGGGGAAGGAAAGAAAAGTCAGGGTGACAAAATCTTCTACTCTAAACCTGGCCAGTTCCATTGCAGATGAGGGAACTTTTCAAATTGAGGCCTCACAGAAAATGAAAATCTTCAGCAGACACTGCAGGGTCTTTGGAGAATCACTGGATGCACTCTGGGGTCCAGTTAGGCAGGGTCTGTCCTCTTCCTGCTGATAAGGGAGAAAATCCCTGTTCAGGATCATACCTCTTCTTCTGGTAGATGCCATTTGCTGAACAGTCAGCCTCAGAAATCTCACAGCCAGCAGGTTGAGCCTAAGAAGAAGAAGATAAAATTTTGGAAGCTGTAGGGTTTGCTGCATCAGGTTCTTTGGATGGACCACCTGAAGATGCACTTGCTTCTTGATGACTGGAACTGCAGCCTAAAGTATTGGCAGTCCTTGTAACAATCCCACAGAAACCCTAACCAAAGGTAGTAACATGAGGACATTGCCTGCTGTGCATCCCAGACACTTATCCCTATAAAAGCCCTGTCCTTCCTGAGGGCTTGGCTGTGCCCTCAGCTTCACCAGTGCAGGCAACAGGACACTTCCAGTGTTCTTTAATGCTTCCATATTAAAGCAAAGGGAGGAAACCAGAGAAGTGTGAGTGCCTAGGAGAGAAATCCTCTTCATCTCCAAGCTGACTTTGTTAACAAAGTCTTACAATTCGTGAGAGAGAGAGCCATGATTTTTCAACAATAAGAAAGTGGAACTAATTACCTTCATCTCCCCCAGCCTCAAAATAGGGAACCAAACACCTGAGTAAGTGATTATTGAATCATTAGGATATTTCTCTATATGCCTGCTTTCTCAAGTTTTCTCAGCATTTCCATTTTTTGCTCATGGCTGCTGTACGTTTTCTTTGGCATAATGCAAAAAATTATTCTCTTTCACCAAAAGCAAGCAAGAAGGAGTTTCTAGCAAAGAGAATTCAGCAATTCATTATGCAGCCATCATTCAAAGGTTTTAACAAGATCAAGATAATATTATCCTTTATTTTCTTTATGTAAATCCTCACCTTGGTTGCAATTTTTTTTTCCCTCAACAGTGTTATAATTAGCTCTGTGTTTGACTTCCTATGGCAAAATCATAAAGAATGCAATTTGAAGAGAAATTACTATAGGCTGATTTTAAGAAAGTATGTCTTTACTAAGAGCAATTTAGTCCTCTCAGTTAATTGTAAAGCAAGCGCCTTAGTGAGCTGGAGAAAGTATCCCCCAAAAAGATTATAAAACAATTTCTGTGCAAGATATTGGAGGGATTTAATTTTTAACTATGTCTAGGTTTTTGTAGAACAAACAAAGAAATTAATCCTATGAAACATCTTATTAGTGCATTGAACTTTTTTCCAACAAATTATGTAGCTTCTGCAAGTTTATTGTGCACAGTTTGATAAAATCTAGGCTTTGGTGAGTAATACATTCATGGCAGATATTTTTTTCCTAATATGTTTCAGAAAGCTAGCAGCTGTGTGAAAACAAAGCCCATATAATTAGAAGTGTTCATATAACAGCAGTTCCTTTCCCGTGTTCTGAGCCACACACTGACAGTAAAAGAGAAACTGCAGTTCCCCTGAAAGGCTTTACAGTCGCATCGAGGGGCTGATAACTGAGGGGATTCACACCCAGCGTGCAGCCGCTCCAGGCTCCATAAGGCAGCTCTGTGGCAGGCAGGAGCTGTGTCCCCAGTGCCACAAGGACCTGGAGCACAGCCCGAGCCTGGCTCACCCTCCGTCTGCAGGGAGACAGCCGCACCACCCCTCCCTCACCCGTTCCATCCCACATGGGAGAGACGCCAGCCCCTTGCCCCTCCCGCATCCCTCCTCCCATCCACCCACCCTCTGGAATGACTCACAGCTGAATAGCTCAGGCGGGGTCATTAATAAAACTAGCTGAAAAATGGTTTTGGGTGGGAATCTCTAGAGCTTGCAGTTTAACAGTTTTCATCATGATGTGCTTTTTTTAAAAAAAAATTTAAATTCCAAATCTTAAAAAATAGTAAAATGTCACTGGAAACCAGTCTTGAAAAGGGCTTCATTTTTCACTTGACATTTTTAATCTCAAATACTGGAGTTTTTTGGGGTTTGTTTTTTGGGCTTTTTTACCAAAACTGCTTGCCCAACATTGGAAGGGACTTCTGCTTCATAAGAAATAAGGAAACCATGGCAACCATAGCAGTTGTTTGCATTTGGCTAAGAAAACAATTTTCCATTGAACAAAGCAATCCTGGTAGAGGGCTTTCACCTAGTTTTGAAAAGAAAAAGCCTTTCTTCCTAGGCCCACGTGAAGCACATTGCACACTTAATCATGTATGGGTCAGCCAGCTAGATGGACAAACAACCTTTGTAAGCAGAGAACAGCAAAACTTACATAAAAATAAGTGTGGGATTTCTTTGTCCTCAGGTAATTGAAGGATGAAAGACTAAGGTGCCTACTAAACTACAGCTGTTACTCAGCCTGTTCTCTAACCAGCAGTTCCTTGTCATGTTTTTTACTATGAATGGAAAATAATAAAATAGGTCTTGCTGTATGCAACTGCTGGGTGGTATTTATTTATAGCTCTGCTGTGGATAGTGTGACTGGCTGGGCAACGCAGTATTAATCATCTTCCCAGTGAAAAGCTGGAAAGTGTTTTCAGAATAAGATTAGACATTAAGAACTGTATTGTATATTTTTGGGAAAATCGTGTGCTGGCCAGGGTGGAGCTGGGGGAGGACTGTATCGAGAACATCTTAGAGAGAGCATGTGCTGCAGTGGATGGGACACTCTTCTCTCAGCTAGCCCGCTCTGCTGGGTTCTGCTGCAGACACAGCAGTGCAGGAAGAACTGAGCATTGCTTTCTTCCTCTGCCCTGCCTTTCTTTTCTGGACGGAAGACCTTCTTTACTGGAAACAGTCTTGGCCCAAGGGCAAAGCAGCATCCCTTCTCTCCAGGCAACAGTGCAGAACCCTGCTCCATAGAAAGGCTTAATGTTGTGTTGGCTGAGACACTGGTGCAGCATTGGTGACTTGGGGATGGAAGAAAATCCTTACAGCTAAAAAAAGTTAAAGCACTAATAAACCTGAAGAAATGTCTTTCGAAGTGATAGCAGATAAGCAGTACAAATACAGCTGAAATTGAGAGAAGCTGGACAGAGAAAAGCAGCACTCTAACTGCAGCCTGAGAAGTCCAGTGCTTTGCAACCACAAAGCCCAGAGACAGAAAAAAACAGAGCAGTGCAGCAGTGATGACTGGAACCAGCAGCACAAAGCAGTGACACCCCAAAAGTGACATACAGCTAGAGCAGGGACAAAAAATGGTCCCAACTCCCACCAGGAAAACTCAACCCTCTTGAAAGCAAGGATGCTGGATGGGGCTGGTGGCTCTACACTGCTCTACAGGGATGGAGACTCAAGTTTGAAAATCAGAGAGGGTAAGTACTCCTGTACTCCTGCAGCACCTGCCTATGCTGCAGGATGTCTGTTAAAACTGCAAGAATGCCCTTATTGTCACTACAGGCTCTGAGGTTTGAAGGAAGGCATCAAAACAATGTCCAGTCACTTCAGGCTCCTGACACACTTGGGGTCCCTCTGAGAGCTGCATTCCAAGTAACACATTGACAAAAAGAGAAGACAAGGACCAAGTCTACCTGGTCAGGCCTCTAGCTGCATGAGTGTCCAACCCTAGTTTCTTAATTTGATGTTTAATTTTGACCAGCATATTTTAGGGCACACTTGTATCACGCTTTCAAAGACTGCAGATTTTCCCTGCTTCCCATGTGTACACATGGCTGTCCTCCCAAGAGTGCTCCCATCCCAGGAACCACAGCACCATGTTTACAGAAAATACAGCATCAATATGAAGCCCCAAATCCCTCTGTCAATCCCTCATCTCATTTACCAAGTGTTTGACTACCAGAGCTCCCTTCCTGTCCTTATCCGCATTATAAGCAAATCCCTGGCACCCATCATTGTCCTTGAAAGCCAGCATCCCCACTGCTCATGCCTCCTGTGCACATCTGGAAAGTCAGGAAAACTCTTCTCTCACCCCAAAAACCACTTCAAAGCACAACATTTGTTAGGAGCCTAAAGCAGGGCTCAGTGTTTCAAGGCATTAAATTAAAGGATGTTGTACCAAGATATGTAAAGCCTGCCCTCTGAGATTGTGATATGGGCTAGAGACTGTCAGGTGTCCCCTAGACTGCTGCTGAAGGTCTTCCCTTTGGTTAATGAACCCCAGCAAATAATCAGACCCCAAATTGTAGGCTTGATTGGCAAGTAAGCATGAAACGAGCGGAAAGGGAGAGCCAACGGAAGGATACAAGCAATAGGAATATAATTATGCAGTGATTCATCTTGGGCATGCTTGCACACTGGGAAGAGGGGGGCAGGAAAATAGGGGGATCCAAGACTTATCTTTATTTTATTTTTTTGGACAGTAGTGGAAATCCACAGAAGATAATCTGCAGGAGTAATTTAAAAGAGACATAGGTGGATATACTGCAAGGATCAAGGAACGTGAAGCAACCCTTTGATTCTACATGAGCAATACAGAACTGTGCTTCTACAGTGCACAGTGAACACTTTACTGAGATCACAGATTCAGGGCTTAGCAGGCATTTACAATCCTATCCTCTCTCTTTGTAGCTTAACCTTTGTGAAACATAGAAGCTTTCACCAACCTTAAGGAAAAACTGTGGGATGAGAATTTTCATAGGCAGCCCACCAGTAGTCTATAAATATATCTGAGTAGTGGCAGAGGCAGATTTCAAGAACATACAAAAGATTGCTTTTGGGAGATCTTTAAAGTGTTGCAGAGCAGGTGAACTGCTTTGAAACCTTGAATTGTCATTTTGAATTAAATGCTCATACCTATTATATTTATCCAGTCAAATTACAGGCAGTAGTTACTGGCAGCTGGGGAGAGTGATACAGAGCATACTCCCTGTGAGCTGTGTGTGATCAGCCCAGTGGGCTATGAGTGATCAGAACTCAGGAGCAGCGCGGTTATTCTACAAGTCCATCACTCAGCTCCAGCAACAGGGCTGCCCACAGGCAAAGCAGCAGGTTTGCTTTCTGTCAAGAGCCCAAAGCCCACTTCTGTAGCCATCCTTCTTCTCATGACCTCCTGCTTCACCCAGTATGGATCACTCTCAGGAGCTTGCAAGGACACAGATGCCCTCAAAGCAATAGCTTTTCCTCTTCATTTCCATAACACGTACTGGTGGAAGTCACACCAACTTTGGCAGCTCTGCACAAGCACTCACCAGGATGGCTGGAGGTCCTCACACTGTACAGGTGGCCAAAGAATACTCCCCCTTTTGGGCAAATGCAGGTAAAATTGACAGCCAGGTCTTACAGCAACATGTGGGAATCACATGCATGTTTGCCTGTAGCCTAGTGCATGGCTCTTCTAAATTTTAAGCTTTTAAAAAGATCACAGTGAATAGACAGTAAATGAATAAAGGTTGATTTTTTTATGCATGCGCCAAATTAATTATAAATGAGCAGCAAAATAATTCCAAAAGGCTATCATCCCATCTACCAATCAATAAGTTGAAAGTATAAATAAACTAGAATGATATAAAGTGCCTATGGCACACACACAAACCCAGTGAGCTAAAAAAGGAAGGAAAACATTTCCAGTCTTCATCTGGAGAGATGCCACAGATTTCATCAGGCTAAGATGAAGAGGAAGAGTTTTTGTAACTACATGATTTTTATAGACTGAACCTCCTCTCAGCAATCTACCTAGGGGGGAAGTATTTTCTCATAGCCACTAAGCATCATTGCTAGTCATGTGCATGCACACATACATCAAAACTAATGACCCAAGCAATCTTAATGATTTCAGCAAGGGCAGGAGGCTTATCTTCAAAGAGATAGGAAAATGTTTGCGTGGATAAGGGCCTAACTTAACAGAGACAGGCAAACCCAAAGACAAGGCATTGCAAACGTCAGTTTACAGCAAATTCCTAGTGAAAGGTGGTTAAAATGTGTTGTGCAGAAAGAGACAACCAGATAAACATCTCTGCACAGTGATACAGCGAGAGCTGCAGTCTGCAAACAAATTTGGTGTCTCATAATCCATTCCAAGAAGCATTTGTGAGGTGTGAAAGAAAAGGACCCAAGATAGCAACACTATTCCTGCACAGTGCCAAACTACCACAGTTCTCTCTTGGTAGAAAAGAATGACAGCTCAGGAACAACCTCCAGCTGTTGCAGAAGAAATCCCTGTGGCACCCTAGGTCGACTTTTGCTCCCTCTGAAATGGCTGGTCAGGTCTCAAACGCACTCCTACATGCAGGTCAGCCCAACTGCTGGACTCCCCACAGAGTTCAAGTTGCTTAGGGCAGGCTCATTGAGATCCAGTGGCTGGCAGCTCTTCATAGAATCTTCTGAAAAAATTACCACCAATCTTGTTTCCCATATGGATAAAAACAGCAAAGATTTCATATTGTGCCTGCATTTGCTAATCAGCTGTACATATTAAGCAAAGACAGACGTACAACATCATCCACTGCAATCATTGCAAAACACAAGGCTTGAGGATGTTTTCAGTAGTCCCAGAAGGCTCAGTTTCACTCTGTGTTAAATTTTTGCCTGTCTGTTCTATATGCCACCTCCAAGGAGCTCTCTTTATTTATGGATCAGCTTTCTCTTCTGAAAGCCCAGCAGGGCTTCTGCAGACCGAGTGTGAACACACATTTCAGTGTTCTCCATAATCAATGCAGAAAATTCATGAGCTGAAAGCTGTCTGTGGTAAATCTGAAGTCTGTAGCTCAGACGCAGGCTCTGCCACCTTTGTCTTGAAGACATACAAGCTGCAATCACACACACACTTAGCCAGGCCCTCAGCCTTCATAATTTCATTAACCATTCCTCGCAGACCCTCATCACTAGGCTGTTATGTCCAGCCTCCTAATGTGTTTTCAGAAGTTTGTTGCTGAGTCCTGAATGCAGCAGCTGTACTGGAGCAGGTACAGACAATGCCTACTTTCTCCTTGTTCCAAGGCAAAGTGTTTTTGTTAAGGCAGTGCAACAAATGATGCAACAGCATAATGATTGATAATTCAACATTGACAACGGTGCCTTGGCTACTCCTCCAGTTCCATGTTTCCCACATTGTTCTCATCCACAGAGAACAAGTGTGTGTTTCCTTTCAGATTACTTTATATTTCCTCTATTTCACTGTCACTGTAAGTTTTTGCTCCTTCCACCACTCTCGCCCTGCCAAAATTTTGCAATATTTACATGATATTTCTCTGTCCTCATTACTCTTCATGTTTGAGGTTTGTAGTGAACCAGCTGCATTATCCACATGAAGAGCTGTGCTCCATTTCCAGGTAAGGACAGCAGCATCAGCTGTTAAATGCATGAGGTAGGCCTATCATGTGTGTGTACATGAACTGCTCATTTAAGAGGCACAGGCTGATCAATGCCATTTCAAATAGAATAGCATTTACCTCAGGGAACTCAAAGCCGCTTTTCTCTCTGGTTTTCTCCTTCTCTCTTGTCTTCTTTCAGATTTATCACTCCTTCCTTCCTTCCTGCCTGCCTTCCTTCCTGCCTTCCTTCCATGCCTTCTTTCCTTCTGTGCCTTCCTTCCTTCCCTACCTTCTCTCTGTTATCCATACTGTATTTTTAAGTCTTGCTTCATGCACCACTGCATTGATGCTAGGGACTCACTTGTGCTTCCCTTTCTGCCCAGAACCTGAAACTCATTTTTTACATTTCTGTCATCTGTGTCAGTCAATTCGTACACCCCAGAAACAAGGTTTTCATCTCAGTGCCACCAAACTGATATCTAAGTAATAGGCCAGAGCTTCCTCTGCTGCAGCACAGCACAGAGGTCTTTTAACTTCACCAGAGCTGTGTGATTCCTTGTCACTCCACAGTGACTATCTGGATCAACCTCCCTGACAGAGGAGTTATCATCACACAACTAGCTGATCATACCGATTAACCCGTATTCATCTTAATGGGTCAGAAATCCCAAACAGACACGCCTGCTTAGTGATTTTTCATGGGCTGCAGTCCTGCCACTACCAGCCACCTTCTTCAGCACCTCTGTGAAGGATGGCAAGGGAGTCAGCTGGGGCCTTGTTGAAAGAAAATATGACCATTACATAACTGTAACATTAAAAAACAAAAGCAAAAATAATATACCAGGTGAGAAATACATTCTTGCATACAAAATTTTATGTTGTGTATGCACACTCACATAAATGCAAACATGTAATTTCTTACACAATCTCTGGAGTTTAAAATTCACCTATTTTGCCCAAGAAATGCACCCAGCAAGATCAGTTCCATAAAAATTTAATTTCCTGTGCCATTGTGGAGCTGAACACAGGGTGAACACACTACATAAGTTACCTAACCTACTTTGATTTAGCACAACTAATAGTTAACACCCTAGCTGGGGCAAGGCAGAGTTAAACATCTTTATTAATGACCTGGAAAAGGTGATGGAGCAGACATGTCTAGATCTCAGCTGGCAGCAAATTGTATGGAACAGTCAATACATCATTGCTTTGACAATCCCACTGTACCTACAGCAAAGGGATAGGTGACATGTGGCCGGGGACTTCTCGTCTTGGGTGGATGAAGGACAATGGGCAAATGTTGAAAAAGTGTTTCAGATCAGGTATAAACAGCAGGGTTTTACTGCATGGACAGGGATCCAAAGAGTAGATGAAGTGTCAATCCTCAGAGCTCATCAAGACCCGACTGGACAAAGGCTGAGTCCATTTCACACTGAAGCACCCTTCAGTCCTTTGGATTCCTAATGATCCAAAGTGATGCATACAAAAAAAGACTAGACCCTGGTCACAGGAAGGTTCAAGACATGGACATCTGCAGGGCCAGTGGTGTCCTAGTCCCTCTGCTGCTGAGGGTGGATTCTAAAAACAAGCACCCTGACAGACCTTGTTTACTGTACCTCTTTTTCTACTACAATATTGAGTATCCTGGACCTTTAGGCTGGGATGGCTTTGCAAACACCTTCTCTGCATCCTGAAAGTCTAGGCACTGTTTTCACCATGCCACACCATGAACAAGACATACCTGAAAGTCTTTTCAACACTGCAGACTCCTTCTTGAATTCAGGAAGAAGGTGCTGTATTTCTTCATGCCTAATTAAGCCACACTCATTTGTATTGTCTGGTAATCATCAGAAGTTGTAGTTACTGACCTGAAAGCCAAGCACAGTGGGTGATAATATAAATTTCTGGGCAAGAGACCTCATTGTGTATGTGAACAGAAAAGTTGCCCTTGCTTTTACAGCCTGTTCATTCACTATGGGCAATAGTAGGTGATTTAAAATAATAGCTGTGTTCCAAGCATTCTAAGTGTTTGAGAGAGTAAATACACCTGGAATGAGAAAATAACAGTCAAGAGAGAAACAGGAATACAGCAAACACCTGCAAATACAAAGAAACAGTGGCTGGGTGCAAACATGACGGCTTTCAACAGCCAAAGTGTTTTCTCACAACATCATAATCATGTAAACCCATTTAAGCACTCTGCCATTGCCACAAAACTTTAAAATTGCTTTTTTTTTTCCCTTTTAGCATAGCTAGTATTTTGCAATTGAAGTGGCTTTGCATAGATAATATAGTGTTCAAAAAAAGTGCTTTAGTAAAACCTTGCCTCTTAACTCTGGGGCGCCTCAGAAATCAAGGGATCACTTATATAGATGTAAAACATTAGAATAGCACGAAGTGCTTTTGTTCCACCTTGGAACTTTTGGGAAGGCTTAAAAAACTCTCTGCAAGGCTTTTTCCAAGTTAAAAACTCTGCTCTGAAGTTCAGGTGAACTTCTGTTCCCAAACCACAGAGCAACCTTGGATAAATTCCTTGAGATTATAATGTCTACTTGCATGCTGCAGGCTGTCTTTCCTTACACATCACAAGCTGGTTCTGTGACTCCTATTTTTACCCATAATTATCTTTTGGAGAACAGGAATTTCATCTTATTGGGAAAGCAAATCTGTGAAAACTAAGCTTGGTCAGAATGTTAATGCTTCCTACTAATTCCTTTTCCTACAGAGCTGAAGTAACTATGGAGGATTTATCCAGGTTCTGTTCAGCTGAGCCATCATCTGCAGCATTTTTAATGAAGTACAAGTTGCAAGGTTAATCCCAGTAGGTGTAACTGCAAAAACTCAGGAAACCTGTACATGAAATTTAACACTCAGGGTCTTTCATAGCAAAATGACATGTAAAACTGCATTATAGTTAGACTTGAATATCCTACCTTCCATTTGACCGGCTCAGCAGAGCACTTTCTGTTTGCTATCTAAGCTCATTTGCTCTGTCACCAAGTAACAGACAGAGTACTGCTCATCTTCCTCCCCAGAATTTTTTCTGTAATTATAAAGTTTGCCTGTATTTTAGACAATCCTTTGTGCCTTAATAGAATCTGTCACAGAGTTCCCTCGTTAACTGGGTTAGTATGAATCATGTTTAGAAGAATGAGAGACCGACAAGTGAAGTCTAAGTAGTACATGAACTGGATCTCTGTAAAATTAGGGTGAATAAAGACCATGGCATTTCTGTACCATTCTGTGAAGATGGCTGCAACATTGCAACTTTCTTCAGTGACAAGATCCCAGAATGATTAGGTTGGGAGAGACCTCAGAGATATCTTCAGAGATACCTGGATCAAACTCCCTGGTCAGAGTATGACTGTACATCAAGTTACTCAGGATATTGAATAGTCAGATTTTGAGTATGTCCACAGTTTCTCTGCCCAATTTCTGCTAGTGTTTAGCCACTGTAAGAGTGAAACAAACAAAAACAAACCCACAAACCAAATTCTCTTTTGCTCCCATTGTCACTTGTCCTTTCATTGGGCACCTCTGAAAAATTTGGGTTCCATCTACTTTATTCCTCCCCAACAGGTATTCATACACAAGGGTGAGATTCACCCAACTCTTCTGTTCTGCAGAATAAGAAATCATAGCTGTCTCAGCCTCTCCTGTCACATGATCCAACTTCTCTCTCCTTTTTGTGCCTTTTTGCTAGCCTATTTTCCAATACGTTCATGCCAGACTTATACTGCAGAGCCCAGAGCTGGAGTTAGAACTGTAGATATGTCTCAACAGTGCTAAGCTGAGTGGAAGGATGGTGTCCCTTGATCTGTTTGCAGCACCCTTTCTAATTCAGCCAAAGATGCTGTTGACCTACTTTGCCACAAGAGCACATTGCTCACTGATGACAGGGGATTAGAACTCCATTTGCCAGTTCTTCCAGCTGTGTGCCGGTGTTAACTCCAGTGATTTGAATGAATCTACAGCAGCCTAATTAATTCTGGAATAAGTTTGTTTCAGTTCAGTTTAGCTTTATAATGCAGGCGATCCCTTCACTTAAAACTTTATCTAGACTGTTGGAAAAGGAGCATTTGAGATGGGAATATATCCTGACTTCACTAGTGGATTGCTACGTTGGTGCCAAAGAAACCATAAACCAGGACAGTTCAATTGCTGCTTGTGCATGTTTACAAGCATCACAGACCTGGCCTTCAGCTTTCTTCAGCACCACACCAGAGGAGAAGACTCATTTCATAACTCTTTCTTTACTTCCTGGATTGTGGCAGAGCATCATAGCAAAGTGATCAGTGCTTAATACTTTCATTAAGGGTATCTGTCAGATCAGGCTCCTTTGCTAGGGGAAGGCATCAGCAACTTTGATTAGTCATTAAGCTCCTGGAAGGATACCCCTAGTTCATTGTAAGATATTTTTCCTTTCAACTAAATCAATCCACCTAATCTAAATCAGTTTAAATTCACCTGGTTGAAAACAGGGCACTTACACTGAACAGATAAATCTGTCATTAGTGCTATAAATTGTCTGTGTAAGATGGAAATACTAAGTTGATTGAAGGTTCCTTACATTTCTGTTATGAGGCTTCTGAAGTGTAAGAGTCACAGCAGTGACGGCTCTCAGAGTCACCAGGATGAGTGCTGGTGCTGGAGAAGATCCCTTTTTTTGACAGCTTCCCACTGCAGCAGTAGCTGCACCTGCTTTTCTCTCTTCAAACAAGTGCAAATCAGAGCTGTACCAGATGTTTTTGTTGAATAGGCTGCAAGAGCTGCACTGAGTCAGCAGTCCCAGTACACCACACCAAAATTTCCCTGAAAGTTTTAGCTGGATACTCAGCAATAAAACACATGTAACCACTTAGCAGGAAGAAGAATAGGTCATTAGGGATTTGGTTTGGCTTCTGTTCCTTTTGTTGAACATACTTTTCCACTTTCTTCCACAAATAACTACAAAGAAGTTCTGCAAGATTGCCCCCTTATGACACACCTATGACTAATGTAGTAATGAGACAACCACTCTAATTCACTTCTCCTCTAAGGCTACCTTCAGTACTTCTCTTGCACACAGCTGCTATCAAGAATGAGACCTACCCACTCACAGGGCTACGGCATTATCTGTAGGCCCTCCTAGCAAGCAGGTGAGCAGCCACATGCAGCAAGCAGTGAGAAGTTACTGCATGCTCAGGAGTGCAAAGGCATATCAGCCCTGAATTTATGGATGGGAAGCAAGGCTTTTGGCACATAACATCCTTGTAGGTAAGCTCAGGAAATGTGGGTTAGATGAACGGACAGTGAGCTGGATCAAGAACTGGCTGAAATGGTGGAACTCAGAGAGTTGTGACCAGCAAAGGACAATCCAATTGGAGGCCTGTAGTGGTGGCATTCCCCAGGGGTTAATACTGGGTCCAGTCTTACTCACCTTGTGTATCAACAACTCAGATTAAGGGATAGAATGAACCTTAAGCCAGCTGGCAGGTGATACAGAACTGGGGGGAGTGGCTGTCATCCCTGAAGGTTTTGCTGCCACTCAGAAGGACCTTGATAGGCTGGAGAGTTGGGCAGAGAGAAACTTGATGGGATTCAACAAGGACAGGTTTAGAGTCCTGCACCTGGGGGAGAATAACCCCAGAAAGCACCAGCACAGGCTGGGTGACGTGCTGGAGAGAAGTTCTGTGGAGAAGAACCTGGGGTCCTGGTGGACAACGAGCTGTCCATGAGCCAGCAGTGCCCCTACAGCCAGCAGGGCCAGCAGGGTCCTGGGGGGCACTGGGAAGGGTGGCCAGCAGGTCAGGGGAGGTGATTGTCCCCCTCTACTCCACTCTAGTGGGGCCACATCTGGAATGCTGCATCCAGTTCTGGGCTCCTCAGTAGGAGAAAGACAAGGAGATACTGGGGAGAGTCCAGAGCAGGCCACAGAGGTGATTTGGGGTCAGGAGCACCTCTCTTATGAGGACAAGAGAGAGAGGGAGAATGAGAGTGAGCTGGGTCTGCTTAGTCTGGGGAAGAGAAGACTGAGAAGGGGGTCTCATCAATGCATACAAATATCTCAAAGGCAGGTGCCCAGAGGATGGTGCCAGACTCTTTTCAGTGGTGCCCAGTGACAGAACAAGGAGCAATGACTACAACCAAAACACAAGAATTTCCACCTCAACATGAGGTAGAACGTCTTTACATTGAGGTTGTCATAGCACTGGAACAGGTTGCCCAGGGAGGTTGTGGAGTTTCCCTCTCTGGAGACATTCAAGCCTCACCTGGACATGTTCCGGTGACACCTGCTCCATGCGACCCTGCCTTGGCTATGGGGCTGGACTGGAGGATCTCTAGAGATCTCTTATAATCCTAAGGTTTTTATGATCCTGAGATTGTGTGAAGGTCCTGCTATTCTCTGTCTTGCATAACAAACTGAGAGTCAGCCATTGCCCTGAAGCTCCAGCCAAAATAAACAGAGGAAAGGACATATATTTGGCTTCCATCACTACACGAAAGCAGCCAAACTCCATCCAAAGGCAATACAGACAATCTACAACAAAGCCAGAAATAAAAGCCAGACCTTTTCAGTTCAACTGTAGTTCTTCAGCTGCTGGAGTTTTTACTGATTTAATTTATATAAGAACATTCAGAAGAGCAGGGCACAGTTTGACACTGCATTCCAGCCATAGTGGGTGGCCTGTGGTGATGCAGTGGTCTGCCTTGTAATAGCACAGAGAGGACCTAATCTGTTCTCCTTGTAGTCTTATGAACAGGAATAAAGGGATATTAAATTAATTTGAGGTTTTGTTGTGTGGGTTTTTCTACATCCAAAACACTTATCCAGCTGTGATCAGCAATTTGTGTGGTTTAAATTGGCACATTGCAAGAATTCAGACAGTATTCCCTTTGAGATAGCAAGGAGAAAAACCTCCTGCAGATGGTCTTATATCCATGCAAAAGCAGCTTCTGCATGATTACTCAGTAGCTTCAGATATCCTACCTGATCTATTGCACTATCTGGCTTTGCCTACACCTAAATGGATACTGATCTATTCTGTTGGCTCTTAGAATTTTGTCCTTCAGACTTGGCTTCTGCAAAGGCTGTGCCATCCAGCAAGAAAGCAAAAGGAGAGCAGGTACCACCTCACAGGTAAAAATATCTAGTTAGAAAAAAGTGCCCTGGAAAAAGTTAACAAATAATACTATTTCATACTTCCTACTGCCACATCAGGGACACTTCTCACATAGTGTTAGTATTAAACATCAATAAATTAAGATGTTAATAAATCATCTGCAAACCTGTACAAACTATAGAAAGTAAGTGCCTTAATTTTGCAAGCCTGAATGTCTTCCAGATAAATTCCATTTTCTGTTACTGAGTTGCATGTTCTCATTTGGGTAAGCATTTTCTTTAAGACCCTTAATTTACTGCCTTTAATAACTTTCATGTCACAAAAAATCTTCTGCTTCTTAATAAAAATATTTATTTCAAGAGAATGTGAATTCAGTAAAAAATTCTTTTAGTTGGCGGAGGTAAAGATGTTAATTACCATGACATTCTGCAAAATGCAATTTTACTGTCTTACTGCTAAGATATTTAACCTGGCCTTTAAACCTGGCCATGGGAAAATGTTGATTTTGCCTGTTGTCACTGCAGAATGTGTTTTGGGGACAGCTGGATTTTTTAGTATGTAGTGATTTGGCTAAAGCCTAAAGGCTAAAGTCAAAGCAATCATCTATTAATTTTCCTTTTTTCCACTAACAAAAAACCCAAACAAACGACCCCAAAATAAACTCAAAACAACAAAAAACTTTACATTTCTTGAATAAAAGGTACTTCCCCCGTTCCCTTAAAATGAAATTGCTGTCAAAGTGACTCTTAAAAGACCGACAGGTCCTGAGAGACTAGAAAATGTAATAAACTTCTTGTGTTTTTGAACCCAACTGCATTTCTAATGACATCTTAAAATCTAGCATACATGGCGACATTATCTTTGTCTGCTGATGTCCTCCTTCTGCACCTGAAAATAATTCTGCACTCAACCAACTTCAAAAACACTTGACAGCAGAGGAAATGTGGCAAAAATTGTAAATATCAAGAAGTTTCAGAAATATCAGAAGACAGAAGATACAGATCCTTGCAGTACTTCTCTAAAGAGGTAATTAAAATAAAAGTTTGATCCTTGTTAGGAGCAGTCCTGACAGGAGAATACAATCCATATCCCACCAGCCACCACAGTGTACCCTCCTCTCTCAATTTCCTTTTGTAATGCAGATTCTATGACAGCAAATTAAGGCAGAAGGGAAAGATCACCTTTTTCATGTGGGCCTGCCAAAATCACCCTTTCAGCTGTGGCTTGACTCCTCTGAAGTGAGGAGTGAGACTGAGATGATACTCAGTATGAGTCAGAATTTTTAAAAAAGCCAACAGATCACCCACCTGTGGTGAACCCCATTAAGGACCTGTTATTCACTTAAGCACTTTTCCTTATTTTTCCCTTTAAAAGATAAGTCTTGTGTCATACGTATGGTCTGACAGTCCATCTAAAGATGATGAGTCAATCCAAATTAACCCTACAATCATCCCAACATAAAGCAGCAGGGATCCAGGAAGTCAAAGACACACCTGTGAAGGAGAGAGGCTATTTCATGTAGATATCCTGGACCACAGCTTTATGACTCATTTGACAAATGAGATCTCCAGGGAAAGGGGAAAACGAAAGTACTTTCTGCAGTGGAAATGCACTGTCCATTGCAGTGAATACACACTACACGATCTGTCCATTTCTTCAAGGACTTGTCATTTTGTCCTCTAGTCTTCAAAACTGAGGTGGCCTTAATGCTTATTAAATGCTGGGAGTCCAAAGATGAAAATTTTGCAGCAGGAAGAGAGAATTTTTGGAGGTTCACAAGAACTATATTGTACAAAATGAATGCAGTAGCAGTTATTCATATTAACATGATGATAACAGCCTGATATACTACTTTATGGAAAAAATGGCCAGGAAATGTAACTTCCTCCTAATGCCCCCTCCCAAGCTTGTCCTGATCTGTCACATATCAGTGGCTGTGGACTTGAAACAGCCAGTGAAACCCTCAGTGCACAGACATACAAACATAGGAGACAGTGCCTAAGTAGTAAAGCATTAGTAAAAAGCAAATACCTGAAAAAAAATTTACACAAAACCAGAACCAAATCAAACCTACCAAGCAAACAAACAAACAAAAGAAAAAAAACAAATGAAATCAAAACTAAAAGTCAAACCAAACCGAACCAAAATAAACAAACAAAAAAACACAACAATCTCTTAATGAAAATCAGAACCACTGTGTGGTTGCAGCTAGGAAGTCCCTCTGCCGACCCTCTAACCTAAACCTCCTCTTCTAAGCAGACCTCACGAGAGCAGGTTTCTCAGTACTGCATACAGCTGGACTTCCTCTAGACAGTTTGCATATTGTTGATGATATCCTCTGATCCTCAGCCAAGGCATTCAAATGGATTCAGAAAAGCATTAATCCCAGTATCCATCCTGGGATGTTGCTGTAGTGATGGGCTTTTAGCTGGACTTTGTGCCACTGAACACAGAATGGTTTGGGTTGGAAGGGACACTAAAAAAGTGTCTTCTAGTCCAAGCCCCTGCAATGAGGAAGGACACCTCCCAATAAATCATGCTGCCCAGAGCCCTGTCCAATGTGATATTAAATGTTTCTAGGGATGGGGCATCTACAACCCCTCTGAGCAACCTGTGCCAACATTTTATCCACCATAAAAAAAATCATTCTTTATTTCTAGTCTGAATCTATCCTTGTTGAGCTTAGAATCATTAACCCATGTCCTATCAGTACAGCCCCAACTAAAAAGTCCAGCTCCCTCAATCTTAAAAGCCCATTTATGTACTGAACACTATAACAAGGTTATGCTGGAGCCTTCACTTTTCCTGAACAGCCCTAATTCTCCCAGCCTATCCTCATAGTAGGTGCTCCACCCCTCTGATTATCATCTGTCCCTCCTCTGGACTCACTCCACCAGCTCCATGCTCTTCCTGTGCTGGGACTGCAGAGTTGGATGCAGAGTTCCAGGTGGGCTCTCACCAGAGCAGAGCAGAGGGGCAGAATCCCCTCCCTCCCCTGCTGCCCACACTGCTTTGGATGCAGCCCAGGACACGTTTGGCTTTCTGGGCTGAGAGTGCCCATGGCTGGGTCATGTCTAGCTTTCTATCCAGCAGTACTTAAAAGTCCTTTTCCCTTACAATACTTGAGCCTGGGAGTCAGTTGCAACAAATTTCAAGGACAGATTTTTTGTTTGCTTGGTTTGGCTGTTTGTTTTGTTGTTTTGCTTGTTCTGTGGTTTTCATTTTGATGTTCTACCTGTAGGCATATACAAGCCAATGGCATTTTATTGCTTGTGCAATAAAAGCACAACTGGCATAGTCATGCTTATGTAGTGATTGCAAACAGCTTCACCCACTACACTGGCTACAAATTTTCCCTCTAAAATTTCAAAACATTCCTTGTGTCCACCCTGGCTGATGTTGCTCCCTTCCACAGTGTATTTACATGTCTTCTTTCCCTGTGTCCCTGAGGAAGAGATGAAAACCTGCCACCTTCCTCATGAAAGTCCAGGAGACTCTAAAACAATGGAGATCATTCTTTCCTTATGGGCCATGTTACCCCAAGCAACACTGCTTCACTTTGGCTAGCAGTGACTACCTGTGGGGGTGTAATGCTGCTGGGACAAGCATCTAGACCCTCACAGGCAAGTTGGCTAAGGTGATGTGGCAGGTTGCAAGGCTGAGGACTCCTCTAAGTGCACAAAACTGCCTGAGAGGTAGGTACTTTGCAGTGAATAGTGAAAAGGGAGCTGGATCTGGCTTTTTCAAAGCAGCCTCATGACTTTTGGGGAGCTGCCTCTGAAGGTCTTTTGCTACAAATTTAAGGATACACAGTGGACAATAAATCCATACAGAAAGAAGATTTAGTGACACTGTCTCCCCCAGGGAGGTGTCTTCTAACCTTCAGGTATCATGGAGAAAGAACAGTTTAAAAGAACTGAGCACCTGCACACAAGCAGGTTCCTCATTAAAAAGTCCAGCATTATGGAAAGGCTAAGAAAATGCAGGATGAGTTTTTAAGTATTTCAGGCTATTTCAATGAAATTATATTCCTTCCTAAGGAAGTTTTATTCCCTCTTGTCATTGCTGTGCTGACCTGGCTTGAGTTGTGGTAAGTCCCTTGCTACTCTACAGGCACACAAACTGTCATGAACCAATTATCTTGGCTCATGAGAGGTTTCAGATGATGTGACTGAAAGTCCTGCCACACCTGCACATCCAGAAAGGAGATGCAGTCATGAAGAGAGCTTGGCCAAAGTGTCCTATGAAGCTACATCCTTCCCTGTGGTGGGACAGGCCCTTCTCTCCAAAGACTAAACTCAGCTGAAGCTCCTTCTCTGGGTTTAAACCAGCTTCTCCTTCGGATGGCTGTGCCTTCATTGCAGTCAAATGGCACAGAGTGGACGCAATAGCCTTAAGTTTAGTTAAGATACTTTAGTCCTAGACTGACAGTGGAGATAAGAATCAAAGAGATAAGAAGTGACTAATCAAACTTCTTCATGGAAAGGGTTGTCAATCCTTGGAACAGACTGCCCAGGGAAGTGGTTGACTCATCATCCCTGGAGGTACTTAAAAGATGTCTAGACGTTTAAGGACAAGATTTAGTGGTGGACTTGGCAGTGTTAGATTGACAGTTGGACTTGATGATCTTAAAGGCCTTTTCCAAACCAAATGACTCTATGATTATATGACCTTGCAACAGTCTGTCAACTTTCGAGATTGACTGCTGGAAAAACAAGCAATAGAGCAATGAAGAGATTGCTCTTCATCAGGAAGCATCTCTTGTTCCAAAACAAACTGTGATGATGAAGTAAAGGAGAAGTTTGCTTCAATACAGAAAGATAGAGGTGTTCAGTCAGTGTTTTACTGGAAAAGCATATAAAAACTTACAGAAAGATAAAGAAAGGGGAAGAGTCCTTCAGGTGCCAATTTTTGTACCACACCAGTAACTCCTAATACAGGCTGAGAAAAATCTTCTTTAGGATGAACTTCTTCCAAGGTAGACCATCCCAATGAATCCTGCACTTAAAAGATAATGGTTATTTAAGTCAAAGAACAGCTCTTAAAAAGAAGAAAATTCCACTATCATCAGCTTAAAAAAAAAAAAAAAAAAAAAAAAAAATAAGAGCTGAAAAAGAAAGAAAAAAAAGGAAGAACTACTGCAACCTTTGAAGTCTGGTTTCACAACATGAGGCAGTTCCCTAAAACGCAAGTTTACAGCTTGAGGATCAAAAACAGAAAGAAATCAGTGATAAAGCCTGTTTAGCCATGAAAAGATCGTTTTAAAAATCTTGAACCATGCGTCAATTTGTGTAAAAAATAGCTAAATATGAGCTAGTGTGTCTTAAAGACGTGCCTAAGAATTAGCATGTACAAAAATTGCTAGTCTTGGTTAGATGGCCAAGTAACTAACAAAGGGGATTTTTAATTAACCCAAAATTTCTAGTATATAACAGAATGGTGTTAAATGTAGGGCCCAAATCCAGTCATTTCTGAAATGTGAATGGATGTAGATGTATGAAATGACAAGACTCGTTTCATGGAGACACCACTAAGATTCTGTGCTGATGCACTGAATGTTAAGTAATTTAGTTAAAAGTGCTGTTGTTCAGCTTACACAGATAGGAGATACAATTCCTACTAGAATTTTCTGAGAAAAAATAGAAGACAAACAGAAAAATATTTTAAGGAGTTATGGGGTATTATATTAACCCAAATCTCCAAGGACCACTTCTTAGGTCTGCAAATAGGCAGAGCTACAGGTGTTTCCAAAAGCACATGATTATCCTGCAGTTGGTTTCTAGTAGCTTAACTTTTCTGAAAGTAACTTTCTAAGGGGATATTAAGGGGATATTTTATGGGCATAGTTCAGAAAGGTTTTTTGAAGTGAAATGTCACACTGTGTACCAATCAGTACACACAGCAAATTTTTTCTTTTTCATTACTTCTGTTCAGGTTCAAAATTCCAGAAGCTTTTTGGAAGTAAAGATTAAAACTAACCTTTGTGCCTCCTCCTCCTCCTCCTACTGTGCCTAAAGTAGCTGGATATTTCATAAAAATCTGCTACATTCGGCCTCTCTCCATTGCTTCAGCTCTCAAATGCCACTTGTTAATCAGATTACTTCACCCTCAAGAAATAGAAAAATCATTGTCTTTTACCAACAGTATTTGTAAAAAAAGAAAAAAAAAAAAGGATCTTTTCAACATGCACAGGGACAATTGTAGTTCTATGCATATAATATGCAGATGCCAATCAGGAACATTCATAACTTCTGCTCCTGTGGGCCAAATCCCCCTGAATTAATGGGAACCTTTCCACCAAACACAGTGGAAGTGGGATGAGCTTGTAGACCATTGAACTATAAACATAGGATGTGTTAAGTGTATTACAGAAATGAATTCTGAAAAAAATCACTCAAAAATTTCTTAGCCCTTCTGTTCTGAGACATATTTTATGTCAAACCCATTTTTGATAAATATAAATTGTGAAGGTCCATTAGTAGATTGCATCTATAATAGCAACATTTGGTATGGAAAAAAAGGTATTTTATGACAATATAAATCTGCATAAGAACATGAGCTTTCAAATCTAGTGAAATATGTAGAGCCTCAAAAAATATGTCTTCCGAGGAATGTTCCATGTTCTTTTTCATCAGAAACATATTAAAACCAAAACCCATTGAAGGAAAACAAGAGACAACCTGTTAGAATGCAGCCCCAGAGCCATTTGATTCAGCCTCTATGCTGAAGGAGTAAAAATTGCTTACATTTTGCTTATGTTCACTCCCTCCTCTATGTGATATAAGGAAGATATTTCATTTCATCCCAGAGAAAACAAACTCTTCTTGATTTCAACAACTATACTTTATAATAGTTTCTCATTCTTAACAGTGTAATTTTTTCTCATAGAAAACAGAAACAAAAAAACAAGAAAATCCATCAGTTCATCTACAGGAATGAAAAATGTCAACATACCCTCAAGACAAATGAAAGTGGGACAATACATCAAGGATTAATAATTTATTTATTTATGAATAATTCCAATTATTTATTTTAGTCTGTATATAAAAAACAAGAGCTAGAGTATTCATCTTCTCTAAGAGAAGACAAAATAATATTGTAGAGAGATGACAGAAGAACAATGCATAAATCACTCATGTAAAACCTCATGTAAAAATATTCATTGCTATTAAGGTGACATTGAAATACCTGCCCTGTCTCAGTTTAAATAATATATCAAAAACAGCACCAAACAATTATATGGAAGTCTGATTGTAACTCTGTCATGAAAGACCAATTTTTTTTTCCCATACCATGCAGGTGATTACTTATGACAAGTTCAAAACAAAAAGGTGAGGTAAATCTTAAAATCTTTTTTACATCCTTTTGTCTAGATTTATATGGCATCACAAGGAGAAAAGGAGAGGAGAATGAGCTCTTATTCATGCACAGTGACCATGGCACTTTTGGACTGATCAGCTAAGGTTATTAAGCAACCCAGAGAGGTATTTCAAAGCTACTGTTTAACAAACTCAGCATGCCTCATTTGTCAAGGCATCATGCTATCACAGGAAAAATGCAACACTGCCCATTATGATCAGACCTTGAGCGTCTTCATTCGCCAATCATTTCCAAAAATAAGTGCACTCTTATCAAATGGAATAATCTGGCTTGGTTGTGTTTATCAACTTTGTGTATTTTATTAAGCCCCTTAAAATTTACCTTTTTGACAGTTTAGATAGCAGTTATGACCTTCTCCTGAAGTTCTTGTCAGGGCCTGTAGACAGAGCCTGTTTCAGACAGATGGCCTATGTAATGCAGTCTTTTGTCCAGTAAGGTGTGCAAAACACACACCTTATGACACACCTATATCATTTTCAAATTTGAAAACTTTGATTACAGAGTTTTGTATTAATGATATTGATTAAGATACCTAACTGGCATCTGAACTTCATTTGTTTTCAGAAGAGTACTTACATGCTTTATGAATTTCTCCGTAAGATTTGAACAAGTACTTACTAGAACAGCAGAATCCTATTTATTCTTTCTTTTCTCAGAAAAAGGAATTTTATATCATCTTCTCCACACTGACACAAGCAGCAATATAATCTTTAATCCTTTCTGTGAGCACTGAGAAGGTAGGATTGTAAAATATCCCTACACTGCCATATTTTGCAGTCCGTGCTAGAGTTAGGTAATACAAGGACTACAAAGACAGAGAAAGGTTAGTCAGAACCCTCTGTAAGACATCAAAAAGAGAGGTGAGTTCTGCTGTGCAGGTAAAACCTGAGTGCTGCCCTCAGAAGAATAGTACCTGAGAAGAACTGTTCTCTTCTTTAGAGTTTTTCATGGACTGTTCTTCCAAGTACTAGACTTGAGTAGCTCACATGAATTCCAAATACAGATCTGTTTACAGATATCTTTTCTCCTGTGAACCCTTTCATGTGAAATTCATCTTCCTGTCTACACTCTTGATCAACTTCAAGGAACATATTGAATTATTTCTTAAACTTCTCCTGTAAACTGCTCATTTTTTGTTTATACCATAAGATTTCTTAATATAGTGAGATCTTGTATTTTATCTGCTTATCACTCCAGCAAAAGCTTCACTTTGCAGTGGACAATGCAGTTATGGAGGCCCTACTCAGTGAGTTACTATTTAAATTAGCAACCAAGTTATTTAGTTTTAATTATCCTACTTTCTGTCCCAGACAATTCTCAAGCTCTTCCAAGAGATCTTGTGAGCCACTATGAGCCCTGCCTCCCAAAGCACCCATGTCCTCTGAGGAATCATTTCACATGCCTCTCTCAAGCCACTATGACATCAAAAAAAAATGATTTCTTCAACTACAGCTGTTTAAACAAACCTTTCACTTTCTTTGAGACACTAAAGTTCTTCAGAAGAACTTTACTCAAGGTTGGTGCTCCTCATGATTTTCCACAATGAGGACACCAGTGTTATGTGCAAGGCAGATGATATTGCGTACTTTGACTTTCTTCTGCCCTTGAGACAGTCTCTCATAGAGCCCTGACCAGCAAACAGGTTAGACATGGACTGGATAAGTGGGCCGTGCAGTGGGTAGGAACTGCTGGTGACTGGTAGCTGGCAACATTCCTCAGTGATCAAAACTGGCACAAAGGCTATTTCATGTCTCTGTCCAGGATGCTCAGATGCTGCCTTCTGTCATTAGATTTGTGAATGACACCAAGCTGTTTGAGTGAACAATTCACTGGAGGGAAAGGCTACTCATCAGACAAACCTGGGGAAATTATCTTTGTCATGTACCTCTGTAACAGGAGCCTTGTGAAATCCAACAGAAGAAAACTCAGTTTTGCTTCTTGATGGAATAACCCCATGGAACACTACAGGCTAGGGTTGACTGTCAGAGAAGCAATTCTGCAGGGAAAGATCTTAGTGTCCTTGTGAACAGCAAGTCAAACACGAACCAGCAGTGTGACCTTGCAGCAAAAAGGGCCAGCTGCCTTCAGACTTGTTTTGGTACTTGTGGAACTGTCAGGTCCACAGAGTTCTTTGACACTTGAAATACTGCATTTAGTGTTGTCTATTTCTGTTCACTACAAAAAGGACATTGACAGACTGGAGTGAACCCATTGGAGGCCACAAAGATGGTCAGAATTTGGAGTACATGAAGTACAAGGAAAGGCTCTAGAAGCAGGAACAGCTCATCTGGGATTGGAGAAGGGAAAGGAGATGTGTTTTTATTCACTACAGCTGCCTGATCAGAGGTTATATAGGGGATGAAACCAGACCCTTCTCAACCATATACAGCAAAAGGACAAGAAGCAACGGACACAAGAAGACGGGAAATTCTAAGTAGGTAGCAGGAAATTTTTTTGCTGTGAAAGTAGTTAAATACTGACAGAGATTGCCCAGGGATGTTGTCAGATTTTCATCCTTAGAGGAGGTCAAGATTTAATTGGACATGGCCCGGAGCAATCTGATCCAATTAAACCTACTGGATTTAGGCAGCTTTTGAGCAGAACAATCTGCCTCTACAAATATATCTTTTATTCAGTTTGCAGCTTGTACAATAGTCCCTCTCTCAGAGAACACAAAACAAAGCAAAACAAGTCCCTCATGCCGGTTAAGACTCCATATTATAAGTGCTCTTACAGTCTGTTAGGGAAACACACAGTACAATGAAGCACCAAAAAGAAAACATTGCTTGATAAAAATTTAAGGAGGTATTACAATCCACATGCAGTTTCCAAAGCATTCCAAATGGGAAAATGAAGTATGTCCTAGAGATCATGGCTCTTGTGTACAAACTAGAAACACACGAACCCTAGAACAGTGTCCCAATCCAGCCACTCAGACTGAGATTCATCTGTCTGCACCTGCCCTTACACATTCCTGAGAAACTTCTTCCAGGTGAAGGAATAGGCTTTGTTGAAAAAGCTAATAATGGAAACATTTTTACCTTAAGGATGTATCACTTCACAGTTCTACTGAGTCCTGCTGTGGTTACAGCAAGGTAAGGAGTGGACTAGTTCTGCATACTTAGGTAGCTCTGGCCAAATGAAGCACTAGGGTGCTCCTATTTACTTAGCCTTTGTGCAGACTTCTGAGGGAGGCTCCAACATGAGATAACGAGCATTTGCGTGTATATGCCACTTGGCAGTGCTTTTACCATGGAGTCTCAAATTGCCAATCAGTTCTGGAGATTTCCTGTTGTCCTTGCCATGACCCCCTCCCAGGTGATCAAGCCCACCCAGCGCTCTCTTAAGTGTTGCCACATTAACACCCCTCTTCCCACCCCAGTGTATGAGAGGAGAAATAGCTCAAGAGGTGATCCTCATGCTGTTTTCCCTGGGTACACCCACGGTGTGTACTGATGGACTCAGGTACTGGGTGCCTGCTGAGCGTTCCTGTGGGTCTGTGGAGGCACAGGTCTGACACTGTAACTGCACACAGTGTGGTGCCTGCCAGCCCTTTCCACCCAACATCCCCTCAGCCACCTGAAGCATTAATGTAGTACTGTGCAACAGGTCTCAGATTTATGCCCAGGTGTTCATCTCTGGCAGCAGTGCATCCACAGTTCAAAGCTAAGGCTCAATGCATTGGCCAGCCATGCCCTCCACCTTACTAACTCACTTCTCCCATGAACTGCAGTGCTAACAAAGTTTGGCTAAGGAGGCAGCAGTGAAACCTACAGCATTTGCCTGCTTGCATGAGCACAGGATAATTTAGAAGCTGTGAATTTTAGCAGTCACAGAACCTTTACTAAAAATCTCAATAGCTGTAAATAACATCTTCATCCAAGAATCATCTGAATATAGGCCTCGTTCACTAAAATGACATAACAAATACAAGTTTTTCTTCACCCTGAATGGTCATGTAAGATTTATATGATCCTGTCTGCTTGTGTGACCTTCTTAATAAACAGGGAGGTCCCCCTCTTCCACTCATAAATTATCCACCACGTGTTTTAACTATTCAGTAACTCTAATATGTGAATGATAAAATAATAATGCTTTGAATAATAATGATAACCAAGCATGAATAATAAAAATTTTTCCTGAATACTTTGAAGAACAATCCCAAAGTATTAAGGACAATTCTTTTCATTTTGTGATTTTCAATAGCCAAACTTATGAATAAAACAATATTTTATTTAGGTGTCAGAGAATACAGAGGTAGAAGCAGTGATGAAGGTGAAAGAGATTAAATTAGTCCATCATATCTACTTTTTTGCTCTAATCTGTTGTGAAACTGTGGAAGATCAATAAAAAATAAATTTAAAAGACCCCAAAACTACAGAAGAATTACATCAGATACCGTTGTTATCAGTAAAAAGCTATTATCTATCAATAGAAATTATACTGCTAAAGTCACTGTTAAATTCCTGTATTTGCATTCTTGTATTTTTATCTAATTTGACCCACAGCTACAGCTGTCACTTCAGTGAAGTTAGAGTGATATGTCCTGAGACAGAGATGGTCTCAAATTTTTCAGTTGTCTTTTATTTCCACTTCATGACTCAAGGATAAACAATAATGATTTGTTTCATCCTATGACTTCCAATCATGTAAGAAATTTTTTGAAGCTTATTGGTTTTTTTCTTTGTGATTTTATTCCAGAAATTTAGGGGTGAGGTTCAGATTTCACCTATTTCAGTATATATGATGACATTTCAAAAATATCTTTGAAATAACTTAGAGGTTTCTTCTTCCTCTTTGGAAAGCTCATAATCAAAATTTCCCCACATATTGTTCTTAAAACATGTTCATGCTTCAAAAGAACAAATCAGACAGGAAAGTTAAAAGAAAATTTACAATGTATTTGTTATTTCTCCGCTTCTTAGAAACTCTTGATAGACTTTTTATTTTTCCCCTCTTTTCTTATGTTCTCAAATAGAATAATTTATTGACAGATTTGTCATCATTGTAAAGCAAGTATACACAGTCTGAAAAAAGAAGTTATAACTTGTGTTGAGAAAAATCAGATGCTGAAAACCTTTCTGATTTTCGCATTTATGTGAAACTATGCCCAAATAATTTCCTAATTTTTTTCAGGACCTTTATAAGGAAGATGAATCTGAGAGAAAATAATGCTGTTAGGTCTAATTCAGTAGTGGTATAGCAGAACTGTTGATATGAGAATGATGATACAATGCATGAAAATAATTCTTGCAATACAGGAGAAAATTTATTAATGGGTAGAAAATTGAAAATTTGCAGTAGGCTCAAGCAGAATTAGCTATTCTTGCAGTATTGTATGAGGAGTCAGTAGGAAAAGTGCTTAGCTTTCTCTGGAAACAGACCTTTTTAGACCTTTTCCAGTGCAATGGCCATACTCTGATCTCTGATGATATAGTGACCCTCTGAGCAAAATCTTGAGTCCACTTGGCAAATAGTCCCTGCTGTTCATCCATGGAAAATACTTGCTGAATCATCTTTCATAGACACAGCCTTCTTCTGCTGTTCTTCTCTGAGGCTTTGTGGTTGGGGTGTTTTAATTTGGTTTTGTCTTTCCACTTTTAAGATTTTTAACTCCGTTTTTCAGCAGAGATATTTCAGAAGATTTTTTTTTTCAGCATGGCATTTCACTGTTACCTCTGCCACATGCTTCATGTCATTCAGCACATCCACAAACAAAATTTTGGGGCCTTCCAGGGTGCCCATGTCAAAGCAAAGGCACACTGCTCCACTGGGAGGGCAAACCACATCCTGAGGTGCAGTATCAGCTGCTGGTTAAAAAGGTGATTATCCTATTATATTCAGCATGGGTGCAGCCTCACTTCCAATGCCGTGTGAAGATCTGTGCCCCAGAGTTTAAGATGGATGCAAAGGTCTTTGAATGCATCCAGAGGAGAACGATAGAACTGGTGAAAAGACTGGAAGGATGTCCTGTGAGGAGCAGGTAAGGACTCTGGCTTGCCTAATTTGGAGAGCAGAAAGTAGAGGAGTGACCTCATTGCTCCCTACAACTTCCTGAAGATAGAAAAGTGTTGATGTCTTCTCTTTGATCTCCAGTGATAGGTCATGTGGAATTGGTTCAAATTTGCATCATGAGAGGTACAGACATGACCTTAGGAAACACTTCCTTACCAAGGCAGTGGCAACATACTAACAGACTTCCTGGAGAGGTCAGTATTCCATGCCTGTCAGTGTTCAAAGGTATTTGAAAAACGTTTTTAATGACATGCTTGAACTTCCAGTCAGCTTGGATTGGTCAGGCAGGGGAACTAGTTAATCTCTGTAGGTCCTTCCACTGAATTATTCCATTATATCACTGATTAGGACTGTGCATGATAGGGACAAGCTGCATGGAATTGTACAGTGAAATAATGGTGTATTTAGTTTAGTCTTCTGCTCCCTTTCTACTACAACCTAGTGCTATGTTCTGTGCCCTTGTTTGCTTATTACTGTTGTGCATTGAGCTGACATTTACATAGCCCCTCTGTAACAACTTGTTAAAAACAGTCCAGAGTCCTTCATGCATAAAGCTAGGATTGTTCTCCCTATGTGTTTTTCTTTACAACTGCCTACACAGTATTTCAGCTGCCTGTTTATGCTCCATTCAGTCTCATGAGATCCTTCTTTAATACAGTCCCAACCTTTAAAACTTTGAATTAGTTTAGCAATATCAGCAAACTTCTCTCCTCACTAATCACTTCATTTGTCCAAAGAGTTATAAATACGTACAACAACACAGACCCTGTCTGTTTCCACTGGTGACTTGATTCTAAATGGAAATCTCCAAATTTTCCATATATTCTTCTTCTCCACTCTCTAGTTTAGTTGCTCACAGATCCATAGAACATGTTGGGAAAAATTATCACTTCTGCTATCAAATTTACAACTACCCTGCTGACTTATTTTGTTTTCTGCTTCCTATAAATTCTATGAAAGCAAGGAAAGGCCCAGGTCTAGACACTGGGTAGGATGCTGGTTGGGTTAGTAGTAACACAGGTTAAAAGCATGGCAAGTATCACAGCTACAGCTCTGGCAGTTGAAGTAAATGTTGCTTTATGTTGTCCTCTAGAAAACATTCACTATTGCTAAAGGATTCTTAATGCCTGAGCTGGCAAAATTGCTGCAGTCACTTAAATCAGCAACATGCATTTTTCCATATAAAAATAACTTGGCCTTTTTTTTTTTTTTTTTTTTAAATTAAACAACAGAGTTGCATACAAATAACTAAATAAAAATCATCAGATTTCATGTCATGTGCCTCCCACTATAAAACAGAAAACTCATCTACATAAAATTGCAGAGGTCTGCTCAAGAAAGCAGAGCAATCATGTAAGTACATTTTAAAGTAGAGTTTGACAAATGGTTCAGCCACTGATAAGATTGGCTGTCCATGACACTTAGTAACACTTCTGTCACTAATATCTTGAGTGCTTACATTCACATAGAGTTGCGGTTTTCTGGCATGAACGTACACTTTTTGTCTAGGACTGTGACTTCTAGAAAACACGAACTCAGAAAAAAAAAAAAAAAAAAGAAAAAAAGTTTTAAAAAAATAAAGCCAAACCCTGACAAAACAGGCTCAGAAGAGAAAATATAAACCAAATTCATTTGCCTGAAAGTTTACATGGTACCCAGCTGAGTACCTTTCTTTGCCCATTTTACAGCTAATTTAGTAAAACTTAGTATTCACACACAAAATCTTGCCTCAGACCATCGCAGCTACAATAATACTAGGAAGACATAAGCTGATAACCAGTGTTTCTAGTCCAGCAACATGGAACATCACAAGACAGCCTCCTACCTTCCTTAGAAGCAGGACCTCACAAGTCTGTAGCAAGTTCAAAGCACAACAGTTGTACTGTAAGAACTGACTGAGACTGCTTGAAACTCGTTGTTAAAGCTACCAAGATCAGATTGATTACTGTATGGGCAAATATCCTCTCCAAGGAGCAAAGGAAAATATCCCTCTAGGAAATCTGTGTCACTAGCTGTGCTGAACTCTGGTCAGACTTGCTTAAACTAACAAGGCTTTTTGGAGCATTAGTTTACTATTCGGTCAGTATATATTGGTACCAATTACCCAGATTACTGGCACCAAGAATCTAGCACAACAAAGAGTTCTATTAAGAAAAATTCCAAAATGGAAGGAGGTGACATTTTCTTTTTGTAGGACACCACAATACACCCTCCATCAGCAACACCACTCATCACCACTCTGCACCTGACCTCTTCCTGCTCACCTCCCCAGACAACCCTCATAGGCACACTGTCATTCCAGAGAGTCTTCTGACACCAGTAGCCTGGCTTTGCACAGCTAGGGTTGGGCTTACAGCTGACACAACTTAACCAAAAACAGATTTGCCAAAGCTTGTCCACTCTTCTGAACTCCATGTACCACCTGAAAAATCCTAGTAACAAACCTGTTTCACAGTGCCCTTCCCCAGAGTATTTTTACCGTAGTCTTCTCATACCAGTAGAGACAAACAGGCACTTTCTATTGTAATTGTTTTAACTAGCAAGGGAGAACTCAGTCAGTTAGACATCAGAAGAATGCAGCAGGCCTTCTTTCCTACACTCTGCATTCTGGAGTGCATGTAGCACACCAAGGATTTTCATACCAACACACTCCACAAGTATTAATGTGGTATGGACAGCAGCAACCCACATGCACAGACTACAGGATGTAGTCCTGGCTTCTCATTTCCAGTCTGTGTTCCCCTGCACAGAGCAGTATTTCAGTCAGAATGCCAAGATTCAAAACAGTTATTCCCAAGCCTTATAGTCAGCATCAAAACCTGATCTTCATCTCTGCATCCCTTAACTTCACTGCAAATCTAAAGGTGACAGAGTTTTTCCCATATGTCTGAAAAAAACTGAAGTCTGCAGGCTCAAAAACTACTGTGCAGTACAAGTGAAAGTGACTGATAGGACACAAACTAAAACAAACAGCACAAGGGCCTCACCTAGGAGAAATCTAATTGATTTTACAATGACTTAGTAATTCAAAGACTGACACAGATTTATTCTCCTCCTGTCATTTATTTCCCATGGGTCTTTGGACATATAACCTTTCTAGCTGTCACACTGGTGAAATGGATGATATTTACAAGCCCAAGTACTACTCAGGTTGCTCTAGCATAGAAAGACAAATTTCTGGTGGTGTTCCATAACAATGGCAGCATTCAGAAACTGTAAAACTGAAGAGTATGGTATTACAGAGCACTGGATCTGGCGGAGATGGAGTTAATTTTCCCATAGTGGCCCTCACAGAACTGTGCTTGTACTGATAGTTGGGAAGGTGTTGATAACCAGTGCTTTGTCTGCTGCTGAGCAGTAGTACAGCACCACCCCCAAAGGCCAGTGGGCTTGGGCAACCCAAACTGACCGAAGGCATATTCCATACCATATTCCATATATCTGCTCAAGAAACAAAAGCTAAGACGAATGATGGCCAGGGCATTTATTATTAAGTTTGTTTTCTGGAGCCACCACTATGTGTACTGAAGTCTTGCCCTTGACAAAGTGGCTGGACATCACCTGTTGATGGGACAGAGAGAATAAATCTATTTTCCCTTGCTTCTACTTTGGTTTTGCTTCATTAAATTATGTTTATATTGACCCATAAGATTTTCTGTTTTACTTTTTTCCCTTATACCTTGCTGAGGACAGGAGTGATAAAGTGATTTGTTGGACACCTTGTGTCCAGCCTAGGTCAGCTTACCACATGCAGAAATTACTGCAATCCACCAAGAAGTAGATCCCAGAGATCCCAGATAGGGCACAACCAATGTTTCTTATCCCTTTCTTCCAGTAAAATAAATAGAGAAAGCATAACCACTCCCCACCCCTACGTTACAGAGAATTAGACTTGGTGGGGCAATGAGGACAAGGAAAGCTAATCTCAATTCAGCTGTAAGTCTGCATAAAAGCTATCAAAACCCAGAAAATACTGGAGAGCCAGACATCTATGTGGTCCTAGTTACCTGGATAGTGAGCACATATTCCTCTTGAAATGTGCCAAAATTGGCCCTGTTTTGTAGGTCTTGAAGAAAATAGAGAATGCAAAATAGCGGCTGGAGTGGGTCTGTCTGTGCCTGCTTCCCTACATCCACCAGGACCAAGATACTCTTCAGGTATATTTAGCCAAAGCCTTCCCCACAGGCACCATATTCCTCATGGAGCTTATGAGAACTCCCTCACTCTCTCAAATCTCTCCTGAGGTGCTGCAAATAACTGCCTGTGTTCCCAACTCAGAAGATGCACTTCATACATTTAAGACTGGTCTCAAGACACTGCTGGATTTATCCTCATATCCCTTCTTTTCACTCACAGAAGACACACCCATGTTTCACTCATCCCTGCCAGCTGCTTTACAACAAGGCCAGAGAATTTTTTTCCTAAGTTTTACCAATACAGGTGTCTGCCCATAATGAGTGATGTCACTCATAACAATGAGTGACAGTTATGACAGAGACTGCAGCCACCAGTTATCTGCTGGGACCATGAGAAGTTTCCAGTATAAACTTAATCCTGATTTGAAAATAAAGTTCATCGCTTAAAAAAAAAAAAAATTAAAAAATCAAGTGGAATGTAATTTGAAAGTTCCAGGCAGGGAAAATATGTTGTGTTCATGATGTTATGTCTTTACAAGGGTTTCACAAATACACGGGTATTTGTGATACACAGGTATCTATTCTTCTGCACCCACTGCCTTTGCTTAGAGGGTCAGACATTATCGCAGCATAAAATTCCACCAAAAACCCCACTGCTCAAAAGCACATAGCTTTAAATGCTCAGACTTTCCTGTTTGAAACATGTTTTCCCCTTATATTTCATTATGTTGTTTCCCAAAGGGAGACAAAAAACAGTATGACTGACCCTCCAGAGCTGCATAAATACACAGCCAAGTGTTACTGTCTTGTGGTAGTATTGCAAAAGTTATAAACAGTGCCCTTCTACTCAAATTGAATTCAGCAGGTTGGCACCCCACTGAATTCCCAAAAGCTCATGTCCCCATTCATTTCCTGCAAGAGCAGGAAACTCACCAGAGTGAAGTTGTTGAGTAAAAAACCTGCCCTACTCACCCACTTCATGGCCTTAATGAAGTAGGCAAATAAAAACAGACTGACGAGTGTGGACACAAAAATATACTCTAGAGAGGCAATGCCATAAACCAAGGTGGCGTAAAAAAGCATCACAAATAGGCAAACCAGAAGGGCTGCCATCCTGATTTCTTTCAATGGCTCTGAAAGCTGTGCTTTGTAAACCCTATGAAACCAAATCCTGCAGTCCCTGCTCAGCTTTTGTGGAAGCAAGCTTCCCATTGACGTCAAAGAGCACATTACCTCATAAAGGACTGCAAGGCTACTTGCAGAGACATCACTCATTATTCACTGTGACTGCACGCTTTGTGTAGAAGCAATGCATCTTCATTCTCCCCTCATGCTCTCCAATGGAAATTAAGAGCAGCCTCAAGTGTTGCAAGCACATCTGCAAAATCAGTCCAGAGGTTGGACTGCTACACACTGCTATGCTGCGTTGTTCAGACACTTACAAAAACACACTGTTTATCCTAGGATGTAAGGAGAACACATTCAATTTCCAGTTACTGTGACAATTTTACTTCTATATGCAATAAGGATTCCTACAGATTCAGTAAACTGTCCTAAAGTGGGAAGCAGGATCTGCTCATTTCCAGTCCAGTTAGCATGGGATGACTTGATTGGCTCCAGATTGCAGATTTCTGTCCTTTTCCCTCTGGCAGCTGATGAGGCAGGCTCAATGTGTTATGTACGTGTTCTACAGCTGCCGAAGTTCACAGGAAACATTAAGAAAGAAGCACCCACAGGGTGTCTGCAGGAGGTTCACCTTCCATGTAATACCCTTCTGCTGGTGTGAGAACAGCTGCCAGAGAAGGGAGGCAGAAAGCAAGGGGGGAATTAACCTTGGATGAGTTGAAAACATGGTGCTCAGTGCAGAAGAATAACTGCATGCCACATTCAGTGAAATATTTGTCAGCAGAGTCAACTTGTCAAATTCAAGGAGCCACATGGGAAAGATACTTCATGTACCAGATCAAGTGCTTGATCAAGTAAATAGAGACCATATGAAAATAGTCTTCTGTATACAGTTGAAGGTGTGTCACAGATTGCAGTGCAAAATGTAACCAAAATTCTGTATTCTGTCACCATCTGTTGAAACTGGTGTGTGTGTGGGTGGTGTAATTATCTGTCAATGGCCAAATGTCAAGAAACCTGCTGGGGCAGTTTTCTTACCTCTTCCACAACCCAGCCTCCCTCCAGGGAGAGATCTTCTGCTAATGGGCCATTGAGTCTCACTGATAGAATTACATCATCCCACTGGGAAATGCTCCAGCCAGGGGGGGAGCCAAATATTCCTATCTGGATAAAAATCTGGGAGTTGGAACACCAAGGCAGCCTTTCCACTGGATTCTCAGAGGAAGAGCAGGCCCATCTATCACCACTGGACCTTCAGTGAAAGAACTCCACTTTTCTACAGCAGCATCACTTCAACAGAGCCACATCTGCCACTGGGACTGCAGCCACCATTGAATGGGACTGCCACCAACACCCTGACCCGCAGGGTGTCAGGTTGGATCCTGACTCTGTCAGTGGGTTTTGTTTCTTTCTTTCTTTCTTTTTCTCCTTTGTAATACTGCATGTGTTTTGGTTTCATTGTTTATTTTAGTTCCCCTAATAAAGAACTGTTATTCCTATTCCCATATCTTTGCCTGAGAGCCCCTTAATTTCAAAATTATAATAATTCGGAGGGAGGAGGCTTAAATTCTCCATTCCAAGGGAGGTTCCTGCTTTCCTTTGCAAAACCTGGCATTCAAACGACAACAATGTGCCAGCAGGGCTAACACAATATTCAAGAATAAACTAGAATGCATGGCAAAAATGAAGATGGTATAAAGAGAAGTATAAGCAATGCCAGACAAGTTTTTCCATAATACTTGATCAGATGTTTATATGTTATTCTGTTTCTTAGCAAATGAATTGATTTAAAATAGCCAATAAGTTTTTACAATAAGTTTTTACTGAATAAAAGCAAGAATGTCAGAATCCAGCTTGAAATTGCCCTCATTAGACATAAACTCATTTTACATCATCATGAGTTAATATTTCAGTGTTCTTGTTACAGACCATTCAGCAGTAATTACTAAAATTCAAAGGTGAGGATTGGTTGGATCTTCCATTTAGATTTACCACTCTTACTGTCACTTTTCTCTGTCTGGCTGAAATTTGCACTCATACACCTGTAATCAACCAGTGGATCCAGAGTTGTCAGGTGTTATACTTGGCCGGATGATTCAGGTCAGTTTGCCTTCTGCAGCATTGCTTTATTGTACACAAACAGCACTCTGGTGGGCCACTGGGTCCAGTGCTGAAATCCAAGATCCTAGCCCACCATCATGTCTCTACATGCATAGGTATTTCTGGGGAAAGTATAGTCTATAGTCCAGGTGAAAATGTTCTGCAGACTACTTCCTTTCTGCGCTTAATATTGTTTGTCTCATCTATACCATGTTGACATGCAACTCTATGTAGAATGACAAGGAGTAGCTACTGCATTCAGACAACTGGACCAAGGTACACGTCGCTATATTCTCTGTTAATTATTATCCAGTCATAAAAACAGATGCAAATCTGACTTCTCCTTCCCCATTTTAAAAGAGCGTTCTGTAACTAGACCAACTGTATCTTCTCTTGGAAAAGCAGAGATTGAATTTGGAGCTTGGTGTGAGAAAGCATCCCTTCACACAGCAGCATATTTCTGCCCTTTCCTTCAAACTCTCTAATCTGAAAGGTGGGTCCATCAGCTATTTTAAAACTGGCCCTGGTTGCAACTACATTCTTGGTTATGTTGCTGATGTCATATATCCTATGCCCACTGATAGCCTTTCCTTCTGCTTCAAGAGAACTAAAACTTGGCAAGTTACAAGTTTCACTGGTGTATTTCAATGATTTTCCTTGCTGGTCCCCAAAGTTCTTTATCTTTGAAAAGCCTTTGCCAATAAATAAAAATAATTGGTCTAATTCTTTTATCTTTGCAGCAGCCTTTTTTAAGTAAACACAGTTCTCTTCTCTCTGACTGAGCCATCTGACTGTCAAGTCCTTATTTCACAAACTCCTCTCATTTTCACAGCACCCTTCTGTGCTTCTCTCTGCAGTGAACAGGGACCAGAGAACTGCACTGAGGGTTGTCCTGTCACAGGTTTGCTTGTTTCACTCTTTGCTGTCCCTTCACTGCACCCTGATTTTCCTTTCACCTTCTGAGCAGTAACATTATGGTTTTGCCCCTATTTCTCTTCTGGAGGTGCACTCACTGACACAGATCCTCACTGCTGCCTACATTTCCCATTTCCTGGGCCAGATCTGAAGGATACTGCTATTTGTCTTACCCTCCTTCAAGACCCTATCTGGTTTTGCATACAGAATAAGGAATTATCAAATGTAGGGCAGAACAGGAAGTGGAGTGGACTTCCGCATTTTTCTAACAGTCCCCAAATTGGGGGGGGGGGAGGGGAAATAAAAAAACAACAAAAAAACCAACAAAAAACCCACTATTTGCAGCTGAGCATCCAGGATAGCCACCAAATTCCTCTTCCATTACTGACCCTGCTTCACTATGTCCATAGCCACTACTGTCTCTAACTAGCAGCAGCTTCTGAGCTTCCTGAGCTTTATGAGACTGGAGAAGCAGAATCAGCAACAGCTTATTCTGAATACAAATGAGTGGACAAGTATAGAGAGTCCAGGTACCTTATCTTTCACATGTAGAAACTCAGTCTTCCAGCACCTTTTGTTCACTATTACATATTAAATTAGGTGCCATTCTCAGCAGCAACATTTCTTACCTAATCTGTCTGCTTTTCCCTACTTCATCTCCCCTCTTCTTCTTTAACTCCCCTTAGTGCAGTTTTTTCCTGTTTTTCTTATATCACTTATTTCAGGGTTATACTTCTTATTTCAGTTCCTAATTCCATGTATATGCCTCCATGAAGACAAAATCTGAGACTGAAAAGGTATCACTCATGCAGATGCCTTTTCCTGCCCACCATTGCAGCTGTGAGCTGATGTGCTGGATGCTCCCCAAACTGTGACACAAGTGATACTGTCCAGGAAAAAAAAAAAAAAAAAAAAAATCCTGGCAAAATTCCTGAATATTTGTAGTGGCCTACAAATAGGCAGAATACTCCCTGCAAGTTACACACATTCATCAGTCAGAGGGTGTAACAGTGACTGGCATGATGGTGCCAGTGTGAATGAGTAAAATAATTTTAAAAAAACGTTAGTTTCACAGGGTCACTGTGAAGCATATCCTTTTATTGAAAGAGAAACAAAACTGAAAACATTTTAGAGGAATGCATACTCTGATCCATAAAATTCTTTGCCTACCCCAGCTTCTGAGGAGAGGCATTTCTGGAGATGAGATGTCACCACTCTGTACATCATCATACTGCAGCAGAAAATCTCATGCAATAGAGAGAGAACAAGTGTTAGGTTTTGACATGTGTGTGACTGTGAGATTTCATCTTACATAAATAGTGACACATCTGTACAGCCTGTCGATGCTAAATGCTTACAAATGGGCAGAGTATGAGACAAACAACAGAAAAAAGATTCTATCTCTTTTACAAACTCCATCTCCATTGCTGGAGTTCACTGGAGAGGAACAAGCACATAGAACATGAGCTATTTAATAAACCACCACAGAGATCTCCCCACCAGGGAGCAGAGCAAGGAAAGATACACACACAAAACAGATATTAGCCCTGTATGTTTATTTGCTCATGGCAAATATCTGATGCTGCAACAATGGACACACTAACAGGACAGAAAAGGACATCCTGCTTGTGGAAAACAACACAAGCCTCAAGAACTGCACCTAAGCAAAACCATCATCCACCCTATAACCTTTCTGAGAGATAAAAAGAAAAATGCATGAATAAGCAGCTTCTATTTGCCCTGTGGAGCTCATACACTTCCCTGCAGGAAACTAAGTATGTCCTTCAACCACACAAACGCTGCATCTCTGGCTGTCTCTGAACTGCTGGCCTGCATTAGTGAATGGGAACAAGGCACCAGCTAATGGGTGACTACTATCCAAGCTCGTTGATAGTTTTGCTGGTTCAGTTATTGTGCCACCTTTGTCAGTGTTGCAGACCACTGGAAGTAACTGTCCTTGTGTGCTGGAAATGCCATGACCTGTTTCTTCTGTTCCACTTCCTTTTTCCCCAGGGTTACCTGGATGGACACACACCGCTTCTGCATGCTTTGCAACACTGACCCAAGCTGAATGTAAGCATTTGTCAGGTGCAAAATACCAATAGAGGAAGCTGTTGGCTTCTCCATGGACTTGATGGAACTGGAAGCGCAGAGACTTCATTCTAGCAGCTCTGTCTGTTGTGATCCACAAGCTCTTCACTATTAGGAAACCCAGACTTGGATATACTGACACCAGAGCACTGCTCAGCTCACCTGGAGACATGGGAGAAGTGTTCACTTCAAGCTTCTTCCTCTTCTAGCTGCTGAAGTTCTGGGGACTTTCTGCCAGCATAAAGGTGCATATCCAATAAATTCTGCAACAGATTCCATGCATGAAGCCTCAGATGAGTTCCCCTGTTGAACATGAAATTCTCTAAAGCATTTAGGGAGATCCACCTCAAGCCCCTTTAGCGCTACTTTCACCTAATATCATTCATGAACAGGGTCTGGTTCAGAATCTCCTCACATGAATGGGCTCTGTTAAATCCTTTTACCTTCTGCCTATGCATGCAGCATGCAGCAAACACATTCATACTTCATGTACCAACACCAAATGCCACAAAACCAAATTAAAATAATAAATACAGTATGATGAAAAGGCTAATTTCAAGGCTTCAATTAGAGTGCATGATGTTAATCTTGAGCCTTCTTTTTTGAAACCTTTTTTCCTCTCCACTACTTCAAGTGCACAATGTCCCTAACACAGCCACAGGAGAAATTACTTGACTTATGCGACTGCATTGCTAAAGAGAAAATTGTTTGGGTTTATTGCGACTTGATGTATATAAATATTCACTGCAGGATAAAACTCTGTAAAAAAAAGTCTCATATTCAAAGTGTGCTAGGACACAGCAGGGAGCAACAAACAAATCAATTAATAAATATTTTCACATTGGGAAATTAGTTTTTACATCACTTCCACAGCAAAATAGTAATAATAATAATTAATAATAATTAATAATAATAATAATAATAATAATAATAATAATAATAATAATAATAAATTAAAAACATAAATCCAAACCATGCAGGCATTCTCATTTTAATTCCAAGGGAGATATGGCACAGAAAAAAGTACAAGCAGAGGCAAACCTCCTTCTGAACATAAAAGGATGTTCCTGTAATCAGAGGGGGAAGGGGAATGGGAAGGGGAATGGGAATGGGAAGGGGAAGGCGAAGGCAAAGGGGATGTTTCATGTATCCAGCAGACCTATTGAAATAAGTATGTCCAGAGGCCTGGCAGATGGATTCAGGGAGACTAAATCAGGTTTAGAAGTTTTCACTGAAAAAGACACGGAGGTGACTCTGAGCAACTGACCAAATAGACCCAGGAAACAATGCACAGTGAAATGGACCATGGAATGAAGTAGAAGACAAAGAAGAAAAGGGAAAGATATGTACAGTTTTAGCTCTGTACAGTGGCAAAGACTGAATACACTCACATCATGAAGGTTTTAACAGCTGAAATTTATACGGATCAATCCTAGTATATTTCAATACACTCTAAATTTGAACTTTAGTTCATGCATTCGACATTTCAGTATTTTTTGTAACTTTTAAAAACTGGGAATTACATCATGCACAGATCAGCATCTTGGCCCCTGAGATCTGGATGCACAAGCAAAATGTCTGTGTTCACAAAGCATTCTGCACGACTGCAGTCCCTAAGCGCTTCACAGGGATTTTGAAACTCTCTCACTGGAAGTAGCAAAGTGGTGGATTTGGCAAACGGAGTGTACATGAAGTTTAGCAAGTCTAAAAATGTATGGCAATGCACTTGAACAAAAATAGCTCAAACTTTTACGTAAGCTGATGTTCTGCAAGTGAACTTTTATGTGCCATCAAGGGAAAGCCCTCTGAGTCACCATACGTAACTCAACACTGTCAGATGCCCTGAAGCAGGTGAAGCAGCTACAGTGTGCACATGTGCTGCAAAGCATGCCATCAAAATGATCTTAGGCCACTGCATATTTTCTTCTTTGAGAGAAAAACAGGAGTCTGGGGCCAGTGCCTAGAGACAGTTGCCCATACAATTTTTCCCTTCATAGACCAAATGGAACTTTTCCAGGAGAACCTGGAGCAGCAATTAGAGGCTGTTTGCCCCAGTCTAGCTTTTCAACTTCTCATATGGAGAGACAACGCACTGAAAATTGCAATAAGCTGCAGGCTCAGCCATCAGTCAGCTCCAAATTTTGTTGCTTTCAGTCTGTCTTAACCAACACGGCAGAGGGAAAGGATAGCATATGTTTTCCCATCTTTTCTGAAAGCCCATACAAGATGGGGAAAGGGGTGAGGCTGTGAAAATGCAGTGTAACTTGTGGGATTCCTGTTTTGACATCTAACAATTGCTCAGGTATAGACTTCTTGCTGCCCTTCAGTGCCCTCTCCCCCAAGGTTGAGTTGTATTGCAGATTAAATGAATGGGTAGGGAGAATTCATATCTTTAAAATTCACATTAAAGTGCTGCACCAGAGGCAAAATCTTGTGCCCTCCCTCACCTCTTCCAGAGGGTGCTATAATAAGCACCTTTTGAAGGTTCCTAGGTCATACCAGAGGTCTGAGGACACCAATGGTCAGGAGAATTTGTCTTTCATCTACATCAGGCCTATAGCAGGCCAGAGACTTTTTGTTCCTTGAAATATCAAATATAACCAAAAAGTACAGCAGTGTGTCAGTCTCTCAGAAAAGCAGGCTAAAGAGGCACCTCAGCAGGAACAGCTCCACCTGAATGACCTATAGCAGATACCTGCCTGTCTACTACTGGACAATTTTAATAACATCATTTCTATAGGTTGTGAAGCCATGCATTCCCCAGGAAAGTACTCAGACAGACTGAACGATTTTCCTCAAACCTAGTGACTACTAGTCTTGCCAGTAGATATGACAAAAGGTTACTCATTTCAGCAATATGGTAGTTTTTGCCACTTATAGTACAAATCGTACAAATACTGTAAGTTTTGCCACTTATAGTATTTGTACTATACTATAGTATAGTACATACTATATTTTGCAAATTATAGTACACGCCAGTGTCTCTTCAAGCCATTTCTCCTGAGGGAGATTTCAACAGACTAGTATCAACACATCTTCTGGCAGTCAGCCTACCTTTCAGACTCCAGGCCATGCTAAGGACAAGGTCAGCATGGAAATTGACCCCCTTTCCCACCATTGCATGGACGGTTTCAGGCCAGGCAAAGGTGTACCAAATGCTGTGATAAAAGTGTTTGGGGAGTGCTGTTTCACTCCCCAAACTTTCCATGAGCTGTTTATCAACAACTTTGAATTAAATACCTTTAAAATCTATGAAAATAAAACAATCTCCTAACTGCCCTCACACACATATCCACACCCTACCCTCACAGAGGCTAATTCTGTTTGTAGTTCAGCATTTTTTGATTAAAATTTGCAGGAGGTAACACTGCTACTATCATTGCCAAGTAACAGGATTTTCTGGCTTTCTGTGTTGGCACTGCACTTGCAGACATCAAGGTTTCACACAGTTCTGAGTTTAGAAACTATACAGCCCCAAGAATAATAGGCCAGAACCAAGGTTGTTTGAAAACCCCACACCACAAAATCAATATTTAACACATTGGATTTCCTAGTGAGTCTTCAGAGATAAGTGTCTGACATTTGAGTCGTCATGGGTCAATATTAATTGTGCATAACTTCTCATCTGCATTTACTGCCATATTTCCACAATTAAATTATAAAAACTAAATGAAAACTCTGAGTTTCATAGCTAAATCTGCATGCTAAGTTAATTAACACTGTAATGGAAACCATTAAAAAAAAAAAAACTGAGGCCTGTCTGATCCAAGGGCCATTAAAATAAGTGACAGCTTGATTATAACCTGGAGCAAATTAATAGCCACGCAGTTTTAGAAAATGGAGTAGTGATGAACTGTTTCATAGATGTCAAGAAACTGTTTTGTATGGAGGCCAACAGAGAGACCTCTTTCTGCCAATGTCAGCATTTCTGGCATCCACTGTGTGTGCACTCACAGTTTTCCATCAACAGGACACAGGGCAGACCTTGCAGTGTACACTCGCAGTCTCACTGCTTCCTGCTGTTCCTTAGGAGGCAAAATGCTAAGGAATGTGTCGGCCAGCATCTAGGACACCAAGAACCATCGTAAAATGATGGGCTGAGCTGCAAAGGAAGATGCCAATCTTACTTCACGGGAGGTGCATTGCGCTGGGCAGCAGAGAGTTCCACAAGATGCCACAGTATACTCCTCACACATAAACTGCATCTTGCTCTTATTGCCAAACTGCATTTGTATTTCAATCAATCAACTGTTCTTTATAATTTCTTAATGCATGACACTTCAGAGCACTTTCCAGCAAGACCAACAAATGCAACAAAATTAATACTAAAAGGAAAAAATAGTGAGAGGCAGACTTCAAAAAGAATAAAATCCAAAATTTTGGCTCAGTGGTTAAATCAGAAAGGTGAAGGCTTATTCACCACATGTGGTACTTGGGCCTTTGTCAAACAAAGCACATACTCATCTAACCAGCTTTGGCAAGGTAAGGAGTTGGAAAATAGGCACTCAGATGTTGCCATGATCAGCAGCTCCCAGAGGCATCAGTGAAAAGCACCAATGATGCACTATGAGGATCCTGCACTCAGAGTCCTACAAGCTGCAAGTTAATTATGCAGACAACTGAACAACAAATTATTGGATTCAAAGGCATAGTACTGAAAGGAAAAAAGTGAACACCTGGAATACGGATGAGTTTGTGTAACCTGAACATGCAAATGTGGAGTTCTTAGTCATAAGCCAGCTTCAAAATACAGCAGAAGTGTTGCAAAGCTTAATATGGTTAATTGAAGTTAATTATATCTAATTATGTATGTAACATATTGCAGAGAGTTATCTCAAAACAAGTGTGTTTAATAACTACAAACAGCTCACATAATAGGGAATGCTATGATGAAGTTTTAAAGAAAAAACATAATAGATATGCTCGAAAGCAAAAGCAGAGAGTGCCAACTGTTGAAGAGCAGGAACTGCTCACACCATCCTTCTGACAGTACCTGTGAGGGGCTGGATTCACTTCTTTCCCCACAACCACTAGCTGAAAGAAACCCACCACCTTGCTCCTTCCAGCCCTACCCCATGGAGAGCATGTGGGCCTGACCACACAGCTCTGGCACAAACCCTTATGGAAGACAGGCACTCTGGGATCTGCAGTCCCCACAGGTTAACACAAAATGTCACTGCCAGATCATGTGGACAAGGAGGTAAAGAGACACTATCCTGTCTCTGTCAGGAGCTTGCTCCTGCTCTAGGTCACCGAAGGAGATGCAACTGATGACCTAATGGTCAGGTCCAAAGGTGTCACAAAACTACTGCCTAATGTCCTGCATCAGAAAAACTATGTATTTGAGCACAGCCACCTGGACTGGGACTGCCAAGGAAGCAGGCTCAAAGTTTCTGGGATGTGCTTCCGAGGAGGGAAAAAGTAAAAATCAAACCCATCACCAGATGAATTGTTTTACAAAATGGTAATGGTGGGATTCAGCACTGGCCTCTGATTTAGTAAGACCCTTATGAGGTGAAAGGGGAATCAGACCACATCCTCAGTAAAGAGCTGAAGTTAGTTGAGTCCTTGCAGAATTTTCATCCCACCTTGATGGGCCTTGAGAGCTTGCTCAAGACAAATTAGGTCAACATGTCCCCAGGAAGATGTTAAGGATCAGAAAATACTTCAGATCCCCTTACAGAGGCCTATGGCAATGTAGTACCAACACCGCTCATGTTCAAGTGTCCACTCAGTTTCCTATAGGAAATGGGTTTCTCGCACCTAAAACCATTCTTTATCCTCCAAAGCAAAGTTGGAGTACACGATGGATTCATATCAACCAGTTTTCCCTAGCAGTCAGCTCCTAGGCTTCAGCTGGGTTTTTCCTAGCCAAGGACAAAGAATTACCTGTGCAGCACTTCAGCTTTGAAACCTGCATCTTTGTCCAAGGTTTCTTGCCTACCAAATGGTGGAAAGGATAACTCACTTACAACACAGACTTACAATGAAGACAGTAGGATCAGATCAAGGGCAAGAACTGTAATTCTCTGACACAGCAAAAGAAGAAAAGATTACCTTGATGGCTGAGTGAGGAATTTAAATAGTAATAGGCAGAAATGAAGGAATACAGCATCAGAAATTAAGTTCTAAATGCAGTGGTAGGTTCTTTCATGCTTTTGAAAATGAAAGCAAGATACAAAATCTGAAATCGTGGCAGTGATGGGAAGACCTTAAAAATTGGTAGACATCACATGTCTACAAATTTGTCTGCTACAAACAGCAGATGAGATTAGGCATGCCATTAAGCATCCTTTACAGCATTCCTGAGTATGAAAAAGAATCCCTGAGAAACGCACCTCAAATTCTAATAGAAAGATGCAGCCATGACAGAGGACAAGAAAGAAAAGAAGAAGATGGATGAAGACATAAAGGCAGCATAGATCTTTAACTCTGGTCAATACACAGAGCAGAAAACATACAGCAAAAAAGACTTCCTCTAGAGGAATGTGGTACTCCCAATAGAGGTGAGGTACTGCACCAAGCAGTTCCACCAAGGTTCTTTACTGCACCAAGAAAATGAAAAGGAGAAGTAAGCAGAAGAGCTGTGATGGCCAAGAAGAAAGGAGCAGCAAGCCCAACATGAGAAAGAAGGACAAAGAGAGGCTCTATGAGGGTACAAACAATATAGAATATTATTTATTTTTAATTTTCTATATAGAATATAAAAAATTAAAACAGAGAGAACTGGAAAACAACCACCTAACCAGAGACAGGCAGATTTATATAACAAAGGAGTCTGGGGGGAAAAAATTGTCATCTGAGGAAAAAAAATAAGGTCCTTTGAGTAGTGGGAGGCACAACAGTGTTTTCAACAGAAAGGGAGTTTAAAATATCAGAAAGGAAAAATTGAATTACCTTAAGGTAATAACAGAAATCTGGGGGAAAACAAATAAGAGGAAAGGTCATCAGTGCCTCCAACTGGCAGCCCCACAGCTGGGTGGAGGACAAAGAATGAGGTGTATTGAGTACAAGTATAGCCTCACATGGGAAAGATCTGGGTAAAAAGCAATCAAAATTCTAGGATAATTGGGCAAGGACATTCCGCTAGAGATGAGGAAGCTGTAATGCCATCATTCAAGGCCTTGGTAAGACCAGGGAAGATACAGCATCATGTCCTGCTTATGTGCTTAGTGATGAAGTCAAACTGCAGAGTATAAAGAGTTTTTAGTACAAAGGGAAAAAAAAAAAAAAAAAGAAAGAAAAAGGAAAAAGAATGAGAAAGAAAGATCTGGCCTGTTTAGCAAAATGAAATCTCAGAGGGAGTATGTTTGCTGTCTATAAATACATCCAGAGAGTAAACATCAGAGAAGGAGAAGAGCCATTTAAGTTAAAGGACAATGTCGGCACAGAACAAATGTGCGCAAGCTGACCATAAAATACACTTAGCACTGAGACAGGCACTTTCTAATCACCAGAGTTGTCGGACTCAGTACAGTCTTCCAACAGGCAGGCAAAGAATTTTAGAGGAAAGTGGGAGTTGTTCATGAGTGCCATGACAGGGACGTGATGTGTGCAAGACCAGCAGCCTTACAGGTTGTCTTATGAAGTCCCTTGTGTCCCAGAATTTGCTAACATTTACAACTTTATTTAACATTAAAATATTTCCAGGGGTGCTGCAGACTTCAGTATAGTGCATTTATGTCACCTGACAAAATTTTATATATATATATATATATAATGTATTATATAATATTCCCCCTATAAGCCCTTCAAAAGCAGTCTACCAATGTTCCAGGGAATCAAGAAAAGTCCAGTGCTATCTTGTGTCCATGGAGACTCAACTCCCTGCAGCAGCTTCTGCTATGGGCAAAGAAGGACAGTATGTCTGCTTTCTGTTTGCTGCTCCTTCAGTTGTACTGGCTTCACTGCACACTGCCCACTGGCCCACACCTGCAAGTGTTCCCCACTGGCACAGAAAAGGACACACTTTGATGGGGATCACTTACAATTACAAGCTAGGGAAAGACCAGGCAGCCGAGATAAGGACTGAGACCTCTGGGAGAAACAAGCTGTGACAGGCAGCTAGGACAGCAGTTTTCTTATCAAGCCACGGTAGAAACCACAACTCAACCACAAAAGCAAAAATCTGTAGGCATCATTCAGGCAACAGCCACACTGAGCCCTCAAGCAGCAAGGAGGTACATCCTAGGCTATAGGTCTGTGTAGATCTACATGAAGGCAGATTCATCATGCTCTTTACATTCAACCATCAGCCAGATTATTCCTTGTCCCAACATACAACCAAAGGAAGAAATCATGATGCAAGTGAGCTACGCCTCTCTAGCAGATGACTTTTGCTTACCAGGCAGCCCTAGGCAGGAGAATGGTTTCCCTATTATTCTGATTGAAGAAGATACTAGTGTGCACTTTCACAGAATCACAACTCTCATTGGAGTAGGGACCCTCCCTCCCTCTCCACTCCTTCCATGAAATTTCTTTCGGTAGAAAAGTCAAGGCTTTTTAGGCTAAAAAAGAAGCACCCAAACACTCAACGAAGTTTAGTAGGGCACTGACTAAAGGTGACTTCTAGTCCCTCCTTCAAGAGCAAGTTATGCCCCTGATATTAAACAGTCATTGACTGAAATGCAATTTAGGTGCACAGAAATTCAGAAGTACAGCATCTTCAGAGGACAGTCTCCTCTAAGACAAAGTAGCATCAGCAGAGAGTTCTCAAGATCCCTGTGACAAATCCAGTACCTAAATTTTGAACCATAACCTTCTTGAATAAGTGAACAGCATCTGATCCATCTCAACTCACCTTGTATACACACAATCCTTCCTCCTCTCAGATGCAAACAGGTTCCTTGTCCTTTCCAACAGAAAGGAAAGTACAGTGTGAAATTACAGGACACAGAGCTAAGTAACCCTTTTCTCCCAAATTAGGAGGCTAGCTCCCTTTCCCCTAAACCTGGAATAAACCCTGCTATGTCGATTTTGGCTTGGTTAGGGTTAATTTTCATCACAGTGTCAAGTATGGGGCTGTGTTTCAAATTTGTCCTGAACACAGGGTTAATAATATACAGATGTTTTCGTCATTGCTGAGCAGGCCTTACATAGAGCCCAAAGTTCTTTTCTGCTTTTCATACTGCCAAGCTGGAGAGGAAGGTGGGGTGCCTGGGAGTTTGGGAGGAGACACAGCCAGGACAGATCACCCAAACTGACCAAAGGGATATTTTAGACCATTTCACATCATGCTCAGTATTTAAAATGGTGGGGGAGAAGGAGGAAGAGTGGGACACATTTGGAGCGATAGTGTTTGTCTTCTCAAGACACTGTCAAGTGTCATGGGACCTTGTTGTCCTGGAAATGGCTGAATACCTGCCTGCCCATGGGAAGCGATGAATTAATTCCTATTTTTTTCTTTCCTTGTCTGTGCAGATTTTTCCTTCTCTCTTTAAACCATATTTATATCAACTCACAAATTTTCTACTTTTTGCCCTTCCAGTTCTCTCCCCAGTCCTGGTGGTGGCAGAGTGAGACAATGACTGCATGGTGCTTGGTTGCTGACTGGGATTAAGCCACAAAACCATACAGATCTTTCAAACTTCAGAATATTTTTATTAGCACACTCATTGTCCAGCAGAAGTCAAAGCACAGATGTATTATTGCTGCTCAGGTCCTATGCTGAAGGCCTAACTAGGAGATAAGATATATATCAGTCTTAAGCCTTTGTACAGCACTGGTTTCAAAGATGTGGGAATACATCAAATATGCAGACTGAACTGAAAGACTAAACAGAATCGCACTTCAAAATAATCTGGGAGCCCAAAGGGAAGGACTTTGAGACACCTTTTGTCTGGCAAAATGTTCAACAATCTTTTATGATCAATTTAATAGCTTCCTAGAATCTACACAATAAAATACCACCTAGGTCCCACCATTAGAACAGTAGTTAGGAAACTATTAGTTTTCCGAAAATCTGCCATTATCTAACCATTTTGTGACATAAGTAAGAAAGCCCTTGTTTAAGTAATGTATCGAATAGTATCAAATAGCCACAAGCAACCCAGTCCAACCCCAGAGACATGCCTGCTTTGAGCAGGTCTGACTGGGCACCTCTTATGGTCCCTTCCAATTTAAATTACAACATGTTCTTAGAGGGCAAACCACTTTGTTGTTCTTACAACTCTAACTTCTCAAACATTTCTACCCTTATTCCAGCTTCTATCATAAACAGCTTCCAGGAAAGCCTTCATGTTCAGCTTCTAGCATAGGCTTTGCTTTCTCTATTTTGAATCATTATAATTTCTTCCCAACCTCTCTGCTTTCTGTTTGAAATGTCACCCATTGAAGTAGCTTTTGCAGACCTTTTTCATCAGTTCCCAGCGACCAGTTAGGTCCAGACTTGTAGCCTTATGTAGGTCCCTTTCCAGCATGTGTTCTCCATAAATTCCCTGCAGAGATGAGTCTTTCCCATAAAATACTGTGAAAATTACAGAACAGCAGGCCTCAAGCACACAGAAATATGTTTGTACACCTTGTAAATGGGAAAGAAGAACCAGAAAGAGATACAAACGTTTCACCTTCAGAGTTTCAAATTTCTAATTTCTAATATATTCTTAGTAACTGCATGTAGAGCAGTTTTTGCAAGGAGATTTTACAGTCCATAATGTCCCCTATGGAAATGGAAAAAAAAAAAAAAAAAAAAAAAGAAAAAAAAAAAGTAGTAGGAAACAGAATAAGTTATGGTAGGTTACACAGCCATCGTGACTGAATAGTCAAAGCTATGACAACCATTTATCAAACTGGCACAGAAATAACAACACATATATCTTACCATAAACACAGTGTGGGAGAAGAGGCAGACAATAAAATAATGCAATAGTTTGCACTTTGGCAGCATAAGCTGAAGATCTCCATCTATTTTACAAGCAGGCATTTCAGCTTCAAGCCTAGAGTGCAAATAATTAATAGCTCTGTTGTCCTTTGTGCCACTGAGTCACTACAAAAAGTTAAGAGGCTGATCTGCACATTGCTGAAAATATTCAGTTCTGTGCACTGTAAGCAAAGCAAGCCCGCCTTGCCAGTCACAGCAGAGCTTACTCCCAACAAGGCACCCAACCCAGCAAGCAGACCTCCCTCAGCTCCCCTTCGAGCCAAACAAAAACTTAGAACAAAAGATCTCCTATCTCTCTTTGGAGACAGGAACTGGCCACAAATGACTACCACTGCAACACACAGAAAGCCCAGACTATAACTGTGGAGAGACTGTTGTGGACATATGCTCCAGGCTGGTGTTGTCCTACAAAAAACTTACACATTTGCTCCAAAACCTGCCAGAATAACTCTTGAAAACAACTTCTAAATTTTGGGAAAGGAAAACATGACTAATAAAGCTTATCGATAAAACAGCTGCCAGTGACTCAAAACTAACTGCAGTGACAAATTTAGATTGCAGACTGAAGTGCCCAAGTGGCTTGCAGTTGTCCCATCTTTTGTTGCACACAGATACTCTTTATTTTCAGCAGGCAGACCTGGCTGAGGAATTAGACACACACAGATCAGCTATGAACATGCAAATGGGCCACTGGCCAGGACTGACATGATCAGCATTACCCTTTGGGGTCTAGAGAACTCTTCAGTGACCTTTATTTACAACGGTAGGTCAGCCGTTTTTATACAGTGATGCCAATTCAGTCATCAGCAAATTATTCAGTATAAATATATGGATATTTTATAGAGTATTATGTCTATTATTGTTAATGTAACAACATCATTACAATGTTTTTATACCTGTTGTCCAAAGAAGCTGATGTTCAGTGTGCAGGATATGCTAATGACCATACTCTGTGTGTATGTGTATGTGTGTGTAAAAAGTATCCTGTTACTGAAAATATGTCACAGTGCAAAGCTGTAAATAACCCGGTGAAGAACTGGGCTAATTTGGAGTGGCAGCGAAACACAGGAAGTTTATGAATAATAAATAACATGGTGAAACAAGTTGGCAGTGAAACTTCTGGCTTTGCTCATTGAACATGGTGCTTGGAAGACAAAGGCGTTTTGAGGAAAAGCTGGTAAGATCTGGAAAAGGTCAACAGTAGCAGGCTGCACCACAGGAGGAATGAAAAGGTACAGTAGAATTATTCATTATGTGATTAACTTTGTGTGTTAGGCTGGCCTCTCACAATGCACAGCTTTATGGGATGCAACCAAACATCTGTATCCCATCACAAACGCAGGGAGGAAAAGCTCCTTTCTTTAGAAGCTGACATTCAAGACTGAACACCTGAAATAGCTGTAGGAACACCTGAAGAACCATGCTGGAGAAGCCTTGCTGAACACTTCTGGTAGTTTCCAAAACAGGAAGGAAAGAAACATCAGGAAACATTTAGTACAAAAGAGGAACATTTTGCCGCCAATGGAAGGTTTGCTTTTTCTACTCTAAACATTGCAAGTTAAAGGCTGATTAATAAATTGATGTATAAAGGCATAGAATTTTCTTAGTTTTCTGTTTATTTAGTATTAATGTTCTCACCATTCACAATAGTTCATTTTTTTAAGGTCTTGACAATCAAGTTATACAAATCACACATTTCCCTCCTACATAAGTTTATGTTTTGTGTCAGGGAGTGTGTCACTTTGTCCATTCTACATATAATTAATTCACTAAGTGGTTACTTCCCACTAACCACATCTCCTCACCCTCCACACAGAGTGTCTCTGCCAGGATCCTCTTGGTTAACAGCTGGATTGAGAGTTTACAAGTGCTTTCTGAAGCAATATTTTGATGCTCAGCAGAGATCTCAGGAGCTACATGCTGTATTTTATAAAATCCTGCGTGTCCTCTATGCATTTACTTTTTATGAGTGATGGGCTGAGTTCTTTTCCAGACCCCTGAAGATCTTCCCCAGCAGTCCAGACACTCACCACTGTCTGGAGACAGACACTCACCACTCACCACTTCAGCAGAGCCGAAGTCACAGGTCCTACAGCAAAATCTTCACACGGCCACTGATCAGCAGGCCAACACACTCAATCCTCAGGGGTAAGGGACAGCCTTGGAAGAGAAAGACTTGAGGATGACTGGGCATGACATACCCATCCACCCCTTTCTCAAGGGACACAAGAGGGCAGGTCAGGACTTTTGTGTTTTCTCAGTTACTCAGGGCTCCTTGGGCCCTTTGTGAGCCGGAGAGAGGGAGCAATATTCCCTTTTCTGTGTGGTCTTACAGAGCAGGATGGCACATCCCCCTCGATACTTTTTGATACAGAGCCAATGATACTGCCGGATGGTGCAACCTTTACGCAGCTGGGCTCTAAGCAGGACAGCCTCCAAATAAGAGTCCCTGGGAGGACCACTGCCCCATGCAGGACCCAGAAACCTCTCTCGGGGAGGAGCAGCTGCTGCAAAGGAGACCTGTGCCCATCTGCCCGAGATGACAGCTGGTGCTGTTTTTCCTCAGGGAGGTGCCAACAGGGCCTACCCCGACGGGACAGAGGGAGCAAGGTCGCATCTCTGCGGAAAGCTAAACACCGGCTAACGCCACACACACCCCTCCTGCCACCAACAGGTGCACTTGTGCTGCTGGAAGAGAAAATGATTTGGAAAACTGCTTTCTCTCTCGCGCTTGCTCCCCTGAATGCTAATCAGCGGCGCCGGCTAAAAATACCCAGCAAGGCTGGCGTGCGCACGGCAGATAGGGAAAATGGGGGAGCTGAAAGGCTACAGCTTCCCGGAAGAGAAAGGGACTGGCGAAGAAGCAGCTTTCCTCAAGAACCCCTTGCCGGACTTGCCGCTCCGAGGCTGAGGGTCCAACCTCTCCTTCGGAAGGCCACTGCAGGTGCTCCCCGAGGAGTCGCCGGGCCACCCTCTACCGGGGCAGCTGGCGGAACCACCCCCAAACCGGCTTCCACCCCCGGAGCTGCAGGCGCTCCCGGACGGGGCGTCCCGAGGGTGCCGCCGTGGACATTCGTCCCTCGAGCCCCTCGGCCCACGGGGTGCAATCTCACAGGGGTTCACGGCGGTGCACGAAACACCAAAGAGGGCTGCTAGGGACCACCGCCCCCGCGGGCACGGGGGACCTGCGCAGGGCAGCGCGGCTTGGGGGGCTCGGTCCGCTCGCTGGCTGCATCAGAGCCGCCGACACACCGCAACGCGGTCACAGCGATGCACGGCGGCTCGCCAGCCTCCGGGCGAGCGCAAGAGCTAATAAATAGATAAATAAAATTAAGAGAGGGAGAGAAGGCAGGAACACGGAGACAAGCAGAAGCCCTCGGCAACGGAACCCGCGGGGGTGTTCATACCCCCACCACCCCTGCCCGAACCTGGCTCCCCTCGCTGCGCTCCGCGGTGCGGGTCCGGCCGGAGGGCGACGTGCGGGCCCCCCCGCGCCACGCGGGTGGGAGGGCGGGCTGGGCAGCTCCGCCGCCCCCGGCATCGCCGGGGGTCGCACTCTGCCCCCGCCACCCGCGACGGCCCGGTGGGCCGCCCCCTCCGTCCTCCCGCCCGCCGCGGCTCCCATCCATAATTAATCGCCTCCCCGCAGCCGCCGCGATAAGAGAGGGCGGGCGGGGACGAGGAGGCGGCGGCGACCGGGAGGCGGTGGGGGGAGCGTTGCGCGCTCGCCGCGCCCGGCTCACTGCGGCCGGCAGCTGCCTGCCGTGCGGAGCGGAGCGGAGCGCAGCCGCCCCGTCGGGGAGCGCCGCGCTCGC
>CM031878.1:44539604-44670596 GCA_018697195.1 Certhia americana | reverse complement strand
AGGGGCGGCGGCGGCGGGCGGCGGGCGCCGCGCCACAGCCAGGGCTCCCTCTTCTCCGGCGGCGAGCCCGAGCTCAGCCCCGGGGATTGCCCCTTCCAGGCCGTCTCCTACATCAACGTGGGCGTCTTCCACGTCTTCGACGAGGCCGGCGTGGAGGTACACTGCGGCGGGCATCCCTCCGTCGAGCTGCCCGGCTATTCGCCCATGGACCCGGAGCTCAATGCCTCCTACCCCTACTGCTACCCTCTGCCCAGCGAGCAGCCCCCCGCCTACGAGGAGATCTACCCCGGAGAGCCCGGCGCTCACGGCACTTAGTGCCGGACGCCTCCGGGACGCCCGGCTCCCCGCCCGGCCCCCGGATCGCCGTGACAGCCGGGAGCGGCCCCGCCAGCACTTGGCAGCCGCGGGGCTCGGGGACAGTTCTCGCACCACCGACGTGATGGTCCCGCCGCCGCGGGCGCAGCGGGACACGGGCGGCGTGCCGCCGTGCCTCTGGCTCTGCGGAAGCTTCTCCCTCCCTCCCTGCTCTCCCCTTCCTTCCCCCCCTTCCCTCCCCCACACCGACTCTTCGTCCGCCGGCGGCTGAATTTTCCGAAGGCTGCGCAAGAAACGCCTAAGGGTTGGTTCCTCCCGTCGCCTCTCCTCTGTAGCCAAGTTTAGTTCCCTTCAAGTGATTCATCAGTCTCCAGCTTTAGCAGTCCAGAGTTACCCATTTATGATAACCAGCCAGTGTAAGGAAAAGGTGTCATGAAGCTTCTTTACCTCTCAAAAGAGCTAAATTTCTAAACAACGCAGAGACATTTGTGTCACGTTTACTAGAGGTGTATTGGGGATCTTTAACGTTTACACTACTCCTTGGGAGAATTGAGTTCTGTTTTAAGATTTAGTGAGTTAAAACATTCGTTGGTCTTGTAAGATGCACATTGAAAAAAACCTGCACTTTGAAAAAGAAACAGGAAAAAAATCAACAACGTTTTTGTACACTAACGTGCCTGCTTTTGTTGATAACTTCTTACTGTAAAAGCTTTCAGAAGTCTATAGTGAAAATGTTTGGTAAATTCACTGCAGTTTAAAATTGATGATTAGTTCCTTTACTAAAATAACTGAGATGTTGCTAGGATATGGCAGTTAAAAAGGAAGTCCAAATGTAGTACACATTCCTTTTTGTAAACAGGTTCTGTGTTTTTAATGCAAGGCAGGATTTCTTTTTGTTTTGCACAGGTGAAGGGTATAATTCTATTTTGTACAACTACATGGTTTACCTTGTAAAGAGTTCCATTTTACCTGTTACAATTCATCAATCTGGTAAGCTTGAATATTAAAAGTTTTATTTGAAAAATATATATTGTAAACAGCCTTAACTGGTGCAGTAGTCACAGTTTTAAAGGAAAAAAATATAAACCATCCTGGAAGACATCTTCCAAATGTGCTTTCAAAACAGTATTTATACTCCTATTTTAAAACAAGTAATTTTTTGTTTGTTTGTTTGTTTTGCTTGCTTATTTAAAGAAAGGCCAGTCTAATTTCTGAAAAAGGGGAGGGGGGAAGTCATGGGATCGTATGCTCTTAACTCTTGGTGAACTTTGAGGTATTAAAAAGGGTTTGTGCAAAGTGAAAAAGTATTAAATCCTCCTTTTGGATTCTGCTGTGGAACGCCAGTACCAGATAGTACAAAAAGGTGCTAATTAAAGAGAATCAGATGCGGCATATTTTATTACATCATTTGAAAACAGACAAAGGCTTGATTTCATGTTGCACGAAGAGCCAAAAAGCAACTCTCCTGGTTGCATTTTGTTCAATACTCCCTCCTCCAGTTAAGGCATATTGAAATGAAGTATTACAAAATAACCTTTTTGTTAATCCTGTGTTTGGAGCCTGCTGCATAATGCCAGTGTATCAGCTACCCAGGGGCTGGGGGGGTGGGGGGAAGGTGGAAGAGGAGGGGAGACAAGAGTGGAGAGAGAGTAAGAGTGTGCAAAGTTACAGTCTATTTCTGTCGTTCATGGAAAATTATTTTGAACTTTTTAGCTGCAGAGAGGCTGACGTAATTTGCAGCCTTAGAACTGGAGAGATTTCATTCTAAAATATTCAAATATCTCTGCACTGTTGTTTTCTAAAATGTTTTGACTTGCACACTTTGTATAATCTAAAATGCAGAATGCCTGAAAAGTCTTAAAGTTGCAAACTGATGTCTGTGATGCTCACAATTAAAGCTCTAGTCTAGAGAAGGGAGTGAAAAGCAGCAGTTGCCAATTTGTCAAGTAGTTCTAAATAGCAGAAATCTAAAATAGAGCTCCTTTTGGCCAGCAGATTTCCTGGTGTGGAATGCCAGTCTAAAACATATGCCCTAGCTAAGTCCCATTTTAGTACTGAAGATTGGTTTTATGCTGCCTCTCTGCAGATGCACCTTCTTAACCCCTTATGGGAAAGTGAGAAGTCCTGTAATCTTTGCCTATAATATCGATTTAGGCACAAGACCAATTCCATAGCATACTTTATTGCTTATGTAAAAGAGATTTTGCAAAATGAGTAAGTAAAGCAGGGAGGCTAAACTCTTATGTAGGTCTCCAATTGAATGAGTTTATGAGACAGCATAGTACCTGATACTGAATTAAATGGGAGCTGCCAGACTGCAGAGCGATTTTGGAAAACAGACGAACCAGCTAGGTGCCTAAATACAGATGCAGATGTGTAATAGTAGTTGTTGGTTTTTTAAAAATTGGCTACATACATTGTAGTTCATGGAAGTTGTATCTTAGTTTTACTTAAGGAATTGATTTTTTTGTCATAAAAAGACAGCATTTTACTTAAGGTAATAATTTTAGGAATTATGAACTAGACAATTCTGAAACTCCAGATGTTCCAAAGATCAGTGCTCAGGGAAATAAATGGAAAGTCAAGAAAGCTACCTATTATACTCAATTGTTTAAATGTAAACAATTTTAGACTATGGATTTTTAAGATTGTTAAAGTCATAACTTTTTTTTGTATGTATGTGTGTGTACATGCCCGTGTAAGTGTGTTTGTGTTTTATTTAAGTCTTTTCAGGATGCCATTGAATTAGAATATTTATTTGCGGCTCAGTTTTAGTTCCCAAATTTCTACTTTTCTTCATTTGGGCTTTTATCCCTGGAACAGTTTAATTTAGTGGTGGACAGATTGCCAGAATAACGTCCAAGTCAGACTCCCACAGAAGCCAGTAGGCGTTGTTTCATTGACTTCAGTGGATCTGGGCACAAATGATATGTAACACCTACTCTAAATAATCTTCAAAGTAATCTTGATCTTCTGGCATGACAGGATGCAGCAGTGGCATATTATTTCTCAGTTATTTGTGATTTGTATGGATAGCAGTATTAAGGGAGGTCACCTATGGTGTTATATACATGTTTTTAAAAGCAGGAAAAGAAATTGGCAGGCAAATTGACCAAACAAGCCATGTTTTATTAAAGATGGTATATCAATGTTTCAGGTGTCTGGTGACTAACTTTTCTGATAAAACATGAAATACCACACAAATTTATTTCTCAGTGAGAAAAAATTTATAAATACAGGATATGACATGAAGCTTCACAAGCATGATTGCAGTATTGTGAAGCTGTTTTTAGTAAACCTGAATCATCATTCTATCTTCTGAGCAATAATGTTAGAGTGTATAAACAATACTGTGCCAGAATTGAAAATAGGCTGGTGTGGGAAGCATTGGAGCTTAGGTTAATTACCTTAGAGGACTCCTACTGTCCCTTTATTTCCCATTCTCCATCACAGGATTATTAAGGTGAATGCAAACCTGATCAATTCATGTCACTAAAGGGTGATAATTGCAAGGCTTCTGCCTAAAGTAGCAAAACCAGGGAGAACCGAAGAGAAACACGTATATGCTATCAAATCTCCATTTTGCCTACCTGAAGTAATGACAAGACTTGTTTTTGCCTGTGGCTTGTTGTTTTAATTTGCTTCCAGCTTTAATCACATCTGTTCAAACGGAGGGAAGAATAGGCTCAATACTACTGTTTTGGTCACAGTGAAGTACTGATTTAGTCGCAGACTGCTCTCAGCTTTCGTGTCCCTTCTGCAGGTAATAGTGGCTAGTCAAGGTTTGAAACGGTGGAAAATCAAGTCTGCTGTCTTTGCTGGAGCAGGATTTGCCTTCACGTGGAAAAAATTTATTCCCACCAGCCTATTAGCAATTCACATGAATTATTTTCACACTCCAACATCCTTGCTTAAATCTTACTTATACTTTGCATTGTAATTGACAGACAGAATATACATGAATCTAAAAACAGGAAAAAAAGTTATGTTAGAGGGAAATTGTATTAAAGTAGTACAGATTTTACTCAAAGTTTGATTTCACTGTAGGACTTCTTTGGTTCACCAAAAAGTGCTATGGCGGCTGGTATAACTTAGATATATTTCAGACATACTGTTTAATAATCAGAAAAGGTTTTTGAATGTTCACATGAGAACGGCAATCTGTTTCTGCTTTTGGATATAGTACATATGAAAACCTTTTCTTCATTTTGCCATTTAATCCAAGATTGATCCTCAAGAAAATGTCAGTAATTGATCTTGTAACTTTAGGATCAATAAAATAAGTTTTAAAGCACAGCATATCCTATAAGAAAAGCCTAATGCTCTTCATTTCATATTCTTTACTGTCTTAGGTGAATGTGTAGTAGTACAACTGAAGCTAGTATTTAATTACCATTTTTGTATAAAAAACTTGGTTTTCAGAGACTTACAACTGGTACAAGTGGAACCATAGTATAAAATTCCAGGTTTTACTATGAAGTTGATTCTGTTTCCATAAGTCAAGTATTTCTCAGTTACAAGATGTTCTAATATTTTAGATAAATTCTGCTGGTAAAAACCTGTTCATTTCATATGATGGCACTCTGTACATGTGCTAGAGTTACCTCTCCTTAATACAGGCACATATTTACAATTAAAAGTAAGGGTAAGATTCAAATTTGTCATGATTACTGTCCAGTTTTTAAACGTCTTAATTATCTCTCAGTAGCTAATAGCATGGGACTAGGGCTCGGAGTATGTTTCAGAATCAGCAACAGCTCATCTAGTAAAAGTTTAGCGGATAACAGATGGACTTCAGGAAATCCACAGGTTAATGGTGTGCTGGGGGGAAAGCTTCAATTGTTGCAACAATTTAGCAAACAGTGTTTCCTGCCCCAAAAGAGGCACTGACCAAACAAAATAACTTGAAGAAAATAGATTTAAGTTGAGTGCATTGTGTTCTCATTCTTACAATACCAGTTCTGAAATTCTTTCCCTGTTTAGCTTTCGAAGAGTGAAATCCTCAAATTGGTCTTCTAAAAATATGATTCAAGTAACTGTCTCGCTTTCTATTGTCCAGGTGTGCTATGTACCTTCTAGCTAATGTTCAGGCACAATGGTGAAGGTCAGTTGAAGTTTATGGCTATGTCTCCCTGATGTCAGCCCAGACAGTCTGTAATTGAAGATCAAGTCATCTAAGAATCCGTAGGACTCTCTTAGGTGTATTTCCTTTACAGAAGGAAGTCCTGCTGTCCTGTTTCATTACTTTTTCAGACCCCAACACCTTAAACTTCAGTGAATTTACCTTGAGCCAGGAGTGAAGATGACATTACTTTGGTTGTAGAACTTCAGATATCTGGGAGACTTCCTTAAGCTTTGTAGAAGGAAACACTTCTAGTGAAGAACACATACTGACTCATCACCAAAACACAGAAAAGTCGAGTGTAGATGTATTCCCAAAGCAATACAACATAGCAGAAGTTCCCAGGGTTATGGATTACTTCTGGCACGGGTCTGTCTGATGGGGAAGTTCATTTCATGGTCTTTGCAAATGAATCATTTGTTTCACTTCAGCAGGCAGGATTTAAACACCTACTAACTACCTCAAGCATCCTTACCAGTTTGTCTCCTCTGTGGCCATTGTTAGTAGAGGGTAAAATGAAGTGTGGGAGGAGAGAAAGCTTATCATTATCCTCTTAATGGGTTCAGAGGACTAAACTTTCCAAAGCATTCATTGGTTTTATATTAATATTTGACAATGGAAGAATACCTATAATATCTAAAAGGATTATTTTCTAGGGTTTATATTTTTGGAAACCTAATACTTAGGTTTAGAGAAGGTTCTTACAGAATTTGCTTTTTCTCCCAGGTTCTCCTACATTTTAAATGAAAGCTCATCTCATAAAATTACTCAGTGAAATCTCCAGGCATTTAAATTATTAAATTTAGGGAGATTAAGTAGAGCTGTCCTACAAATTACTGAGTGCTACCAATTCCTGTAGAGGTCGTATAAGGAATTTGAGACATGGTGAGGATGAGGCCTTATATGCCAACATCCAAGTTCTGGCACTTCCCCACAAACGAAATAGGCAAGAGCACAAAGGTATGCTACAAAAAAGAAAGTTCCAGGCAATCAGATTTTGGATGAGATATGTACAGTCTCAAGGTCTATGCAGTTGCCATTCCATTCATGATTAAAATGTATGCCTGCACAAGGGATTGTCAGTGGTGGATCTGAGTAGAGGCTGATCTTGCTACATCTAGGTCCAATGGCTCCTAGAAACATGATAAAGTCCTACCAAAAGAAGCTCATGCTTTCATTGGAAAGGGAAGAGCCACTGAGAAATTTCTATTTCCTTGCATTTTGGAATATTTACCATTTCCTGAATGACACAGAAGCTACTGGTGTATGAAGATTGTCTAAATTATACTCCTAGGAAAACAGGAAATTAAAATGGAAGTGTTGAAAATTACTTAATCTGTCCAAAACCTTTTGATGTGTAATCAAAAGTTATGTTAATTCCAGTAGCATATCCTCCTGACCTGGGCATTCAAAATTACTAGAATTGAAAAAATTACTGCCACCAAAATAAGACTAGAAGATTGGGAAAAAATCATACTCTGGTTTCTGATTCATCTTTTGCTCTAAATCAAATAGAAAGAAATTCTGATGCAGCTCTTTGTGAAACTGTTGCTAAGAAATATGGTTTGTTGTCTTGAATAGAACATAAGGGTGCTTCTCTCAACAAACTGGGAGATGATAGCTGCACAGAAATGTATTTGGCTAGCCAGGAGACTTCCTTATCAGTAGTTATTGGAGAGCTATCAGAAATACATTGAAAGGCACATCATCATCATCCTCCAGGTTTACCTGTACCATTGTTTACTGCATGGAGCTGCATGTTCCCCTAAGCAGTGGGGCTTGTCTTGTCAGTGGGACCGAGCATCAGTCTTTTGTGATGCACTAATCCAGGACCTGGATACGTGCAGGGAGCCCCTGGCCCCTGAGGGTCAGTGTGCTGACGCTGTGGCACCTCTCTGTGTGTCGAGAGCGGGTACAGTGGGATGTGCGCAGCCCAGGTGAAACGCTATTCTGGGTTACAAAAATGAACAAAGCAGATTGCTGTCACAATGCCAAGTTCCAGACTAATTCTGCAGTGGTTCTGGGGTGCAGCAGTAGCTTGGCTGCATTTGGGGAGCTGCTTCTGGGTTGTTTCTGCTAAAGCAAGTTGTTCAAGTCAAGCCAAATGGGAGGAGAAATAATTGTCTTTATTGCTACCTCCTCCCCCCCCACCCCCCCAACAAAAAGCGATCCAATTGCAGACCTTCACAACAGAGGTGTTAAGTTGTGTCTTGTGTTCAATGTTTATCCTCTGTTCCCTCTAGCAACTTCTCCAAAGGAACAGCTCAGGAATACCAAGTGCACACTGTCTGTTGCTTCTTCGGTGAGAGCCTGCTAATAGTGTACTGAATTACTCAATCAGCTGGTGGGGCAATAAATAGAAATGAGCAACAAACGGTATTCGGCATATTACAAGAGCTGTGAGCTGCTCTGGGGTGTCCTTCACTGAAGGGCTGTGGCAGTTCTTATCTGCTTAAGGCCTGCAAGATCCAGAGGTCCTAGAATGAGCATCCCTGTTGAAAGTTTTCCTGGATGAATTTATCTCAACAGTAAAAAAAGCAGCTGTTCCCATGTTTCAGTAAATGTATCTTGGCATTCAAGCATGAAAAGGAAAAAAGCATAAACAGGGCAGAAGTGTTGATTCATTCATGGTTCATTAATTTTTCATCAAGGGCAGCAAAAAGACAAACATTAGTGTTAACATCTCGGATTCAGAGAATTACTTCATGGTAAGAGGTTTTGAAGCTGACTGATAAGGAAGCAGCAGAAAGTACACCAAAAGAAAACTGATATTTCACAATGCTACTGTCAGACCATTCATAGTGTTAGCAAAGGCTAACAAGACCATGAATTTCAACTTCCCTTATACATCCAGCTGGAAATGCCCCAGGTCTCCAGATGATACTCAAAAACTTCTATACATGGCTAGACTAGACTTGCTGCCCAGTACCTTCTGTGTTAATAGCTACATGTTGGGACTTTTTGTTTGCGTGTGTGTGTGTGTCCATGTGTGTGCATGTGTGTGTGTGTGCGTATGTGCATGTGAAAATTGTGTATGTGCGTGCAAAAAATGTGTATGCTGGCTGTGGACAGATGGCCATCTTCATCTTCCCTACTGCCTCTGCAGAGCTGAGCTCATCCATTCTGTTCAGCACTGCAGCAGCAGCACATCAGAGCACCCCCACTCGGCCACTAAATCTCAGCAGAAGTGCAGGCACTGCCAGCATCGTGGAGCCACACCTGACTCTTCCCCCATCGCTCTCTACAGGGGGCCCAGTGTGACCTGCAGGTCTGTGGACAGAAAGATACCACCACAATTTTTTTCAGGAAAAAAAGCCAAGCAGGTTCAGCTCTTCAACTTCTCACTTTATACTGCAGGCCCCTGAGATCCTCAGCAGGAGAGAGCCTCAGTGCACCCAAGGGTGCAGCACACCAGGTCAGGTGCCTAAAGAAATCCTCTTTTTCCTGGACAAGGAGTCACTGTCACAAGAACACATGGAAGAGAGACCAAAGCACTGATCTCCCTAACTCACAGTTATGTAGTTTGAGGTAGAGAAGGCCAGGATGCTGTTCTGCGATCCCCAGCCCCTACAGTTTATCACCTGATGCACATACATGGAGAAGCAGGGGGAGCAGAATGACAATCACATTTAACCAGTTAAATTAAATTCTGATCGACCAGCCAAGGGGCAGATACGGAGTTTAAACACACAGAGGCAACCTAATCCTTATCCTGCCCTCTCCTGGGCACATACCCACAGAACTTCAACAGGTAGAGATTTTGTGAGGGGAAGTTTTAGTTGCATCAAGTGGAAAGAGTATCCTTGTTTAAAGTGGAAACATCAGGGTATTTCCACCCCAAAAGGGTCACCTTGTTACAGTAATATGGAAACTCGAAAGAAATTCCCAGGAAAGGTAATGCAAACAGAGATACACAGCTAAAAACCACGTAAACAGAGCAGAAGCTGAACTCTTAAAATCTCACACCTCTTCTTTCTTTTGGAACAGTCACATCATTTTGTTCTTTGCATTTTCAGCTTCAGCTCTCAGGAAAGATAGAAGCTGGTAGGAGGCAGACACTGATAAAGGCTGTACTGGCAAAGTGTCAGGTAAAGGGAAACCATTTTTACATTTCTGCTCTGACAAGAGAGGACAATATATTCTAGCCTGAAAGCTTAGATGGCAGAAGCAGCAGTGATTAATTGCTCTAATTAGGGCTCCAAATAGAAAAGAGTGAGTTTCCTGAGCTATTGCATGCTAAATTTCCTCGCTTCTATGAATAACTATATTGCTCAGAGGAGATGGGCATCAGAGTGCATCATCAGAACAAACATTTACCTACTTCAACCTAGAAATACCACTACAATCTCAACACAAATAACTCATGCAAAGATACAACAGGCCATTTGGCACCTGGGAGACAGCATAACAGTCCAGTTCATCTGCTTCCCTACAGAGATCATAAGTCAAGAAACACAGAATCATGGAATGGCCTAGGTTGGAAAGGACCTTAAAGACCAGCTAGTTCCAACACACCTGCCATGAACAGGGAGACCTTTCACTAGACCAGGATGGTCAGAGCTCCATCCAACCTGGCCTTGAACTACAAGAGATGGGGCAGCCACAACTTCTCTGTTTCAGTGCCTCATTACCCTTACAGTAAAGAATCTTTTCCTTATATCTAATCTAAACCTATTCCATTCCAGTTTGAAGTCATTTCTTCTTGCCCTGTCACTGCATACTCTTGGAAATTCTCCCCTTCTTTCTTGTGGGCTCCCTTCAGTTACTGAAAGGCCAAATTTGATCACCCTTAAGCTGCCTCTTCTCCAGGCTGAAAAATCCCAATTCTCTCAGCCTTTCTTTATAGGAGAGATGTTTCATTCCTCTGATCATCTGGGTGGCCTCCTCTGGACTCACTCCAACAGGTCCATGTCCTTTCTGTGCTAGGACCCCAGAGCTGGATGCAGGGTTCATGTACTCAAAAGCTTGCATGAAAATGGGTGAGCTTCTGGTCTACCACACCATCACTTGCTGGTTGCAGTGAACTACAAATTTCTGCTGGCCACCAAAGCATTAACAGGAGATTTTTCTGTAACAAAGGTGGTATCCTAATCCTTTTGTTTTCTTCACTGATGTTTATACCCTTCCACTTCCGCCTCATCCACCAGTGGAAAAATGTCAGGTCCTGATTCTGACCTCTTTGATGTGGACAAATAGAAATAAAATCACTACAGTCAATAGAATTACACAAAACAACCTATCTCATATCACCAGAAAGAAAAAAGATCACATAAAGTGCTGACTGTCAGCTTTGCAAAATGCATTATGGGAAATTCTGAGTACATTTCTTCAAAAAAAGCTGGAAAGCGTTTAGCAAAAAAATCCCCACAACATTATTGTTGGAATACATCCTACACAGCCCGGGAGTCAGCCAACTTTAGCAACACTCTTCTGTCATATGCAGGAAAAAGCTTTTGCTTCAGCTGAGTCCAGCTGCTTCTTATTGACAATCAGATGTACTGGCACAGAGAGCATCTAATCTGGATTGTGGCCATCTACAAGTAGCTATAAGCACACAAATAATAATGGTTCATCATTGCACACTGATTTATATGAGGCGGGCAGTGACATGCGTATGTCCATTATTTTTCTTTCAGTCTTTGTTTGAACTCCTCGCTTGCCTGACTAATAAAACACACTAATAGAGGCCACCAGGAAAGGAGGAGCTTAGCATAGGTGCATGCCAGCAGCACTTCACATTCAGTAAGCACAGGGCTCCTTTCACTGCCTGTGTCTGTCAGAGGAGTTTCTACAGTGCTACATCACTAGAGAGCCCGCCATCAGGGCTGCAGAGGATTGCAGGCTGGTCTGAGAAATGTTCCTGCTGGTGAAGCAAAGCAGAGCAGAAATACGCAAAGCAAGTCTCACTGCTGATTGTATCCTCTCATTTGTATTCTCAACACTCTTCCAGTAATGAATCATCAGCCCAAGTTCTGCTCAGCTCATCATGGCCAGAAATGCTGCAATAGCACCAAACTGGGTGGGGGGACACAGATTCATCTCCAAATGACTGAGCAGAGGAGACAGAGGATGGCTATGAAGCTGGCAAAATTATACCCTGCTCATGTTGAAAATTTCATAATATACAGGTAACCATAGCTGAGTTGAATACACCATGACAAGGTGTCTGCAGTGCAATGTACATCAGTGGTGAAGCAAATGTTATTTCCCTGCAGTCAGAGTACTCTAGAGTACTGCAAAATTACATAGCTATGTCCACGTTTCCCTTAGTGAGGAAAACGTTTCATGTCAAGACAGGGAAAAGCAATATATGCCATGGGGAAAGAACACTCCCTCCCTTTCCAATCATCCAAGCAATCTAGGGGAAAACCACAATGTTTTAGACAAAATGCTTCATACATTCCCAACCAGAAAGGCACACTCTGTTTCAGGTGTCTGCTTACTTTAAAGCTTACTTTAACGTGGTGCCCTGAAATTTCACCCTAGTGAGCAACAGAAGGAAACTACCAGTCCCTTGGACACCTGAGACCTATGGACTTTTTCTTAGTGATCCCATCTCTGGAAAAAGGTGCACCTGTGCCTGCCAGGAACAAAGCTTACAAGAGGAGATAACAGAGCAACACAGTAGTATTTTGTCAAAGATTTTATAATGAGAGAGTGAGGGAGGTTTTTTGTTAACAACTCATTTTTGGTTACAGAGATTTATGCGTCAGTTTAGCCAAGTGGAACAAAGCAGAGGGCTGGAAGAACTAGAGGGACAAATCAACTCTCTTTTCCTTTAGTCAAAGCTGAACTCATGCAAAATTCAGCCTGTCTTGGTGCCCTTCAAGGGAATTACAACAGGTGAACAAATCCCAAACACAGAGGAAATTAAAGATGCACTGATGCCATATATAATAAAGGGGAGACATGTCTAACCACCATTTCAAAATTAAAAATCTAAAATCAATTTTGTAAGGTGACATTTTGACATGGAGCCATTTGTCTCCAATGTCAGTGGTCTCTCAGTTCCTAGAGGATCTTAGTACCTTCTTGTTTTGAGGACTACATTAGGCCTTTGAAAACTTTACCAACAAGGAAATTTGGGATCCTTTATAAAGCCAGTCCTGAGATACACAGATAGCATGGATTCCTGTTTTATCATGATCCACTTATAGCAAAGCAGTAAGAGGAATGATGGCAGGATCACATAAGTCATCTTCAGAATCAAGGAAGAATTAGATATGGATTAAAAAATTATTAAATGGAGATAGAAAAGGAGGGAAGGAACTTGAAAAGGTGGATTTTTAGGACAGCAGGAGTAACACGGAGATCACAACAGCTTTTTCTCTATAAAATACACAGACTGGCCATGCATCTCAGTTAATGACTGGAAAAGTATTTCCTTCCTCATGGACTGACCACGTGGTTCCTTAGACTATGTCTGCTTTTTCTCCTCTATTTCAGTTCCAGAAATTGGTGCCTTTGTCATTTTTGCTGCCTGACAGTATTCTGGAAGGAGGTAACAGCTCTCCATATCATTACAACCAGGACAGATAGTGCCCATGGGTCAATAGCCCTGCACAAACACATTAGCTCCAGGAATTAAGACACTTCCTTTTCCTGCTATATTGTTGCTAGGGAGCTCCTGAGGCTCCCCTGGATACCATGCAAGGGATAATAAAACACTGTCATCTGTCTGAACTGAACAGTAACTGCTACCAACAGTTTCTCTTGTGTTCTGTTGTGTTTTTCAGTTTGCTTTACCCCTCATTTGTCCCCAAAACAAAGTTATTGCCTAGGCTTGGTCTGGCACAGGCAAGAGAGCAATAAAACCATGTACATTCAGCCTTGCTTATTGTGCAGACACTGAAGCAATACTGAAACTGCCGTGCATGTCAGCAGCTTAGTCCAAACTTGCTGGGAGAGGCAGGGATGTCTTCAATCTGTGACCTAATGCTTACATAGAGCCCAGGTCCTCATTACATAACATAACAGCACTTCCAGGGTGAATCCACAGCACATCCTTGACTCTTAGTCATTCTCCTTGCTTGTCTGAAATATCTGCTGATATGCACCTCAAAATGCATGTAGCAAATTAGATTTTGAGTTGAAGCCAAAGAAATAAATATCTTCTTGTAAACCACTGTGACCCATGTGTTGGCTGTGAGGATGCAGGCTGGAGAACAGCAGGTCAGAAGCAGAAGAAGAAATGTCAGATTGGCTGGAATTATGAAGTAGAGCCAGAAAAGGAAAAGTGCTCCAAATACAGCTGTGATACCTCTGCCAGCAAAATGCGAAGAAGATGGTTTCATCTGTTGCATTTCCAAATGGGCCAAGATTCAAACATGCAGTATCACTGGAGTATTGTTCACGTATCTTTCAGCTTCCTGAAAATTGCTTTTATTTTCTATACCCCCGTATAAATAACCCCTATATATATATATATATATATATATATATATATATATATACATATATATATATACACACCCCATCATATATTTCATGATATTCAAATCACAGCACAGATCCTATCTGCAGAATCTGCATGATGGAAAAAGCTGCAGAACCAGAACAGCAGGTACAGACAGTCACTGTATCAGATCTAGCTGAGACCAGGTACCAACAGTGATTCATCATGTCAGCTTAAGCAATAATAATAAAAGTCTCCCCAAGGCTCTCAGTGGCCTAAGACATCTCAGGTATAATAAAATCTCAGCAATATTAAAATAATTCTGCTAGCCAGCTCCAAAACCTCCTTGATAATCATCCATTGTTACTGGGACCACCTGCAGCCCTTTCATGAAGGCAGATAAGCTCATCTCCAGCCTTTCAGTGAGAGGAATACTGCCTGTTCTCAGCAGGTACTGTTACTGATATCCCCATTAAAAATTAATTTCCTGTCTTACTTCCAGGAAAAGTGAACCTTGGAGTCCCCAAGATGAGCCAGAGGATAGGTGGGGACTAAGGTGGTGTGACCTCTCATTCAATGCATTTTTCTAAATCAGGACAGAGATGCTGAGTGACTGACAGTTGCACATTTGTTTTCCTCTGCTTTTCATATGATTTCCTTCACCTGTGAGAGGAGTTCCTCTGTTTCTCCTTTTGCAGCAACTTGACCTGCAAAGGAATGACATCAGTCCCCAGCTTGGGACTGCACTGGCACACAGAGCCCAGACCTTGGAGCAGAAGTGGGATACAGCAGAATTTGCCCAGCTTCTATTAACTGCTGGCCACAGCACCACCAAGCCCCCACTGGTGCTCCAGAGGTGCAGGCTGGTTCGTCTGGTGCAGAGAGAAGGGAGTACCAGGTCAGAGATCATAGCCGGTCCTGAGGTGATGGCATCTCTCAGCCATAAAAAGCAGCTGCTACAGCAGAATTATATTGCAGCCAAGTTCAGCAGGGTGTGTGGGGTGATATCCTTCCTCCTCAGGGCCAGCAGGCAGACAGCAGCTCTGGGCTCAACAGGACACTGCTACTTGCTTCTCTCAGGTCTGCCTCAGTCCCTGGAAGTGCATTCACCAGATGAAAGACATAGAGCAGCCATTGGGATAAATTGCCCAAATTCAGCTCAACAGTTATTCAAAAGCCAAGGGAGATACTGGGAGGAGTTCTTGACTCCCTCAAAGGCAGAGCAGCTCTGCAGGGAGACCTAATTACAGGGCTGGGCAATCACCAGCTGTGTGACATTTTACAAGGGAAGGTGCTGATTCTGCACATGGGACAGGGCAACTTTGGATTTATGGACAGATTAGGGAACAAGAGGCAGGAGAGCTGTGTCATGGAAAGGCCCCTGGGGGTCCTGGTTGAGGGCAAGTTGAACATGAGCCAGCAGTGCCCTGTCAGCCAGGAGGGCCACCCATGTCCTGGGGGCCATCAGGCACAGCATCATAGGTGGGCAAGGGAGGGGATTGTCCTTCTGTAACTCAGCACCAGCTCATCCTTTTTTTCTCCAGGCAGCTTCTGGGCAGAGTATTTTTTCTCACCATAAGCCATGCATACCCACAAATGTAAACTAAGGGCACCAGATACAGCAGGGCGAGATGGCTTATTTTGTCACCACAGGTGCTCTGTGATGCTGATGGGGCCCATTCTTTCTAGATTCCACCCCTTTAGGTTGTGGGTCACCACATTCACACCACTCTTAATCTGTAGGGGATGCATCAGCTCTGCCTCTTCCCAGGGCACCACAAGAAACAGTACAATCACCCATGCTGCACAAACCACACAGGCCCAGCAAAGCTTGGCTTTTCACAGCCCACAAGTTCAGCTGCAAAGGGTTATCTCAACAGAGAGACATGAAAACCCCATCCTTTGTGGACCCTTGTGCCCACCCTTTGTGGACCCTTGTGCCCACCCTTTGTGGATAATAACTGAAAAATGCAAAACCAAAATGAAACCTGATGGCCATGTTCTGCATAAAAAATATGATCCTGGCAGCCATAAATTACTTGCTACATTTCACCTCCTCTTCTCTTCACAGACCTTTAAAGGACAAAAAGGTGATGTCAGTTCATACATTTCTTCCTCAAACACCAGCTTCAGGGTTTAGATGAAAGAAAATAAAATAAAATAAAAAAAAACCCTAATAACAAAAATATCTGTACAACGAACTGATTTCTTATATTTCCCCACAGACCACCCTCAAGGAAAATGGCTCCTGAAAATGCAACACCAAGAATTCCCTGCAGAGAAGGAAACCCAAGCCTTTGTAAGTGTTATTAACACTGATGTCAGGACTGCTCTGATCTTTCTCTTCCTTTGTCACCCTCAGCCTTATACATCATCTCCCATCGTATTTGCTCAGCTAGGCTCATCCTTGATCTGTATTCTGAGATGATAACACCTCACAAGGCCAGGAATAATCAGTAGTACATACACAGCATAACCTAACTTAAGCATGTGAGCTGGAAGCATGTACCCTGCAGTCATTAGACAGTGAAAAAGGTTCCTTCAAAGCACAAAGCAAGGCAGGAACCTAATTTAGCTGCACTGAATTGCCCTCTGGAACAGAACAAGGTGCTTGATGATAAATCAGGAAGATAATCTCTCTAGATAGCTGAGGATTTACCAAATATACCCAAAATGATGTGGCACACAAGCTCATGGGCACAGGACTACACTGAGGGCAGAAATGGACATCGGCTGTGCTAATGGGGAGCTCGCCCATGGGCTGGAACTTGCTGCTGCTCAGGCACAGCTGTGGTCTCCTAGAAATCAAGAGGACTTACTGCTACTTGCAGCCCTCAATGTCCCAGTCCCCTGGGATGGCCAGCAGGTCCAAACATGGACAAATCCCTTAGCATCTGCATTTTCCTGAACTCCAGCCCAGGGGAGGTCTGTGCTGCAGCACGTGCCATCACACAGTGTCTGGAGATGAGCCCTACCAGCAGGCAAAGCACAGCCCTACTCCTGCTCAGTGGCTGCTCAGAGGGTGGTTTCCATTACTGCCTGACCCCTGCGGGCAGGGAAGTGGAGTAATTCAGCTGCTTGGCTAAAAATAGATGGAGAGACTTCCCCTTCTCCCTTTGGCCTGTTCAGTGAAAGCTCTCCACACTGATTCAAGCCGCTTTAACTGTTGTCTGCCTCTTTCCTTCACTAGCCTTTTGCAGATCTGGTATTCTTTATCCCTACATTTCATACCCGGTTTACTCACCCCTTCTCTGCCACTTAAGACTTTTCTGCCTTCTGCTTTTGCAGCTGCATCATACCCCTGCAAGTTCCCTTTCCCCATCACTACTTGTACGTGTTTAGGGCATCACAGATGCACACAGAAGATACATGAAGTCATCATCTTGAGTACAGCCACATTGCTGCCATGCCCTCTAAGGGTGACAGCTGGCAGGAGCTGCTGCAGGCATCTGGGCTGGTGGATTCGAAGCTCTGCAAAGCCAGAGAGCAAACTAAGTGCCAAGAAATATGATGGCTCACACAGCATCCACCCTCATGTTACAGCACAACAGCATCAGGTTAGTAGCTGCGTGAGCACTGGGAAGAAGGCTGGACTGGGCATGTGGCAGCTTGGAGCAAACTGAGACTCAGATTGTACAGTAGCTGCCTATGAATTATCTTTGCTTAAATTCTTGCATTTGCTCCACATTAAAGTTAATCCAACTGAGATCAGAATCTGTCTTTACTTTCCATGTGTCCCATGTGCTATTACATAGTCCCTTCCAAAAGTATTTAACTGCACTTGTAAAAACAGTGTCTGTGATACTAGAAAGCTCCAGTGATGTACCCTGCTAAAATCCTTTAGCCAGAATGCACTGCTCCATGGAAAAGACACAAAAGTCTTTGGCATTGGGTTATGAGCAAATAAGCTGCTTGTAGGTTGTTCCTTTCCAGTCTCCAATGAAGCTGAAGGATAATCTCTGCCTGAAAGCATAGGACTGAATGTGCTGATTGCTTTGTTGTAACTCCTTCTGTGATTTAAGAATACTGTTTCTGATCCTGATTACAAAAGTTGTAGGCTAGATGCTAACAAACAGTTAGGAAAGAAGTCATTAGAACAGTACATGCCCTTCTCACCAGCTTTGATACAAAGGAGTCATCATGGAATTTCACTGTCACTGGAGTACCTAACATTGAGAATTGTAGGTAGAAAGACAACTTCATGAGTCAGTATTCTGGTCTCAATCCTGCCACATCACATTTATGTAAGATGTGGACTACTGACCATTTTTGTGGAAAGTAGTCTGTACTTCTAATATTTTTCAGAACACAATATTGTCAGAACTGGATTATAAAAAAAACCCAAAACCAAACTAAGTTCATTATAGTAACATTGGCAGAATGTAATTATTCTACTGAAAATCATTGCATATTTATTTTAGACAAACATGGCAGAATTTGTCCCACTCCTTTGCAAAAATTTCAGTCAAAATGAGAATTTACACTAGATGAAGCAAAGTATCTATCCCTGGTGCAGAAAATACATAAAGATCCATAGAAAATGTCTCTCCCAAAGGAAAAAAAATAGCCTACCACTTCTCATTAGGTAATTGCAGACACTGTCATGAGACTTAAGCTATCTACCCAGTGACTAAATGTCTTTCATCTTTCCCAAAGGTAGCAAAGGAGAAAATGAAGGGCTATTCCTGTGTGGTCTCTGTTGCTGACTCCCGAACACGATTTCCTGGAGTCTCCCATACAAACTCTCCCTCCTGCCTGATGACCACACATAGGCTGGTGCCTGGACTCAAGATAAACATGTAACTGTTCAACAGGTTTTTACTGATTTTGGAAGGAAAAGGGTATTCTGACAGCGGAGCTGCTGGCTGGTTTGCTTTTAGTTCTTGTGAGAATGAAGGTAAATGAAAGCAAGAACTCAATTTGGTGTTCAAATGTGTTGTACTGTTCCAGAGAAGGTAAAGTGTCAACAGCAGCAAATTCTGGTGCAGCACATTCACAGTGATAGCAGCAGCCACAGACTGTCTCCAGGCCCTGGTTTATTACTTTTCTCTAATGCACTATGTCCTTTCCATCAGGTGGGACAGCCTGGGCAGCACAGGAAACTTTCAGTCAGACTAAAAAGGATTAATGTCCTCTTCTTACTGGAAAACAGGTAAAATCCAAGCAAGGCTTCTCTTAAATAACCAGAGCTTTAGCAAGGGATCAGGTACCAGGTGTCTGGGGAGAGAAGTCTCCTCAGCTAGAAGAGAATGACTGCATTAGAGGTGAGACAACAGACAATCCCAGCCAAGGCAAAGGAGACTGAAACCTATTGGTAATGTGACAAGGGTGGGTTTCACTTTGGTCTTTGCAGCAGGTCTACAGTTAGAAAATTATCATCTGCAGCCACCTCACAGAAAGCACAATCTGCAAAACCTCAGGTCTTTTGCAGGTGAAAGACAGAATTCTGCTTTGGGGGAGGTTGTCAAACGCTTCTCCTAAGCTCTTACTATAACAACTGAAAGCCTGGGTAAAAGATTAAATTGAAGAAGGGTAGTTAATCGACATGAGACTTTTCTTTAGCTGAAACCAAACAAAACAACATGTTTTTGGAACTTGCTTTGTCATACCTTCTATATAAAAGAAGTATTTTTACCAACATTCTTACAGATTCTGGGATTTTGTCAAGAGGTCAAGTGTTTATTTTGTTATTTAATTTAAAATTCAGGAATCACACAGATGCAGCTTTTGGTCTCAAAGTTTCTAGCACATATGATTTCATGAAAATTTGAAAAGCTTCATAAATCCCTTTTCCTGTCTTCTTTGTGCCCCTAATTTTCCACCTCCCAAGAATAAAATAATAATAATAATAATAATAATAATAATAATAATAATAATAATAATAATAGAGGCCCACTATGATTTTTACATCTCTGTCATAATATTCAAATCCCATGTTAACAATATTTTTCATGGAAAATTTATTAAATTCTTTTGCTACCACTAAAGTTACATTCCTTGATAATAATCTAAGCTATTAAAATAGATTTTTCCTTACATGAAAAAGACTGGAGCATTTAAATTAACCTTCGAGAATTAAATAGAGATAATTTTCTCTAATTAGCCATTCCAATTTCTTCCTAAATTACTTCCCCCAGTAAGTCAAAGATATTTCCCTTCTTAATTCTGCTACTACTGTGTCTAAAATAAGTCTACACTCAGTTTTACATTTCATTTTCTGCTACAGTGGATCTAATAAAGCACCTGATTTAGAGAACAGTATTCACAGTGCTTAGGGGCTGCAGAGAGGTTGTCCAACCCCTTGGTTTCAGACAGTAATTAAAATTTACCCTCTCTCCAGCTCACAGCTGGAGATAAGAGACATTTTGCAAGCTCGCTTCCCAAAGGTCAGCACAGACAATCATGACTGTAAGAAGAAGGTGCTTGAGGTGATGTGCTCTGAGGATCAGTGATTAAGAGCTGGGAAAGAGTGGGAAGTGCTGGTGCTGACACCTGCTGCTTGGTGCTGCGTGGGTGGACACATCGGGCAGAATGGCCAGAGGCAGACAGGGAAAGGAGGCTTGCCCTGCGTGACAACAAGTGGCACAGACTTCCTCTGAGGAGGGACAGCTGCGGGTGGTGAGGACAGTCCTGGAGTGGCAGAAATCACTTCTCCCACGCCACAGAACAAGAGCCATCACTGAACTCTGCAGCAGCATAAACACGAAGTGGGAAAAAGCTTTTTCTCAACAAAACTTAGCTGTCAGATGTATCAAGAACAGGATTTTAGGTGAATTGCCAAATTGTCTCCGAATATTACCTCCCATATTATCCTTGTCCAGAAAAGCATTTGTCACTGCTCATAGTCCAAGACTGGATACTGGAGCAGGGTAATCTGTGGTCCCAGTCAAGCATTTCCTCCATTTCATTTATAGACTTCTCCAGCAAGAGGGAGAATCTAGTCTCAAGGGAAAGGTAATCTCTCTTATCTTGTGAAGTAAAGATTTTCAATAGCCTGTCAAGCATGAAAACACTTTAATCATTCAGTATCACACATATTTCCCCCAAACAGGCCTGTCATGTTTGTCCTCATGGTGGGTTTTGAAAATGGGACAGAAATCGTGTCTGTGCATGGAGAGAAACTTCTTAGAAGAACATGCAGTGATAGGACAAAGGAGAATGGTTTAAATTAAAAGACGATAATTTAGATTAGATATTAGAAAGAAGTTCTTCCCTGTGAGGGTGGTAAGGCACTAGAACAGATTGCCCAGAGAAGCTGTGGATGCCCCATCCCTAGAAATTCTCACAGCCAGGCTGAATGGGGCTTTGTGGTCTAGTGGAAGGTGTCCCTGCCCATGATGGGGGATTTGGAACTAGGTAATGTTTAAGGTCCCTTCCAACCCACACCATTCCATGATTCTAAGATTCTGTGTCCAGCTCACTGCACAAAACAAGTCCCATCACAGACAAGATTGTGCAATGAACCCCTGCGATCCTGAGTGACTTCCTCTGCATTGTGTACAAAAGGTTCAACACATCCATTTCAGTGTGTAGCAAATACAGCAGTTGCATAGAACACACCAGTTCCTCTGCTGTGCTCCAGCTCTAAATTCCTGCATAACAACTCTGATCAGGACATTGAACATCTGGAATTACAGGCAAACATCCAAATGTGGCAGATTTCAATCAAACATTATTTTCAGCAAAGATGGTATATGTGGAAGAGCTGGAAGGATAACAGTTTTACAAGCCCAGAGCCAGCTGATCCTGTCAGAATTTAAATCTCCTACTCACTCATTATAAAATCAGCTTTTTTTACAACAGAAACCAAGTCTTTTTCACTTTTTTTTTACAGAATTTTATATCGAAGTCCTCCGAAGAGCCATCCTGTCCCTCTTTCTACTCTTCCTGTGCTTCTCAGGTACTAATTCTCTGGTTTTCCTTGTTGTCACTACTGGCCTGGCTTTCTATGCCTTATTCAAATTATAAGGAGTCACTGAAAGCTTTCCTGCTGATTCAAGTCCTGAGCACACATGCAGTCTCCAGAGAGTTTGCCAGGGAAAGATTTGCCTTTATCCAGTCCAAAGCCATTTAGATTGCAAACTCAAGAGAGGCCTCTGGAGTCAGTAAAAGGAAGCTGCAAGTGTCTCCTGAGGCTCACTGCGTCCCAGCACTTGTCTCCCTCCTGCTTTGTGAAACAGTACAATCATGAGCAGGACAGTGGAGAAAGAAGGTTACCACCATGGGAAACACTACGAGTAAAGAAAGAGAAACAAAGTCCCAGGAGCTGCAGGCAGTTTCCCTACAGACCAAAACCAGGGGAAACCCGGACTACAGAAAAACATGTTTTCCTCCAAAACACGAATTTGGCATACACAGCTGTGGGGACACTGGAGATGCACGTGCAGAGTGCACATCATCTAGGTCTGCAGCTTCCGTACAAAAATGTTTATGACAGAGGAAGAACCAGCATTAGACCTCTGGCTAGAAGAACATTATAGCTTTGGGTAACAGTCATTTCTCATTATCATCTCCTTGGAATGTATTAAACCCAGAAAAAATTTAGATATAAAAACAACTTGTATCATCCATACAGTAGCCTTCTCACCTTCCTCCAAGGAAACAAAGGTTGAACCCAAATTACTCTTACAGTCTTCTTCCTGGCCAACAAAAAATTTCCTCTTTAGAGTATTTCAGCGTTGCAGTACATATTTCACAAAGAGCAGAAAATCCTTTGCTAGGGAGCAGCAGTTTGCTGTTAACAAATGCAGTGTGTTACTGCTTAGTGGAGCAGAGCAGCTCACAGAAAATCTCTGTGCTTTCCCTTTTTATTCAAGAGGTCATACAGTGTCTCAAGACAACTTTCATAGCTACTTCCATAGCTACGACAGAACTTCACATAGCTGCTTGAACACTAGAGTTATTCCTTGGCATAACAGTGGCCATTGAGCTACCAAGGCCAGTGAGAATCTGGCCATTCAGCTAGCAAAGAAACTCTCTCTGAGCTATTGTCCAAGCTTTTATAAAACATCAGTATATCAAATAGCAGGAATAGCAGTAAAGTAGCTTTATTACAGCCATATGGCTTTAGTACAGCCATAGAAAAAGCCATGTCAACAGCTCAGGTCCAGGCTCTATCTGTTTCACTCCCAGACTCTGATCCCAGATTGATAGCAAAGATTTCATTCAATCTAACTCCCTCTCAGAGGAAAAACACATTGCTGACAGGATGATTAGAGTCCCCAGACATGATCATCTTCTACACCTGCACCCCTAAATGTTATCTTGTTTCATGGTACACATAACAGGAGAGTTGCCTGCCATAAAATAGAGATGTGCTAGTCCCAAGCAGGAGAGAGACAAATCTCAGTTAGCCTAAGATGATGTTTGTCTTCTGCAGATCTTCTATAGTCGTGGCAACATAGACAGCCCAAACATGCTTTGATTTTACATTCATCATTCCATGTGCCTTGCCAATTCTTCTTCTGTCCATGGCCTTCCTTGCCTAGGCTAAGGAAGAATTTTCTGCATGGTCTCTCCATTCCTGAAGTAGCACAGACAAAAGGGTTATCTGACTTCCAGCTGTGGCCCTTTCCCCTCAGTTCTTCCCTCTCTCCCTTGTGCTCTAAGAAGCATAAGCCGAAGCAGGTCAGAATTGCCTTGCACTTGGATCAGCCAGGAGGAGTTGGGTAAGCAAGGATTATGCTGAGATAAAAGAAGAAAGGGACATGGTGTGATGTCCTGAACTTACAGCCAGTTTCCTCTGCAGTATTCAAGTGGCTGGGTACCCTGGGGGTTACCAACAGAGAGGCAGTGCCTTCACCTCAGACCCCTGGCCAGGGCAGTGCTCCCTGCGGCACCAGAGCACCATGGAGGCTGCCAGTGCTCCAGCCTGCCCTGTGCCTGTGGAGAGCAGTAAAGCAAGCCCTGAGATGAGCCAAGGGTGTGAGGCTGCTGCATTCCTATGGGATTCCTCCACTTTGAAGGATGCAACACCTGCAAGTCAGGGGAAGAAGACTGAGCTACAGTGGGGGTTAAAGCAAGCCTACATTGCCCTTCCAGCCCTCCCCAGATGAACAGCAGGGCAGGGATTGCTGCCCTGCTAAAACCCCCTCCCATGTAGCAGGAGTGCTGAGGTTCAAGGGCAACCTCTGGAAAAGGATTGAGACTCTACCACAGCCCTCTGTTAATCCAGATGGGAAAAACTAGCCCTCATTTCAGCTTTTTGTTTCATTTTAAGCTGAAGCAACTGGGTCTTGTCATCTGTCTGCCTGCTTAGTGAAGGGCCCTCTGTCATCACATCTCTGTTTACAGCAGGTACTTAGAGATTTGGATCAAATCAGCCACTGGCCTCCTAGGTGATAAGTCAAATAAATTAAACTCCCAATTGTTTCATTACAAAAGCAAGCTTCCTTGTATCCTACTTTTTTGCCTCCCTCCTCTCAGAGCTTCCTCCAAATTAGCAGCATGTTTCTGAGCTGCAGGCTCAGGGCTGCAGTCACCCAGCAGCAAGCACAGAGGTGACACTGTTGCTCCACTTCTATCCCAATGCCGCTGTTTGCATCCCAGACTCATATAGGATACTCCTCTGCGTGAATATCCAGCATAAGATCTGTCATGCTGAATATGAGTGCCTTCTTCATTGACAAGGCCTTTGTCCAAATAGTTTGTCTGCACCCAGCTCAACTGGGTTCCAGGTTCTTTTATAAAGTAGTGACATATCTGAGTAATTCTTTTCTAATTTGAGTTTATTACAACCCTAGTATTGTAATTTTTTTTATGCCCCCTGATGACTTGATCCAATCCAGCACCACGTCCCACTGCTATCTGTCTTCTTGAAATGGACAGGAGGATCTCTTCTCTTCCTAGAAACAAATGCAGATTTGCCTGTCAATGGATATGTTGGCACACATCCCCGGCCATGTCAGCAAGTTTTGTCCCACTAGCTGTCAGTCTGAGAAGGGCTCCTGGGTGTGTGCCACCAGCACACCCTTGTCATAGTTGTCTGCAATATGCCAATCAGCCAGAAGAACCTCCTGGGAAAGACAGCTTCTCCAGGGCAGAGTGGGAGTCAGTCCCAAGCTCTGCACCTTGTCTAGCCAAAGGCAAGAGCAAGGAAGGAGGGAAGTGGTTCTGTGACCATGGCATCACCACCACAGAGCAGCAGCATTGCAGGGAGGATCCATGCTCCTGCCCCCTTGCCATGTCTGCTGTGCCAGGGTGAAACCATTCCCTGAGTAGTGATACAGCTCAGCAATTTCACATCATCATGTGAAGGAAAAAGATCCCAGATCCCACCCCATTTTATATTCCTGCATCATAGCCAATGTGTATTCCTTGAGCACCTGGGGAAACCAGGCTTTGACCAAGGTGGCAGGTTACTGTTCTCCAAACCTGTGTCATCCAGTATGTATCTGCAGCAATGTCACAATCACTGCTGTAAAGTTTAGAGTGGCACCTTGCAAGGGAAAGAAGGTGCATTAATGTTCCTTCTCTGTGCCCAGCTGCTGGGAAAACACTTGAAGGTACTTCCAGACGTTTGAGAGGAAGCTCAATGAGTGGAAGGGTCTGTCCCATCTCTGCTCCATGGTTGCGTCCTGTCCAAAGGAAGAAGAGGATGCCTCCAACTGCTGTAAAAGTGAAGCTGTGCTTGGAAATCTGACCGAAGTCCCCCAGCCTGTCATCAGGGAGTGTTAAAACAGAAGGACCACTCCACAAAGACCACCATGACTTTTCTTCCTCATTATGTGTTTTCTCCAGGTACTTATTTTCTACAAACTTAAAGACTTTGCTTAGCATTAGTATGAGCCCAAAACACTCCAAAGCACTGGGGCATGAAGGGCACTGGGAAACATTTTTTAGTCAAACTATTGTTTAATATCTTTTCATTTAGAAGGCATTCTGATGACAAGTTCCATAGGGATGTATTCAAACACTCTCTCAAGATTCATTTAATGTGGTTCAGGTTAAACATGACCATAATGGGTTTCAACTTGATTTGGATTCATTTTACTGCCTTTCCAGAACTCCTACTTGTTAAAAAATGTTTGCTGTACGAGCTTTTTTAATTAGTAAAGTATTTTAATACCCACCAGTAGCTTTTTGGCTCAACTGTCACTCAAGACACTCTCAAAAAGCTCACATTTCCTTTGATAAACATGGAGGCACTGTTGCAAGGCACTGAACAAAACACAAAGGAGCTTGAGGGCTGAGTTAATTTTGTGTAAGGAGAAAACCACAAGTGCAGACATTTTCCTTTGTTTTTAAGCTGACACTTGTCAGCTCATTGTATAAGGAAGAGAAATTAACTCAGTAGACTATGGATCACTTTTTAGAAAAAATGCAGATCAGACATGTTTGTTTTTTGGGTTTTGGATGAAGAGCCATGCAGAGCTATGAAACCCTGTGTATATGTGTTTGCAGTGAATTTGTAGACTGAGTAGCAGCAAATTCTGCAAGGAGGTGGGCTGAGAAAGAGCTGCAGCAGTCCAAGCAATGGAGAGAAACCTCTGTCCTTCAGGACTGAGCAGCCACAGAGTTAATGCCTAAATCGATGGCTTTAGCAGGACATACAATGAGGAAGAGTGTATGGGGTGGGTTTTTTTATGCTATGGTTTATGCCAAACAATTTGTCATGTGTATTGGGGTTTTGGGAAGATTTAGCACTTTATAAGCACACAATAAAGGAAAAGGTCCATAAATGGGGAAGGTCCATTCATAAATAGAGGAAGGTCCATTCTAGATGCTGCAAGGAGAGCTCCAGGGGTGGTCCTGTGACTTACAAGAGAAATTAGGCACTAGTTTTATCATCCCTACAGGTTGTCCCTACCTTGCTGTAGTTCCTTATTTTCAGAATAGCTGCCAGAAGCTTACATGACTACTCCTGTACACAGCTGATGTTCCAGCCTGTAATAAAACTATCCTACTCCCTTCCTCCCCAGACTCCTTCACCAGGTCAGCTGGGGATCCTGAGACTACCTGATGATTTCAGAGAGAAGCAAATATTAAAATTTCCAAAATCACAGGGCAGCAGGGTGGCCAAAGCCATGTCTGACAGAAACTCACCCCTCGACATCCCCATCTAGTATCATGTGGCTTTCTCTAGTACACACTCCTCCATCCAAAACAGAGCCATGGGCAAAGGGCTTTTCTCCTTGCTGTGAAAGCAGTGGTAATTTTCCCACTGAAAGGAAAATTTTCTCCAATGTACAAAAAGAGAAAACAATAAAACCAGCTATAAAATAACAAACAACATTATTTGTTTTGAGTTGTCAGAACTTAGTTTAGCATCTCCATGTGAAGTTCTCAGATAACAGAAACCACCTCTTAGAGTGAATAACATCTGTTATGTATGAATGGGTATTAATAATGTTATAGCAGTAGGCTGGAAGAGTGCACACATAAACACTTAATCCTAATCCAGAACACATACCTGACTCCAGCTCTCTACATTTCCCCCTCTATATCTTTCAACAGCAGGAATTTCACATTACAATCACTTCCAACTATAAGTATCTTATTTTGGAAATAATCTTTTCAAAATATGTTAATGCTTTAAGCATCCCACACAGAACTGGTTGCTCTGAGTTCTCCATTATTCTTTCAGCATAGTGAATTCACACTTAAAATTTCCTAATAGGTACTAAGAAGCTCAAGGCAGAAAAGATTTCTAAAATAACTCCTGCTATTTTCAGAGAATCCAATTTAAACAAGTGCCAGCTAAATTATTTCTGGATTGAAAAGTTTTCTATAGTAACTTGCAAATACAAAATCAGTCACCAGGACTGTTCTAGCTGCTTTCTTTTTTGTCACAGACCTATACTTCTGTCCAGTTAAAAATTCCTAGTTTGAAAATAGGAAGGTGTGGGATGAGCAGAGATTTTTATCTAAATGTTTCAAAAAGCAGATTCATGTTTCTAAACCACACATAACTGGTAAGGTCAAAGGATGAGTCTGTTTGGGCCAGTTGTGGTCAAACACAGCCTTCTCTGTGGATCTTGCAGATCTTGTGTTGCAGCATCCCAGGCAAGTGCTTTCACAAGATCAAGACCAGAAGACCCACTGCACCTACTGTTTTTCATCCTGGATCCCCCTTTAAATTCTCACTGCAAAGCAAAGCAAAAACTACTTTGTGATACAAAAAGCAGGGAAACTGGAGCTGGACATAAAAAGAAGCTGAAAACTTGATGTCAGTCCCACAAGCTTGTTGGGTAGTTCTGCTGTTTTGTTTCCAAATGGTTGCTAAAAATCTGAAAGCCTTTGGGATAGTCTCTGCCCATCTGAAAGTCAGGCTGCAGACCTCAACCTGTATGTGAGATTTTAAGCACCTGCCTTTCATCAAGTAATCTCCAGACCTAGTCTCTTCTCACAGGCTCCTGTGACCCTCACTGTGTGCACCCAAGCCAAAGAATCTGTTAGAAGGAGGTATGAAAGGTATGAATGGCGTGCTGAAATGCTCAGGGAGGCAGGGAAACGTGGTACATCCTCTTCAACATGTGCTGCTGCTGTGGACCCTCCTGCCCTCACTGGTGCTGGGCTGGGGAGAGGGCAGCCCCTGCTCTGTGCATTCAGGTCCCTGGACACAGGCTCCTGCCTCTGCTCTGAACAGCTTCTTTCTCACTGAACAGCTCCTCATGTCCCTGCACCACTTCCAAAACTCCCCTGCCACTTTTTCATAGCTTGCTCTTTCTATTTAGCTGCTTTACTTCCAACACTGAAGACTGGCCCCCTGGGGCAGCTCTGCAAGTAGAAGTAGCAGATAGAATTGTCTCCATCAAGAAGCAAACAGCAAAAAACAGCTGCTTTAGCCCCAGAGAAGTGGCTGTCAAACATCTTGCCTTCCCAGAGAGATTGAGACTGTACAGGTCTCTAGGATAACATTAGCTGACAGCACACAGCAGACCCCAGCACACAGGAAGATTTGAAAGCTTACATCCTAGAAACTCAATGAGATCAATCCTACCAGGGATGGAGGAGCCAAGGCAGAGCACTGACTAGCACCCACATGCATCACTTCTTCCTCTGTCTCAGTTGGACAGACAGAGCACAAGCCATCAGGAAAGTTCACACACTGCTGCTTTAAATAGCAGCTAATCCCCAAAGCCCAGTACTCAACAGAAAGCTGCCGGAGGAAAAACATTCAACAGCCTGAAAAACCCAAATTAATTCATTCTGATCACTGCTGCCAATAAACTGAAGTGGATTAATGGCAGCACACAGCAGACAACTGAACGTAAAGGCTGGTTTTTGGCTTGCTACTCAGTTCTCCAGAAGACATCACAGCACATCTCCATGCAGGGAGATCCAGCTGCTCTGTCCCCAAGCTGCCCTTGTAAGACAGGAGGCATGGGGCTGGGGCTGGCATTCCACAATGTATGTGGGCATGCATCTGCTTTCAAGGACATGTTTAAAATCCACCAAAATCAGCCTGTGGAGGACCAGGTCTGAGTTTACACCTCACCCCAGCAGCCCCAGTGCAGCTGCTCACCTTCATGTAGTCTCAGTGGCACTGCCTCAGCACAAGCACTGAAACACCCACCCTGGCCCATCCCTGTCTGCAGAGGGTGTCCTCCTCACCAAGGATCTCGCACATTCCCTTCCTGCCACGTTCTGCCTGTTTGGGGCCCTTAAGGTGGATCCTCTTAAGACAGAAGAAACAGTTACCTCCAGGCAGTGCAGGTGCCCACATCATGGATATGGGGTTTCTGTCTTCCCTCATAACCCCTGAAGTGCCAGAACTTCACACATTGAACAAGGAAATCTCCCAAATAAGCATGTACATACCTGGGAAAATGGTGGTGGCTTTCTGTAAAGCACAGAAATTAAGAGCTCCTCATCTTCCATTTCATTTGGAAGTCTCATCCTCTGGTAGTCCTTAGCTCCTTGAAACAATGTCCCCAAGGAGCTCCACCCTCACCTGTCCACACCTCATCAACTGACTTCTTTTGTTGGCTGCACTCAAGGGAGCAACAAACAATAAAACTGTTCCCCTCTTAGACACTGGAGATCATGCCCAGTTTCAGATAACTTTATTCTTGACACTACGCAAGTCCCTTGAAACTGTGCTGCTTTTCTTTCAGGCTTTTCATCTGGACAAGACAACCTTGCTCGCTTCATCCGGTATAAGAAGTTTTTGCCTTTTCTTCACAAATTCTCTTTGAGGTCTGGAAAACACTTGTCTCCAGGTCAGTAAAGTCTCCAGCAGTTGGAAGGAACCACTGAAATGTTGCTTCTCACACACCAGAGGAGCAGACTCTCCAGAGAAATCTTTCCTGTACTTATATGAACATGGACATCCATGTCTGGATGGGACTGCTGAGTCCTAGCTTAAAGAATATCAGTCTCTAAGAGCGCCAGTTGAAAGCTTCCCACAGAGCTGCAGGAATAGCCAAGCTCTTCCTTCCTGCACATCAGCTGGGAGTGAGGTGTTTCCAGGGCTTTGCCCAGCCACCTGCAGGGTAGTTAGCTGCCTTCTTCCACAAGCCCTTGTGGATGGCTGGTTCAGGAAATGTCATTAGCTGGGAAGATGGCACATGTTTTCCTTTGGCTTTCTGACTTTTTATCAATGATATTTCCCTCCCATGCATATCTATTCATTGTGTAGACATGCGTACAAGAACTTGCCTGATTTTTACCTTAGCTAATAAAATTAACTCTCTCCTCTGCATGCCTTGCCTTTACAAGAAATCATGTCCTTTCTAGGTCTGACCTGTAGAAACTGTCTTTGTGCACAGGGACATCTCATCTGGTTCCCTGCAGGTCACACTGCAAACTGTGCTGAAGGCAGTGCTCCTTGTTTTCCCTCTCAGTCCTTCATCTTACCTAAGTCATCTAAGTATTAACAGCACAGAGGAAAATAGTTCATTAACTGAGGAAAGGACTTCAGCTCTGATGTACGCTCAGCTGCTTCATACAGAGGAAAAGAGAGTCAGCAGGAAGGGGTTGTATTGGGTTTGTGTGGGCAGGCTTTGGTGGTGGGGGAACTACAAGGGTGGCCCCATGTCCTACAGAGGCAATGCCAAATGGCTCCAGGATGGACTTGCTACTGGTCAGGGCTGAGACAGCCAAGAATTATAGTAATGCCTTTATGATAACATATTTTAGAAGGAAAAAAAGAAAAGTTACTGTGCAGATGTAATTGCAGCCAGAGAAGAGTGGGATGAGAATATGAGAGAGGAATAACTCTGCAGACACCAAGGTCAGTGCAGAAGGAGGGGCAGGAGGTGTTCCAGGGACTGGAGCTGAGATTTCCCTGCAGGCTGTGGTGAAGACCATGATGAAGCAGCTGTGCCCCTGCAGACCGTGAGGATCCACGGGGGATGCAGAGATCCTCCCACAGCCCATGGAGGAGCCCCACATTGGAGCAGGTGGATGCCTGGAGGAGGCAGTGATCTTCTGGGAGGCCAATGCTGAAATAGGCTCCTGACAGGGACTTGCAGTTCCATCAATGTGGAGGAGATCCATGAAAGGAGCTGGAGCAGATTTCCAGGTAAGACTTGTGACCGTGGCAGGGGACCCATGCTGGAGTGTGGAGTGCCTGAAGGACTACACCCTGTAAGAATGACCCACATTGCAGCAGTTTGTGGAGAACTGTCTCCGGTGAGAGGGATGCCAGACTGGAGCAGTGGAAGAACTCCTGTCCCTGAGTGGCAGCAGAGGGAGAGTGCAATGAATTGACCCCCATTCTTTGTCTCCCTCTTCCTCTGGGGAAGGAGGTAGAGCTGTGAAGGGGCAAGGGGAGAGGAGCAGAAGATGTTTTTTAGTACTTGTTTTATTTCTCATTAACCTGCTCTGATTTTGCTAGTAATAAATTCAATTAATATCCTCAAGCTGAGTCAGTTTTGCCTGTGCAGTATTTGGTGACTGATCTCTCCCAGTCCTGATCTCAACTCATGAACCTTTAGTTGTATTTTCTCTCCTGTGTGCACTGTTGGAGAGGAGTGAGAGAGTGCCTTTAGTGGGTGCCTGGCATCCAGCCAGGGTCAAACCACTACAGGGGTTAAAGCTCACTTCAGTTAAAGCTCCTGACTGCCTAGAGGTGGAGGGATTTAGACAACTGTCCCCTCATCTTGGCCATATGGAAGCTCTAATCAGAGGGCTCTGGAGAAAAACCTGCCACTGCCAGGTTTCTGTCCCATTTTGTGACTGATCTCCAAGTTTGGCCTCTAACCATAAAATCAGTGCTCTGAATTCAGCCTGGACTGGGGAAGCTGACTATGGGAAGAAGGTCATTTTCCTGTGAGTACATTGCACAGCAGAAGAAAAGATTAGGCTGTTTCCCTTTTGCCCTCCTCATGCCTCCTCCTGCAGGATCAGAGCTAGACCAGCTGCAGTTTCCATGTCATAGTATGCTGCCAGCCTCATCAGTTACCAGACTGAAATACTCATGTTTTTGTAAGAGTAGTTTCACACATCAGACAGCAGTTATGGAGAAGCATGCAGAAGAGGATGAGTTTGACCTCTGTCATTTAATTTTGGAAAAAAATATATTTGTCATTTAGAGGAGTAGAATCCCAGAAACTTTCCCCTATCCCATTTTTTCTACATACCAACATGGCAGTAATTGCCCTGTGAAAGTGGAGGCACAGCACTACTAATCTAAAACAGCTTTTCCCCCTCTTGGAACATAGTTTAGTTCTCTCCACATAGTTACATGAAATGCAGCAGATGGACAAAAATGTACACACAAAGGCATGCACAAAGTTGTGAGACACACCCTGGAAGAGGCACATGATAATGGTGCTCCCACAAGCTGGCTTAGGTGCAGCTGAGTAGTGCAAGGACTCAGCAGCTGCAGTAGTTAGAGCAAGAGATGGTAGAAGTTGCCTGAAAGCTAGAAGGGATGACACAGACACAAGCAAAACAAGCAAATACAGGTGCTCTTGTCCACTTGGAGTGGTCCTGTAAGTGGCTGTGTTCAGAAAATAAGAGATTTCTAGATACATATCTATTCACAGATTTGCTGTGTTTTTCTTTCACCAGTAAAACTATCTCTTTTTAGAGTAATGAACATTCTCAACCATCTTCTAGATTTTTGGCTTCATCTTTCCTAAAACAAGCTTCCCTCCTTCATTCACAAGCAGTGACAGGACCTTTCTTATGATGTTACCTTGAGTAAGCAGTTCTGTGAAGCAGGAGTCATAAAATGAGTGTTTTGTAAAATATTCATGCATGAAAAAGGACATCGCTCTATACTATCAATTCCAGCAATGCTCATGGTGCAATGTCTGTGGATATTTTTACATTATATTTACAGATTTCCCACCCTATTCCTGCTTTGTGTAGCATCACCGAAAGATTTATCTTGTAAGGGATTTTTAAAGATCCTGTACTCAAGACCCTTGCAAATAAGCAGGCAATAAGAGTTGAACATCTTCAACTCTATCAGGTAGCTCAGAGACCTGTCCAGCCTGGTCTTGAACATTTCTAGGAATAGGACATCCATCACCTCCCTGGGAAGCCTGTGCCAGTGTTTCACCATCCTTATCATGAAATATTTCTTCCTTAGATCTAGTCTAAATCTCATAGAATCATAGAATGGTTTGAGTTAGAAGGGATCTCAAAGGTCATCTAGTTCCATCCCGCTTGCCATAAGCCAGGACATATTTCATTACACCAGATTGCTCAGAGCTTAACCAGTCTGGTGTTGATTGCTGCCAGGAAGGGTGAAGATTCCCCTTTTCCTCCACCCCACCCCCCCCCCCCCCCCACAAGCTGCTAGCTCAGATTTAGGGGGAATTTTGGGAATGGGGAATCTACAAGATAGGGTGAAGAGTTTCAAAAGAGGTCCCTTACCTCAGGATGTATTCCAAAGCTTTATTATCAATTAAGGGATTCCAAGAAGCAAGGAGAGAGCACATGGAGGGAGAGGGGTTTTTATCTCCTTTGGGGTCGGGGTCAGGTTACCTGGCCGAAGGCCATAGGTCAGACTCAAAGAGGCAGGTAACCCAGGCCAGGTTACAGTTTCTGGGGGAGGGGCTTTGGGGGGAGAACTTCCCAAAAGGAATACAACAGAAGGGGGCTTCCTCAGCTTCTCTGAGCACTACCCTCATAGTAAAGAATTTTTTCCTGATTCCAAATCTATCTTGTAGTTTAAAACCACTGCTGCAAGTCCTACTAAAATGTTTGTCCCCATCTTTCTTAAAACTCCCTTTAAGTACTGGATGGTGCTGTAAGTCTTTTAGGGGGTTTTCTTCTCCAGGCTGAACACGCTGAATTCTCTTATCCTGTCCCTGATAATTTTTGTGGCTCTTTTCTGTATCTTCTAGGTGGATCTGCTTAGGTCCATGTCTCTCTTGTACTGTTTTTCTACCTCCACTACATCAAGACACCTTGCTCTGTGCAAGTCTGGAGCTGCACAGAGGGTGATCATGGCAGGACCCCATGAAGTGCTTACTAGTCAGCAAGCAAGGCTAAATATAACAAGATCCCAGCACTGTAATATTCTACTGTGGTATGCTGCTCATAAGAAATCATCCAGTGTGGAACAGAACAAATATTCCTTGAGATGGAGAGGGAGAGTTCCCAGTAAGAGCATAGAGTTCTGATTGGCAATTCTTACAAATGTTACTGGTCTTCAAACTAGACTCATTTTCTAGCACTGTCATTTTGTCCAACCTTGTCTTTTCAAACCCCCTATAGTTTTCACTTCAATTCAGAAACAGAGTGGATTGAAGTTAGTCACAAGCCCTCAAGAAACACCTTGAAAACAGATTTCAACCTAGCTTTTTCACATTGCCACCAATAAGCTGAAGGACCCACTGCCTGAGACTGGATTCACATATTTCAGTCTTCCTCTTTTTCCTCTGTTCATCTTCCTGTTGTTTTCTGTGTCCCATCTGGCTACTTCCATCTGATTCTGAACACTCCATCCACACTGCTCTTTTCCTGCCTGCAATTGTTCTCAACACTTCTGCTCTCCTGCCAAGTCTTTCCCTCCAACGACCAGCACTGCTCAGGGATAAGATGCAGAGTGCTGCTCCTAGTATCAGTCTGCTAAATGCAGACACCAGCCTTGAACATAAGAGTAGCTGGATGTCTGTGTCACCCATTGAGAAGGCCTTCTCCACATGCTTATGCATTTTCAGGATCTGGATCTTTGATATCCTTGAATTAGAGAACGCACCATTCTCTTTCCATGATCAACAGCACTTAAGGCAATTACACTCAGAAAATAATACTCAATATGCATATGCCTACATAAAAGCAGCATGACACTGACATTTCAAATGAAGAATTAAACTGATTTGGTCTTTATTTTCTAAGAGTACTTCATACATCTCAAGCAATACAGCATCAGGAAAGTACCAGATTTCAGTGATGGCAACTGGAAATTATTTGCAAGTTAGGGCTCTCTTGGCACTGTGAGCAAAACACCCCTGATTTCAGTGGGAATAAGCAAGTCTCAATTAAAAAGCCCATTCCAGGGAGACAGTGTGTTTAGAGGGGTTGGGGGGGGCACATGGCACATGTAAGAATGTAAGATAATCTAATTGGTCTGATGAAAAGAATCCAGCAATTCAGTTTAAGCATCTAACAGCAGGTGAAACACTTCCAGGGAAGTTACACTTGCTCTGTATTCAGCTAAGATATTTTCAAACCATCACATATCAAAATACAGACTAATTATAGTCTTTGCATAAAAGAGGAAAACTGCCCAATCTCTGTGCTTTTGTTTCATCTAATCTACGTTCATTGCACTCCTCATGCAAATGAGCACATTTGTTACAAATGGAGTAAAATTACTTTGCTAATCATCTAGTATTTTATCATCCCAGTTTCAGGCTTTAAATATCTTGTTTGTCTATACCTGCCTGCTAGCTGTGGTATATAGCATGTGGTATACTTTTGGTGTCTTGATGTTTGCTCTGCAGAATGCACCCTGGGGCAAGCAAGCTCCACACAAATTATCCACAAAATGCATAAGGAAAGTCAGATCTTTATCTGTCTGTCTCTGCTGATCTGTGAGAGTGTTGTGTGTCCCTCTGGGTGGCAGACAGCCCCTAGCCATGTCCCTACAGCATTCAGTGAAGAGGAAAACACGTTCACTCCCAACTCACTGTCCAAGTCTCAGGCAGGCTGTGTGACACTCCTGGCTCCCTTTCTGCTGAGATGGGAATCCGATGCAGACAGTGTCACATACCCTGACACATGCAGCAGTGTGGAGAAAAGATGGAAAGGGTGACTCATTTTTATCCTGCACTTGTATTCAGGAACCAAAACAGGCAGCAGCTGTCCGGACTCCACCATAAGGATGCTAAGGCAGAGTTGCAGGTGTTGACCATGGTTGTAGATAAGAGCCTTCATCAAAAACCCAGTAAAATTCTGCTACTGAGGCACATTTGTCAGATGTCTCTTTAGTGAGTAAGAAAGAACTTACTCACTTTGCTTTTAAATAAGTTTGTTCCACGACCAGGGGAACTAGCAAAGCTAGGTTTAAACAACTGTTCTTTGCTTAAAGACCATGTGCATGGGCTGGTCAGGCTGCTGTAATGTGGAATGGACACTAGCTAAGGCCTGACAGCCCAGTCTTTACAGAATCACAGAATTTTTAGGGTTGGAAGGGACCTCAGAAGATCATCCAGTCCAGTCCCCCTGCTAATGCAGGGTCACCCTGAGCAGGTGTCACAGGAACATGTCCAGGTGGGTTTTGAACACCTTCAGAGAGGGGGACTCCACAACCTCCCTGGGCAACCTGTTCCAGTGCTCTGCATCTGTCAGTGTAAAGAAACTCCCAGTGCTGAGGTGGAATTTCCTCTGTTCTGGTTATAGCCATTAATACTTGTTCTGTTGCTGGCAGTGCTCAGAAGAGTCTGGCACCATCCTCTGGGCACTTGCCTTTGAGATATTTGTATGCATTGATGAGATGCCCCCTCACTCTTCTTCAGACTAAACAGACCCAACTCTCACAGTTTCTCTTTCTGTCTTCCTGTAACACATCCTTCTGACCTCTCATCATCTTAGTGACTCTCCACTGGACTCTCCCCAGTATCTCCTTGTCTTTCTCCTACTGAGGAGCGCAGAACTGGATGCAGCATTCCAGATGTGGCCCCACTAGAGCGGAGTAGAGGGGGACAATCACCTCCCCTGACCTGCTGGCCACCCTTCCCAGTGCCCCCCAGGACCCTGCTGGCCCTGCTGGCTGTAAGGACAATGCTGGCTCATGGACAGCTCGTTGTCCACCAGGACCCCAGGTTCTTCTCCACAGAACTGCTCTCCAGCACGTCACCCAGCCTGTGCTGGTGCTTTCTGGGGTTATTCTCCCCCAGGTGCAGGACTCTGAACCTGTCCTTGTTGAACCCCATCAGATTTCTCTCTGCCCAACTCTCCAACCTATCAAGGTCCCTCTGAGTGGCAGCAAAACCTTCAGGGATGACAGCCACTCCCCCCAGTTCTGTATCACCTACCGGCTGGGATCTAGGCCAGGTACTGGATAAACTCTCCATGAAGATGGGTGTGGGTGTTTGCTCCTTGAACACTGATGACTTGGGGAACAGGATAAGGCTATCAGGGCTGCTCAGCAGCCCATGGCCCCCATCCTGCACCATTACCAGCTAGGGGCACATGCCCAGGCTGTACTGCAGGCTGTCAGCAGCCCATTTCTCCAGAGTGCCAAGCTCCCTCCAAAGGGTGGTCCTCCCTTTCAGCATATACACCACTCCCTCAACTTGGTACCATTTCCAGATTTGCTCTGGTTCCTCCCTCACCCAGATTAAGAATGATCCTGAAGTATTCTTGCCCTAGTATCACATCACTTCTTCTTTGCCAAGCAAGTCTGAGATGGGGTGACTCACACCACTGAAGTCAGAGCCCAGAGATACACCTTCAAGCCCACTCATCTGTTAGCTCAATGTGTGGCTGCCAAGTACACTCTGCTGAAGGCCTCGCTGAAGCTGTCCAACATCCAGTGGTCTTCCCTCTTCCACAGAGTCTGTCATCTCTTAAGAGAAGAAATCAGGTACCAATGGGCCTGGCACAAATTGTTCTGCAAACTCCCTCTGTCATTTTCCCTTCATGTAGCTCTTGGCAGAGTCTCCCTCTGTATTTTCTGCCTGTGGACTGAGGAAAGGCTATTTCCCAGACACTCCATACTTCTGTTAGATGGTGCAATGTCAACCTCACAAACACCCCCCCTGGTCACAGTCTTTCATAGTTAGGAGTGGGACATCAGCCAACTCCTTCTGCCCCATTGACCAGTGGGATCACAGCTTTTTTCCCCTCCTGCTGGTGAAGCATGCAGGAAAACTTGGTTTTTCAGAGGAAGCCCTTCATGGTAACCTGCAACTGTGGCCCCTCTTCCTGCAACTGTGCAATTGTGGAGCTAAACCTTGTTTAGTGTGCAAATGCCTGACGTGAGGGACTCCAGAAACTGCCCTGACCCTTACAGAGAACCATGGAGGAACAGTGGCCTACTACACATGCCCTGCCTGCTGGAAAGGCTGGGGTTTACACTGTGGATTTTGCACCGGCTTATGCAGAGGCAAGGACAACAGAGGCTTCTTTTCCTAGAAAGCAGAAATAGAGATATATAGTACCTGAAATGCAAAGAAATTTAATTTTTTTCTTTTTTTAAACCTGAATTAATTTACAAGAATGAAGCTCAAGCTTCATCACCTTGAATCTGTGGGACCATACTGGACATCGGTTGCAAGCTTTGAGTTGTGCTGATTGGTGGTGATCCAGTGAAATCCAGAATAGCAAGCTGCAGACCACAGTAACTGGTGCACAGTCTGACCAGCAGTGAAGGTGCTGAGCAGAAATATTTAACATGGCAAAACTCTATCCAAACAGAGAAAATATCCCAGAACAGCTATTTAAGGAGGAGTGTGTGCCTGTGCTTCCTACTGAGGAAGCTCAGGCTGATCCCACACTGGAGTAGGAACTACAGGTGACTTGGACAGAAGAAACTGGTAGGCTCAGAATGCCAAAAAACATTCTCAGTAGCATTCCTGCTTCCCACATTAGTTGTTTCCTTGTCTGAGGGTTTGAAACAAGCTGAACATGACAAGAAGTGAGATGGAACAACTAACTAGTGAGTCAAGAATTCATGTTCAGGCATTTGCTTTCTCAGTACATCCAGATCAAACGCCAAAACTTTATGTTGATTTAAAATAAAATTATTATAATATAATCCCCCAGTTAAAGCCTGGTTGCCTGAAGCAAGAACTAATCCATTCCTTCACTGTAAAAGATTTGCATTGCTGGAGCCCATAAGCTCATGAAGCATTATTTCATTTGCCTACACCCAAAGGCTGTTGATTCTGAAGTTGAAAGCTCCGTGTTTCTTTCACAGATCATGCAAACTCGTGAGTTAACTTGAAACAGATATGCAGTCTCTTCTCCTTCTTCCTTCCTTTCCTAGTCTTGATTACCTAAAGAAACAGCTTTCCCAAACCATTTAATCCTGCATCCAATCTGAACATCTTTCAACTTCAGAAAAGGGGGACACTGATCATTTAACTAAGTAATCTGAAAAAAATGCAATCTTAATTCACACACAATAGTTTAGATTCCACTATTTGATAAAAGAGATACACTAGAAGGAAAAAAAAAACGGAAGGAATAAAAGACCTTGTAAATGTCATCCCTCATTGTTTTAGGATTCTGTACACCAGAAGCAACTTCTCCTCTATCCCTTCCATCTCTTTATTAGTACCCTTTCTCTCTGACTCAAAAGTCTTATAAACATACTCTGTATGAATTTTAGGGAAGACTGCTTACGAATTAATGATATAAGTAAACAGAGACAATACTGACATGGCTGCTAGCCCTGAGGTATTATTGAGAATTGAAAGTGATATATTCACATTCAGAAACACAAACTGTTTTAAATAACCATAGTTGGCAGTAAAAAGTGATTTATTAGAAGTATTTAATTTTCAATCTTCTAGCAGGTCACAGTAAATGACATTAAGATCCAGTACTCTCTCCTCCAGGTAAGGAGCAATATGTTGTCAGTGTATTGAAAAGCTGTTTTAAAGCTGAAAAAGTATTTCGTTATTAGTAATCAAGACAGCCTACTATTAATGTATAAAAACTAAAGGCCTACATTTTGAGATCTGCATTATCTGTAATAGGAGACTAAAAGTGCATCAGTGATTTTAACAACTCTGCTGTCAGCTATATTGGTCTTGAAAGCTTTCTTTTTCCATATTTGTAACAAAAGTTAAAAGCTCTCTGTATGATTCTCTCCTGATATACCTCAAACACATTTAGACTAATTCATCCTAGCCACTAACTTGGACAAAACATGGACAAAACTAAGAGGCAAAAAAACCTCACAAGAATACTGATAGCCAGTATAGTCATTAACATGTATCTTCTTGACAGAAGCAAGGAAAAACATTGTTAGAAATTAATTACGGCACATTCAAGTGAGATGGCTAGACAGGTCACTAAAGGGGTGGTGATACAAACTGCAAATATACCTTTTACACCTTTTATTCTGTTGGTAACTTAATCCATTAAACTGTTTTCCTGTTCACTGCTCTCAACTCTCTACCCATGTGTGGAAAACATGATCAAATGTTCAGCATGGCTGCACTGACCTGATTTATCATTTATACACTGATAAAAAGAAACAACATTTTAGCAGTTAAGGGACTCCACAGAAGATTCATTACTTTGTTAGACAATAAGTGTTTCTTACTCAGTGTCTGAAGTGCAGATTGAAATCCATTACAAATAATGATGGTACTCATCTTAAAAAGAAAAATGATTCCTTTTAACAGAAATACTTGCTGCCTATGCAAAACAATCTCTTACCGGGGATGTTTCTACAATAAGAATTTAATAATAATTTCAATGCATCCATTAGATAGAAAACAAACACAAAAATCCTCTGAGGCTAATGGATTCAGGATCTTGCGAACAGCACCTAGAAATCCTGCACATTTTTAGGATTTGGTAGTCTAAGTAGGTAAAAAAATTGTATGCACTCAAGATTTTTTCTGTGCCTAGGAGGCACTGGTCTGTATATATATTAAGATGTCTATTTTTAAATTCAAAACATGTAATATCACCATTCTGTTATTTGGAAAGTACTATCATGACAGCTATAGAACAAAAGGTATCCATGAAAAAACAGTTTATTTCAATTCAACATTTTTAAAGCAAACTCAGTTTTAACAAAAGACTGATCTTGACTAAAATAAACAACTCTTTTAACAATTTCTCTTCAGAATCTGCACAAGTTAAAGCTGGTATTTTCCTTCTTCCATTCCAGTGGCACACTGGACATTGCAATGCAGAACCACTAATTTTCAGTCTTGCACTTAGTAGGAGTGTTTCTGATCCATTGCTGTGAAGAACAGGCAGACAGCAGCTGTGATGAACACATGCACTCCCTCATACAGTAGCTTTGGTGAGAAGACACTCCATATGAACAGGTGGTAGCGCAGACCTGTTACCAACACAACGTAGATGGCAACTGGAATTGAACGCATCAGAGCATAGCAGAAACAGCCGTGACCCACTGCTGCAGAATTCCTGGGAACAAAACAGAGGAGTTCATTCTCAGACAAACACAGAAAAGACATTGGAGTTCCTCCCCTCTTTAGCATTCTTTCACAACTCAAGGAGTATTCAGAGATCTCCTCTTTGTGTTAGGAAACTGACTGTCAATGCAACGATGAACCAATAAAATTTGTTCTTGTCACCTCTATACATCCTACAGTGCGTATGTCAGGTGTAAGTATAGAAACTATCATTGCAGTAAAGGTGCCCACTTCACACTTAGATTGTTCTGTGCTTTAATTTTTTTTTTTTTAATTTATTTTATTCTAATTGTCAAAGTTTCCATTAAGGAGTTTCAAGACAGCTTTGTCTCGTGTTGGCCTTACAGTGCCATTCCACAGAACCTGAATGGTAAGAGGAAGAGAGGACTATAGTACTCCTCACAAAGCTTCCTAACCTGTTCAACAGACAATCAGATGACCACCTTTTAAAGAGCATAAAACTTGTCAGAGTACATTGCTGCCCATAGCCAGCAACACTGTACAAGACAATGTAAAAATTGTGCTATTGGAAAACTTCACAAAGCTAACTAATATTCTCCAAAGAATACCATATTCTTAGGCTCAGGGGAGTGATATATTGCATTCCTGTCACAGCTGCTTAGTTCAGCTGGGTGCACTGCATCCCAAGAAATGTCTGCCTCATGTAACCTACATGGTCCAAATTTGCCACATTGATTATTTTGGTGGGTGACAAGAGTCAGATGAAAACGGAAGCAGAAAGGTATTCTGCACTTTGATTGTTGTCCCTCTACCGAGGCACCAACTCAAAGCAATGATGCTGGGTTGGCACCCTGTCCAGTTTCCCCAAAATACATCTGCAGAGATTAATTTACACTAAATTCAGGTGTTTACCCCTTCAGACAAAAGGAAGAAAAAAACTATTTCACTGGAATAATAAGCAAACATTTTCCTCTCCCCATCAAAATATTTTACATCATCAGTTCCCAAAAGAACACACTGGCATAGAGTGGAAATGTTTTACAGCAAAATCCTGATCTGAGAATCTGTTCTGCTCCTCCCAGTTTTTAATTCTAATCTTGTTCCAAGTAATAAAAATTTAACATGGCTAGCACTTCTGCAAGATGCTAATTAGTCACTAATGATGAAGTATTTTACATAAACCATTAAACTTCTTATTCTTTAAATAAAAATAACTAGGATACAGCCCTGTTTACCAGTGAAGTCAAGATCTAAATTCCCAAGGCTTTCAGTAGAAGGAAGAAAGCAGAATTTTAAAATCAGGGACAACTGGTTTGAATGACTGAAAAACATTCATTCAGTTCACAGTAAACTATTTCCCTTGCTGTTTAGCCAAGGAAACTGAGACTTGGGAGTGAACTAGACTGCTCCCCACTTCTGCATAAGTATCTTAGTCTTCAGATCTTATCTATCTTATCTTAGCTTGTGTAAATAACCAGCTTGATGTTTAATAACTGATTTCATTGACAAGGATTAAACAAAATGCAGTTCACTCAGTCTTAGCTGCTTTCATGCTGATATGAGTTAAAACAGTATTTGTAGTAAAAATAGTATTTATAATAGATGACCACTGAATAAACAGAGGAAATGGCTTTTCAATAAGAAAAACAGGCATATTTTAAAACATTTTTTTTAGATAGACCACATAGATGAATCCCTACGATGATACAATTCTTTCTGTATTCTGGTCTCATAAAAATAGCTAACTGTTTTCTGCTTATAGGATACTTCTACTTACAAAAGCTCTCAGCACTCACTTCACCTCTCAAGATAACACAGACACCTACCTTCACTGTTTATGTTTCACTGTATAATGCAGTGGTGCAATTTAGAGAAGGCAGCAAAAGCACACTTGTATCCACAAAGTTAAACTGTTAGTGGGATTCAACAGCAGAATAACTGGGTTTATCTCAGAGCTGAAAGCATTCACACTTGGACAGAGCACTGGAATAACTGAGCACAAGCAGTTAGATCCACTCAGCCTGATCCAAAGGCAACAACTGATCCTAGTAAATTAGCTCTTCAAGCAACATCATCATTCTTTCCTCTTACTTTGGCCAGGGTCAACATTTGAACAGCTAATAGTAATGCCTTTGTGTGCTCCTTCTCCTCGTTCCACAGGCATAGTGCCCACAGCATCTCCAGGCCACAAGGAAGGCAGTGTTCAGGGATCAGGCACCTACTGATAACATGACCATGACAATCTAGCTACTTCAGCCAGTTTTGTAGTTATTCCAAATGAATTCACGAGGAGAACAGAGAAAGCTGGCTGTAGGATGTCACTCATGTATCCTCATGTTTATGATCTGGACCAGTGAGTAATAAATAACCTTGCAAATTCTCAGTGCTAATTCAATTACAAAAATGAAAGACTACAGGACACATTTAAAGTACCAATCTATAACTAGTCCACACTGAATTGGCTCTTCAGCAATTACTACCTTTCATTATTTACAGGAGAAGAGCATAAACAGATACAAACTGCGCTGAACACTACCTCCATGTTCTGACAAAACCAGCCCACTATTAAGGCCTCTGCACAATGCAGAAATAAAAAAAAGGAATACTCAGCTTCTAATACTCATGTCATCTAGGAAGTTAGCTTATGGGGACTTGAAAGAGATATCCATGTGTTACAGATGACAAAACATATCCAAACTTCATGTGAGATCTAGGGAAAAATAACATTTTTGTAGAGTTCTGAATCAAAGAACACTACAGATTCAAATCACTAAACATGCTGTAATTAGAATTCAAACATTAAGTATGGTCTAGAGAATACATGAGCTTTCACCAAAAATTGTCCCTTTTAATAGAAAATATTTAATATGTAGTAAAATATGCCTAAGAAACTGTTATATTCATAGGTTTACCACTCCTTTGGTTATCCTAAACCCTAACCTGTAGCTGTTTCATCAACAAATCTTTCACCTCTCAATCCATCTCTAAGGTGCTGCCAAGTAATACAAGGCTTGCAAAATGAAAAAATTACAGTACCAAAAAAAAAAAAAAAAAAAAAAAAAAATCCACTTTTTTTGTGAAAACATGTCTCCTAGTTATATAGAGTACTTGACAGCTGGTGGCAACAAGTTTTGTAGCTTAAAAACCAAGCAAAAAGTCTCCACAGACAGCCCTACAAATGTATCCACAAGGAATTCTAAAATACACTTTACAGTGTTTACAGTGCTTAGTGTTCAAACCCTTTTTCCAACACACCATATCAAATAAACAGTTTAGAAATATGCAAGCATATGAGGGTGGAATACCCAAGTATTGTCACTTTTCTGGGGTTGGAGGAGGATGGTCGTTCTGGAGGGTTCCAGCATGAATGTGCTGAATCCTAATACAAAATTGCTAATCCTAATGCTGAATTTTAATGCAAGTTACCATCTAGCATTTCTGCCCTTCCATCCCCCCTTTTATAGCTGAATATCACTGCCTAAGTTACCTCCTACTGGAGATACTGAATTTGCCTATTCGAAGGTAATTTTTACTGTATTAACATCTTCTACAGTACTAAGTGGCACTTCTCTTTCTAGGCATTCTGAGGCTTCAAAGATCTCCCTGTTTAGCGCCCTCTAAAAAAATACTTGGCATTTTGTTCATCTGCCCCATATATACTAATGAAGGGTTACACTCAGAAACTCTAAATGTCTCCAACATCTTAAGAGTATCTGCAATCTGTAAGAAATTTCTCTGATCTAAGCAAGTATCAATCACTTCAGCAGCAAGAACAAATTTGCTACATCTCTCCCACATGTCCCATTCTTAGTTAGTATAATTCTACAATACTATTTTAGATTATAGAACACAATCCTGCTTTGTCATGGAAAAACACTTCATATTTTTAGCAGTTCCAAGGGAACCAAGAGTCCTATGGAAATTTACATAATTAATTCTGGTAGAAACCACCAATCAGAACAACATTTTTAATGCTATGAAGTCACATTTTTTGTCACCACACCCTATCAATGGATTGATGTCAAAAATGGTGGTTGCCAGCAAGAGAAAAGGGCTGTGAAGTGTATTCTGATGCCATGGGAATGATGGAACTTGAGGATGACTGATTTTTCTCTGCCCTCTGCATTCTCTTTCCCAGTAAGAAAGGCAGAGAAAGTACAATTACACAAGCAAGGTCATACCTGTGGCAGTAAGTTACAGGGGACTGTAACACATATGGACTGTAGTACAGGGTTCTCACAAAGATTTAGCTGTACAAAGCTATTAGGACTTGAAACTTCACTTCTCTTCAGCATCAAAGAGTATGAAAAATAGAGTTGTATCAATGTTTTTTCCTGTTCTCACTGCTGGCATAATCAGTTGCGCCATGAGCTTCACGTCAGCAAAACAAGGAAAAAACCCACAAAAAACCCAACAAAACAAAACAAACATACAAAAACAAATCCAAAACACAAACACACACCCCCACACACCCCCACCCCGCAAAACAGAAACACACACACAAAAAACCCAACCCTTCCCCCAAAAAACCAAACCACACTAACAAGCAAAACACGAATCCCAAGTATTTCAAAGCCCAGCACTGGTCAGTTTCCTGTCACTATTCTTCCAAAATTCACTGAACATTTCGTAAGGTTTCCAGTAAGAAAAAACCCCAAAGCATTTTGCACTGGCATCATACATGCAAAGAATAACTAGGAAATTTATAGCTCGATTTTCTGTTAAGGTGCATCTGCAGGCTTTCCTGCCCATCTTTGTGAACAAACAGTTATTCTTCACAATATTAGCTAAAGGTGTAAGGAAAAATTGCATCTGACAATTGTTATTAACAGATGGGATCTAAAGAAATTTAACACGCACTGTTAGCGTCCCAGTTATTCAATTAAATTCAAACTTAACAGGTTAAAATATACCAGTTTAACAAGACACATCAACAGTGACACAAGGCATTTCTAGAAAGGTAAAGCACAATTTATTTAAGTATGGATAGGAAACTGGCAAGCAAGGTCAGAATGGGTGATGATTATATTTTTTACTCAGTGTGGCAGCCAGACACAAGTAGGGTCCCACAGTGAATGCTACTGAGCCCCAAACTTCTCAACATTTCCATAAACAGTCTAGATTGGTAGAATTAAAAGCACCTTCACTGTTGGCACCAAATTGGATGTTGAGGTGGACACATTAGGAGGGAGAGCTGTCTTATAGAGAGATGTGGTGTTGGGGGTTGGGTTATTTCCTTATAGAATTTTTTCCCAGAAGTTGCTAAGAAGCTAATAGCTGGGTGCTTCTTGGTACTAATGGGTGCTTAGGACCAAACAAAAGAAGCGGCTAGGCAGAGACAGGGTGGCACCGACTTCACTTCGCTCTGGGCAATTTTTCTGCTCTCGAGAGAACGGCCAGGGCGGAGAGCTCTCACCATTCCCTTCACCTGGAACTCGGTCGGACCACCGTCTCTTCGTGTGTCCCCCGGGATTTTGGGAACCCGTTCCCTCCCTGTCCTGCACCCACGGCAGGGGTTTTTCAGTTTTGTTCGAGGTCTCCCCACGCTGTGTTTTCTGCAGCCCCTGCCCAGACAGGACACTTTCCAACAGCTCCAGCCACTGCCAACCCTCGGATACATCTCATCCTCCCAGGACTGCTGCTGGCTCTGGTAGCTTGTAACAGTACTGAGCGGGGTGGGGGGTGCCAGAGGAAAAACTGTAACAGGGTTGTTGGGTTTTTTTTCCCTTTTATTCTCTAGTTCTGTTTGTTGTCAATATTATAGTTATTATTGTTAGACTAACTAGTAAAGAACTGTTATTCCTACCCTCACACCGTTGCCTGAGACCCCCCTTTAATTTTAGGATAATTACAAGTCCAAGGGAAGTTTCCATTCTTTTTTTTTGGTTCCCTAGCAGACACTCCTGTCTTTCCAAACCAAGACATGTGGTCAGACTATCAAGACTTGTATGAAGTTTAACAAAGACAACTGCAAAGTCCTGCACCCAGGTTGCCAGCTATGATGTGTGTGGCTGGGGAACAGTGTTGCTGAAAGGGACCTGGGGGTACTGGGGGACAACAAGCTAACCAAGAGTCAGCAGAGCACTGCTGCAGCAACAGCAAATCATGTCCTGGGCTGCATCCTCAGGGGAATTACTAGCAGGGAGAGATGTCATTATACCAACTCTACTGAGTGCTTGTCAGGCCACACCTGACTATGTTCAGTTCTTGCAACCAGGATAGCTGTTGATGTAGTGATGATAAAGAGAAGCAAGAGGGGCCTTTGTATGGGATCACAGAGATGTTTATTCCAGCCATGTGTGCAGACAGTCCAGGGTCAAAGGCAGGGCTCATGGGAAGGGTTCAGGTACAAGTATATGGGTGCTGAGGGCTGGGAGAGCATCAGGGACCAATTGTCAGGGGGCATCAGGCTACAAAGGCAGGATTGGGGAATAGGAGCCAATGGGGAAATTAGGAAGGAGTGACTGAGGGACACAGGGACAGAGAGGGAAATAACAGGGCTGACTGAGGGAGCAGAACAGGGGGGCATTGGCATAACAGAACAGGGGATCCTGTGAGAGAAGCCTCTTATGTCTCCTTAACATAGGCAAAGCCGCTCCACAAGTTCTGGTCCCCCACCCTTCCAAAAAGATATGGACACGCTATAAAGAAGGACCGTAGAGGATGAAAGAGCTCTACACATAAGACAGTAGGAGTTAAGCCACTTTCTCATGGAGAAGGCTCAAGGAGACTTCATCACAGCATTCCAGTACTTAATTGCTTAAAGACCACAACAAAGGATGGAAGTGCTCTCCTCACCAGGTGGTGCATGGAGAAAACATGAGGCAATAGGTACAAGTTGCTTTGGGGAGGTTTCATCTCAGTATAAGAAAGACATGTTTCATAGTGAGATCAATCAATCACAGATGCAATCTTGCCAGGGATCTGATAGAGTCACCATCACTGCAGATTTTCAAGACAAGACTAGACAGCATGCTAGATGATCTCATAGAGGTGCCTATTCCCAAGAAAATGTTTATCTAGATGATCTTTTAAAGGCATCTCCAACCTGAGGTTATCTATGGTTCTGTGAAGCAATGCTCACTCTTCTGCTCTAAGGGCAGAGTCAATTCTTTCTTGTATTTTTCCACTACACTAACTATTTTTAAACTTGTGACTTAAATAAAATAACAGCTCTCTCCTCAAATTACTTCTGTCATTCAAATAACACACACATTCAAGAAGATTTTGTTAACTTCAAGAAAAGGTGTGAGAAAAGAAGATTAAAAATCCTAGATAAACGCAAAATGATAGAATGCCACGTACAGTCCTATCCACAGTTACCAGGATCAAGCCGGTATGTTGGCCATGGAACACGGGAGAACAGAAAACTAATGGTGAAAAAGGAAAAACTTGTAAGAATAGTAGGACTAGGCCAATACCATCAAAAGTGTATTTAGTTACATCTAGAAACATTGCTGCAGTAGAGGTATGTAAATAAAAGTTGACAAATATGGCCCTCTCTTTCCTGTAGTGTTATGAATGACTGCTTCTGCTTGAGCAGCAGCATAAACCATTCAGAGTCCAACATCATCATGAAGCTCTTGTGAATTTAGGATAGGAAACAAAGTTGGTACTATGCTCCAATCTGTTTCAGAATAAAGAGGAAGGAATATGCAAAGTGTTAAAGAGAAAGCGGGGATGGGATAATTTCTTCACTGCACTGTGTATACTTCATGCACTGTATCAGAATATTAATCCCAACTTTCTTCACAGCTTTTTCTAGCAAAATGCACCGCATGCTCATCTTCAGAGACTCTTTATTCCTTGTGGTGCAATGTCTTCTAGGATTACACAGGGATACTCTTACTAAGCCCAAGTGTCATACACTTTTTACTTTGGCAAGGTTATAGGAATGTAGGACTTCTTAATAATTTGCTTTGTGCAAATTACTCTCAAGAAAAATACTCAGCATTAGGATAAAGACTGTAGAGCCCCACATACTTTCTCTGGAAAACAAAATAAATTACAGCATGATCTGTAAACCCATACCTTAAAGAACTCTGCGAAGGATGAGACACTGCTAATACCATTAAGTGTAAAAGGAACAGTAAACAAAAATATTTCATCTGGGGAAGTAATTAATTGCAAGACCAATCTGATTTTTGATGAAGATAACTTGATTCAGGTAGCTGCAGACCCTCTTCCTCTCTGGACTTTAGCTGAGAAGACAGACAAATCAGCACAGGATTTTTCATACCATAGTTTTGGTGATACTGTAATTGTAATGGCTCTGAGACAGAAACAGTACACAACTTTCAGAAGCTTGCAGATGTTAATTTGCGGTTTGAGTATGGAGAGGGAGAGTGGGAGGGAGGCAGGCAGGCAGGGAGGATGGAACTGGAAAAGACAAATACAAATGCAGAAAGAATGTACATGAAGGAAACTACATGTGCAGTGGAAATAAAGAAAGTGGAGAAACTGGGCAAGGGAGTGGGTGGGGGAAAAGCATTGGAGGGAGAGAGGGGTAGTTAGGTGAGCAAAGGTTGGCAGGAGGGGGAGATGATGTGGAAGCAGAGGTTCAGAAAGAAGGGAGCGCAGAGAAAAAAGAGAGAGGGACAGATAGGAAGACAAAGTGAGGAAAGAAAAAGAATGGATGGCTGTGGGTGGTATGACATTGGGAGAGACAAGTAGAGTAGAGGGAGTGCAAGAGCGATGAGGGGACTGAGGGAGAAGGAGAAGAATAAATGGGATTAAAAAAGAGGGGCCAAAAGAGGAAGAGAAATGGCAGAAGGAGCAAGCAAACACACCAAGATACTCAAAGGAAAGAACGAAAGTGAGAATAAGAATTTCAGAGATTTCGACAGGAGCATGTGGGATAGACAGACTGACTGAGATCCAAAGAAACATAGATAGACACAGGGCAAAGAAAGCCGGAGTGGGATTGGGAGAGGAAAAAAAAAAACATACAGAAAAGAGTGAGAAGGGAATAAAGTGAGTCAGGAAGAGGGAAAGAAAAGCAAAGGTAAGAGAGCAAAAAAGATGGAAGAAAGAATGAGAGGAAAAGGGCACGTCTAGGCAGAGACTGACAGGGAGCGAACAAGAGAGAAGGACACAGAAAAGAGGGAGCGGGTGAGACAGCTAGCATGACATGAGGTAAAGAAGGAATGCCACATAAGAGACATAAAAATGTCCAGGGCAGCAAGAAATAGACACAAAAGAGGATATGCACAGGAGAGAAGGAAGTCCTGATACGCAATAACAGGTAAAGAGCTTGACAGAAATAAGAGGCACATGAGAGAGGGATCCAAAGAAGGAAAAAATGCATGTAAGGGAAAGGGACAGCATGCACATGTGCAAGAAAAGTGCTCAAAATAAGGGGAAGGAATACACAAGAGAGCAGAACTACACAAAATCTATAAGACACTATAAAGGAGACACATAAGAGAGAGTTAGAGAGTACGTGCATGGGGGGAAGAATGCAACACAAAGTACAAAGGGTAAACATGAGAGACAAGACAAGTCTGACACAGAGGAAGCACATAAGATAAGGGAAAGTGTGACTGTTAAACGAAAGTGTTAAAAGTGTTAAAAGGCAGGCAAAAAGTGATATGTGTGACATATAAGACATGAAATACAGGGGAGAGAGCAGACAGGGCGGGAAAATAGGCAAAGGAGAAAGGGAAAGCATGATGAGACAGCAATTGTATTATAGCATGTGACAGAGAAAGGATAAATGTGCCATAGAGAAAGAAATCTTAGGAAGAAAGGGCAGGAAAGTATACCAATGAGAGAGTGATGGTGCAAGAGAGAGGACATGTACCGTGTGCCAGGGAGGAAGGGAAAGCTTACACATTAAAGAAACACTGCATGACAGAAAAGTGGTTAGAAGAGAGAAAGTGGGGAAGAGAAATCAAAACATTATTGGAAAATGTGAAGAGGTCCAAGAGAGGAAGAAATGTACAGATAGAGCAAAAACTTGTAAGAGAGGAAAGGAAACCCTTCACAATAGAAAGGAAGAGAAAGCCTGCAAGAGGAACTCAGAGAGAATCAGAGAGATGTTGAATCGAGAATGAAACTATTTGAGAGGGGAAATAGGCACAAGAGGGGAACATATGCTGATTGTGAGATCAAGAGGGTGCAAGTGATAAACATTTACAGTAGAGACAAGGGACACTTGAGAAAACAAGAGGTAAAGTATGTATAGGAAAGTGAAAGAGCTAGTCAGAGAGGGAATGCACACAATAGAGCAGGAAACTGAGGAAGAGAAAGCACATGAGAGAAATATAAAAAGTATGGGAGAAAGACAAGAAACAACAGGGAAAAGGAGGGAAAGCACACCAGGGGGACACACTATGAATATGTCTGTGGGTGTGAGCATTTGGGGAAGCCAGAGAGAAAATTAGAGAGTGTGTGCATGAGAGAGGAAAGGTGCAACAGAAAGAATAAGAGGTGTTAGAGGGGGAAAGGCAGTGGAAAATGGACGAAAAAAGGAGAGTGAATTTATGTTGAAGATATTTTTATTACAAATAAACATGTAAAAGATCACAAGCATGCAACACAAATGAGATGGAAAGATTCCAAGTCAGCACAGGAAGGGAGGAAAATGACTGCATAAGGGAAGGAAAGTGTGCCCAAGACAGGGAAAGTAAAAGCAAGAATGAGAAGGTAAGAATAATCAATAGAGAGGAAGCAGTAGACTGTGAGATGGGGAAAGTGCACCAGAGAGGAAAACTACGTGCAGAAGAAGGGGGACACACTATAGAGAAGGAAAGCACACATGCAAGGGAGTAGAAATTTAAAAAAGATGAGGAAGCCAATGACAGAGTGTGAGGCAGAGAGGGAGGGGAAGCATACACAAGGGAAAAAAGTGTACCAGGGCAAGCAAGAAAAACTGAAGTAGACCAAAGGAAAAGCACATGCAACAAAGTAAAGGCATGAGGGAGAGTATTCTAGGAACTGAAAGCATTAACTAAAAGAAAAAGATAAAAAATAAACAGAGATGGAAGGTGTGAAAGAGAGACAGAAAGCATGAGCGAAAGAGAAGAGAGGAAGTGAAAGAGCAAGTGAAAGCACAGGTAAGAAAAAGGCAGTGCACATGAAATTAGAAAAGTACTAGCAAAACAGACTGGGATACTGTTCAACTGAAACTAAATGTGGTCAAGAGAAAGTATTAAAGACAATGAAGTATGAAAGAGAAACAAAATGTGTGAGTCAACCCACAAGAAAAGTAAAAAAACATATAAGAAGTGCCATAGGGATAGGGAAGTGCATATGCAAAGGAGTAGAGCCAAGAAAAGCATTGTAGAAAGCAAAGACCTGTGAGGCAAGTGTGAAAAAGCAAGCAAGAAAGTGACAGAGGGAAGTGTGTGAAAAAGTAAAAGAGGGCAAGAGGATGAAAGACTGATAGGGGGTGCCAAACAAAAAGGGTGTGGGAGGGAAGGGATGTCCAGAGAGGGGTGAAGGGAGTGCAAGGGAGAGGGAAAGACCCCAGGAGAGACAGATTGATTGGGAAGGAACGTGTGGGAGTGACAGAACCTGTGTATGCCAGTGAGTGCCAAGGTGCATGAGAGGCAAGAAGAGCAAGAAGCAAGAGAGGGAGTGTTAGGGTGAGTTTTGGAGGAAAAGTGAGGGGGCAGCAAAATGAATTAAATTACAGAGGAGATGAATGCAAAGAGAGAGAGAACTAGCAAGCAGACAGTGAGAGGAGTGCTACTGAGTGAGAGACACACACGAAGCACAACCAAGAGTTACAGTATGTACTGGGGCTAAAGTGCAAGTGAGTTGAAGCATGCAAGGGAGAAAACTACAAGATGGCAAAGTGAGAGACCGTGATAGAGGGAAGAGTGTGGAGAAGATGGAGAAAAACAGGAAATCATATGTGAGAATGAAATAAAACAAGAGGAAGGGAAAGAAAGAAGGGAGAAGGAAAGCAAGAAGAGGTAATAAATTGAAAGGGACAGCATGAAAAAGAGGGAGGAAAGGAGCACAGGAAATCGACAGTAGGAGTAAGAGAGGAAGTACAAGCAGAGAAGAGAACTGTGTGCCTTGTATAGTAATGCAAGAAGGGGGGCAGCAGAAGAGCAAAGTGACAGAGGGCAAGGGTATGCAAGAGAAAGATGACACACACAAATGAGTAAAGCATGCAAGCGAGAGATAGAAAGCAAGAGAACGGGTCAAAGTGCATCCAAGAGAGAGAAAATGAACACTCAGAGAGGACACGAACAACGAGGACAGCAGTAAGAGCACATGACAGAGAGGGAAACATACTGTGAGAGATGTAAAGCTAGAGGAACTGTGAAGGGCAGCAAGTGGGACAATGACAGAGAGCAATAGGCAGGGAAGTAGCAAGCTAGAAGGGGAAAGCATTAACCAGAGACTGGAAGCACAAGCAAGAGGGAAATCCAAGAGGAAAAATGTGAGAAAGGCAGAAAAGCATGAGAGAAGAGGTTAGTGAGACAGAAAAACCTGACAAAAGATAAAAAAGGAAACAGTAAAGCACAAGGGAAAGAAAAAGCATGCAAGGGAAGCAAAGCATTAGAGAGAGAGCACAAAGTGCATATCCAAGACAAAAACCACATGCCAGACAATAAAACTGAATGACAGCATAAGTGAAGATGTGTGTGACAGAGGGAATATGGATGAGGTGTGAGAAAGTGTGAGGTGAGCAGAATATGACATCAGTAAACCATGCAAAGCTCAGGGGAAGCACATGACAGAGAGAGGCACAGCAAGTGAGAGGGAAGCAAATCATATACTGCTGGGAAAGTGTGTGAGAAAGACAAGGCAAGTGACATAGAGGGTGGGAGTTGAAGAAAGGTAAGAGGAACTGAAGACAGTAAGAAGGAGGGAATGAGGAGAGAGGAAAAGCTAGAGAAAAAGAGAGAGCAAGACAAAAGGATAGTGACAGTAAGAGAGGGAACAATGATGCTAGACAAGACAGAAAGTGCAAGTGACATTGAAAGTGCAAACAGGAGGGGTAGTTTTGTGAGACAGAACGCGTGCATGAAAGGAAGGAAGACACAAATGAAGAGTAGTAATACACGTGAGAGAGGAGAGTGCCAGAGAATGAGAACAGCAAGCAAGGAAAAGCACATATGGAGATAATATAAGCATGACAAGCAGAATTCATGTGAGAGGGGAAACACATGAGAGTGAGAAGGATGCATGTGAGAGGAACGCTGTTGAGACAGACAGGCACAAGGTGCACCACACATGGGTAAAGGAACAGAGAGGGAAAAAGGTGTGGGAAGCCTGTGAAAGGGAAAGTGTGAGAAAAAAAAAGTAGAAGTGAAAAAGAAGGAAAGAAGCAAAGCATCAGAAAGGCAAAGCAAATATGGATATCAGGAGGTGGAGGGAGGAAAAGAACAGGTAAAAATGGAAGCAAGAGAATAAGATCAAAAGAGAGAAGAGTGTGAAAGAGGGATGAAGCACACGAGAGAGGGATGCGAGATGTAGAGATTAGAACAACAGACATTAAGATGGGGAACCACCTGAGAAAAAATAAACATACAGGACATCAAAGGCACATTAGAATTGACAAATCACAGAGGCAAAGTGAAAGTAAGAGAGAAAACACTAGAAAGAGTGAGGAAAGGCACATGTGAGAAAGAAGACAAAGAGGTGACATTCATGAGAGACATGCAGATGGGATGAAGGAGACATGTGAACAAGTGTGCCCATTAGAAAGGGAATGTATGTGGGACAATGAAGGGAGAGAAGGAAGGGGGAGAGAAAGGAAGAGTGCTGGCAAACACTAGTGGGGGAGAAGGGACTATAAAGAGAGGGGGGTGGCAACAGATGCAAAGCATCAGAGAAAGAAGAAAAGCACACCTAAGAGAGTGAAAGACCAGGCAAAAGGGAAATCACATCAGGAAAGCAGGAGCAAGCAGGAAATCATATCAGAGAGAGGGCCAGTATGCCAGAGAATGGATGAGAGAGAGGTGAAGGAAATCAAAAAGAGCAGGCAAGCTTCTGAATGAGGCAAGGCAGGAGCACAGCAGTTACAGTGCATGCAAGAGATGAATCATGTCAGATGGGGTGACCAAAACAGGGGGAATGCTTAAGAGAGAAATCTGTGACAGAAAGGGAGAACAAGCATATCAGGGAGGAAACACATGCCTGAGGCTAAGGGGCAAATGACAGAGACAGAAAGAATGGGATAGCAAAGGGAAAAGAGAAGATAATTAGGGAGAATTACAGAATCACAGAATGAACTAGGTTGGAAAAGACCTTTGAGGTCATCGAGTACAACCTGTGACCTGACACCTCGTCATCAACTAAACCATGGCACTGAGTGCCACGTTCAGCCTATTTTTAAACGTATCCAAGGAAGCTGACTTGGATAGGCAGATCATTCTAGAATCCAATCACTTTTCCAGTGAAAATTTTTTTCCTGAAATCTAATCTAAACTTCCCCTGGCACAGCTTAAAACTGTGTTCTGTCAGTCATTGCCTGGGAGAAGAGGCCAACTCCCACCTGGCTACAACCACCTTTCAGGGAATTGTAGACAGTGATAATGTCCCCCTGAACCTCCTTTTATCCAGGCTAAACAACCCCTGCTCCCCTAAGCACTCTTCACAGGACCTGTGTCCCAGACCATTCACCAGCCTTGTTGACCTTCTCTGGACATGTTCAAGCATCTCAAGATCCTTCCTAAACTGAGGGGCGCAGAACTGGACACAGCACTCAAGGAGAGGCCTCATTAGTGCCCAGTACAGGGGAAGAATCAGTGCCCTGGTCCTGCTGGCCACACTATTCCTGATCCAGGTCAGGATGCCACTGGCTTTGTTGTCCCCCTTGGCACACTGCTGGCTCATGTTCAATCACCTGTTCACCAGCACCCCCAGGTCCCTTTCTGCCTGGGCACCATCCAGCCACTCCACCACAGCCTGTGGTGCTGTAGGGGGTTGTTGTGACTCAAGGGCAGGACCTGGAACCTGGATCTTGTTAAACCTCATGTTGTTGGATTCAGCCCACCTATCCAGCCTGTCCAGGTCCCTTTGAAGAGCCCTAACAGATCAACACTTGCTCCCAGCTTGGTGTTATCTGCAAATTCACTGATGGTGGACCTGATCCCCTTGTCCAGAGCATCAGTGAAGATATTGAACAGAACTGGTCCCAGCACAGATCCCTGAGGGACACCACTGGTGCCTGGCCCCCAGCTGGATGCAGCACTGCTCACCACCACTCTCTGGGCCTGGCCATCCAGCCAGTTCCTAACCCAGCACAGAGTGCTCCTGTCCAACCCTCAGGCTGACAGCTTTGTCAGGAGTGTGCTGTGGGATACGGTGTCCAAGGTCTTGATGAAGGTCAGGTACACACCACCCACAGCCTTTCCTGCATCCCACAGGAAGGTCACCTGGTCATAAAATGAGATCAGGTTGGTCAGGCAGGATATGCCCCTCCTAAATTCATGCTGGCTGTGTCTGAGCCCTGGGCCATGTAGGTGCCACCTGAGCACACTCAAGATGATCTGTGCCACAATATTGCCAGGTACTGAGGTCAGGCTGACAGGCCCATAGTGTCCTGGATCTTTCTTCCTGCCATTCTTGTGAATGGGTGTCACATTGGCCAGCTTCCAGTCATCTGGAACCTCCCAGATGAGCCAGGACTGTTGGTAAATGATGGAGAGTGGCTTCAGACACTCATCTGCCAGCTCCCTCATCATCCTGGGATGGATCCCCTCTGGTCCCATTATTTATGAACATCCATGTGGCTCAGCAGTTCTCTGACTGCCTCCTCCTGGACAATGGGGTGACCATTCTGCTCCCTGACACCATCTGCCAACCCAAGAGGACAGCTGCCCTGAGGATAAGCTGTCTTTCTTTGAAAATTGAGGCAAAGAAGCTGTTAAGTACCTCTGCCTTTTCCTCATCTCAAGTTACTAAATTCCCTTCTCTATCTAATAGAGAATGGAGGTTATCCTTGCCCCTCCTTTTGCCATTAATGTATTTATAAAAATATTTTTATTATTCTTCATAGAAGTGGCCAGATAGAGTTCTAACTGGGCTTTTGGCTCTCTGACATTTTTCTTACATGAACAGCAACTCCCCTAACATTTTCTGAGTTACCCTTCCAAAGGTGATACACCCTCTTTCTTTTTTCCTTAGCTCCTTCAGAAGTCCTTTGCTGACCCAGGCTGATTTTCTTCCCTGATGGCTCGTCTTTTGACACACAGGGGCAGCCTGCTCCTTTGCCTTCAAGATTTCTGCTTTGAAGCATGCCCATTCATCCTGGACAACTTGGTTTTTAAGGGCTGCTTCCCAAGGAACTCTCTGAATACATCTCTTGAACAGGCCAAAGTCTGACCTCTGGAAGTCCAGTGCGGAAGTTTTATTGATGAACCTCCTTCTTTCACCAAATATTGAAAACTGCAATCTCATGATCATGTGCCCCAGATGGCCTCCAACCACCACCTCACCCTTCTCTGTTTACATACAGCAGATCTAGCATAGTCCCTTCCCTAGCAGGCTCACTCACCAGCTGTGATAAGAAGTTGTCTTCTGTACACTCTAAGAACCTCCTAGACTGCCTCCTTTCCGCTGTGTTGAGCTCCCAGCAGGTATCTGGCAGGTTAAAGTCACCTACAAGAACAAGGGCTGGTGATTGTGAACCATTTTCCAGCTGTTTATAGAATTGTTCATCCACCTCTTCATCCTGGCTGGGTGGTCTATAACAGACTCCCACCAGGATGTCAGCCTTGTTGGCCTTCCCCTTGATTCTTTCCCACAGGCATTCAACCAAAGCATCATTAACCTCAAGTTCTGTGGCATCAAGAGGCCTTCATCTCTTCTCCTTTGCCTGTCTCTTCTGAAGAGCTTGTAGCTATCCATTGCAGCGCTCCAGTTATGTGCGTCATCCCAGCATGTTTCTGTGATGGCAGCAAAGCCACAGCTTTTCTACTGTACCACAGCTTCCAGTTCCTCCTGTTTGTTACCCATGCTGTGTACATTAGTGTACACGCACTTCAATTGGGCAGCTGATTTCACCCCCGACTCTGGATTACCACCCTTGGGGGCCTCTTTCTGGACAGCCTAGTTGCAACTCCTTCCCCCTCTGAACCTAGTTCAAAGCCATCTAAATGAGTCCTGCTAATTCATGGGCTAGAATCCCTTTGTCCTTAATAGATAGATGGAACCCACCTGGCTCCAGCAGGCCAGGTGCTGTAAAAGTTGTCCCATGATCAAAGAACCCAAAATTCCACTGACATCACCAGTCCACTTGTTGATAATGCAAGTTCTCCAGTTCTGTTCATTTGTCCCTGCCACTGAAGGAACTGAGCAGAACACCAGCTGTGTTCCTGCCCCATCAACCACTCAATCCAGAGCCCTGAAGTCCCTTTTAATTGCCCTGATGCTGCTCTTTCCAATCTCATCACTGCCAGCCTGGAGCATCAGCAGTGGGTAATAATCAGAGGGCTGAATCAGCCCAGGAAGTCTCTCAGTGATATCCCATGCTTGGGCACTAGGGAGGCAGCACACCTCCCTGTAGGATGGGTCTGGTCCAACATATGGGCCCTCTGTTCCCCTCAGAAGGGAGTCACCCACTACGACTGCCCTTCTCTTCTTTTGGATGTTAGTGGTGGTGATCTGACAGATGAAGTGTAATTGGGAGGATCTCTGGGCAGATTATTTTCTTCTGTTTCATTTGGTTGACCCTCTGGATCCAGGGCCTCATACCTATTCTGAAGAGGCACCTGGGTATGTGATGGGGGTCAGGAGCAGGGATCCATTTCCACTTTCTTTCATCTAATAGGTCTCCTCCTTCTGCTTGATTTTAGGAGACATAGGAGACCTCTGGCTCCTGGTGGGCTTCTCTCAGGGAAGGAAGGGTGAAACTCCACAGTATTTCCCTTTCACTTTTCCTAACACTCCTGGTCTTTTGACGCTGCCTTCATGAACTGCCATGCCACTCCCTCAAACATGTGCCATGCCCTGGTTCACCATGCTCCCTAGAGCCTTCTTTTAATCGCACCCCCCGATGGCCAGAGGAAGCCCCTCCCTGGCCTGAATGGCTGCAGAGAGTAAGGGGACCACCTGCTCAGCTCCTTTTGAAAGAATCTGTGAGGAAAGAGGAGAACAAGCACATCAGGGAGGAAAAGCATGCCTGACTGGCATGGGAATGGGAAGAGATGGCAAGCAACAGGGGTAGGGAAAGTACGAGCAAGAGTTCGCAAGCATAAGCAAGTGGGAAAGTGCACACATCAAAGTAGAAAAATGTGTCTGAGCTAGAAAAGCACCCAAAGGGGAGGAAAGAATGACAGAGAGAAGTAAGAGTGGGAAGAGGGAAGTGCAGAAGAAAGTAACACACTTGGGAGAGCCAAAGCACATGACAGGGGGACAAAGGACATGTCAGAAGCAGTGTGAGAGAGGCAAAGAAAGTAAATAGACTACGTGAAACAGTAAGTGTGAAAGGGAAAACATCTGATACAGAATAAAAGGAGGGTAAAGAGAGACACAGAGCAGGGAAATGGGAGTATCAAAGGAGGGACAGAGTGAAGGGGAAGGGAGGGGAGGGAAAAGAAACGAGATTGAAAGGGGAAAGTGAGAAAGGTAAGAGATTGAGAAAGACACTTCTTTAGATAGAGGGATAGCATGAAAGAAGGTGGGGAAACACAAGAGACAAAGTATGAGGGAGGAAAAAATTGCAGGCGAGAAAGGGATTGTGTAATAGAAAGCATATTAGGGAGAGGAAAAGAGAGGAATAAGAAAGGGCAAGAGAAAGAAGAAACACATGCAGGGCTGGGAAACTACAAAGAGACACAAAGTTCATGTGACTGAAAAAAAGCACCTGGAAGCGGGAAAGCTGAAAGAGAAAAAAGTAGACAACTTTGGGAAAGTATGGGAGAGGAAAAATATGCCAGGGAAAGATTATGCAGGTGAACGGTAAGCCAGACACACAGAGAGAGCAAATAAAGGGGGGTAACGAGAAAAAATTTAAAAAAGGAAAATAAAACAAGCTGGAGAGAGAGAAGAGTGTGGGGGAGAACGGAAGATAGTGGGTCAAAGGGGAAAGTAAGACAGATATGTGGATAGCAAGGGCTTATGCAAGAAAGGGAGGAAAATCAAAAAGCCCAGGAGGCAAGAGCAAAAGGAAAAAAATCAGGAGATAGGAAAATTGTGTAACAGGGAGAAAGTATGCAACATGAGGAAAGAGACATGGAATACAAGACAGAGAAAGAAAATGCAAAAGAGTGAGAAGGAAATACAAGAGAAAAAGAAACAAGAGAATCAAAGCACATGAGACACAAAAGCAAAGCATAAAAGAGTGTTGAAGTGTGTGCAGGAAAAGTGACAATGCATCCAAGACACACAGATGATAGTGGTGGGAATGCTGTACAGTAAAGGAGGAATAATGAACAAAAGAGAGGGGAAGGCATGAGAAAGAGAGAGTAAGGGTATAAACGAGGGCAATAAACAATGTGTTTCAGGAATGGAAAGTATGCAAGCAATGGGAAAAACCTAAGACTGAGCAGCAGAGCAAAAGAAGGAGAGGGAAAGAGAAGCAGAACAATAAAGAGAAATGCAAAAAACCAAAAAAGATGAGGAGGGGGGACGAATGTGTCCAAGAGAGGAGATAAACCAAGGGAAGGGGGTCAAGAGAAGGAAAGTGCATAGGGATATGTATATCCCATACATACCACGATGACACAACACTCAGAAAGGCAGGTAACATGAGAGAGAAGCAAACCATCTATGAGGTAAAGCGATGTAAACGGAATGAGTGTAAGGGAGAGGTACAGTAGAAGAGGGGGAAAGGTGAAAGGGAGTAAAAGCACAAGGAAAGGTGAGCTAGTTGGAACATGTGCATGGAAGAGAGGAGAGAAAATGTGCAATGCAGGAAGTGAGAAATCATGAGAAAATAAGCATGTTAGAGGGAGTGCTAGTGAGTGTGCACACATCAGGGAGATGAGGAAAACAAGATAGAGATGAAAAGCACAATCAAGAAGGAAAGTTTACCAGAGAGTGGGAAGTACATGCAACAGCATGGCAAAGCACATCCAAAAGAGAGGGAAAACATGCCTGAGACAATTGGAACGCTCAGGAGAAAGTAAGCAAGAGAGGAAAGAAGTGAGCAGTCGAGGATGAAATAGTGAACCAGAGGACAAACAAGAAGCCACAAGAGTGAGAGTGTGCACAAGAAAGCGGAAAATCTCAGTGATAAGAGTGGCATGTGAGTCACAAGCAAATACCATTTGAGAGAGAGGTGAAAGGAGGAGGGGGACAAGGCAGTTGAAGACAGAAAATGAAGCAAAACAAGGTGGCTAAGAAGGGCATGGGATGGGGGAAAGGGAATGAAAAAGATGAAAGGGAAAGAGAGTAAAAAGGGAAACAAGAGAGGGACAGCAACAGATAGCAAGAAATAGCACAAGAACAAGAAAGCACAAGTATGAAAGTGCAAGTAGAAGTGGAAAACTGCAAAAGCAGGAACATGTTAGAGAAAGAGGAAAAACCTATCAGAGAGAGAAGGAAAGCACATCTCAGAAAGAAGGGGAATTTGGAGACAGAAGAGAGAAAAATTCATAGGGAAAGTGAGAGTAAAAGAAAGAGAAGTCAATGGGATGACAGCAGGGAGGAAAAGTGAGGAACAGAAAAAACAGAAAAGAAACATACAAGAGTATGAACATTCACAAGAATATAAGAGAAAAGCAAACCAGGAGAGAAGCAACACGTATGTCGAGAGGCAATGCAGGTGAGAGAAAACATATGTGTTTAAGGTTATAGGAGAGGGGAGGGGTCTGTGCAAGAGAAGGCTAATCAGAACGGAAAAGAAAGCACATCTACAAAAGGAGACAGTTTCTTTGGGAAGGGGGCAACATGGCCAAGAATGAGGCAAAGGATGAGAGGTAAGAGGGAATTGACTGAACAAAGCACACTGTTAAGAGGGAAGACAAAGAGGGAGAGAGGCAACTGGAAGGCAGAGAGGAGTCCTGAGAAAGCCTAAGACAAGCAGAGACACAGGCAGAAACTACACAAAGAGAAGAAAAATAAGAGTGAGACTAGGAGGTAATTTGTGAGGAGGGGAGGGAGAGAAAACACATCTAAGACAAAGGAAAAGCCCAAGAGACAGATGGATAGAGAAAGGAAGGCAGTGAGAGCAAGAAATAGCAAGCAGTGTAGGGAAAGTATAAGCAAGGGAATAAAGCGTGAAAGAGAGGGAAAGCACACGCGACAATTTGTCAAAGAAGTGGGAAAGCACATGAGGAATGGAGAAAGAGGCAAAGCAAGGGAGAATGTAAAAAGGCAAGCATGGGAAAAAACATCATGCAAGGAATGAAGTGAGTGAGAGGCAAAACATGCCTGGAAGACAGGAAAAGCTGCAGGGCAGAGACACAAATGAGAGAAGAAAAGTCCGTCTTAGGGAGGTGGAAATACAGGAGACAGAGCAGAAGAGATGAAGGAAGAGAAGGACAGAGGCCAAAGTGAGATAGATTGATGGGAATTAAGGAGGAAAAGGAGATGCAGAATGAGATGTAAAGTTCAGGAGGAAGAAGAATAGTTGGGGGGTGTGATTGTGAAGGAGAGATAATGAGCAGAAGAGAGAAGTACAGTGAGGCAGAGAGTGGGACAGCAAATGACACAAGGGGGATAGTGAAACAGAAAGCTGTAGTGAGACAAAGTGCAAGGAGAGAAAAACTGAAAGACGGAAGTGCATGAGAGAGCAGAATGCTAGACACTATAACAAGAGAGAAAGAGACTGGAGAGAAAAACAACTACATGGACACATTGACTGCAAAAGACAAAGCAGAAAAATGTGTATGAGGGAGACAGAGTGGCAAAGCACACACACAAGAGATGTAGTGCACATGCATAAGAGGTAAAGCATGAGCCCAAAACACTGAGGAGAGAAGCAGAAAGAAAGAGAGGAAAAAAGAAAGAAAGCCAAAGCACATGACACAAGAGACAAAGCACAAATGAGAGAACAGCAGAGCATGCTGGTAAAGTACATGTGAAACACAAAGTATGTGTGAGAGAGGTAACTCACATGTAAGGAGACGTCAATACGCAGAAGGGAATGAAAGATATGTAAGAGGGGAAGTGTACAAGGGAGGGAAAATACACGCAAGTAGAAACATGAGTAAAGGAAAGTACACGCAAGATGCAAAGGCGAAAAAACAAGAACAAAGTGACATAATAAGAAAGGGAAGTTTGAGGTTACAAGAAAAATAGGCACACAACAGAGGCACATCACAATATTGAGGCAGAAGGCAGGAGAGACAAAACATGCAAGAGAAAGCAAGCGTTAGACAGCAGGGAAAGCGTGACAGGGAACAGTCAAGCAAAAAGCACACAGAATCATTTAGGTTGGGAAAAACTCTGGAGATCTTTGAGTATAAACATGAATCCAGCAGTGTCATGTACTAAACCACGTCCCAAAGTGCCACATCTGCATGCTGAAGTACCTCTAGGGATGGTGACTCAGCTACTTCCCTGGGCAGACCGTTCCAATGCTTGACAATCATTTCAGTGAAGAAACTTTTCCTTAACATCCAATCTAAAATTCCCCTGGCCCAGCTTGAGGCCACTTCCTTTTGTCCTACGACTTGCTACTTCGGAGTAGAGATTGACCCCCACCTTGTAACAACTTCCCTTCTGGTAATTGTAGAGAGCCTCCTTTTCTCCAGCCTAAATAATCTCGTTCTCTCAGCAGCTGCTCATAGGACTTGTGCAGCAGACCACTCACCAGCTCCACTGCCCTCTCTGGACCTGCTCCAACACCTCACTCTCCTTCCAGTAGTGAGGGGCCCAGAACTGGACACAGAACTCGAGGTGTGACCTCACCAGTGCTGAGCACAGGGGGACAATCCCAGTCCTGGTCCTGCTGGCCACACTGTTGCTGATACCAGTGAGGATGCCACTGGCCTTTGTGGCCACCTGGGCACTCGATGGTTCATGATGAACTGCTGCCAATCAGCACCCCCAAGTCTTTTTCCACCAGGAAGTTTTCCAGCCATTCTGGCCCCAGCCTGCAGAGTGTTGTGACCCAAGGGCAGGACCTGACACTTGGCATAATTGAGTATCATACCACTGGCCTTGGCCCATCAATCCAGCGTGTCCAGATCCTTCTCCAGGGCCCTCCTGTCATCCAGGAGATCAACACTTCTACCTAGCTTGGTGTCATCTGCAAACTGACAGAGGGTGACTTGATCCCTTTTTACAAATCACTGATGAAGATACAGATGAGAGGCAGGCAAAGCAAGTACACGATAAAAAGGCAAAGCCTATCAGAGAGAGGGAAATATGGGTGCAGAGAGAAAGAAGCCTCACAGTGAGAGGGGGAAGAGATGTGGGAAAGGAACAACAGAGAAGAGGAAGAGGAACACCTGGAGATAATGACAGAAGGGAGAGAGGAGGGGAAGCCACTCTGTTTTGGGAAGGACTCAAGAAAGCTTGAAAGACAGACAGAAAATTCCCAGGAGAGAGGAAATGCAAATCTAAGAGGAAGGAAAAGCAGGTTCAACACAAACCAAAAGCAAGGTATGGCTGGGGGAAGCTCTACAGATTTAGAAAACTATAGAGATGGAAAGGTCAGAGAATGAGTGGGAAGTGAGACACTGAAGCTTAGGAGAGGTAGAGTGCATGCAAGAAAGTGCGTCTGTCAAGAGACTGGAAAGCACACAAAGGAGAAAGTAAAAGACACAGAGACAAAGGGAATGGGGGAAGGAAGTCCTAAAGGAAAAGGCATGTGAAATAGGAAGGATGGGAGAGAAGATGAGGACCCAGGCGCAAGATCTAACATGGGAAAGAGAAGAAGAGTGCAAGCAGTTTGCATTTGAAAGTATTTGAGCGCATGTGAGAGCTGGAAAATCTGTGGGACATGGGAAAGTCTGAAAGAAAGGAGAAAAGCTACAAAAGGGAAAGAAAGACACAAAAAGAAAAAAAAACAAGAGACGTAAAGAAGCCCAGGACAAGAAACAAGAGATCGAACATGCACAAGAAAGCAAGGGAGAAACAAAACACATTCAAATGAGAGAGCAAGAGCATTTGCATGCTTGCAGGAGGGAGAAAGTGCATGAGCAATGAGAGTTGCATGCATGAGAGGGGGAAGCATGCAAGGGGGTAGCTGCAAGACGGGAACACACAAAAGAGGAGAGAAGTCTACCAGCCAGGAGAAGAGCATAAAGGTGATGCAAGCAAGCGAGACAGAAGGAGAAAGGTACGTGAGAGAAGAGAAGAAGTGTGTGAGAAGAGATGTAAAGAGCACATAAAGCAGAAAGAACATATATATCAGAAGCAGCAAGCATGTTTGGGAGGTGGAAAAAGTAAGCATGAGAGAAGGGGAAAAGCCATGAAGGGGAGTCAGAGAGCCATGAAGTGTGAGTGAGGAAGTGCATGAGGAGGAAAGCTCATGCAGAAGTACAAAACAGGGAGAAGTATGCTTGCAAGAGGTCAGAACTATGAGAGCGACAGGAGTGCACTGAGAAGGAGAGCACAAGAGTGAGGAAGCCCATGAGAGAGAGTACAGGATAGCCAGGACAGGAACCAGATGCACGAGAGGTAGGAAGCACACATGTGGCAAGTGGAAAAAGCCTGCAGGTAAAAGAGGCAGGAAACCCAAACATGAGATGTGATGAAAGCACAGCCATGAGACACAGGAAAAGTGCACAAGAAGGGCAAGTGTCTAACAGGGTAGGAAAGCAAGAAGGAAAAATAATTGAGGGGGGCGGAGAGAAGACAGGTGTAGCACCAGACAGAAACAAAGAGAGAGAGTGACGCAGTGAGAAACATGAAGAGAGGTGTTAAACCACATCCAGGTACTTCTGTTTGACTGGGACACCTCATATGAATAAATATTTACTCTTGTAATTCTATGCTTTCCATCTTGGTCTCGCTCCTTAGTCTGCATGGAGCAGTCTTATCTTGATGCAAGTGTGAGAGGGATAGAGGTGATGCACATGCAAGTGAGAAAAAGTATGAGAAACAGGTATAAAGGGTATCCAAGAGAGAGAGGGAAATTTGGGGCAGGGGTGTAGTGGTGGCAAGAGGATAACAAGACAGGGATAGGGAAGATACCAAACAAGCTAAAGAAAGGAATACAGAGGAAAGAGAGGAGAGACAGCAATGAAGATAAAATAAAGGACAGTGAGACAGAGACAGCACACAGGAAAATGAAACTTCATTTTATAGCAGCACCAAGCTTCACAATCCATCTACTAATAGCTGGCTTGATAAATCAAAATTTTCTTGCATGGCAGTGTAGAAAAACCTAGTCCCTTTCATACAATTTTACTAAAATTTTGCTTATTGCAGAATTATATGTTTTTTAAAAATAACACAATGCACAACCACCTATTATCCTGCAACTTTGAGGAAAGCCAGTTTTCCTCTGTTCCAGTTCCACAGTTGAATAACAATAAGAAGGACTGCCATAAGCTTATTTACAGACACAAAACTTAACCAACCTTACATTATTATATTTTCAGTTTTCAAGTCCTTTTAGAATCCTGCTAACAGTTTCTGACTAGACTATCATTATTCTCTGAGGATACTCTGCATGCTTACCATTGGAATACAAAATTTCCCCTAGGTTACTCACATCCAACATGGTTAATACCGATTGTCTTAATATATTCAATAAGCTTTGCATGTATTAACATTTAATGAACTCTTTCATGTAAGCAGCGTTGGGAAATCTAACCTACAAGATGGCAGAAAAACACTGTCTCACAACACAGAGGTTCCAAACAAAAATAAAGAAGAAATACTGCACCCTTTTGTACAGCAAAGTGGTACTGCATACTTGCACTGTAAGTAGTTGCAGGTCTAAAGATGTAACGAGAACTGTCAACTCAGCTATGTGCTCTTGAGCAAAAGTCACATGAAAACCAGAAGAACAAGAGGAAGAAGACAATGTAACCATGACAACCTCAAATCAGAGCTTGGGCAGAAATAAAAAAGATTTTCAGAACCCTTTCAATTCAGTATTACCAACAAAGAAAAAGTGATAGACCATTTAAATTAAAAAGTATAGCTGATGTTACTCAAAGTGGTCTCTGCTTAAGACTGCAGTTCTGTAGATGAGAACAAATCTCATAGCAATTGCAATAAATACTATCAGTAAGACTAGTCAAAAGCCAAGTGAATAATTCTCGATGATTTGGGCAGTAGCTAGCACACTGGAAGACAAGTTCTCAATTTAGGGTCATCAGTCATTACTGGAAAGTAAACCTCATGTTGGATATGCTAACTCAACCAAAAATTAGATCATAATTTTTTAAGTTCCAAATATACTCAGACACTTACTTTTATCTATAGAAAGCAAAAATCACCAAACCTACCCCAAATCTGTGTATTTATAAATTCTGTGCACACAACTTTCCTCAGTATTTACACAGAAAGTGCTTCAGCTCCTAAAACTGATCCACAGAGCAAAAGGGTGTTATTTATTTTGGAAATGGTTTTGAAGAAACTTTTTATTTGTTTATAACAGAGGCAACCCTACTTTGCTGGATCACTTTCCAATAAGAAAATACTTTTCAATACTGAGATTCATGGCTGCCCGGAGGAAGTCTCATAGGAAAAGTCAGTGTCTTGACAACATGAAAAAAGAATGAATGAAGAGGCATCAATTACAGATCAGTAATGAAATCCAAGAGAAATCTTCAGCCATCATTGACAATATCCCAGGAAAAAACCTAAGTGAGACGAATACTCTTCCATCTTGTGGCAATAAAACCCCAGCCCAGTTTTAGTCAATCACTTCCATATTTCCATGTATATCAACAAACAAGCAGATAACCTCTGTATTTCTTTTTACTTATTTAGAGAATGATACTGCTGGCAGTACAACAGATAACAAGTATTACAATTTTAGAGAATGCAGCAGCATATATTCCTATATGCCAACATTTTTTCAGCTTTAGTTAACCTATGTAAGTTAACCTAACGGAGTTAAACAGATTAAAAACTACTTGTATAAAATACTGAAGGGTTCAGTGGAAAATGTTTGGATTGTCCTTTGTCTTTAAGGAGGGCTCTACTTTCTACTTCAAACTCAAAAAAAGGCATATTGAAACACTCACTGCATGTCCAGCTTACGTCGGAAAGAGAAATTTTTAATGCATTAACATGGGTAGTGAATGGGGGACTAAATCAAACACATTAGGCTTGTGTTTCCCATGAAGATGGGAAAAGCTGACTTTAACTGCTGAAATTCCTTTAGCTAGCACACCCTCCTAATTCTGTTTAAGTTAGCATTATAAAAGAACCAAGTGTAAAATTTAAGTTTGCTGTGCCAGAGCTCTACATTAACAAAGTCAATGCATAACATTCAAGTTATGCAACTATTAACACCCTCCTGCTGGGCATACATCCATTTTTGTTATCTGAAAGGCATTTGCTAATGTGAAAGCACTGTTACAACTTTTGATATCTGAGGAACAAAAACTAATAGGCATGCAGGCTTCTAGTGCTAGGAAACACCCACCAGTTTGCCCTGACACCTAACTAACTAAACCAACTATAACAGAGATTTCAGTGTGCTGCTAATCTGAAAACTATCACGATGCCTAACTGAAGAGTGGTAATTACACAACACACTGTACATCACCCACATGAGAATTTTGTTTGGGTAGGAGCTTGGAAACTGAATCCATCTGGAATGTACTGCACAGCGAGGTCATATAATATAGGTCAAATTATGCAACAACATGGCCCTTTTCCAGTCATAAGGACCCAAAACTCCAAAGTTCTAATTCAGATCAGAGTAATACAGTGGTAACTGTAAAAACTACCTTTTACATGTACCAGGTACTCACAGGAATTTATGCAAGTCACACACAGAACGCTTGGTTAAGTTCATGCATCAGTTTAATCAGTACTCCCCACCTCAAAAATAGTTTCAAGAGTTATTGCAGTTTCCATGGAGACTAAACCTAAAGAGTTCTTTCTATTTCTGTCTGTGAAAATCCCTTCACATTTATGCTGCCAAGTTTCTCAGGAGAACCTGAAGGATTAAAAGTGGCAGTAATATCCATGTTAGTGTCTATCACATTCCACTTAATTATTTTAGAAACACATTTACCTTTCCATATGAGGAGAATATCTTATAGTTTCATGAGTTTGTTCAGATGAAAGCAAATTATTTAAGGACTTCCAACGACATTTCCACAGCAAATGTACTATCTGAAAACTTCCTTATCTTCTATTCCACCTTATCATACCAGCAAAATATATATGGGCTACATGTATCTAATGCACTTTCATCTCACAAGTAGGCTCTTAAAGTCTCTCATCACATCTCCACAGGCAAGCTGCTGCAGTCAAGGCTAGGAAAAGTGGACTTTCAGGTGAACGAAAAACTATTGAGATGCTGCAGAAATTCTGTCTGAAGGCCAGTCACCAGTGATCCACCACAGGATGTCATACAGGGACCAGTACTGCTTAATGAACTAATGAACTAACGAACTAGGCAATGGAGCAGTGCCCCCTCAGCAAGTCTGCACACAAAACAGAACTGGGAGGAGTAGTCTGAGCAGGTGCTAGGTCTGCAGATGGATCTGCTACTACTCAGGGGTATCTTAAAAGGCTGGAAAATGGACTGAGAAGAAACTCAAGATGTTTAACAAAGGGAGATACCAAATTCTGCACCATGCACCAGAACAGGCTGACCATCTGGAAAGCAGCTATGTAGAGAAGGACATATGCCATTTCCCGGTCAAGTTGAGCATAATCAAGCAATGATCCCATGAACCAACCCAGGGCTGTGGTGTGAAAAGTGGAGCCAGCAGGTTGAAGGAGGTGATCTTCCCTCTCTGCTGAGCAGCTGGGAGATCACATCTAGGGTTCTGGATCCAGTTTTGGCGTCCTTAGTACAAGACAAACATGGGTGTACTGGAGCAAATGCACTGAAAGCTCACAAAGGTATCTCAGGGATCGGAGCATCTGACAGTGAGGGACTGAGAAAGCTGGGACTTTAAAGTTTAACCTTGAACAGAGAAAGTTCGGCAGGGTTCTCACCAACATTCATAAATGTCTCATGGGCAGAAGTAAAGAAGATGTACTCAGACTCTTCTCACTGGTGCTCAGTGAAAGGATGAATGATATACAACTAATTCTCCTTAAACACCAAAGAACAACTGTTAAAACTCCTAGAGCTGCTGGAACAGGTTGCTCAGGAAGACCCTGGAGTATCTCTGCTTGCTCTGACTGACCCTCCTTTGTGCAGGAGGGTTGGACTCCAATCTCAAGTATTCTGTGGCTTCATAAATGCAAAGTGACGAAAGAGGGAAGGGTATGTATGCATACTTGCCCCTAGGCAGTGATGCCCAATGCAACACAGCTTTAAAGAATTTCAGCAAGAAGCTCTGGTAAGCCAACCCAACTGATGAAGCTGTAAATTACATGGGCTCTGCTAAGTGGCTGAAATTAACAATAATCGTGGAGTTAAGCTTTCCTATCCAGGCCAACCTCCTCACACACAATAGCTCTTAAACAGGCTGCAGAATGCAAGGCTCTATGCTAAGAATGACACTGCTGAGTTGTTCTGGGCACATCTTCGTCTTGCTGTCAGGACCACATCAAAAAGTAGGGGTTTGAATTCCACTGACCAAAGCACACACTGACCATAACGCAGTTAATCAGAAGCTTTTATAAAGAACATGCTAAAGCATCTAGCACTTTTTTTTAACAATTTCAGTCTCCCATACACTTAAGAAAAAACGTGAAGCAGCAGGCTCCCTGCCTTCTGCAGTTTCAGCTTTGGTTCGAAGGAGAAACAACCAAGAAATAAGAATTATTTGGACTGCAATGGCAAAGTACAAAAATAAAATAAAAAGCATATAGACCAAGTTCTGAGCAGACTAACATACCAATTTAAACATGTCCCAGCAGCTGGAGATTCCAGTCCATACTGAGGTACTGTTTCATTGAGGAAACATCCTTACCAGCTGACCCAAATGAACCTTAAAATGGCTACAGACACAAGCTGCTTGATGGAATCTACTTACATAACTGATGTGGGTGTTACAGACCGTACCTACCCATTTGAGAGCAGGTTAAACCAGCACTGTACCTGGCAACACTACTAGCTGAGATTTAATCTGCAAAAACTCAACCAGGAAAATATCAGAACAGCAACCAACATTACTATAGAGGCATATTATTTGAAGCAAAATAAAACAAGCACAGATACTTTGTCAACAGATTTTGTCACCAGAAGTCTTGTCTTTTTTGTTGGAAGACCTTTCCAAAATCATGCTATATGTTATCATTTTCTCTTCATTGTATGTTAGTGTTCATCACAGTCTGCAGTCTAGGTTTTAAATAACAATAAAACTTCAGTTCTTTAAATTACGGGAGCTCATTTTTTTAATACTCCTTCCTCAGACAATGCCACCAAGGCAGTGTTTTCTACTCCGCTGGGAATCCTCTAAGCTCAAGCAAAAAGTATCAGTTCCAAAGCATCTACAGCGTAACAGAGAAGAATGGGGAATGGAACAGCAAAAAAAACCAAACCAACACACCAGAAACACGTATGTGAACAGTTACATGGCACAGCACTATTTTACATAAATCACAGCAGAAATATAAAGGAATTGGGGAAAAACAGGGCATTCATGGAATGCAGGCAATACCCAGACTCATGGGTAACGTATTCACCAGAAGACAAGTGGGAACACTTTTTATATGTACATGCTCAGTCTTTTGTTAAGTAGAGCTGAAAGAACGGAGAAAACTTGAAGAGTCTGGATACTGGAAAAATGTATTGATTGAGAAAAGCAGTAACTAAAGCTAAACTGGGGAGCATTAGAAACAGAGTTAAAACTCAGTTTCATGTCAAGACAGCAGGTAGTAAGGAAAATTCTAGAAAGGGCTTTCTGAGGTTACACAAATCAAGAGATCAATAATTACTGTACTCCACATCTAGTCCTCCTGAAGCAAAAAATACCAGAATGAACAGAGAAAAGCCTGGCTTTCAAAAGTATTATACTCACACACCAGTACTTAGACTGTATAAATCTATTTAAGACCAAAGACAACTTCAGGGTAGCTGGCCTCAGACTAAGAAGTAAGATTCCACACTCCATTTACACTAAGGAGTGCAGGAGTAGACAATACAATGGCCCAGCACTGGTCTGCATAAATCCACAGCAACCAAGTAGAGACTGCTAGAAATCTTTAGAGAGCACAGACAAAAAAAGTGTTAAAAAAACTGGCCAAAAAACCAGGCAAATCAAAAGTTAATCACTGTGAATACCCATTAAAAGAGCCTGTTAATCCAGAACAATGGACACAGTGACTGTGCATGAGTTTAGTCTGCTGGAACAGGTTCCTCCCGGTTTAATAACCTCCACTGGTCTGTGCAGCTTGATTAGCTGGTGATCCCATCTCCTTACACCTCTAATGAACACAACTGAGCCAACACAAATACACAGTGTAGGCATAGCCCAAAACGAAGAAGCAAAAGGAGAGACAAGTCAGAAAAAAAATCACTAACAGAGTGTGACCAGATGATACTGTGTAGTTAAAAGGGAGTCAGAGGCTTACAGAAGCTGACTTTTCATAAGGCAAAAAGTTGTGATAAACTAATTACTGTCTAAAATCCCTCCTGCCGAGCCTACTGCACAATTTTTTTCATCACTAAAAAAAAAAAAGTAGATAACAGAGAAAAGACTCTGAGATGGTAAGTATTTAGTCACTGTCAAATGTTAATTCTGTGAAAATATATCAATTTTGGCATTTATGCATTGATATACGATAAGGAATTCAAAACTCCCCTATTTTAACATATCGTATTGCTCAGTTTAAGCAATTTTAGAGAGTCCAACTGGATTTTATATTCACACTCTTTAATTACATTAGCATTTTATAACTGTCTTCTTAAAATTCCAATGCAATAATTCATTTTACTTTAACTCATCCACCACACAAGATATCCAGTGAAGTACAAATATTTTTGCTACAAGTGGCTGCAATAACCAGTAACATAAAATAATATTAGTATGTTTCATTTATAAAACCTTGTATGTCACTATGCCAAAAAGGACACTCAAAGAATGTTATGTTAATTAAGTTTGAATTCTATTCTAATACTTTAAAAAGACCTTCTCAGGTCTCTAACTTAAAAGGTTTGAAGAAAAAATGCTTTTACACATAACATACTGTCATTAGAAAAGCATAATAACATTTTAAGTAATTTAGCACACCAAACTGAGAACTCATTAAGAAACAAAATTAGTAAAACATACATGTATATTCTCAAAGCAAAACTTCTGCAGATAAAATGGAACTGGAAGAGTTAGGTGATAGAAACTTTTACTGGAAAAAGTAACATGAATTTTTTTAGTACAAAACTAACTTTCAGCAGAAAAGATTACGTGAACAAAAATTTCTTTGAAAATGTATATACTTTATGGATGGTATTTATATCTGCAGTGCATAGAGGAGCATTACTTTAGTTCAAAAATTACCTGCTAACTTCAGAACTCAAGTAGCACAGCAGATGGATGGCCCAAAGGAAAGGTCCTGCATATGTTGCAAATGCTGTGAGGAAGATAGCTGGTATCTCCACATAGCTGTCTAGTCCCACAAAACCTGCTGAAATGTCCACAGTAGCAATGCCATTTGAATTTCCCTGAAAATAGGGATAAAATAGTAAATATCCAAATACCTCCAAGACACATTTAAAAATACATTAGAATAATATTAATTATTGCACCTGGTAAGGACTTACTCTTTAAATTGCTTTACAGTACTGCCATATCCTTTACATCTGAATTTCAATAAAACAGCTTACCAAACACATGCTTTTAATTCGAATTTAGTTTAACAAAGGCTAAACAGCATGCTATTTTGTGAGTTTTATTTTGTCTGCAAATTGACATGCCTACTGGCTTAATAAGTTACCTTAAAAAAGAAAAAAAATTCAAATAAACAGTTCCGCTTGCTGATTTCAGACACATTAATGAAAAATATGCGGTTTTGTTACACAAGGTTCAAACACAAGATTTTAGGTCTGCTGCCTAAAATTAGACCAGGAAATAAGTATTTCTTGCCCTTAGAGACAGCAGGACTCTAATTTAGAGCTGTAATGGAACATTACATCGCCCACCTGCCTGCCTCACGGCACAAGTTCCTGCATGTAAACAGATTAAGACAGGCAAATTTAGAGAGATTTCTCCTTCTTAAGTCTCCATATCACATAAGATTGAAATAGACCAGAAGTCAGTCTAGATAACCTGAATCATCAATAAAAGGCATTTAAACCTCCAAGAGAAAAACAGAAAGAACACACAATTAAAGTATCAAGAGCTGTCAAAGTCTGGTATGTTTTACCTACTTTTCCTTTCCAGTGACCAGGACCACTACATAACAAGGAACAACGTAAAATTGAAGGAAGTGTTTTCCATTGAAAAATCCAAAAGTACTTAACTTTATACAAATACCTAAAGTAACAAACATACCCTATGAATAAGGCAGAATTTTTCTTAAATTAACAGGTCACAGACTGGTTTCCTCAGACTAGTGCGAAAGCTCTTAGATATTCTTGCTGTACCTTGAAAAACAATGGTTTCTACAGCACTGATATTCTAACAGCCATCAAGCCCTCTTTTCCCAACTAAAGAATCCCAGAACAACACTAATGTAAGGACTGTCATCACTAATAGCCTTAGACTCAATCCCAGCAGAGAATATGAAGAGCCATTTCCCTCAAACCTGACCTTAGTAACTGCAGTCCTCTTGAACTGCAAATTACCCCAACAAGGAAGTGCTATCATCAAATACACATTTCTTTCACAAAGCGCAGAGCACGCAAGGAAGCAGAAAAGATAGGCACCTTTTTTAGGTACATAACTAACTAGACACCAGCAAAAAATCAGGTTCCTCAGATAGCTCTAGAATCTAAGATAAAAGAGGCACCTGTGTTGATAGAACCATTTAGAGCTCCTTCTAAGTAGTCACTGTCCCCATCAATCCCATCATGAAGATATCCCCAGAATGTAAAGGGAGCCTGAAGTTCTAAGAGGGCTGCATGGTATGGTTTTTATCAAGATATAATACAGTAGAAAAATCTTGACTTATGACTGTTACTCTTCCTCATTTTGACTTTCATCATGCAGCAGTGTGGTAAATCACTGCACCAGTGTAATCAATTCCAGGAGCAAAGCAAAGCACAAAGTACAACTAATGATAGCAGCTAAAAAAAAAAGAGCCTGTGCCCTCAAACCTGCAGTATGAGACTGGAAAAGAAAGCCGTAAAAGAATGCTGCTCCTCAGGTTTAAGGGGTATAGACTGAGGTCATGGCAAGAGCAGAAAGGTAAGTGTGACACTTCGAGCACTAGGCAGGGTGCTGCTTCTCAGCAAGCTACAGTTTGACTGGGACAGGTAGGGAGGGAACCTGCTCCGTTTTTCTCCAGTTCCTGTACACAGCAGCAGGTCTTTGCCCACCACATCTACTTATTTTTCATTCTCCTTCTCCTCTGCATGATGCATGCAGAGTAGAAAAGCTGAGACATCAGGAGATCCTTCCTGTTCATGTCGTGAGGAGCTAAAAGGTCCCTTTACATTGTTTAATCCACGTGCATATGCATGTGGCTATCTTAGGCACCTTGGGGCAACTCCCCATGCCACTGTATGTGAGAAGAAGCTAGAATAAATGCAGCACTGCAATGCATGTCACTGCAGAACTGGTGCAGGCAAAAAGATGTACTTCCCTTTGGAAGGTAGTTAGGACAAGTAAGGAACCTGGAGGAAGGAAGAGGCTCTCCTCCTCAGCTCCCCAAGTCCCTTCCCCAGAGGGCTCACTCCCCCTCAGACTTTATTTAAAGTGACGTAGCTTAAAGTGATGTAGCTGTAGAACAAGGATGCACACATTTGGATCCACACACAACTCCAACAACACTGTGAAGGGTCCGAACATCCTACACCTACCATGAATCTGCCAAACCTCATGGACACTACTGCCACTGTTCTACTGGAAGAGTCCTGGTGAGTATTAAGAAGCATTTTTTCTTCACATTAGCTATCTTTCTCCAAGACAAATTCATGTATTTACATTACATTTTCATAGCTATAAATTCTAATACTCCACACAATAAATAACAGACAATTCAGAGTGCCTCCTTTTATTTTAACATATCATTCTAGCATTTCAGAAAAGGTTGGCCAGAAAGGTTCTGCTGTCTTCAGACAGACCTTGGAGGTTTCAAGACCCTCAGCCATCTCATTTGACCTCACAGCTGAAACTGTTCTGAAAATAGGGCTGAACTGTGAGCCTTCTGAAGTCCTTTCCAATGTCAATTATCCTACAATGCCTCGAAATCATAACAAGAAAAAGTTAAAGTTACTTTAAATGTCACTCACTCTATCTACTTAAAGGTGAGACAAATTAGCTATAAATGACTCTAAAAATGTACAACCTATTCTGGTTTCCTCCAGTGACAAAAACCACCAGAAACTGGAACTGTATTTTCTTTCTCCCATTCCGCAGATATACTGCTCTAAGCATAGTAAAAAAACTCCGCATTACTAATAAAAAAATAAATGGAATTTTTGTTCATTTATGAGCTTTCATGCAAGGAAATAAAAATATTTTTGGCAATATTTACTGCAAAACAAGCTTTTTAGGAGCTGGCTTATTACAGAACAAAACTCAAGTTATTTATTTCTATTCTCATTGCATTTTAGGGACAAATAGTAATGATAAAGATACAACATACTTTTGGGAAATGACTGTTGAGTTATGAGATGCGGACAACTCAGGGCTTAGGACAAAATAATCAATTATTCAAGCTCATTGCAAAATTCATCAAGAGATTCTCAGGCTTGCAATAATATCCTGATAAATAAATAGTATTTTGACTAAAAGTATAAATTTAAACTATTTTTGACAATACTGGAGTATTTTAAACTTTGCTTCACTTCATCAATTCACACAACGTGATAAAGCAAAGACCTTAATTACTAAAACAAGAAAACAAATTGGGTTTTCCCAGCTCCACATTACTAACACAGCACTTTATCCAGACAATCTCTAAAACCTCCAAGCATGAAGACTGCATAAACTGTATGAGCAAGCTTTTTCTCTGATAACTCTTCACAAAAATTTTGCTAAAATGCTGGAAAAATGACACCACACAGTCTTTCCATTAATTTACAACTGTTTCTTTTAGATCCAAATTTCTAGAGAGGAGAAAGGGACTTCCCTTGCTTCTGCAAAGGAAGGTAAGCTGGGAAATGAGTGTGAAAACAAGGCAGGTGAGAGCAGTAAGTCAGGACTCTTCAGTGGCATGTCCAGGGCAGGGCTGGATCCAGAGACAGAGATGAGGGGTAGATGGAGCCCAGGGGCTGCATGTCTGTAGTGACAAGGCAAGCCCAAGATTAGGCTAGAAAGCCCAACCATCAGGTGCAAGGCAAGACCAAGAAAGTACAAGACACACACACACACACACACATGTACCTGCTTACACAGCTGGGATACAACACAGGCAGTAAAACATATTAAAGCAGAACCAGAATGGAAAGAAGGGCCAGACCCCTCCCTCTGCTTTTCTCCCATCAGCTCCTCTCTCAATCAAGGACATGACCCTGAAGTCTGCTAACTAGACTCTGAGAAAGGACATGCACTGAGGGCTCAGACACAGATGAAGTGTAGAATACAAAACTAAGTGTAAGATCAATGCATTTGTTTTCAACCCACCCTTAATTTTTTTTTCCTACTTAATTCAAAACAAAAAAATCAGCTTCCATACCCAGGCACTTCATTTTTTTCCCCATGTTCATCAGCTCCAGCAACTGCTTAATGAAAAGTAGTACCTGTTCCTGTCAGCCTTGCTTATTCTGTACACTTGGGATTTTCACAGATCTATTTCCATGAAGTCTTGAAGGATTCTACAATACTTTTTTGAAAGAACAGTGCCTTATTAATTAAATATGCTATCTTGAAGAAGGCTATTTTTACTATCATATTCAAAAGGCCATCACTTACAATCCACACTCAGCAAGACAGAGTTACTGCTTTAGTCATTATGTACCATATCGTCTACCAAGACTTAATAAAGGCTCAGCAACATGGGCAAGTCTCATTTACTTCATAATCACACCAAGACTTGCAAAAAAGTTCTCCAAACCTCTCTCCTTTTTCCAGATGAAAGCATTCCATATTTCATTTATATTTCTCTTCTCCTGCCTCATTTAGCTAGCATAGTTTAAATTTAGTATCCAATGTGACCTACATCACCAACAAATTTCAGTGGGTTTTAATTTCTGTATTTCAACCGTAAGACTGCTTTTTTTGTAGGCTACATTAGATCTTTATGCTTGTCTGGAAATTAAAACCCTAGCATCACTCTGAACTCAGTCAGTTTAATAGAGACAGCTCTAGTGACCACAAAACTTAGAGAAACAAAGTCAAGGATGACAGTTAAATCTATGCCAACAGTGCACATCATACCTAATAATAGAGTTGTGCTTCCTTCACATCTCCCCTAGAATTCTAGCATATGCAATACCTAGCATAGGTATTGCTTGCTCCTGAGGCAGTAAACAAGTGACTATATATTACCAAGAGTGAGCTGAACAGAGGTCAGTACTGAAGGTGAGCATTTGATGGACTCCTCCAGCAGAAACAGCCCAGCTGTACTTCCTTAATGTTTATTTAGTATCTGAGAAGAAACCATACATGCTCTGTCTGAAACACAACCCTATCTCAAGTCAGTCAAAATATAAGAACTCAGCACTGATGGTCATGGACAGGATAGGTTTAGAAACCTGGAACACCTGAACAGTACTCCGTAAAAACAGTTTCACTTCACTGGGAGGCACAGGAGAAAGGTGGGGATGGGAAAGCTGTCACCAAGCAAAGACGTTCTTGGTTTTCCCACAAGGTAAAGGAAAATGATCAAATGGCTTACTCAAACAATTAAAATCTGTTACTAAACAGCTGTGGGTACATCCAGAGGTATGGGCACCTTCCATCACTCACTTAAGGAAGAGGTGGAAAATGTACAGAACCACACAGAATTATCTATAGCTTCACCATAGTCACTCGCCTATGGTACCTCCAAGATATATAAAGACTTAAAGCTTGAGTGCCTGCATTTGTCTAAGGAGGTGTGAGTAAACAGGGAAAACTTCATTGCCACACCTGAGGGGGAGAGGTTACCTCCACATGTTTGGGAGACAGTCGTCCCAGTAAAAGGGATAGATTTTTTTTCCAACTCAGGTACACAAAATGGCATAAATATAGGTAAAAAGCTCACCTGTTATATATCTGGTATGGATCCTGGCAATGACGGGCAGTTAATTATCAATATATAGTTGACAGTTAATTATCACTAATTAACTAAAGTGTCATTAATATTATTATTTATTATTTATTAGTGTCACTAATAAACTAAAGAAACATTTCAATCCTGAGCACTTTTCTCTTTGCAACAAGTCATTCATATTCTACACATAACGCAAAGAAAAGGGATGAAAATACTTAAATACTTTTTAAAAAAATAAAAAATTTAAAAAAAGGAAGAGTTCGGTTTTGTATGTTGCCAGCTTTTTGATTTTACCAGATAATGCAGATCAGATGCAACACTGAGAAAAACAATATAAAATAGGCATGAAATTACACATCACTTCTGGAAGCAGCTCCTTCCGTTCTTGAAAATACGGACCCAGACTGGAAAAGCTATTGTGAAAATAAACTGAGAGAAATTTACAAACTGAAGACTGAGCATTAATTAGATTTTGAGACAGCTTTGTAGCCTCTATAATTTATGAACTACTAGCTCGACCATTCTATTTTTCTATCTAATATTCTGCATATCAGATAACTGCTTTCAATTGTGAAATGCAAAAAAAAAGTCCCCCTTACCCCTCTATGATTCAATTTGTTTCTTTCCATACCTTCAGAACAGTTTTTTCATCAGAGAATAAAAGAACAAGCTTTCAATTATTGTGGTCAAACTCTTCATCTACATCCTAAAATGGCATCTAATAGAAACATACTTAAAACATTTTTAAAAGAGAACCAAAAACTTGTTCTCTAAGGAGTGAGGGAAGGGGTTGGAAAAGAAAATTCCTTATGTCTTGACCCTTAAAAGCTCTTTTTTCACTAGCAGAATTCATTTCTCTATTTCTGAAATATTTCTAAGATGTTCTGAAAATAGAAAATAGAAAAGAGAAATAAAGAGAGACAACAGAGGAAATCTTTCCTGTTCTATTACAATTCATTTGTCATTTTAATCAGTTTTGGGCATCGTGAATAGGCACACCCCTTAATTTTGTGGACAGACATACAAAAAAATTCTAGAAGACTGTTAGCATGTTCTTCTGAAATTGATATATTTTAAAGGGTCCTTTAAACAACTAGAATTCCTAAACAACTAAACAACTTAAGTTGTACTAAAACAACTTAAGAATTCCTCAAAATTTTTACTAAGCCATTTCTAATTCAAAATAATCTTTTCAAAGCTGGAGCTTTGGGACATGCAATGGGACATAAAAAGGCCGCTTCTTATCTGGGCCTGCTCTACTTCATACAAAGCAGCATGGGAAACAAACAACATGGGGCAAAAAGCTTTGTTGTGCTTCTAACAGCAGTTTTGGTAAGTAACTATCACCCAGATCAGATCATTTTCCTGATCTTACAGTGACAGGAGATGCACAACAACCCATTTAGAAATCTGGCTCATAGTGGAGCAGTGGAGAAATTCTCATTTATGAGATTTGGATGCTGTGACTCAGCATCATGTCTATGTGAAAGAAATTCCCTGTCAGAACTCATTTTTTAAATATCATAAAGTTTGCTGAACTCTGTATCATACTGAAAGTTCTTATTTTCAAAGGAAACACTTCTAGAAGAAATGTCAAAATTGCCAGCAGAGTGATGAGTCCTAGGCAGATGCTCTGAAACTGCAGGATGGGCAAAAACACAATTTGCAGACAAGTAAAATGGAAATCCCTTCTTCCAGTCTTCTAAACCCAAAAAATTTCCTCAATTGCAAGGGTACTGCAAAAAAACTGTGAAACATTTGTCATGAAAAAGAGCAGTCTTTCCCATAACACCAGTTTAAGACCACTAGAAAGCTAAAACAGATGTTACCAAACCCTGTTATCTTCTATTGGTCTTACATAAATATATTTTTATTGGTATAGAAAAAGCCCTTTGACACAGCACAGTCAAATGAAAAGATGTATCAAGCTCTTGATAGCTCAAACAACGTATTTCTGGAAGATGTTTATGGCTGCTTCAAAGCTGATGTAAATTCTTCCAGGAAAATTAGTCCCAAATTTTTGGCATCATTCAGAGCAGAAAAGACAAAACACTTAACCTGCCAGATTACACTTCCAAAACAACACTATTACTTTAAGAAGCTTTTGTTTTCTTTTCCATCATGCCATGCTGACTGAAGATATATGGGCTACATTTGTCTAAGGCACTTTCACCTCTCAAGCACTTTTAAGCATCTCCTCAGGCAAACAAATGGATGCAGTCCAGGCTAGGAAGCTGGACACTCATGCAGACTGGAAAATGCTCAAATGTTGAGCTCAGAGGGCTGCCATCAGCAGCTTGAAGTCCATCTGGAGGCCAATCACAAGTGATGAGCCGCAGGGATTGACACTGTTTAACATCTTTACCAACAACCTGGGCAGTCGGACAGAGAGTTCTCTCAGGAAGTCTGTACACAATACAGAACCGGGAGAGTGGTAGATAGAGCAGATGGGTCTGCTGCCATCAGGGGTGACGTCAGAGGCATCTCAACAGGCTGGAGGAATGAAATGACAAGAAACTCAGCAAGTGCACCAGAGGGAAATGCCAAATGCAGCACTTGGGGAGGAATAAAACCATGCCTTTGGTCATACTGAGAACTAACCATATGGAAAGCAGTTTGGAAGAGATCTGATAGCCATTGTCCTTTTTGTGCAAGGACCAACAGCATCCATGACTCCATTAAGGGAGAGCCTCACCAGTTGTTTAAGGGAGATTTCCATTCTCTCTAATAAGTAGTGGTGAGATACACTTATTTTTTTGGGTGCCTGGGTCCAGTTCTGGGCTTGCCACCACAGAAAAGCCATGGGTGTGCCAGAAAAAGTCCATTAGAGCACCACAGATGATGGTGGGAACAAAGCATGTATTATACAAGAAACTCCCTGTCTCTTTTTACTCTCAAGAGTTTGAGAAAGCTCACCAATTACATGAGCTCACAATCATAAAGGATCATAATAATGTGTATAAATATCTGATGAGGAGAAGTTCAGAAAATGTAGCCAGACTGTGACTTTGACCCTATAGTGACTAGCAAAGGGATGAAAAGCGAAACACAGAAACAGAAACACAAGTTCTGATTAAAATCAAAAAGGCTTTTTTTACTAGCTAGGTGGTCAAGCCCTGGACCAAGTGACCAGAGAGCTTGCAGTGTCTTCACCCTTTCCAGTATTTGAAATAGGGAATGGAGATAGTTCAGACCAACCTGGTCTGTCTGACCTGCTGTTTCACGGGTAAGGTTGGACTAAATGATCTCCAGAGGCATCTTCCAGCTTCAACTCTCCTGTAATTTCATGGTTCTGTGAAATTCTCAGCCAAGTGTACCAAGAATTCAACATCACTGAAAACATTTATGAACCATTTACTGCTTTATGAAAAAATCTGAATCATTCTGTATTAGTCTCTTTTCTACAACTAGGATTTTCTTGCCAGCCTCCCCACCGTTAAATTTCTGGCAGCTGTTTTTGTTCAGTACCTCAGTACAGAGATGGCTCTGTCTTCAGCATTTTGCCAGCTGCACTAAGGGGTGCTCTCAGAAGGCTGTAATTAAAGCTGACTTCCTGAACAGTAACATTCAAAACATGCAAAAGCCACTCAACCAAGACATGCTATGCCCTCTGAACAGGAAAAGTGGGTAGGAAGGGATGAATCATAATGATCTTACCTGCATCAGCAATTACCCATCTGGACATATATTACTCTCAATCAAGCCAACTCTCCATCTGCAGTCACAGTACCCTAAGCTTGACCACAGTTTTAATATCCCCAGCCTTGCTTCAGAGGTAAAGTTGACAGAGGTCACACACTGAAATTTTGCAAACCCCACCTCTTAAACTGATTCCCAGATTAACAAATGCCCTCTTTAGACAGCCTGCTATGCTAAGGTTTCAACAATACTAGAAGTGGAAAGATCCTGTCCAGCTTCAATGCAAATCAAAGTTTTTGTGGAATTGCAACCTTATTTGCAATGCTGAGAACTAAGTTATTGATATGTTAGTAAGGCTCCCCAGGAAAGAAGGTATCATTTGATATAATAAGAAATAAATTTAGTTCTGGTTCTCATAAGAGATATTATACCACAGCACTTCCCTTCAGTCTTAAACAGTATATAGACCTACTGTAAGCCTCAAGAACCAATGACAAAAGAAATCTGCCTTTTCTGGTATTAATCAACTAAGACGACATTTTAAAATTAATTATCACCTGAAAAGTACTTACAAGGCCCATTAACAGACAAAAAATCATCCTGGTATGGGTCTCTGATCCTTGTAACAATTCTGGAAATCTACACTGAGGATAAGACACTAAGGTATGCATCTTTCCCTGATTCTGAAAACAAAATGTTAATAAAGCATTTAGAAACTAAATCCTTCTGAGAACTCTGTAAACTCTTCTCTGTAATATTTAGTTAGCATTTTATTTACAATGGAAAATATTTCTTTGAAAAACTATTTCCTCTCCCACCTCTGCAGGAGAGAGAATATTCAGCTTACCTGAAAATAGAAGAAAGCTTGGCCAAACCAGTAGTGCATGATAGTAATCTGGGCTGCATCAAATTTCAAAGGTATCCAAATATATTTTGTCATCATTGTCTGAATCAGCAGACAAAACACCAGGACTGGTAAATTGTGAGGTCTAAATAGAAGAGCTGCTAGTAGAACCAATCCACTATATACTTCCCATAATCCTGTGCTCTTCGTGCTGGAGTCTGCAGAAATAACCTGTGACTTTAGTAAATCTTTAGTGCCAGTGAAGACTATGCCAAGAACAAAGACATAAACAAAACGAGCTTCAATAATCCCCCTAAAGAGAAAATAAAAATGAAAGAAAATTAATAAACAAAACAGAAAGATTAGTTACTTACTAATACCTACTTCAGAACCTTTCAAGAGAGGTCAAGACCAAGCAGCTCTGCCAAACAGGTTAAATCCAAGGCTAGTATTTTTTATATCCCTAAGCAATTCCATTACAAAAAAAAAGTATGTTTTAAGTTGTAAGTATAATTAGCACCTACACTATCTTCAAACCACCTATAAATTCTTTTGCCTCTCAATTTCCAGTGAAAGCCAGCATCTGAAGGAAACACGTTTTGTCCACAAAAGCTGACAAAGATAAGGAGCAGTAAGCTAAAAAACTGTGACCTGCTATTCTAGAAGTGAAAGGTCTGAGAAACTACAACTGATGACAGCAAGTCATCTGGTCCAACCTTCCTGCTCAAGGTTCAAGCACGGTAGAGCACATTGCACAGGATTGTGTCCAGACAGTTCTAGAAAATCTCCTGTGAGGGAGACTCCACAATATCTCCATGCAACCTGTTCCAGTGTCTGATCACCCTCACAGTAAGGAACTACTTCCTCATATTCATGTGGAACTTCCTGTGCGTATTTCTGCCCATTGTCTCTTGCCCTATTGCTTGGCACCACAAAGAAGAGCCTGGATCCATCCCCGGACACCATTCCTTCAGAGACATTGTTGAGGTTGTCTCTCAGTAATTCTCTTCTTAAGGCTGAACAGACCCAGCTCCCCAAGCCTTTCCTCATAAAAGAGATGATCAAAGAGATGATCCAGTCCCCTAACCAACTTCAGAGTCCACCTCTCAACTCACTGTAGGACATCCATGTGTCTCCTGTGCTGAGGAACCCAGAACTGGGCACAGCACTCCAGATGTGCCTCACCAGGGCTAAGCAGAGGAATAGGATCATCTCCCTTGACCTGCTGGCAATGCTCTTCCTAATGCACCCCAGGATCCCACTGGCCTTCTTGGTCCCCAGGACACACTACAGGCTCATGGACAGCTTGTTGTCCACAAAGAACCCAGGTCCTTCTCTGAAGAGTGGCTTTCCAGCATTTTTTCCCCATTCTCTGCCCAACTCTCCAGCCTGTCGAGGTCATTCTGAACAGCTGCACAGATCTGTCATTCAGCCAGGACCTAAGTGTCCACCCATCCAGTTCACAATTCTTGTGCTTGTGTCTGAGGGTATTGTGAGAGACAGTGCTGCTGAAGTCAGGGTAGACAACATCCACTGCTCTCCCCTGGTTCATCCCTGCATTTGTTTCATTGCAGAAGGCAATCAGGTTCGTAAAGCATGATTTACCTTTATCAAATCCATGCTGACTACTCCTGATCACCTTTTTGTCATCCATATGGATAGAGGTGGCCTTGTTTCAGGATGAGGTGCTCTCCATCACCTTTTCAGGGACTGAGGTAAGACTGACTTGCTGGTAGTTTCCTGGATCCTCCTTCTTGTCCTTTTTGAAGACTGGGGTGACATTTTCTTTCTACCCATCCTCAGACACCTCTCCTGATTGCCATGACCTTTCAAAGATGATCATTAGAAGCCTCACTATGCCCATCAGCTCCCTCAGCACCTGTTGATGCTTTTCATCAAGCCCATGAGTCTGTGGATGTCATATTCTCTAACCCAATAGTCCTTGACCAAGAGAAAATCTTCCTTTCAATATTCTTCCACCATGGTCACCTGGATCAGAGATCCCTGGCTGGTCTTGTCAGTAAAGACCAGTACCAAGAAGGCATTCAGTAATTCTGACCTGTCTGCATTCACTGTTACAAGGTCTTCTGCTCCATCTAGTAAAGGGCCTATGCTATTCCCAGTTTTCCTTCTGGTTTTCATGTATTTGAAAAAGCTCTTCTTGTTGTCTGTGACATCTTTGGCCAGATTTAGTTCCAGATGAGTCTTGGACTCCCTTGTTTCACTTCTACCTTCTCTGACAACCGCTCTATATTCATTCCAAGTGGCCTGATTCCACCTTCTGTGTATTTCCTGCTTACACTTTAGCAATGACAGGAGCTCCTTGTTCATCCACACAGGTCTCTAACCCTATTTCCCCAATTTTTTGCTCATCAGGATGTGTCATTCTTCAGCCTGGAGGAAATCATCCTTGAATATCAACCAGCTCTCTTGGGCGTCTCTTCCCTGCATTGACAGTTCCCATGGGATATTTCCAAGAAGATCCCTAAAGAGTCTAACATTAGCTCTTCTGAAGTCCATGATTGCTTGTTGTCCGGCTTCCTCTTTGCCCAACACTGAACTCCAAAATCTCATGGTCGCTACAGCTAAGGCTGCCTCCAGCCTTCACATCTCCAACAAGGCCTCCCCTGTCTGTTTTATGAAATTGAGCAGCACACCATTCCCTGAGCAGCACACCATTCCTTGTGGGATCCTCTGCTAACTGTGCCAGAACGTTGTCATCAATGCCTTCCAGGAACCTCCTGGACTGTTTGTGCTTCATTATGTTGCTTCTCCAGCAGATGTCATGGAGTTAAGATTCCTCCACAAGAACCTGTGACTTAGAGGCTGCTTCAAGCTACCTGTAGAAATCCTCATCCACTTCTTCCTGATCAGGTGGCCTGTAGCAAACACCCACAACAATGTCATCCTAGTCTGCCCCTGTATCCTGACTCATACACTCTTGATTCTCTCATCATCCACCCCAGACAGAGTTGAATACCTTGCAAGAGTTTCCTCACACAAAGGGAAGCTCCACCAGTGCAACTTCCTGGTCTGTCTTTCCTAAGCAACATGTGTCCCTTCATGACACCATTCCAGTCATGTGAGGTATTCCACAATGTCTTTGTAACCTTATCTCTGTCCAGCCTGGCTGTGTCCACCTTCAAATCTAGTTTAAAGCTCTCTCAATGAGCCCTGCTAAATCCTGAGCTAAGATTTCCCCTTTGGAAGAGGTGGGCCCCATTTCCTGCAAGCAGGCACAGTGTCATAAACTGATCTGTGATAAAACACTCAGAATTCTTCTAGTAACACCAGCTTCAAAGCCAGGTGTTCATCTGCCTGGTTTTCTAGTTTCTTGCTCCATCAATCCCTAAAACCAGATAACAAAGAACACAACTGGGGCTCCAGATCCCTTGACCAGCTGTCACCAAGGCACTGAGGTCCCTTTTGATCATCTGCACACTTGTTTTTGGGACTTGGTCATTTACCCAGCTGGAAAACCAGCAGTGGGTAATCATCAGTGGGCTGCACCAGGCCCCAGAGAGGCAACACACCTCCCCTATTGGATTGGATCCAGTTGGCATATCAGGCCCTCCATTCCTCTCAAGAGGGAGTCACCAATGACTACTATCCTTCTTTTTCTTAACTGAGGAGGTTGTGATGTGGAGGGTAAACTGCTCTGCCATAGGCAGCCTCATCAACCTGCACAGACCTTCATGCACATGCTGGCTTCTCTGGTCCTCATTTTCCTGGTTCTCAGATCCCAGGGCCTCGTATCTATTGCAGATGGGCAATTGAGGAGGTGAGGGAGGTCAGGAGAGGTTTCACCTGCCACACCAGAAGCCCCTTTTCACACCCCTCGATCTCAAAGGTCCCTTTCTTCTTGCAGGTGATGAGAGAGTAGGGGCTCCATGGCTTCTTGTGAAAGTGCATGTCAGGTCTGTTTGTCTGAGGCATGGCAGAGTGTGGCTCCACCAGTCAATCTCTTACTATCAGTCTTCTCTCTACATGAGTAATGAGTGAACCTGGTCTCCTACAAAGTTAATAGAATTCATTCAGAGGTGAGGATTCCCAAGTCATCTGGAGTCAGCAGTATATGGAGAATTAGACTGGGACTCTAAAAATAGTAAAATTGTAGTTATACTCATGTATCCAGTGTAACTAACTAATCACAAAAAACCCACCAGTAGTCAAAATTTCTGAAAGTAAGTTTTGTAAATTTTTGTAATTTACAAAGTAAAGTTTTGTAATTTTTTTTCTAAGAAAGTTCATGTTTCTTCTCAGCCAATTACTAAAAAATAAGGTTGAACTCCATCTTTATTTTCACATACAGGAGAGAAAAAGCAAGAGGAGAAATAATAAGCAAGAGTATTTTCAACTTTGTTTTTGCATGTACAGAACCAAAAAAAAAAGGTGAAACCATGACACAACAGTAATGTAGTTCCCCTAAACTTGAATATAGTGCACTACCTTTCAGTAGTTTAAGTGTCATACCTAACAGCCTATGCAAAAGGGCTTTACTGTTTTATTCCTTTATATAGCACCCGTTTGTACAAACCCTGTATTGTCCATTGTATTTTTCCTTTAGGGAAGAAAGAATAAAGGTAAAAGCCAGTAAACATTAGAGAATTCCTATTTTTTTGGCCAATGCAGAAATTCAGTGCCCCTTTTCAGCATCTCTGGTAAGTCTGATGTAATTATTACCACATATTTACTTTAGAAGAAACTTTAGGATTGGATTGTTTGTCCATTCAGTAAATTGAGTGAAAACCAGAATTAACCAGTTGATGGAAATTCAAACTAGAAAACGTGTTCCTCAGCAAATGCACTATTATTATTTTGTTTGTTTTAGTATACTATAATCTTTTTCATTGCATAGACAAATTTTTTTAAAAAATAACTCTGAGGTAAAAAGAGCAAAGATTCTTCATCTTAAGAGAAGAATGCGCTACAAATGAAAAATGCAGTGGCTGCCTTTTTTGTCATATTACATATGACAATTACCTCTACCTTGAACCTGGATCTGTAGCTATTCCAGATTATGAATGCACTAAATATACCTCTAGACACTTTTAAAGTCAAGTCCTGGGTTTTTGAGTTGCATTTTAAACAGGCTTTTATCACATACATCACATCAACCATCAAATAAAGATAAGCTAGTATCACTGTGTCAATATGTCACCTAGCATCTGAAACCTACTAAGATTTGCTTACCATCTCTTTTGACATGCTGTAATGGGAACCTTGCTAAAGATAATGTTTGATGAATCAGTGATCTTGGGCAAACCATGTCTCTCTATTGGGCCTTGTACTTTACTCCTGTGAAGCCCACATGTTAGCACATAAGTGGCCACTGCGAGGGACCATGCTGGAAGCCCTAAGCCAGCCTGTGTTGGGCATTGGTAGGTATTATTACAGAGACAATGCTCTGATCTGGCAGGCATAGACACAAGTTTGCTTTGGATGGTTTGCTGGTTAGTTTTTATGCAAAAGAAAAGGCATCATGGTATGTGAAGGAGGCAGAACATCTCTTCAGATGGGAACCATGTGCCACGGTGTGCCAAGGGAAGGTACACTTGGAGTTTATATAAAGCTCTGACACAATTTAAAAAAACACTGTGTTCACTATTTATTTAATAATATAAATAATACCAAAAGCTTTGTATCTTGTAATAATTGAGACTCATAAGCTGACTATAGAATAAACAAGTTTCAAGTAAATGTTTTACTTCAGCATTTAAGTACTGCACTTATTTCTCTAATCACATTTTATTTGTGGCTCAATTGCAGTATTTAATGTTCTGTCCCATGCTGCAAAGATAGTATTATTCTCCAAGGCTTTTACCGAAACACAAAGCAAAACTAGAGATCACAATAAAAAGTTAGGCATATTTCAAGCATAGAGCCAAATCCTGCACAGTAAGTAAAGACCATCATTATTTTCTCATGAAGCAGAACTAACACACAATGTTAACTTAACACTAGTATACAATTAGAATTATCTCAACATATGGAGAGATGGAATGTATGTAAATATATCCAGATATGCATATAAACAAACATTTCTTGTAAAATAAGCCATGTTAGCAAACCTGATCTTCTTTATGTCCTAAGATCTTCCACTGCAGGGCTTTTTCCATCTCTACACATCTTGCGAGTCTCTGACCCCTGACTAAGAAGCTCCAACAGCATTTGTATTGATATAAAATTCAAAATGAGTGCAAGAGGAAGTGCATTACATCCAGAAGACAATGGTCTTAAACAGCATCTCTTCCATAATCTCCTACTTCTCACCAAATGTTCCCACTGACTCTGGAAGATTTCCACAACTCTCTGATATTTAGTAAACCTTGAGGCTGCAGAGCCTGGTGTAAGAAAACTGAAGACACTTAGCTAAATGCCAGAAGTAGCAATTGGTGAAAGAGTTAATAGCTTCCTTACAGTTACTGACTAGTTCTTTAAGAAACTTAACATCAGACTAAAAATCCTTACTACGCACTGTGCTGCACACAGGTGAGACCTTGAGAACAGCATGATTACATCTTGAAAGCCCACATTATAGAACACTCAACTGCAAAAGCAAGGTAGGGAAAAGCAGTGCACTGAACAACTAAGCACTTTTGAAACTAAGTAACTAAATGAGCTCGGCTTGTGCTGTGCTAGGTGTGTCAAATCCATCTAAAACAAGAGATGGTGCATTTGGAGTTTTTGTAGCAAAAATATGGATTACAACTACTAGATTTTCTTCATTTTAATTCTTATCTGACTGGCTTCTCGTCTGTCACAGTCAAAAGACACTTCATGTGGCTTAAAATTAAGCACATATCACAAAAATTCAGTGCTGGTCACTACCAACTACAATTCTATTACTACTAATAATAAGTAATTCCAACCTAAAACATCCTGTCCACCTCATCTCCCGATAGCCAAAATGTTCAATACCTTGCAAGAAACAGTTACTTACAGTTCTGTTGATGAACTTACTTTGAAATATCTTTGCCACCATGTTGCCATGGAAATATTACATTTCCAATAGCTGCCCGGTAACTGTAGACTCCCAGGAGCCCAAGCGCCATAGCAATTTTTGAAACCAGGGAGCATCTTCTTTGAACCAGAAAGAAGATCATAAGAAGGGAGACTGCAGCCAAGAAGGAGAGTTCAGATTTATGCTCAGAGCTGGGGAAAAAAACCAAACAAAAACCCTTTTAAAACAGTAATTAGTGCTAAACACATTTGATAGAGCCTTAGCTACAGCACTGCATTAAATAAATTGTATTACTTAAAGCAGCACCAAATTAATCACTGCACTGGTATCTGTTATGAACTTTCCAAGAGGTATGGTAAAATGTTTTAGTATTTTTAGAAAAGGAGTTTTATTAATGATGTTTTCTATTCACGCATGCATATTTAAAAGTGTAATTATTGTGTTCTACCATATGCCAGTTACTCTGTTAATTATATAAAAACTGAGCTGCATATTGCACAATGGAAAAGAGTATACTGCTTTTAAACTAGGGGTTTGTTATTTATATATTTGGAAAAAGTATGTTTTCTTTACTACAGCATTTCATTTTCTTGCACTACAGGATTAGAACAGTCTTCTGAAGTAACTACATATGTATTTGTTTAATTTTAGACACATTACCTACCCTACTACCTACAGAACACATTACCTACCCAAACAGACCAGAAATATACTTACATAGTTTAAAACACACACACACACACACACACACAAACTCATTAGCACAATGTGATTTCCTTAAGCAACTAGAGCACCTCGTATTGTGTCAATACATTAAAGCGATACACACAAAACTTGCATCATTGGCAGAGAAGATCATAGGTACAGCTTGTTTGTTTGTTCCCCTCCACCCTAAATAGGTAACACTCGTTCCAGAATCAAGGCCATATCACCAAGCATGGTGCCAGTGTCATATATTTAAATCTTTAGTAGTAGGAATTAGCACTGCAAAATGTAATGGGGTAAGGCAAAGATCTGCACCCATCTCTTAACATGTAGTTTCAGAAAGCCTGCTGTAGTCCAAGAATTGCCAAGCCATGCCTATTGAAAATATTCCCAATATCCCAAATAATATAAAACCACTTATTTTATTAAATTTGTCTTCAGTTAAGAACATTATGTAGATTTTGAGAGCTAAGGGCTCCATCTTCTGTTTTCCACAACTCAAAATCCCATGATAAAAGATCACCAACTTCAGGAAACTAACAGTGTACCTGGATTGTTACCTGCATTGAATTCAATCACTCTTATGAAACTCCATTTTTATCTCTGATTTAATAAAAATTATTGTACTTCAAACAAGTTTACTTTCCTACTCCCTAGCATACACTTCATCAGGAGCTTGACCAATAGCTGTTCCAGATGTTGAAAAGCCACAGAGGAAAGGTTGCAGGGCAGATAAACTGTCCCATTAGTTCTGCATGCAGGACCCAGTCAAGTAGTTTGCACACCTTCACAAGATTCCCAAGAGATGCACTGTTTATTGAAAACCAGTGGAGAAAAGTAAGAGGAATAAGATCTAGAACACTGTGAGACAGAAAATGTAGTCTTGATGTTTCTCCTCCAGATTATTCCTCCTCTACACATGGAGAGAGCAGAAACAGCAGACTCCTGCAGCATCCTGTGAAGATAATGCAAGCACCACCTTCTTTATGATCAAAACATAACAAACTAATATAGTAGCCACTAAACCTTTCAAATGAGCATTTATAGAAAATTTTAAGCATTCAGGTCATGTTCTCCTTGGCTACTCATTGGATGAGAGCAAGACAAATCATAAATAACAGCACACTCTCATCATCATCTTTGTCCCTATTTAAAAAACTCAATACACATTGAGTTTGCATTCTTGACTGCTAGCATGCAGACTAACATGCATTTCATGTGCAGGTTTTCTGGTAACAGTCTTCCATAATCTTTGTTTGGAATTTTTTTTAATCATACGAATCTGTTAAAAGAAAAACATACCCACGTGTTTCATAGCATTTGCTGCAGAAACAAAAAAAGGATTTGCAGCAAGCAAAGTCAGGTCAGCACTAATCACCTACAGTTTCAAGGTTTTCCAGATAAGGTTCCTATAGTTAGGCAGATAAAAGCACATGTAATTAGCGTATTTTTTTGCAAGGAGATGGTAGTTGCTTAACACAAAGTTGAATCATTTAGCAAAGTTCTAAACGGTTTTGATAGTCTGCTCAGAAATACAAGCACAAACAAGCTACTCTGATCTCAGATGCCACGTCCTGGGTTTTGCAAAAACCACAGAATTGAAAGTGAAGAACCAATAGCTCCCTGAGAGAAAATAGCTCCCTGTGAGAAGGGAAGGAAAAAAGAGCACTTTGGCTCTATCTTCATACTGTAACAGCTTGTGGTTTCATACTTCTGGTAATAGAATGAAGGATGAAGATACTTTCTTCCACTGCTTGGACCTCACCTCATTAGTGCAAATACAAGTACAGTGAAAGGAATTGTAAATGTGCGTGATTAGTAACTTAAGTGGATAAGGTTTTTTAATTGTTTCTTTCATTTTACAAACAAATACACAGAAGTCACAAGGTGTTCTAGCTTTGAGGTGAAGGACATTTGGGGATGGTTAAGTAGATTATTAATAGAAAATATTATCATCTTCCCATGCTGATGCTTCTTGTCACTTCCCTTCAAGCTGATACTGCCATGTAGCAGCTCTGACATCTTTCAAGAATTCAGGGCTGACCAATATTAACATCCAAATAAAGCTAACTGAAAACCAACCAACCAAAAAGAAAACCTGACTTCCAGTCAGATTTAGATTGCACATTTTCTTCCATTTCATCTACTGTCTGATTTTCTTTTGCTCTTTTTCCCATTGAAGTATTTTTCAGGTTTCACCGTCTGTCTTCAAGTAACAAAGAACATTCTCCTTATTTCAGCACTGCTGAATGCATTCCTACTAGTCAAATTCAACACGCTGTAGGTAGACTGATTTTCTGTGTTTTGATGCTTACATCAAACAGGAAAATCTGGACAACAGTCTCTCCATTTTAAATGCTGGATCCCTTAAGCACTGTCTAGTTAAGCAAAATACTAATCTGAGTGTGAGCACAGATGCCCAAGAGATGAATACAGGGGAAGAAAAAAAGAGGGCCATTTGTTCATTAGTTTATCTTAGAGACAAAATGGAAGGCTGGCCAGAAAAACTCTGACTAGCCCAAACTCAAACTAACAAGGGCACACATAGTCTAAGTAAGGTTCCAAATTCTTATTCATAAAAACATGCTGTCAAGTCATAACTACACCAATTAAGCTAATATTAAAAACACAGTAACAATCAACCTGATAGACTAGCAATGCATTTTGGGAAGAACAGTAAGTGCTTTATGCAACTCAGTTTATCATCAACTTTTAATTCGCTCTATAAAGAAAACACAAAATCTCAATCCTGATCAAATCACTAAGGAAACAGACATCTCTACAACCCTAATACTATGTGAAGGAGAAGGAACAAAGACGTTAAAACCACAACCAAAGAAAATGCAATCATGATGGCCAAATAGGAATTCCTAGACACTTTACAGACCACAGGATGTGTAAAGATTTAGCCGCATCATTGACTAATCTTTCTGAAGCTTATTCACTGAGCCATAACAGAGTCGTACACTCAACTACATCCCATCATTCAAGTCCAAAAACTGTCGTACTTCAAATATTAATAATCTTTTAACGCTATATTGCAATTAAGCGTTATTATTAAGTTACAATTAAATGACTGCTATGTCAGCATGGAGACATACATAATATTGTCCTCTTAGGCTGAAAATTGTTAGGCTGCATTGTTTTAAGTCAGGATGTAGCCCCACAGCAGCCTGAACCAACTTGTGCAAGGACTGCCAGGGTTCTTTTCTTTCACATGTCCCCTAACCACAGAAGCAGTAACACCACTGAAAGGGAGAAGGCAGAACTGTGACAGTGGCAGTCCTGATCACACATCCACTTAGCCTGCCATGGCATAACACTCTGGACTGTTGCATAATCTTTACAAGCCTACCAAAGTACAAGACAGGGAATCACTGTCTGCTTCTTTCTCAATTAAATTTGAAAGGCAAGTGGGTTTTTATAAGGACTCCTTGGCAATGGCAGAAAGAAAAAACTGTTTGTCTGCAGCACTTTAAAAGATGCAGATATTTCCACGTTCTCTTCTTACAGTAATTTCAACAACAGCAGTGCTGACTTGTATACACTTCCTTTCCTTATTCCTGTTACTAAGCCAGTCCATTTGCCTGTGAAGACTGATGATAAATCAGAATGAGAAGTGATCCAACTGAAAGCCAAGTTTCCCATGCCATATTAACTTATTTTTCCAGTCACTTCTATTCAGTGATTTAGTTCACCATACTGACACAGGTAAAATACAGGGCCAGTGAGGTGGAGAGCAAGTTCCTTGCTTTGTATGGCAAAATACTCCTATAGGATACTCTTTTAGCCAAACAACCAGTCACAGCCTAAGAGTACAGATATAAACTTTTCTCTTTTACTTGCTTCAAGACCTAATCAAAGACATTCAATGTGAGGCTATAATTTGATAAGGAACAGAGGAAGAAATTCACCTTCAAAATTCTGACATTTTTGTTTTGATATCTAGCTGCTGTACTTCAACTTTACTGAAGGGGGAGGCAGACAGCTTTAATAGTAGGGATGTGATGGCTTCATGAAGGCGAATACTTTATCAACCTGACAGATTTTTTAAGCTCAGTGAAAAAGCATGAAGCAGACACTGTTGTTTGTCTGTGCTTTAACACCAGGTCCCATAACATTCCCATAGGCAATCTCATGCTAGAAAAGTGGACAGTCAGGAGGACTGAAAACTACTCAAAACACTGGATTCACAGTTACAATTAGAAGCACGAACTCCACCAGGACAACAGTTACTATCTGTCAACCCCAGGACTTGAGTGTTGGCCCTCACTGGGGCCAGTACTGTCTAATGTCTTTGCTAATGACCTGGGCAATGAGGCAGGGCCTCCTCAGCAAGCCTGCACACAATACACAATTGGAAGGAGTAGCTGATACAGTAGGTGGCTCTGCTGACACTCAAAGGCCCCTCAACAGCCTGGAGAGATTGCTGACCAGGGATCTTACAAAGCTCAATGAGAACAAGAGACAAGTCCTGCACCTTGGAAGAAATAGCTACATGTATTAGAACAGACTGGGGCTGACCATCTTTTCAGAGATGACTCTGAGCACCTGGGTGGACCCTGACTCAACAATCAGCATGCAGCATGCCTTGCAGCAAAGGCAACCAATAGCATGTGGAGCTGCATATGAAGAACCTTACCAGAAGAGGAGGAAGGTTATTTCTTATCTTTTGTTCAACTATGGCTCCAGTTAGGGGTTACCCAGTACAGCAAAAGATAGGAACATATTCAAATTCATGTGAATTCCAATTCACAGGGACAAAAACCAAACACAAAAACAGACTCCTCCCTCCCGTCTCCTCAACAACAACAACAAAAAAAGAAGCAGCCAGAACAGATGTAAAAAGTCTTGGTTTACCTGAGTGGGTTGCTTGGAAGTTCTTGATAGGCAGCTAGTATTAGAGCTGGGCATACAGGATTTCCCACTTTTGTTATAAAATAGGAGGCCTGCTCCATCTGCAACCTACACTCCATCTGTGTTATCCCCTTGAGACCCTCACAGCCCAAGGCTACAAAAAGGTTTTGATGCTTTCCAGGCATACTCAGCATCATGAAATCAGAGTTGGGAGCATACTAAAGCAAGACAGGATCTTTGAAAGTTAACTCCATGCATGCACTCACAATTTTTAGAAGGCTGGTAACATTTCTAAGAGCAAATAAACATCTCTGGGGGACCACATGAGTAAAAGCATGTATCTGAAACAAACCAAATTTTTCAGCTGCAGGAGTATCATGCAGCTTGTTTCATGGCCTTGTGGCACCAGCACACTCCAAAGGAAAGGACTGAAAGTCTGAAGAAAAAAATCTGTCTCAGTACATTATTGGGGAAATAAATCTTCTGCAGATGCTCAGGACTAATTGTAAAAATCCTCACAATCACACCAAATCACACCTCATCCTGCTCACACATTGGCTTAGCTCATAATGAAGGAGTGAGTTATCTATCATATGGACTTGATGTACAAAATATGACATTTTTTCCTCATTTCTTCACCTCAAGAACAGAAATGCATGGTGAAAAGTCTGGCATAGAACAACTGCTATAATGCAATAAATTCCATCATAACTCATGTCTTTCAGCACTCATGCCTGTCACTGCAATTAGCATTTCATCTGTGAGGCTGCCAATAAATAACAAGTCTCATATTAGTCCATTTGCTCATGTCATTTTTAATGAATGATGAATGACATTTCATCCATGTGTTGTAAGATACTGGCAAGAAATCTATTTATCTTACACAGCAGAGCCTCTTCATCTGCTGTTTGCAGAAGAACCTAGACTAGACAGTCATAAAGTATTGCTTCTCCATCCACTAACTGAAGTACATGAGACAGTTCAAGTATCACTGAGTAATAACTGTAGTTCTTAAAAATACTGAAAGGTATTAGAAAAAGCAGAAACCCTTCTCTGCTGTACTTTCAGCGATAAAAAATTCCCTTTCTTGTATATCGTATTACACTCAAAAATTCCCTTCAGCTTTTCACCCACACATTACAAGCATGTGATAGACAAGGTAGAATTCTGTGTGGCATCTTCTCCTGTGACTTCATAAAGTTTGGAATAATGCAGAACCTTCCTGCCTTAATTTCAAGAGTTTAATTCTGTTAAGTGATTTTTAATTTCTCAAACCAGTCACTGTTGACTTACACATGCAAAATTACTTTTTGCTTCTGATAAACCTATCATGTATAATTGGCATTAATTAGATATGTCAAGGTACAGGGCAAAGATTATAAATTATTGATAGTATACAAGGAATTATTCCTCCATGAAATAGCAATAAAAAATTCCTTATATCACTTCATCATTTATCTGCTTTGTCTGTTTGCAGCATTTTCTTATCAGAGACCATATAGAAAAATACATATTTCACCAAATGAAACACACACTAATTTTTAAATAAGGCAGAAAGTGCTACAGTAAATCAGACACCCACCTTGTCAACCAGTGTCCAAAGTCTGGCCGATGAGCCCACTGGACACCTGTCTGATTCAAGGATCGAAGCAGCCGACAGCAAACAAGGATGATCCATGGAGTTGCTAAGCTTATCCACTTATCTGATCCTTTTATGAATTCAGATGAAGAAGTGGCCTTGCCCAGTTTTGAATTACTTGGTGCTGGAATGTCTATATTCTTGCACTCAGAGGTTTCCCCAATACTATCAAAATTTTGTTTCACATTTGTATTATGGTGAAGATCACATTCTTTGAGAAGAAAATTATTTCTGCAAAGTTCTTGACACAGCACCAAACAAAGTGTATTGATAAGAAAATACCAGGTTTGATGTTCTTCTTCTATAAAACTGCTTGCCCCCAAACTCAAAACATGGCCAATAGTTCCAGCCAGAATCAGCAGATCTACTTCTGACCAGCTAGAACTGGACACAACAGGACTCTGGAAAAAAAAAATTCACTTGTAAGTATTCATGTGTTTACAGCAATTTACAGCAATGAAAACAAAATAAATAGCAGGATAACTTATTTCTATCTTAATAAATCTCAAAAATTATGAAAGAATCATTACAGTGAAGCATACTCAGCACAGCAACATAGTAATAATTTTTAAAACTGCATTCTGTTTAAGGAATAACTTCTCTGTAAATAATCATCACAACTGTACAGACTAAGATTCCCTACCACCCTGTAACAGAATGTTCAAGAAAAGTTCCCACCCTAATGCATATCTGTAGAAGTAAAAGTAAAAATCCTGCAGGAATCTTGAGATATATCTATATAGAGAATAGGTAATTCTCTAATAATTGAAATCTGTGATACCTTCAACTCAATACAGTGACATCCTTCACTAATCAAGTTTACAAAATTACTGCCTGATGGAACTCCTTGACCTTGCTTAGCTTGAAATGCATCTTTCATCATAAAATCTACTTTAAACCTTTACCCATCTATTATTTATTTTACAAACTGTGCGTACCTAAACCCACGTTTTTTGTCTAATGCCTTCATTAGCTCAATTTCCTGTTCTCAGCAGCTAATTGGAACTGCGTTATCATCACTACCTTCAATAACAGGGCTAAAGAGGAAAGCATAAGGGCATGAGGAAGTTGAGAGCATCTGGTTCATTGCTATTATCAGCTAAAGAACCATTTCAGCACACAGAGAAAGCCATAAAAAGACCGCAGAGACACAACCACGATAGGTATGCACTAAGGAAGATCATAAAGATGACCAAAACTCTTCAGCCATTAACTGACAGGTGAATAAGAAATCACAGGCATAGCTCTGAAAAGCATCAGTCTGGACTTTGTAACAGGTAACAGTACATGGGTGCTACAAATACCTGATAGTGCCTGTGGATCTGTACCAACTGTATTAACCAGAGGTTCAAGAAAGTGTCAAGGATGAGAAAGAGGGGGTGATGAGGAACATGCTGGAAACAGGGGCAAAGTAAGAGGAGAAAGGATTCAGTTACATATAAGCAGGAGCCAGTACACATCTCTGACTGAGCCCTGTGCTATGGTCACTATAGTCTATGCTGTCTTACTAAATCTTCTCCTATCTTCTGTTCAGCTCCACTTCCTGTCCCACCTACAGGTGTTGCAAGATGCCCTGCAAATAGCTGGGGACAAGCCTGCATGTCAAAAACAGAGCAAGTAAAAGCAAGCACCAGAGGACACTGGAACCAGCAGGAGCTTCCTAACATACCTTAACAAATAGGATAACACACATGCTTGTAAAGAATTCTGGGAAAGATGCTGTCAAAAATCATACATTACTATTTTATCTAATTTTGCACTATTACAGAATATCATGGGGTATCTCTTAAACTGTATTTTAAGCACCTAATAAAACAAAAAATTTAAAAGCCAGATTGAAATTACTGCATGCCATTTTTCTTCAGAACAAAGATCTCTGAAGCTACATTCACATTTATTTCTTTAACTGCATATTTTAACCACATCATCCTCCTACATTTGACCTATGAACAAACTTTTTATAAAATCTTGAATATTCACAGGGATAAATTTCACATAGAACCTACTAAATTAAAAGATGCACAGTGCACTACTATTTCCTGCATGGTTTAAATCATGTTAAAAGGAAATCAAGCCAAACTGACCTTTGAGCAGATAACAAGATAGCAGATATAAACAATACAAGTATCTTTGAGCATCTTAAATGCTAGAATCACTTGTGTTTATGACTTACCAACAGCAGCATATGTATTTTTGTTCAATAAACAAGAAAATGTAACACAGAGAAAACAACAAGCACACTATGCAAGAAGATATTTAACATTATTAGGAAATTTGCTTTAGGGAAAAAAAAAACTTGCAAGATTGAAATTTAATGAGATGTATGTGAAAGAATACAGGAGCTATAATTGCAATTACAACCTATTCACATCTCCTTCATTTCTTGTGTCATTAAAGAATACATTACATCAAAGCCATTTCACTTAAAGAACCCAACAACATAAACAAAACCCCACATAACCAAAAAAGGGCCCATGAAATTACACCCAAGAATAAAGGGGGGAAAACTACTAATAAGCTGAAAAAATGCCCAGGTTCACTCTAAATTTACTAGCATTTCAAATTTCATTGGTGTTCTAAAGACCACTCAAGTTTGTTTAGTACTCTATTCTGAAAAGCAAATACCATAGGCTGGTATTTGGAACAAAAGGACAAGGTAGTCTCTGCAAAGACCAAAGAGCATGAGATTCACAAAGCTGGGACAAGAACAGCACATGACGGATCTTCAGCAAGTTTAAATTCCAATAATTCTATCATGCTGACCTTAAAGATCTTGGCTAACTAAATAAATGAGCATGTAAGCACCATCTGCTTTCAGAGACAAAGGAATCTGAGATCCTAAATAAATGAGAATGAACAAGCCTGCAATATCATCTATCTTCTTCGTAAGACATGCAATAAAATCTATAGAAGGATTGATCTCTTCTCTGGTTGCTGTCAGCAACTGATATGAAAACTGAAGAAGTGATGCATTATCAATGTGGAACATACAAAAACCTCACTAAAATGATGGCATTAATGTGGAAATGTCCCAGGGTCAGAAATCTGTATTTCTTGTCTGCTTGTCTCTTGCAGCTTCAGTAAAAAGAGAAAAAAATTACTCTTACATTTACATCAAAGGATTAAAATCCAATGAAATTTACTTATAAACCACATTTCAGATCAGAGTTAAATCACTATATAAAATTAAAAATTATGACACAAATTATAATCTTCTGAGCCTTGATAATCTTGAGAAATTCTGGAAATACTTTCACCAAGATTTTCTAAATTTAATTCTAATCTCTTATATATGAACTGTGCCTTATTATGAATGTCATGAGTATGGTGTCATATACAGTCTGACCTTAGATTATTTAGATTGTACCTAGTTTTTAGATTTGGTTAAAAGGCATTAAAATGTAGGTCTTACTCTGATATTCACAGCTCTGTTTTTCCAGCTGCTGAACATTTTCAGCCCTCAGGAACTCAGCAGACACTCCAAATATTAAAAAACCTGTAAGACTCTCAGTTTGTCTGATACCTTGAAAAAAAAAAAAACCTAAAACAGAAGCTTTTGTTTATAAATCTTTAAATGCCAGACTTCAAATGATATAAGCATATCATCTCCCAACCAAGGCAGCTTTAACAACTGAGGTACCAGCACTAGTATTTAAGCAATATAGAAACTGACCTCTCTGCCCTATCTTTGAACATACCTTGCTAGTTTTCAAAAGTGTCAATATATAAACAACAGAGTACATGCCCCTATGATCATTAAATTTGGAAAATTCTTCACTTTGAAATAAAACCTCCTGTAGTCTGTGTTCTGAGACTTATTCCAGTTATCAGGGTTTTGTTTTGGTGCGATTAACCATCTACAGTAAATGTCTGAGAAATTCTGCAACAACTTTTCAGATGAGAAGTACTTTATTTTTCATGCTCACCATCACTGACAATTTGAACACTTATAATGCTCTCTTCTGACACTTCAGCTTCCTGAACCCAGTCTTGATTTTCTATAATGGTAACTCTTCCATGACAAAGTACTACAGATCACACTTGCTCCTACATTGTCACAGGAGGCTGGGATAATTTTTGAATGCTATCTGGTAAAGACACCACCCAATCAGGTTTTTTTTCTCCCCAAGTCAGAAAATGCGGGAAATATTTTAGCTATAATTGCATAAAAATGTAATATTGTTCATGTAACTCATCAAGAATATCAAACAAAGGAGGAAAACCAAAAATCCTGTTAAATGAACAGGTGCTTTAAAATAAACATAAAGAAGGACATTTTGTAGAAGTGATAAAAACCCACTATAGTTCTGCATAATGAAAATTCTCAAGACCTCTACTTGACAAGCCCTAACTTCTGTATTCTAGTTTCAAAAAAACTGTTAGTTTTTATTTCTAGTAGAAACAGGGCAAAAAAACCCCACAATTAGTAGTAGTAGTAAATACCATGCTTAAATCAACTACCAAGCAATTACAGTGAAACTATGAACAAGAAGTTAAAATTTTTAACAATTTTCTGAAATTCATAAAGGGCTGCAGAACTATTTAAAGCCTGAAGTATCATTAAAAGAAGGGACCGGTTCTGCTAGAAACACAGCAATCAGAATCTATAAATAACAGTCAGGAAGCAGATGCTAACACTGCCTGCACTGGTCTTCAGAAAATTCATGAACTTGGTAATCAGTTTCTATATTCAGCCACAGTGGGGAAAAAAAAGCATTACAAATGAGAAGCACTTCAGAGAAATCTTTAGAAGTGAACGGAAACAATCTGAAGCAAAAAAGCTCTGAAGCCATTAACAGGAGAGCTTATCTTAATTACTTTTAAAATACCTACATTTTATCGTATAGCTTGAGCTTAGAAAAGGCTTTTTAGCTTTTTTTTTTTTAACCAGAAAGGCCAAGTTTCAGGATTCTACTCCCACCATCAGAAGGCTATGGCTTCAGAATTCTTTCAGAAGTGGACCCCACACATAGATTCGCAATGTGGAGATGCACAGCTCACAAAACATTGGATTCAGAGATATTTTAGCATAAGTGATACTCATAACTCACACAGAAGGCACTTTGAGATCAACACAGAGCATATAAAAACAACCCATTTCTCCCCCAAAACCTAGGCATTCAACTAGAAAGGGGATGAAAGACAGAGTGAATGTTGGAACATCTGCATTACAAGCAGCACCAGACTTATACACTGCTCCTTTCACCTTCTACAGGCTCTGTATTTGTCATGGGAGACCCCAAAAAAAACACCATCATTCCACAACAGCCCTAAGACTGGCAAAAATGTTAATCAGAACCAAGTTACTGCTTTTATAGATGTCTGGAATGAAGGCACATACTAACTAAACCCACGAAATACTTCAAGCTTTCTTTGGAACTTGAGAGACAGCAAAGCCTCCCTGACTGATGTGATGAGATACATCCAGTAATTCAGTCACCTATGGAATGGGAATGAAGATAGGATGACAAAAATGTATTTCTACAGGTCTGACTACTATTCATGTCTGCCCCAGCCAGAATTACTATTGCCTAAACTTCATAAGATAAACTTCCCACATTTTCAGATATATCTCAGGTAGGAATATGATCACAGAGGGGATCATATGGGATCAATTCTGGGATGGAGAATCCAGTATTTTTTATTTCTATCTACCTCAGCCCTGGAAAAACAAACATACAGACAAACATGGAAAACATTTCTGAAAACTCATTTGTGTATTATCAACTTGAAGCAGATGATCTAGTGGTGAGACACTGGAACAGGTTGTTCAGAGAAGCTGAGGATACCCTGCCCTTGGAAGGTCAGGCTAGATAGAGCTCTGAGCAACCTGGTCCAGTGGTTTGACTGTCCATCAGTCATTCTTTGAGATTATCCACCTGGAGAAGAAATGTATCATCTGTTGTCATTGCTCTCCATGTTACTGAAATGGCACATATGTAAATTTTTAGCAGGTCTACAAAATCCATCACATTTAGATTTCTACTATTTACTAAAGTTAGAAAAATTAGTAACAAGATAAAAAACAAGTTTATCTTTCATAGTTGTGTTTGTCACTGCACACCAATTTTTTCATATATTATATTTTTCAGATGGGAAGTGTACATGTACCATACATGTATGATTTGTACACTGAAGCATTAATTATTATTTCAAGGTTATATTCTTCATCATTTTCTAAGGAAAAAAAAACATGTAGTAAGAAATTACAGAAACAAAATTATAATCTGAGTATAGTTTGAATAAAATATATTAGCAATCTTACTTATAAGAATTTAGATTTAAATTTACACTCAGGAATTACACCACGTACCTGCACAGAGTGCAAAATTAATCTTTACGCAGGAATACTAAATTTTCTGAATTGTAAGAAATATAATTGTTACAAAATGTTTCTTCAAATCAGAAAGTTTGCTTTTTTCCTTGACAGAGCATGTTGTCATATCATTAAAGCAACATACTTGCCATATTTTGTCCCATACTTAAAAAAAGGTACTAAATCCCCAAGCTTGATTCTACGAAACATAGATTGATGAAGGACTGTACTGCACAGAAGTTGCGCCATCAAATGAGCAGTACAGCTATTGAACATCAGAGATCTTTGAAAAACATGACTAACAAGCAGTAGAAAAGACAGCTAGAAGCTGATTTTATGGTGTGACTGACAGCTCTTGGCACACAGTTTCTCAGTGGAAGAAAAGACATTACAAATTCTATTTTCTTGGAATTACCTGTATTCTATCGAACACAACAATAAAACTCATCAAGTATCATACAGAAGGTAACTCCTTGCATTGCGAACACATTGAGAACTCCAAAGTTCTTGAATTTTAACAAACTCTATTTCTTAAACTTAAAAAGTAGAAAATACAGATTAAATTATGTCCCTCTGTTGCATTTTCAAAACTCTTTAAAAAAACACCCAAACACTAATAAGACCAATACAAGAAAAGGTATACTGGCAGAGTATATTCTTTTCAGAGCATTACTGTCCATTGTATCATCACTGTCCTTTGTGCATATTGTTGTAAAGTATTAGATATCTTACTTTAATCACAATTGTGAAACTTAACTAAGTAAAAGCATAGGATTTGTACAAGGAATGATTCTTCAAATTACATCAAAATAAGCACTTCTTAGATCTTCAATCAGTACCATGCCACACTGACAACAGCATATTTCAATTACAATTTTAAATAATAATACATATTCATGTTACATTACAAATAAGAATTCTTTAAGCACACAGAGAACAAAATTTTAATTGACAATACTATGAAAGATAAAAGGCAGTATATGAAAAACAGTATATGAAAGATAAAGTATTTTGAACCATAATTAATGCATACTCTCACCTTTGGTGGAACTCTGGAATTCTCAAAGATCTTTGCAATAGCCGATAAAATACCACACAAGAGTGCAGAAATCAGCATCATCACTCCAACTGCTGTTAACCAGGACATACTGCAGAAATAGCACAAACTTTCTGCTGATGTGCATACAATGACATGAACAGCACAGAGCAGCAGACACATCAAGTAAAACAGCAGAGAGAACAGTGGAGGGGAGAGGGGCAGTTCAAATTCTGCCCGCTTGCTCAGGGCTTTTGGAACACTGAGCAAAAGCAGTAGCAGAACCTAGGAAAAAAAGAGAGGATTAATACTTTAAAAATCGGGGTTAGCGAAAACATACAGTAAGAATTCACACAAAAAAATCAAGCTGTTGTCATCCATGTCACTCTGCTAATATGCATACTTTATGAAAAAAATCTGTGAAGAATTATGTTGGATTTCTTTTCCCCCAGTAAGACATTACCATACAAATGGAAGAACCCGATATTGTCTTTTCATTTATTAAGCACTTAAACACACAAGTTCCCAAGAGTAATACACCATCATCATTTTCCTCCTCACCTGTGAAAACCAATTATATGTATGACCTTCAATCCCTGTAAAAGACCTTGAACTCCCAAAATAGTTCCTAGGCAAACAAATTTGACCCATTGTTTGTCACCTGTAAATGCCTGAAGTTAATACACTCTGTCAAAAACGATTTATTTCCTGTATGAGACATACATATGTATGAGATCCTGCTGAGCTAAATAGCTTCCTAAACGAGGGGAAGTTCTCATACTATCACACAAGTGTATGCTGAATTTCTAGCTCATGAATTCTCACAGTATTTATTTCTTGTATCTCTCCTTATCTTAACTGAATTTATTGGTTTTACTTTCATTTTGCTCTGACCTGCACACAGATCAGGCAGAATTCCAAGTTTTGTCTTAAGTCACTGTAGCAGCCGTGATGAACAATACAATGAAACTTTTTGCTACTCATATACAAACCTTTACGAAAAAGTGGGAAACTTCAGCCACATGCTGAAGTGCTTTGCAAGCTGCAGAGATGGAGCTAGGACTAAACAACCTCAATTAGCTGATGCTAAGACAAGATTAAAACAAAACAAAAACAACTATATCAGACCATTGTCAACCTGTAACCTTTCATGGTCACTTGTGAAGACCTAAGCCTAAAATTTTTCCCACACTAGAGTGAGACAAAAAAAACCCCCCAACTTTTCAACAGTCTGCTGCTTCTTCATATTGTACTGAATATTTCATTTCATAATGAAAATATGCAGTTCTGAGTATCACACTGACTTAAATCTTATATATCAGCCCATCACTTCAATTAAAACAGCACTCATGGCAGGTAAATGTTCGAAGTGTAGATATCTACCAAATTAAATTTAGGTCTTCTGAGCAAATGCATTGTTATCAGTTCATGTCTCAGAGGTATTCTCCTCATCTGAAATACAGGATTATTGGCATTTATAGCATGGTGAAGTTTGAAGCAACATCTGCGTTTCTCTACTCCTATTTATTCAGTGAAGGTGGAAAATCAGTATCAAGACAAAAGCATTTTGGAAAGCAAGGCAGTTTCTTGAGAATTGCACTGGAGAAAAGAAAAAATTCCAGCTGTTTTGCTGGAGTCTTACAGTTATGCTGAACATATAATTCTCAACAGAAATTTCTGTGGTTAATAGCTGCATATTTCTTTGATGAAGGCTGATTGTGCGTAACACCTAAGATTTGTTTTCCAGAAATAGTAAGCACCTACAACTGCACTCCTGAAAAATAAAAAAAATCCAGTGCTTCAGGTTTAAAGTAACTGTCTACAGCTTGAGTGCATAGGATCTGAAAACAAAGGAACAAAGAAAGATATGCACCTTCAGCTTTGAATTTTTTCAGCAATGAACTCTGTCCACTTCCAGATCTTCCATCTGTGGAGCAGGAACAGAACCTACCATCTGATCTACTCAAGGGCACCATGGAATTCATTCCTGTGAAGTGATCAGCAGAGTGACAAACCCCACTGAGCAGTCTACCAGAAAGCCATTTCAGAAGCACTCTGTATGCAGAGAGCAGTGCATGGGAGACAAGGCATAGAGCCCTGCCAGGACAAAGGAGACTTAGCACTTGAGTTTTTCATAAAACATCAGCTGGACAGATCCACTTAAAATTAAAGATAAGTTATATCTTACCCTTGTAACTACGAGAGATATGAAGACGTAATCCTACAGCAAGTATTTATTTCAGGGCTCTAAATCTATCGGTACAAGGAACAATTCCTGGAACAGTGAAAATTTTCCATATATGGTATTGGCTGTTTGGAGCAGCTATACTCAGTATTAGATAAAGAGAAATAGCTAGGGATTTACTTGCCACATTTTTTTCCCTAATGCAGTAAAGCTACTCAAAAATAGAAGGCTAATTAGTATGGGAGTAACTGAAATTGTAGCACATCTTCATATCTACTGTAACTAGCTACACTAAAATATAAGTCATTCATATCAAAATCACTCTTGAATCATTTTAAAGGCCAGATTATACTTTGAGAGGAGTATTAATCTTATCCAACCCTCAGAACCCAAACTCAGTAATTTTAAAGACCAGTAAGTGCATACATTACATATCCAACACCAAGCTACTTTACTTTTGTGCACTTAACTTTTTCACAGAAATATCTATTTTTGTACCTCCATAATGATCACAGTCCCCACCATCATCGAATACATGTCATACTGTGCCACTTGTTTGCTTAATGAAGAACTCAAAGTCTTGAGGGCCTCCAAGTATTGCTTCAGGACCTTCTTGCCAAGATTTAAGAGTATTTCTGAATTATTCCCCTCTAAATACAGTTTGATCCAGTTACCATGGGATTTTTCTGCTATCTTAAAATGTTCATATCCAGGATCTGGAGAGAAGGGGAGAAAAGAAAATAAGCAAGAGGACCCATGAACAAAGAAAGATTACTTGGAGATGTGATCATATTTTTATGTGATTTTATTTTTATTTGCTAGTATAGTGTATAAAAATATATAATTGCTGTGGCAATTGAAAATATTTTCACAGGTACAAAATTACATTATCTTCTTGCAGCAATACCAGTTACTTGGAATAAAAGCAATTAATTCTAATGTAACAAACTGTCAAGACCTCTAACAATTCACAGACAAATTTATAAAAACAACCATTCCTTTTTACAAAGAGTTTCCAGGACAAACAATTCAAGGGCTTCAGATACTGGGGGAGGGGGGGTGGGGAAGAGAGGGGAAGAAAGCACAGTTGTCCACCGGAACTACTCATTATCCAGAAGACATTGTATAAGCTACGTAGGAAATGATCAAATCACCAATGTGTAGGGAAAACACCAAAGGAGACAACACACACACCAGGTCAGTTCGTAGTACGGGCTGCATGAGTGGATGGTGAAGGTGGACTAAGAACTGAAAGAATGGCACAGCTCAGAGGGTTTTAATCAGCAGTGCAGTCTGTCCAGTTGGAGGCCTGTTAGTAGCAGTGTTCCCAAAGGGTCAGCTGTGGGTCCAGTGAAATTTACCTTACTCACCAATGACTTGAATGAAGGCACAGAGGCCTCCCATGAGCAAGTTCCCTAATGACACAAAGCTGGGAGGAGCGGCCAATACCTCAAAGGAATTGTGCAGCCCTTCAGAAGGATTTGACAGGCTGGAGGGATGTCTGAAATTCAACAGAGGCAAGTGCAGGATCTTGCATCAGCAGAGGAAGAACCCCAGGCACCAGTGTAGGCTGCACTGGAAAGCAGCTCTGTGGAGAAAGACCTGTGGTCCTGGTGGACAACAAGCTGTCCATGAGCCAGCAGCATGTCCTGGGGGCCAAGGTCAGTGGGATCCTGGGGTGCATTAGGAAAAGCATTGCCAGCATGTTGAGGGTGGTGATGCTGTCCCTCTGCTCAGCCCTGGTGAGGCACATCTGGAGTGCTGTGCCCAATTCTGGGCTCCTCAGGAAAAGAGAGACACATGGAGCTCCTGGGGCAGGTCCAGCAGAGGGCAACAAAGACAACGAGGGGACTGAAAAACCTCTTCTACAAGCAAAGGCTGAGGGAGCTGGCCTGTTCAGCCTTGAGAAGAGACGACTGAGAGGGACCTCAGCAAGGTCTGTCAGTACCTGAAGGAATGGTGTCAGAGTGGGGAGCCAGGCTCTTGTAAATGGTGCCTAGTAATAGGCAGGAGTCTGCCTGTTGACAAGAGGCAACACAGGAACACAGGAAATTCTACCTAAACATGAGGAGGACTTTTTTTTACTCTGTGGATGTCTGAGCACTGGAACAGGTTGCATGGAGAGCTGGCAGAGCCCTTTTCTCAAAACATGCAAAAGTTATCTGGACACATTCTTAAGTAATGTGCTGTGGGGGACCCTGCTTGAGCAGGCTGGTTGGATTAAATAATCTGGGGTGATCCAGTCCTACTTTACCTAATCTGTGATTCTGCTTTTCAAATACTGATCATTGAATACAGTATGCATTCACAACACAGATTCAGTTGATAATCAGTTGACATGGAAACAAAAGAGTTAACTTTCAGAAACTTGTATCCCACTTAAACTTATGCTATTGATGAATATTCACATTTATCTGCATTTTTTATGAAAAATAGATACTTAATTTCACTTCAGACTAATAGTACTTGCCATTTTCCTCCAATTTAACTTGAAAGGTAATACCTTAAGTACAAAACGTTAATTTGGAAATTTTTATGTAACTTTCAGTTCTTCTCTTCTTAGCTGAAATTGGGGTGAAACATCTGCTGTACAGTTTCAGACAAGGAAGATTAAACAATGACTGAAATAACTTTGGTGTCACAAAGACTTAAGTTACAGCTCCTTTTCACTCCTTGTAAATGACTAGTGTATTCTACTGAGAAAAGAACCACTTTAGTTTTTGTTGAGCCTTTCCAGCAAAAGTACATTATTAAATCCAGAAACATTTTAGAATTTATTTAGAATGAATGAAGGTGAATGAAGTATTTCTATTCACAATTTGTACAGTCATGAAAGACTTGTGCTTACTATTTGCAAGTCTCTTATCGTACTTCATCATGTATTGTGGGCTGAATTCAAAGTGAGAATTTTACAAGGCAACGTTTAACTCAAAACGGCCCGTCCAATTTCCCAAGACTTGTAGCAGACTCCAAGGCATGCTGACCGTGCTATGCAGGGGCTTGCAAGGATCTGCTAGAAAGTACAATCCAGACAGCAGCAAACACCTGTATATCAAGATAGCTGAACTGCACACAGAGGATTTAATTTCCTTCCTGTAACACTTTCAACTTCCTTGTAAAGTTTCTCTTCCAGTATATTTGAAATAAGAGTTAAATATTCATACATTTGAGGACATCCATAAAGGATCGTCTAAAATGAGCTTTAATCAAACTGAGATTTGACATGACACTCTTTCATTATACAGAAGACTGAAATGAGTTCAAGCTATATTTTGAAACATAAATAAATTCCTTCCACATCTTCTGCTCCTGTTCTGCTCCCTTTTCATGCTTCCTGACAAGCCTTCCTCTTCACTCCTTTTAGCATTTTTATCTTATTCTCATCTAGTTCTTTCCATGCTAATTGCCCACCAAAACCATGGTGTCCATGTTATGAAAGATGATTTTTAGTCAAACCCTCATGAATGAATGATTTAAAGATCTTGCAGACAGGAATAAAGTACCATGGTTGCCAAATTTCATTTGAGAACTCCAGTTACATTGGTCCAGTGGCACATTTATATGCAGAAAGCATAAAATAAGAAGGGTCATGGACACTCAGTTGTTGGAGAAGCACTTTGGTAACAGGCAGGTAGTACTGAATGAAGTACTTTTAAGACAAGTCAACACAAAATTGAAGCAAAATCCAAAGGAAGCTTGCCCAGCTGCACATTTTGCAAAGCACTAGCAATGTTTTATTTGCAAAGTATCACATTAGCAATTTGTGCTTCAACCCCACTACCATCTTATCACTACCAGATGGATAAGCTTTGCAAGCATCTGTTTGACAACAATTTAACTTGGTTCCAGTCACAGGCAGTAATAATTTAAAAATAGTTACAAGGAAAAATGAATAATGTAAAAGTGACTTCTTTAGTTTCAATATATAAATGTCCCAGTAAAAGTCAAATAATTTTAATGTAACACAAGCTCAGGATCAGTCCCAAATTGAAAAGCTTGCACTCAATTTAGTAATACCACCCAACTTGCTCTCAAGCATGACTCTTCATTCCACTGTAAAATGTCTTTCAAAGAAAAGGTCCTAGTTTATCATTCAACTACATGTTCAGAAGTCCAGAGCACGAGGGAAGCATTGCTAGATACCTAGGGCTGCCTACCTTACGCTGAGGTATGAACTACCTCAAAAATAGATACTTCTTCTTTCAGCTTTTTAATTTTTGCTAGGTATTTTTATTCTCCTTTTTCAGACTTTTTTTTAGCTGCATGTATCCACATCTATCAAAAAAACCCTCATGTGTTACATTACAGTTCATTAACATGTTTCAAAAAGACATGTTTTTAAATAATAAAGCCCTTAGTCAAGCTTCAAGTTTCTCATGCAAAGTTTAATTTACTTGAAGATAGGTTTAAGTGTAAGGATTCTGTTGTACCTCAACAAAGTAAAGTCCAAGTCCCATTAAGTGTTGTACAACCTCTTAGTTTGAAAATGCATGTTTTATGTGAACAAACATGGGGTGGGGGGAAAGTTACTGACTTGCCTTCATTCTGCTCTTTATTTATTAACAGATATATTTATGACACACTTGAAGATGAAAAGAAATTTTTGTGTACTGTTACAGCTTGCTTTTAACATTGGAGCAGCTGAATCCAGGGAAATCCATGGCTTCTTTATGAAACAGCTTGTAAAGGTCATTCTGCCTTCCCACCTGACTGCAATTCAACTCAACTGACATCTGACTTCATCTCACTGTGTTAAAAAGGAAACTAATATTCCACCAAAGTATATTTTATGATATAGCTTAAAATGGGTGAGTTTTTCCTCATATGAATGACTCAGTCATCACCCTCATGGTCCCAACAGCTGGTGTTCTCACTCCAGTGCAGTGAATTACAGTACTGGAATGCCATGTTTTCCCTTTCAATAGAGCTTGCTGGTTTTGACCTCAAGACTTGAAAATAATATTTAAAAAAAAAAAAAGGCAGCAAGGTTTTTACCATCCTTGCAAGTAAATACTTTCAAGTATATCCTTCACTTTAAACTGAAGTTCCAGTCACAGGCATTTCTCTTAGCATTGGACTGAATTGCTAATTGATCCACTAGTTGTTACTAGATAGGAATTTGCATTGAAAAGCTTGAAATTGCAGCAACAGTTTCAATGTGAGTGATGTCCAACTAAGCAAAAGTGAGTGATGTCCAGCTGACTCCAACTTTCTTCTGAGGTTTCTTTCCCTCAAAAAACCTGGCAGCAGACCTTGTCTGTGTAATTCAGAAATTATATAGCCCAAGTGCTGTCAGCACAACTCTGATGAGTGTTCAGAAGTTCTTCAAACAAAGATCAAAAGGCTCTGAGCAGGGTGAGCTAAACAAGATTGCTCAGATCTGTGTCCAGTCAGGTCTTAAATAAACATTCAAGAAACAGGTATGAAGCCTCCACAACCTCTCTTGCCAACTCATTCCAGAGTTTGAAAAATCTTACCTAAAAAGGTTTCCTCTAATATTTTTGTGGAGACCAGCAATTAGACCCGGTTCTATCGTGTTTATTCCCTCCCATCACATATTACCTACATTGATAAGACCCCTTCTGAACAGTCCTAGCAACCTCAGCCCCTCCTCATATGACAGACATTCCAATCCCTTCATCACTTGCATGACCATGCACTGCACTGTTATATCCACTTAATAATGGTACTGATAAGCCCAGCACCAGACCAAAGACTCCTGATGTCCACTCACCACAGCTGATATAAGAGGCAGGATTGACCAGCTGATGACTACTGTCCTCCTCATGCCACCTTGGATGCCATTGCCCTTCATTTCACAAGGGTGCTCTGCTGCCTGATGTTCAACTTGGTGTCCCCAGTCACCCTGTGGTGGTTCGTCCAGCTGCTTCCAGTCAGTCAAAATCCAGTCTGCACTAGGACATTGGGATTACTTCTTCCCAGGTGTAGGATTTGTAATGTCCCTTTGCTGAACCTTAAGAGGTTCCTGTCAGCCCATTTCTACAGCCTGTCAAAGTGCCTCTGAATGGCTGCAGACCCACCTAATTGCATCAAGCATTTCTCCCAGATTTCTGTTGTGGCTTCCTTCCCTTGCTGAGATGCCACTTTGTCCTACTGGCCAGATCACTGATAAAGATGTTAAATAGTTCTGGCTTGAGTCAAGCCCTGTGGTTGATCACAATAGCCTTCAGGGGGCTTTGTGCTGCTGATCACATTCATGTGAACCCAGAAGCTGAGCCACTTTTCAGTCCATCTCACCACTCAGTTATCTAGCCTGAAATGCAACAGGATGGCTGAAGCACCACATGAGCACCACAGATGGCGAGCACAGGACTTCCTCTAGCTGTCTGAAAAGCTACAAATTCCTTATAACTGTCTGCACTAGATGCCCATATGATATTGCCTGTGTTGGTCTGTGCACTAATCCTGACCCAAAAGTTCTGAACTATTTCATCACCCACTCCCAGGAACATCTACATGCCTGTCACCACTCTCTCATATAAATCAATCTTCCCTCCTCACATCCACAATTTACAGTCTTAGAATTGTAGAATTATTCAGGCTGGAAGGTTGCTTTTAAGATTATCTCACTCATCTCATCACCAGCACTGTTAATGGAGACATCTTTTGCTAGATTAACACTCATTATTGGTTTCCAATTAGACATTAAGCAACCAACTTCACAGCCAATTTCTTACTCATTACAGAGTCCATTCGTCAAACCATGTCACTCTAACAACAGCAGCAGGAGTGTTCTGGAGGCCTTACCAAAGGCCTTGGAGAAGTCTAAGTAGATGACACATCCTTTGTCCACTGATGCATTTACTCCATCATAGAAGGACACTAAATCAGCCAGGTACAATTTGCCCATGGCAAAGTAGTGTCAGTTGTTTCCAATAACCTCTTTGTCTTCTATGTGTTTTGATATGTCTTCCAGGAAGATATGTTATGTGATCCTGCTAAGCACAGAGGTGAGGCTGACTGGTTAAGCAGATCGTCCTTTTTACCTTTTTTAAAAAGAGGGCAACCTTCTTGAACATGAACCAGATTGTATATACTGAATATAATAACTTCTCTGCCAGGTAACATCTTTCTATGGGAATCCTGACAGATGTACATGTGCTTGTAGCAGGATGGTGAGATGGCATTTATCTTCACTTCAAAGCCATGCAAAACAAACGGCCATTCAGGCATGCTCTTAAGTTACATATATTAGTCACTGAGTTAGTGACATTAATATATTAATTTTATTGCTTCTAAGCCTGAAGTGTTCCCACCAATCAAACACACTAAACAAACAGAAAGTATTCTTTCCCTGCCAGTCTTAACTGACCAGACCAAAGCATTAACCTATAGCCTTGCACATCTAGGACACTCTAAGAAAAACAAGACCCCCCCTAAGAAGTCTGCAGAATCAGGGGAAATTGACATTAAGGCTATATAAACAAAGCTACCATGACTTGGACCTAGACTTGCACCATGCTATTAAGACTTTCCATTACTGAAAGGAGAGAAAGACATTGTGGATGCTTTGCCTCCCAAACTTTCCAGTAAGGTAGCACCTCTAACAAGTTTGCAGTCACAGGCAAGCAGCATAAAAAATTCTCACATTTTCATCAATTTTGACTTTCATTTCTCAGGTGAGAGCTACAAGTTGAAATTAAGCTGTTCCCAGACAAAAAATAAAATGAAAATGAAGATATAAACTGGAAGCTGGTAGAAACTCCAGTCTGTTTCATCAGTGTTTGCAGAAATACCGTCAGATGGAGTTTTGTGATGGCATGTTCAGCAACACAGTAATATCCTGAAACCCCTCAACAGGGCAAGTTCCTCACTTGACACAACTGGGTTAAGTGGAGGAATCTGTGCAGAAAAAAATGTCAGAAGAGATGAAGCATGGGTCCTGCTATAGGCACATTGCTGCAACAAGCAGAATTTATTCTGTTGAGATTCCTGGACCAGGTTTAATTATGATTAGAAGCTGTGATGTTGAAAGATAATTGATTCTTGACCTAGAATGGTCATTTTGCTAAAATTTATGTTGCTATCCACTTTAATTATTCCTATCTGTAAAACAACTCTGCATTCTCATCTAGTTATTTTAATAATTCAACAGATTATAAATCAATTGACAAGCTTCACAGTCACTTTAAGACAACATCTTCTAATGTCATGGTAAAATATTCTCCTTCGCCCTCTGACTCAATTTCTTTCACAAAATTATCATATTAACTTCATTATTTATGCTGCAGTTTATATCATGCTTCCTAATGAAATACCACATTTTGCTAGGGTTTTTTTTTTTTTTCTATTTGTTTTCTATTCTCTCCTCCAAACACACACACATACACACATGCATTTTTAATAAGCAGTTCTCTGGGTTCTCATTCTAAGTAAATACATAAAAATGAAATAAAAAGATAACTTACCCTAAATTATGTCCCAGCTTTATGTGAAACATCTTTTCGTTTAAACTAGAAAATTCAGTCCATTGTGTTAGCTCTCCAAATAGCTCAGAGTCAGTGCCCTATATAGGACACCTCACAAAGAGCAGTTATGAAACCACTGAGATTTAACTACACTGGCAATTTTACTTTAATCTTATTCCATCATTATTTTTGCTCTTTAGCCAACTAGGAATATTAGTAGTCATTAAAAAAACTGTATTCAGAAGCAGTGTATCAAAGTAGGTTGCAGTAAAGATTGAATTCAGTACAACTGTTCTGAATACTGGTGTCAAAAGAATTGCTAATTTGCAGTGCAGTGCCATACTACTGAATTTAAAAGCCCAAACTGTTTTATAACCAACCTCCTTTTAGTATATCTGTAACAGTTTTCTACCCAATTTACCTTTCTCATATGCAGGTGTATTCTCTTGCAGCAATCTGCTAAGCTGGAATCCATTCAAGTGCACAAAACGTAGCTGTTCTCTCATTGTCTTGCCTCCAACAACTGGCAATATAAGATTCCCAACACTGTTTCTTGAAATTGGTAGGCCAAGACCTATTGCCAGCGTGCTAGCTAAATCTGTTTGCTGCACATGTTCAGGTCGGGCTAGAGGAGCTAGAATGAACAAAAAAAAAAAAAAAAAAAAAAAAGAAAGAAAAAGAGAGAGGAAAAGAAGTATTTCAATAATAGGCCCATTCTATTTCTCCAGAGACAGCTGGCACCTTGTTAGTTTTAAAATTGTTTCATTGGTGTTAGATCAGCTATTTTAAGGGGTCTGCAGAGAGCTGACTGATCTTTTTCAGCTGCTATCCACTGCTGCTGTAAATCCAATATTTATTGAATTCTTAGCCAGCACCACTCTTCAATGCTAACAACTACTGTAAACACAACATAAATGTTACAGAAGTACAAGTAAGAAAACAGATGGTCCAGGACATCACCTTAATATCAAGTTGCAGCCTACATCTTAAGAGGGTTTCATAACTTTTACATTAGAAATAATAGAAAACACTATAGTAGGCTAATTTAATATATGAACAAAGAATGAGAATCATTTTATAAAATAATGTTGACAGCATTCCAGACGCTTCTCAATATAATGACAACAGCTCAAGATTTAATTAATATCAGGTTGCTAGGCAAACAGAATTAGACATCAGGTAAAGAATGTTGAGGCTCAAAATCCACGGCTTCATACAGACAAATGCAGTGATTTTTAAAGGGTCCTGTGTAAGGACCCATTAACTTACTGCAGCTATCAGGATTAGCCTTCAGTCCCAGAGAAATCTACAGACATGAATGATTTAATTAACATAAGTAATCTTCTGTTTAAGATTGTTTTGCCAGCTGTTTCTTTTCGTGCTGAACTACTGAGGTAACAGTGTTTTTCCATTATGCTTTTATATCATCCTCTTTGTAACTTCAGGCATTGAGTGTTTTGACTTAAATACAGTATAGAAAGAATTCTATATAGTGTTTATTTCTCTCAAGTCTCCTTTAAGAGCATTAAAATTTCCCTCATTTCTCATCTAGCTCTGATTAATCCCATACTTGTACAGGATGCCATCTATAATCCATAAAGCCTCTTTGCATGAGTGCCAGTATGTCAGCAGTTTTCAGATTTTATCTTTAAATGCAAGTTCTTAACTGGTTAAAAAAAGCCAAACTACCAAACACATTTAGCCAATCATGGGTGACACATCTGTGTAGAAGGCTATACAAGCAATAATTGACAGCATACTAAATGCAAAAAGCCCACAGGATTACTATTTTGAGGTCTACCAAATTAACCACGGTACATTTTGTTTACAGTAGGATCCTAAAGAGCAGTCAATAGAATCCTGATTACTGTACCAATGAAAAATAAACTTCTGGATATTTATAAAGGCATTAGAAATCACAGACTCTGCCCCAAAAGGCAGGTAAATAGATATATTTCACTGAACTGTAAAAACCGCTTATTCAGTTTAAACCTCATAGAAACCAATTCCAATGAGCAGGAGACTGAATTTACAGAATCTATACTCTTGTGGCCTGGCTGTCAACACATGCTAGTGAAAAGCATAAAAGAAAAATTTAGCCAAGAGCTTTGATCCTCTCTTAACTTGGTTTGTTTACGGACCTGAGAAGAGGTCAATGACTCCTCAAGCAGTGCTTTCTATTGCAGCTCAATAACAACTTTACAACAGGAAAATCTACCTCCACTGTCCTGCAGGAACCTCCAGTAAGATAAACAAATCAGGGTTCTGCACACAGGTTTTAGAAGAAAAGAAGTCAGATGGAAATGAGAAAGTGGCAGAATGAAAAGCAGAAGGGAGTATTATTTTGGGGAAAATATTCACTCCAGGTGTAACTACATTCCACCCCTATTCACTAAGGTAAGGAGTTTATTTAAGCACAACTCTGCAAAGTAGACTGAAGATTCTCTACAATTCCATTTCTTTATTGCCTCTTGCCTTTAATTATCTGGCTTTTATTTTGTATTATTTTCTACAAGTAGAAATAAGCTTCAGAAACATGTAAACTCATATCAATGATATAAAATTAACCAGCCCATACAATAATCACACTCATAGTCCATATTCCATCCTTAAGATTTAGTAACCAATAGTCATGTTATCAGTGCCATCACCCATCACCCTTTCACAACAGTCAGATCAATTTAATCTTAAAAAAAATCATATTTCTAATAGTCTCTAGCCTTCCAAGGGCTTTCTTCCTCCTTCTGATTAACTCTGTGTGAGAAATTGTCATTCCTCTATCACAGCTGTCTGAGAGAGAAGAATGGAGGCCAAGGAAATATTCTGGCCATGAAAGACAAAATTTAAACCCACTTCAAACAGGATTTTGCGTCTACAGCTATTCATTTAACATTAGCCCAGTATGCTGATAACAGATCTCATTAGCTCTCAACACTCAGACAGGACAGTGCTGTAAAAGATTATCATCTCAGAAATACACAATTCTCTCAGTGGTTACAAAGCTTGATTAATGGTTTCACCAAGATACAGATGTTAACTTTGGCTGAAACCCGAGTTTTGGATCACATGGAATTGGTGTTCACAAAAAGCTGTAGAACAAACCAAAGCACTTTTCAAGAAGAATTCTAGAATAATATAATACGAGTTGCCAGTGTGTTCTTGTCCTGGCTTCAAATGGTTGTCAATTAACAGACTTAATTTTCTTCCTAGTATCTGGTACAGGGGCTGTGTTTTGGGCTCAGTATGAGAATAATGTTGATAATACTCTGACGTTTTAGCTGTTGGTAAGGAGGGCTTACTCTCAGCCATGAACTTTTCCACTTCCTGTGCTCTGCCAGTGAGCATGAGAAGCTGGGAGGGAATGCAGTTGGAGCAGCTGACCTGAACTGGTCGAAGGCATAGTCCATACCATAGAGCTTTGTCTCCTAGGTTTTATTCCTCTCTCTCTCCCCTTTCCATCACAATAACTACTATAATCTACATATAATTATTATTGCTGTTCTTATTACTGTTATATACAGTAGTAGTGTTCCCATCCTATTAGAGTACACTGCGCACTGGTACCTAATGGAGCCTTACACCAAGTACCATGCAGCCACTCACTCACTCACACCCCCCATCCTGGTGGGGAGGAGAAGGAAAAGGTAAACCTCATGGGTTGACACTTGAACAGTTTAACAATTGAAACAAAATTAAATATTATAACAGTAATGAAAAGAAGGCAGGGAAAAGAATAAAACAAGTGATTCACTATAAAATTTGTCACCACCTGCTGACGATGTCCAGTCCGTCCCCAAGCAGTGACTGGCAGCCCCAGTTTATATATTAGGCATGATGTTCCATGCCATGGAATACCCCTTTGGCCAGTTCAGGTCAGCTGTCCTTGCTGACAACTCCTTAATGGCTCCTTTTGCACCTGCTCAATGGCAGAGCATGGGAAACAGAGAAGTCCTTGATTCGGAGTAAACACTAAAATACCGATGTATTATCAACATTATTATCATACTGAATCCAAAAAACAGTCGCGTACCAGCTACTAAGAAGAAAATTACCTCTATTCCATCTGAAACTAGGACAATTCTAAAAAACATCATCCTTCATTGATCCTTACCACTTCTCTTCTCAAAAGCAGAGCTGATAAACAGCAGTGGTGTGTGCACTTCTCCATCTGAAGAACCACCATGACTGCCTGTTTCAGACATCCCATGATCCCCACAAACAACTAACAAATTGGGCAGAGAAGCTTCCTCCTGCAAATCACAGAAAAAAAATCGAATTACCATACAAACACAATTCATTTATATCATTTCACTATCTTCATCATTTTCAAACACGAGCATGTCTCAAAATTAACTTAATTTTTGAAACTTTCTCACCCTGGGGCATATAACAAGAGATGGCTGCAATTAAGTGTAACTGCAATTTTTAAAAGTTAAGGCTCGTTCATATCTAACACACTTGTCAGTATCTTAGCCAAAAAAAGTGCAAAAAACACTTTTTAAAAAAAACTGAATTTACAAAATTACAAGAAACTCTCTGGAAGATTAAATAAAGGCTATCACACCATGAGAAGAAAACCAGAAGTCCCAGAAGACCATCATTAACACAGAAATATTCCCCATCTTCATTTCTTCAGCTTCACTAAGTTTTAATATACGTGCTGAATTATTAATATTGTAAATATGAACATAACTCAATATTTTTTAAAAATCCTACTTCTAATAGTCTCTAGTTTCCCAAGGGCTTTAGAGGTTGAAATCTGACTGATTTGGGGTTGAAATCTGACACCCAATAAAGACTGATTGTTAATGATTGTTGAAGAATGTTGCTGAATGATGTGTATGTTTCTGAATAAAGAGAAACTGAACTTAAGTGAGGCCTGTCCAACAATTTTGAGCTAACAAGCAAAGTCATTTAACAAGGTAGCTTTTCTCTCTGGTTATTACCAGTACCTATTCTATCAAAAAAATAAAGTGTTTTTATTATGTCTGTTCTCTAAAATTGAGATAAAGGCTTGAATATAAATGGCAAAAGCAAAGATACTAAAAAACAGCAGCAAAACAACTGTAACATTTATAAAACTTCCACACACAAGATTTAACCCCTCTTGTCATGTAATAGTATCCACTTGACTAAATATACTATTGAAATTTCATGATCAGCTATTCTGAATTGCAGTAGTCAAAAGCAAACAATAAAAAAGCTTCAGGCCACCTGGAACTATGACTTGGTATGACTATTACTTGGTATTTCGGAATCCAGACGTCTTAGATCAGTGACAACCAATATTTACAAATCTAAAAACCGGATTCAGATGTGTTTATTTATTATAAAATAAAAAAAAAAGCAGGCCACCACTTCCATTTAAATTTATCAAATATCTAAGAATTAGGTATGGCTTCCTAATTCTGGATACCAGAGCCATTAGCTACACATGCCCATTACTCCTTCTGCAGAATTTCATTACTAGAAAGCACACCAACAACCATTTTAATTCACAAGTGATGAGAGAATTTTGGCAGGCATTCCTCTGCTCTTCCTGCACACCAAGGGGGTGTTATTTCCCACAGCTGTCCAGAAGAGGCTGTTACCAGATGTTACTAAGGTCAGGCACCAAATCCTTGAAAATGCTACACTGGGAAGTGGCCCAGGAAGGCAAAAAACAGAATACACACTTTAGTCTATGAATAAAGAAGCTACCAACAACAACCAGCAAGCAATTTAATTGTCAGGCCACAACTAACAGACACTGACACAAGAGGAAGCAGTATCACCTTTGAAAGAAGGGAAATATGAATCTTCTTCAGTATATTGTCCATTTCACGAAGTTTTGGTCCCACTAATGGGCTGTTTGGACCAGTCATATGACCAATATGGTCCAACCCCAGGTAATGGAGTATTAGGAGATCCCAGTCTTCTCTCTTTAGCACTCTGTCCAAATGTCTGGTAACATTATCATCAACCTCAAGGAAAAGGAAAACAACTATAAGGTACAAAAAATTCACTCTTGTAAAAAGTACCAAAAACTAACTACATTACCCATGAAAATTCCATAGAAGTTGATGAGATTAAAATCACACACAATGTTAATAAGAAGAAAAAAAAAAAAAACTGATTAGTTCAATGTCAGGCAGTGAAACATATTTGTCTCACAAAACAGATTCTTCACCCCATTTAATCTTTTCTGGTAGGGACGCAACTGATTACCTACAGGCAAGGCAAATGGCAAATATCTGAGAGCAAACTGAAAATGTGGATAGTAGAATCATTAAACAAAGAAACTAGTCTAACTTCCAACCACAACAAGTTTTGTGAGAAAATGGTATGTTTAGGAAAGTTATAATGATAAATTGATGATTACTGTATCATCTCAACACTTTCTACAGCATATTCATGAGGGATTAAAATGCTTAGCTATACAGTGCCCACACCAAAAAGACACACAAATTCAATTTCTATTTAATTGCCAGGTGAATATTTCGGAACAAGGATAGCTTTACTCACTAATTCTCAGAAACTGACACTGTTTGTTTGTACTCACTTTATTTAACTTGGGATCATACAAAGCCTCTCACCTCTGTAAAGTCTGACACAAAAAACGATGTTGTTCCATCATATTCCACAAAGTGTTTTGGGAATAATTTGACCCAAGTATCATCACCATAAAATATTATTCTTTTCCCAGCTGTTTTTGCCTGCCATATCAGATTGTCATCCAACAGAGCTGGAGAATTGAGGTTCACAACAACATCGATGAAACCAGGTATGCTACCTGTCATCAGAGCCTAGTGAAACAAAAAAAAAAGACACATTAAAGAAGAAATTTCCAGTGCTCAGAAGACAGCAGCAATGTAAATGGGAGGAAGCAATAAGCCAGATGGCAGACAAATTATATTTTTGGTAAGGAAACATAAAGTAGAAGAACACAAGCTGTCTTGCCAAATAACCTCATTTGCCACAACACAGTGCTAGTTGATGTCAGAGATGACTGCATTACAGAAGGTAAAAATATTACTGTCTAAATTAATGGACAGAAGAAAGACTTTCTAGGACAGTTGATGTTTGTTTCATTTACTGGTTATTAAACCACCAAAAGACAATTCAGGTGTAACTAAACTGACTCAACAGTAACAATGACAGTACCTTCAAAACAGTAAGAAACTTCTAGAAAAAGAAATGAAGTCCACTTATAAAGAGTTACCAGACTGTCACTCCTTCATTCTCTCACTGGCCTGCTACCAAAGATCACTCCCTCAGTTTCTTCAATGCAGAGGTCTTACTCTTACTCAGACCTACCACTGACAAGCTTGGATGATCAAGTATTTTGATGACACCGTCACAATTCATCTTTTAGTTACCTGGAACTTGACAGAATTTCCTTTTTAAGCTCTTCAGAAATATCCCTATCACAAAACAATTTTATACTAAACTGGATTTTCTCTCAGAAGTTACAAGAACACAGAGAAGTACAATAAAAATGTTCCTAGACAGAAGACAGCTGGAAAACTGGACAACTAAAAGACTACCACCTTCCCATGATTACAAATAAAAAGGCTATGTCAATCATTTAAACCTGCACTAGGGCCTTATCTGGCCTTAATCTCTTGCCCATGGCAAATCAGGACTCTATCACATGCATTACTACAGCAGAGACATTCAGCTGTAGATTGCACTAATACCATAAACATGTCCTTTACGCCAACTCCAAGCATATGAAACAACTCATACTTCAAAAGCTTCTCCAATTAAACAACAATAAAAAATCCCACTTACCTTAATTCGAGGCATAGTCACAGTGGGTGGCTTGGCTTCAGCAATGAAACTGTAGGAAGTCCCTTTTTCAACAACTTGAGTAGTATACGGCATGAATTGTTTACCTTTGGATCCAAACACAAAGTCATCTCTCAAAGCATCTATCAGCACAATGACAACTTTTTTGAAGAGTGGTGGAGGAATCTTGGTCCAGTTAGAAACCATTCCTAAGCAACAAAAACAGGGCTTATGAAAGTCATCAACCACTTTTACCAAAGACCAGACAGAAGTTAAAGGTCAACTTTATCACATAAATGAGTGCTACCAAGTGATTTATTAATTTTACACCCAGAAATGAGAAGCTGCAAACAGAAAAAAGAAAAAGACGAGTAATCTGAGGAAGATGAGTTTTCAAGCCATCCACCACAGGAATAACACAACACCACCTCCAATACCACCTCTATGAAGTAAAACAAAATGTGAATGGAACATGCGACGTGAAATTGGGAAAACAAAGGAAAAGCTTTGAAATTGAGAGCGTTCAAAGTAATAAGAAGGGATAGTTGCCACCTTCTCTCTTTTTACTTCAGTAAAGCTGAACTAATTGTATCTGACAGACGACTTGTTAGAAAAAAGATATAGCATTCACCTGTGCTAACACCCAATTTTGCAAATCACAACATAAACAATGCCTCTTTATGAAATCTCACTGTAAGATAACAGGAAGATTACAAAGAAAGAAACCATTTCACTGAAACCTGTATGAAATAGATTTGTGCACATTCCCTCCCTTCTAAGTAGAAGACTGTATGACAAGCTAGTTCAGTGATGGCAACTGCAGGGCTAAAATCCAATTCCAGACTATCCCTGAATAAGGTATATAGGTGGGTACAGAAAAATGCTGCTGTACATCAAGTACTAGGCAACGCCATGCCCTCAAGCCCACCTCTTTCTCTTGCATGGACTTAATTCTGGCCACAGCCACTCTTCATCTGCATTGAGCTTGGTTCACATGGTGACATTCAGGTCTTACAGCAGCATTTTTGCCGCAACCTCTACAGGTCTCATTTCTCTACCAGGAAAAAACACAGAAAGGCAAAATGAACGCAGAATGTATCCTACCCACAGGCCTCTACCCAGACACCTTTGTGTTGAATTCACTGCTCCGTACATGCATTATATAAAGTTAGGGGCTTTACAGTCCTTTAGAGTAAAGGTTTTTTCTGCATAAGTGGTTGACAATATGGAAATGTTGCAGATAATGGTGGGTCTAACACAACAACACCAAAAACAACCTCAGATAAGCATCAACAAACTGACACTCACAGACTAGTTACTGCTAGTGATTTTTCCAGATTAGGAATGGGGGATGTGGGCTCAGCAGGGAGAAAAAGAAAATCTCAACAACAACAAAATACCAACTGCAAGCAATCCTAATTAAACTGGTAATTTTGTTTTTCCAGGACTTGAACTATCAATTTAGCAGGCATGCTTTGGCTCTCCATGAAAAACAAAAAGGCACCACTGGATGTTCTGTTAGTTACATCTTTACCCTATCCACTGGCTTAGTGAAAGAAAGTTTGCTGGACACCAAAAACTGTTCAGGTCGCAAACACATTTACCCTACTCCTAACTTCCTCCTGCAGTGTGATTTATCAGAAAGACAGAAAGTGTTGAGAAGTTCAAATGAGTTTAGAGTCATTTACAAGCCATGTGAAAATACAGTCGTACAGCTACACATTGTAAGCAACACATTGTCCAAATCTTGCCATGCAGTATGCTTATTTATCTCTGCCAGGGTTACTTAGAAAACAGTTACTTTAAATGAACCTGAACTTCTGTGAAGAAAACCACAGGTACTCTTCCAAGAACTTACTGAAATGATGTGCTGCAAGCCTTCTCACAGCCAAGACAGTATGCACTCAATGACAGTCAGGACTCACAAAGTGAACCAAGCATTCAGGAGTTACACAAACACTGGAGAAATATTCTTTTCTAAATAGGTCTAAAGTAGGTTGAAAGCCTTCCGCATCATGGTTTAGTAAGCAATACCCTGCCCTTAGACCTTACCATCCAGACATCACTGTGCAAGCACATCATAACCAAGAACTACAGAAACTAAGTATTCATTCCATTTTGCCTACTACACCTCGGCATGCTCCTGGCATGCCTAAATTTACACTACTTGTAGAGCCCTGCGGCACACACTTCCATTCATCAACACAAACTAGTCCTCTAAAAACCAAACTGTCTGACATCTCCTTCCCACCCAAACAGCCTCCTTCTACAGTAGTCTCCTGCTAATAATCACATGTAAATGCTGTATTTCACTCATAGCAGCCTATCAAACATCTGTGACAGTCTTGGTAAACTCCAGCTAAATACCAACCTGCCTTTCAGCAGAAATCACTCTGTCTGTTCTCAGATTAGGTTCTTTCAGTGTTCCTGCTTAACCAGTCACACTCTAAATCCACACATCACACTCTAAATCACACAACCTTCTGTTCTCTCCACCGTGTCTCAAAATTCAAGTAAGCCTGTTCCCAACAGGCATAATGTCACACACTTCAGAAGAAGAAAAACCAAGTAGCTAAAGACCCAGTTTGGCTGCCACAGTCCTGCTCCACAAAGTTAACAATAAGTAGGTGTCTCAATCAAGAGCTGTGTACGAACAAAATACTACTCGATCCAGCTGCCAAGTGAACATGACGTTTCATCCCACAAGCTCCAAACTGATGAAAAACCAGTGTGTCCCTCAAGTACACAGTCCACTTCATATGACTTTAATACAATTTGTGACTGAGCATATAAGACAAAAACATTATTAGCACATCCTCTACTGACTTCTTAGAAAGATTCTTGACAATTTTGGTTTCGCAAATTAAGCTCTGGAACAGAGCAGGACCTGTAAAGACAGTGATTTCTATCTCAGAAACGGTGATAGATGGCAACACTGTGCATATTGCAACCTGCATTACAACAGTCACTCTGTCACTACTGAAGTCTTAAAAAGTTTCACTGAGGTGGCATTGAGACACTCACACACCACAGGAACATCATAATGAAAATGAAAACAATGAATCTCGGTACAACACAGCCAGCGAATGATCACAGGAAACGCGTAAGGCGTTTTACCTGAGGCGGCATCATTTAATGCAAGTAACTTGCCATTGAACAGGACCCGGTATCACGGCTCCATCAGAGTCAGGGAAAGGTTAACAAAACGACAGGAAAACACACCCTTCAAAAAAGTGACAGCTGACGCTTGAGGCTTTTCGACTGCGAGCAGATACTCCTGCCTGTGATCCATAACTACGTGAAAACAAGTTCTAAACTACTCGGGAAGCTGGTCTGGAAACAGGAGGGCTCTAGAGAAAGAAGTTCCGCGACCCCGAGCGGCATGGTGCGCCCGGCGGCTGCTGGCGTTACCTGTGCCGGGCGGGGCGGGCTCGGCGGGAGGGCTCGCACGGGCCTCTCTGCGGGGCACGGACCTGACGGGCACCGGGAAGAAGCCGCGGAGGAACAGCGCGACGCCCAGGGCCTGCACGAGGAGGCAGGAGGAGGCGAACACCCCCGAGCGCAGCCGCATCCTGTCTCGGCACCAGCGACGACGGCGGCGGCGGCACCGACCCGGCCCGGCCCGGCGCTGCGGCGGCTCCGCGGGGAGTACCTGCTGCGGGGAGTACCTGCTCCGGGCGGTACCTGCTCCGGGCGGTACCGGGAGTACCTGCTCCGGGCGGTACCTGCTCCGGGCGGTACCGGGAGTACCTGCTCCGGGCGGTACCTGCTCCGGGCGGTACCTGCGGCGTCCGCCCCTCCCGCCTGGCCCCGCCCCTCCCGCCTGGCCCCGCCCCCGGCCCGCCGCCAGCCACCCAGCGGTCACCGCGCGCTTCCGCCCAGCCTCGCTATTGGCCAGCGGCCCCGCAGCTCCTCCGCGGGAGCGTAACGGCAACACCGCACCGGAAGTACAGCCCCGCGCCCCGCCCCCACAATGCTGCTCCCGGACCCGCCTCCCAACCCCTGATCCCTCCTCCCGGACCCGCCTCCCAACCCAGCGGTCAAGCGCGCTTACGCCCTAGCTAGCTATTGGCCAGCGGCCCGCAGTCTCCGAGGGAGCGTAACGGCAACACGGACCGGAAAGTACAGGCCCGCGCACCGCACCACATCACGCCGGATCCCGGGACCGCATCCCACCCCCTGAGTCCCTCCTCCCGGACCCGCCTCCCACACCCCTGATCCCATCCTCGCGGTCCCGCCTCCACCCCCTGACCTCCTCCCGGACCCGCCTCCACCCCCTATCCGCCTCCCGGACCGGCCTGCGGATAAGCCATCCCATTACTCACCCTCTCCATGGAACCCGTTTCGTACACTCTCATTCTCCTCCCGGTCCCACCCCCGAGTCTATCCCGTCTCAAGGCCCACCCGTACCGTTCGTATCCCATTTCTATGCATCCCAGCTCCCGCTTTGACACTCCCGAATCCCGGTACGTGGCCCATACCTGCGGCACAGGTGCCGAACACCGCCCGTTCCAAGCCCCTTCATCCGCCCCGCGTCCAGAACGCGTTCCCCGGCGGGATGGGGGAAGGGAGGTTGTTGGATTGTTGCAGCAAAGATTGATTGGCAAGGTGAGGGGAAGAGGCTGGACAGCGGCCTGTTGGAGCTCGTGCGGCAAGCAGAATCTTCCCCCATGCAAACACGCCCCTTATAATCCGAATAGCCCTGTATTTTAATCTTTCCGTTGGAAGGACAATGGCTGTGGCAGGAGGTGACGGCAGAGGACTGAGGAGCAGTAAGTTGTAAATTTGGCTGAGGAAGGAAACGGGAAGACAATATGCAAAGGGAGCGAGTTTATACTGGTCGGCTATGTATAGAAATAGGAAGATGCCTCAAATGCAGTTCTCCCGAAGAAAAGTGCCGTCATTCCACCCGGCAGATTTTGTTTACAGACCACGCTGTCTGGAAAGATGAGGCACTGTTTCTGCAGCGTACACAATCCTTGGCTGTACCCGACGGTGGCACGTTGTCCCTGACCCGCAGGCACAGATCCCTGCAAGCTTGCACTTCACCTGGACCTGTCTCATTGGTCAGTCAGGACAAAGCTGCGTAGCCCCACAGTGCTGCGTGCTGCTGCTGCTGGCACGGCTCAGTTTGCAGCCACCACCACACCTGCGTGCCCGCAAGAAACCGTGAGAGCAGATCACAGCGTGGTTTTTCCCGCTGGGTTTTTCCCTCAGCACAAAGCATGGTCTGTTTTGTGCGGTCAGCACAGGACAATGAAGTGTACGGTGCTTTTGAGAAGGTGTTCCGGCTGCAGTGGGGATTGTGGTTTTACTGCCAGTTTTCAATGGCCACCTGGTAAGTCTGGGCACTGCAACACTGCCATGCGGCAAAGCTGCTGCGAGTGAGACGATGCGGTGAGTGGGTTCAGGAGAGGACAGCTTTATATTTGGCACCCTTCCCTAGAGTTTCAATACAGATGAGAGAGAAGGAAAAAAAAAAAAAAAAAAAAAAAAAAAAAAAAGAAAGAAAGAAAGAAAAAACAATCAAGGAGGCTGGTCTGTGGTTTTATACACCTTCCATTTGGAATCCCCTGCGCACTATGCTACCTTCAGGGGTCGTAAGTACTTCTGTCCACTTTTACCATTTCAGCTTCTACTGAGAATACTGCCTATATGTTCATTTTCTTAAGATGATCCAAAAACACATTATTTTAAATGTAAATTGCATTTTTGCAGGACTATTCACTTTTTTATTGCAGGAGCATAGCCTCTGAGGCCATGAAAGTAGTATTCGTAATTACTGCAGCTGATTATGAGCGTGACAATGAATTCAGAAAAGAATTCCAACAGTATGTGCCTTGATCCGTAGGAACTGGCAAAGGCAACCTTTGGGGCCTTTTATTCAAACTTTTTAACTGGCTTTAGGTAATGTGCTTTAAGTTATATTTGTGCTTTAAAGTTGTTATTTGTGTCCAAGAAAAGCTGTATTTGTTGCTTTTTATGGATGGTTTTCCGTCCTTTAAAACGTTGAAACCAGTGAGTACTCTCAACTGGAAACTTAGGAAGATTTGACCAACAAATATAAAGCAGCAACTAATGTAGGCACTGATATGGATGAGAGACAGAATGCTAAGAAATGTCAGTCTTCTTTGTATTCATGTGTAAAGTTTATTTCCTGTCAGTAGTGGAAAATTCTCCAAACTGCATCTTTCTCCCATTGGAACTTCAAATTCCCACATGAGATCAGAGAATTTCTGTGTTCAGGCAAAAGGACTTCTCCACAGGACATTAAAACAGTATCTAGCATGTGATTCACACTCCCTGGGAACTATCACTGGTATTGGACTGAGTTACCATCACCATTTGGCAAGTTCTTGCAGCAACATGCTTTCAAGTCCATTGTAGCAGCACTTAACTCCGGGGTCAAACAGAGGAAGATCTAAGGGTTGTCAAGACTTTAAAATGCTGACTGTCTGTGAGTCTACAGCATGTACAACATAATTTAATTGAAATCCACTGCTGGGCACGCTGTGGCCTTTTACGAGCTCAAGGGTATAACCTTCCGCTGTTGTGCCCAACACGTTTAGGCCGGGAGAGCTGGTGATTTCATGAGCCATTCAGAGGAAGGGTTTGAGTGCTTCCAAGTCTGTAATCGCACATCAGTATTGCGTGCACCTAATTTATGTCAAGGCTGACGTAAATAGCCCTTTGGAAGTTAAAGGTTCGTGTCCAAGGAATAGGTGCAATGTTAGTGCAGTTCATGGATTCCAGAAGGCTTTTGTGGTCCTCGAGCCAGCAAGCATTTTTAGAGACAGTAAACCATCCTGTGGGAGAGAATTTGCATCTTTCCTACAGGAGAAGCGCATTTGCCTATGCTGCTGCGGTGAAGAGCACTCAAGCCACTTATATCGCTGGTGTTGAGGATGAAGAAGGAATTTAGCGCTCTGTGCACAGCCCTCTCCGAGATATTTTCAATCGATGAGAAATCAGCACGGACCGAAAGCCACACAGCCTTGGTCTCACAGGCTATATGTACCATGGTCTGCGACGCAGTTAGGAACACATTGTAGTGAGGTCCCTGCCACCAACATTCAAAGCAGCCAGGTGATATGTAGTTGCTCTGGGCACTCTTCAGGATTTCTTTACTGAGGCATACTAGTTAAAAAA
>CM031878.1:44443610-44532628 GCA_018697195.1 Certhia americana | reverse complement strand
CCCGGTCCCGCCTCCCACCCCCTGATCCCTCCTCCCGGACCGGCCTGCGGATCCGCATCCCATCTCCTCACCCCTCCTCCCGGACCCGTCTCTCACACTCTCATTCCTCCTCCCGCGTCCCACCCCCGAGTCCCGTATCCCGTCTCCAGGCCCCCCGTCCCGTTGCGTATCCCATCTCTGCATCCCAGCTCCCGCTTGCCACTCCCGTATCCCGGTCCCGTGTCCCATACCTGCGGCCCAGGTGCCGCACACCGCCCGTTCCAAGCCCTCATCCCGCCCCGCGTCCCGACCCCGCGTTCCCCGGCGGGAGGGGAAGGGAGGTGTTGGATTGTTGCAGCAAAGAGTGCTTGGCAGGTGAGGGAGGAGTGCTGGACAGCGGCTGTTGGAGCTGTTCGGCAAGCAGAATCTTCCCCCATGCAAACACGGCCCTTAGTAAATCTGAATAGCCATGTCTTTTAATCTTTCCGTTGGAATGGAAATGGGCTGTGGCAGGCAGGTGACGGCAGAGGAATGAGGAGCAGTAAGTTGTAAATTTGCTGAGAAAGGAAACGGAAGACACTCTGCAAAGTGGAGCAGAGTTTATACTGGTCTGGCTATGTATACTGAAATAGGAAGATAGCCTCAAAATGCCGTTCTCCCGAAGAAAAGTGCCGCTCATTTCCACCCAGGCAGATTTTGTTTACAGCCCACCGCTGTGCTGGAAAGATGCGGCACATGTTTCTGCAGCGTACACAATTCCTTGGCTTTACCCGCCAGTGGCACGTTTTCCCTGACCCCGCAGGCACAGCTCCCTGCCAGCTGCACTTCCACCTGGACCTGTCTCATGGTCAGTCAGGACAAAGCTGCGCTGCCACAGGCTGCTGCTGCTGCTGCTGCTGGCACGGCTCCTGTTTGCAGCCACCACCCACACCTGCGTGACCCTGCAAGAACCGTGAGAGCAGATCCCAGCGCTGGTTTTCCCGCTGGGTCTTTTCCCTCAGCACAAAGCATGGTCTGTTTTGTGTCAGCACAGGCCAAATGAGCTGTACGGTGCTTTTGAAGAAGGTGTTCCTGCTGCAGTTGGTGGATCTGTGGTTTTACTGCCAGTTTCAATGGCCACCTGTTAATTCTGGGCACTGCAACACCTGCCATGAGGCAAAGCTGCTGCGATGTGAGAAGCATGTGTGAGTGGGTTCAGGAGAAAAGCTTTATATTTGGCCTTCCCTAGAGTTTCCAAATACAGAGAGAGAAGGAAAAAAAAAAAAGAAAAAAAAAAAAAAAGAAAAGAAAGAAAGAAAAAATCAAGGAGTCTGAGTCCTGTGGATTCATACCCTTTACATTTGAGCATCCCTGAGCACTATGCTACCTTCAGGCTACCTAAGTACTTTCTGTCCACTTTTACCATTTCATGCTTCTACTGAGAATACTGCTAATATTTTCATTTCTTAAGATGATCCAAAACCCATTATTTTTAAAGTAAATTGCATTTTTGCAGACACTATTCACTTGTTTATTTGCAGGAGCATGACTCTGAAGGCCCATGAAAGTTAGTATTCAGTAATTAACTGCAGCTGATTATGAGCAGTGCAATGAAATTCAGAAAAGACATGCACAGTATGTTCCTTGAATCAGTAGGAAATGGCAAAGGCAACTTTGGGTCATTTTATTCAAACTTTAAAATGGCTTTAGGTAATGTGCTTTAATGTTACTATTGTGCTTTAAAGTTGTTATTTGTATGTCCAAGAAAAGCTGTATTTGTTGCTTTTTATGGATGTTTTTCCTGTCCTTTAAAACTTGAACCAGTGAGACTCTCCAACTGGAAACTAGGAAAGATTGCCCAACAAATATAAAGCAAACTAATGTAGGCAATGATTATGCATCAGGAGACAGCATGTAAGAAATGTCAGTCTTCTTTGTATTTCATGTGTAAAGTTTATTTTCCTGTTCAGTAAGTGGAAATTCTCCAAACTGCATCTTTCTCCCATCATTGGAACTTTCAAATTCCCACATGAGATCAGAATTTCTGTGTTCAGGCAAAAGGACTTCTCCACAGACATAAAAACAGTATCTAGCATGTGATTCACACTCCCTGGGACCTATCACTGGGTATTTACTGAGTACCATCACCATTTGGCAAGTTCTTGCAGCAACATGCTTTCAAGTCCATTACTGCAGCACTTAACTGCAGGGGTCAAACAGAGGAAGAATCCTCAGGGTTGTACAAGACTTTAAATCTGACTGTCTGTGAAGTCTACAAGCATGTTACAACATAATATATTGACAGCCACTGCTGTGCACTGCTGTGGCCCTTTTACGAGCTCACGGGTATAACCTCCTCTGTTGTGCCCAACACGTTTAGGCCCGGAGAGCTGGTGATTTCATGAGCATTCAGAGGAAGTGTTTGAGTGCTTCCCCAGTCTGTAATCGCACAATCAGTATTGCGTGCACCAATTTATGTCAAGGCTGACTTAAATAGCCTTTGGAAGGTTAAAGGTTCGTGTCAGGAAAGGTGCAATGTAGTGCAGTTCATGTGATTCAGAAGGCTTTTGTTTCATCAGAGCCAGCAAGCATTTTAGAGCACAGTACAACCCATCCCTGTGGGAGATGAATTTGCATCTTTCCCTACAGGAGAGCGCATTGCTACTGCTGCTGCTGTGAAGAGCCACTCAAGCACACTTATATCGCTGTGTGTTGAGGATGAAGAAGGAATTTAGCGCTCTGTGCAAAGCCCTCTCCAGAGATATTTTCCCAAATCTGCTGAGAAATCAGCAGACCGAAAGCCAACCAAGCCTTGTCTTCAACAGGCATATGTACCACTGGTTCTGCTAAGCCAGTAGGAACACATTTTAGTGAGTGTCCCTGCCACCAACATTCAAAGCAGCCAGGTGATATTGTTAGTTGCTCTGGCATCTCTCAGGCTTTTCTTTACTGAGGCAACTAGTTAAAAAAAGTAGACAAGATAAACATTTGGTGTGTCCCCTGAGGGGGGAGCACACCACTTTCCAACAGTCTCTATGTCCTCTGCCAGGGCTTAATGAAGCACTGCCCATTAGTCAGCACTCAGCATGTCTGCTTCCCCAGCTCCTTTTCTCCTGTTCTTTTACTTATGTTTCACAATTTGGCTAGAAAAACAGCCCTATCTTCCCTTCTCCTCTAGTTTCAAATATAGACAATATGGAGTCTGTTTTCTCAGGGTTTTTTTTTCACCTTTTCTGTTCTCTTACTTAGCTTTATTTTGACTAATTCCCTTGTAGTTTTGCTCTCAGGCCTGTTTACCTGCTGTTGATTAATTCTGGGTATCTGCAGCTCACCACCTTGCTTTTTGAACTGCCTCAGTTATTCTCCCTCTCTGGGCCTAATTTAACAGGATTTCAGCTCTGAATCTGTGTGTTTATGTGAAACCTGCACATTTCTTCTGACGCTGACAATGTCAGATATGTGAACACCTCATACCAATGGTTTAAACTCTTTTCTCTAATCTCTTTTCTCTAATCAGTGATACCTCTTAAAATTGCCCATAATGCACTTAATATTGTATTGGGGGACACACAATTGGAGCAGGAACATGGACAGTGGCAAAATTGACATGTGTAAGTAAAAACAGTCATTTTTATATACAAGGGGTGTGAGGAAGAATTAACTCAAAATTAAGTGAAGCTTTAATAAGAATCGAGACTTCCCAAGGTGATCTGACACTCTGAAAGTACTGTGATGTAGTTAGAAATTCAGAAGGACACATAGTAATTTTTTTTCTCCTATCATTTCTCCATTCTCCTGTACATGGAAATTTGAATGTATGTCAGGTCTCTGCTGTATTTAAGCCACAGTAAAACATCAGAAAAGGTTATAAAAGACTGTCTGCTGAAGTGTGACTCTCCCTCCTCCATTCTGGTGCACTGCAAAGCCTCCAGAGATTTGTAGTTGCTGAGGCAAAAGACAAAGCAGAAGCACTGCATTGCAAACCCAGCTACTGAAATCTGACACTGAATAAAAATTTCTTTACAAAGAAAAAAAAAAAATTAAGAAATAATTCAATAGATTTATCCACATCAAATAATTGATTGTCTATCTTTGTGTGCATGCACACATGTGCACACATGCACAGGAGTCTACCTTCCGATTTAGCTATTTTGGAAACCCTGCCTGCAGAGCTTATGGGATTTGAGATTGAGGCAACGAGGGATCACTGAAGAAGATAACCCCTGATAACCCCAGAGCTAGTGAGCTGTAGGGAGCCAAAGCCTAGTTTGTTTCTGTAGACTGCAGACTTGCTACTTGCCGCAGTATGAGATGACTTGCTTTTGAAGGGGAAGCAAAACTGCAGAGCAAGAACTAATTGAAGAAAGAAGCTGCTTGTTAGTTTACCCCAGAGCCTTGCACTCCAAGCTTACACGGTTTAGTAGTGATATCTGCATCCCGCTTTCTCTGCAGAGAGCTGTACAGGGATGTAGCTAGTCATTCCTGCTAAAGAAAGCCTTGGCTTTAGAACTGCATTTGTGCGCTCACCCAGGCAGATTCTCTCAGAGCTGCAGCTGTAAACTGGGGTCACTGAGCATGAACCCCCTATGTGCTGCTGATTAGAACTGATCATGGGATGCTGACCCAAGGGAAGTTTTACATTCAGTCTAAATGAACTGGTTAAAATGTGAATGAAAAAGAGTAAAACCTCAAGGAAAACTTCCAAAACCACTTAAGTAGATGGACTGATTCTGGTAGTGTAAATGTCAGAAACTCCCCCCAAATGTCTGCGCTCCACAAGTTAGAGTAGTGTCAGTTGTCTAGTCTTCAGAGAAAGCACTGAGACAAGGAGCCAAATCAGGGCTCAGCTGAAGCAACACCTTTTCATAACACATGAAAATTTACCATAATCTCTCATCCCAACAATTTTACCCATTTATCTTGCTCTCCCCACCTTTAATCCTGTCTTCTTTCCTAATCTGCTTTTTCTTCCTATAGTAGCATGCGGTCATGCTTTATGTCTCTCCTGCTCTTCCTTACAGCCTTAGCTATGTTTTAGAGCAGTAATGAACAGAGAACCCAGTGATACCAGGTTTTTCCACATTTAATGAGGACTGGACACAGAAAACAGGCTTTGTCAGTGCCCCTACCACAGAAACTGCCTGTTGTGTAAGCTGATTCCTTATCAGGTGCCAAAGCATCCCATCCAGAAACGTGTGCAAAACAACCAAACATTTGCATCTTGGTTACTAGGGAATCCACCAACTCCTCCCTGCAACTGCAAGAAACCAGACTGTCCCTTTTCCTGCTTAGCCACTGCTTCTCCATGACATTAGTACATTTTACTCAGCATGCAGGTGATGAGTTCAACTCCCTCCAGTCCTCCTTGCTTGTCTGATCCGCCTAGTGCAATATGGCTTTCTTTAGTCATATTGTCTGTCTTTCTCCTACTGAGAATTTCTCATGCTGCAGAAATCCTCTCTTCCTGTGTCCGTATGAGCAATGGTGATAAACAATTACAAGAATGAAGTAGGAAGTGTAGCTACATTCTTCCATGACATATGACTTTACTAAAATAACCTTCCTAAAATATCCTAGTGAAGCATTTTTATATCTTCACTGGCTCCTTGCCTCACATCTTTCCCTTCTCTAAGCCAAAGCCACCTTTTTTAGGTAGTTCACCTGCAGGTGCCAGATGTTCAATGACACTGCCTTTTATTTACTTTAGGCCTAGGTATTTTTTACTAGCTAAAGACTACATTGTGTTAAAAAATACCAATGCGTAATGTAAGCACTTCTTGTTTCAGAAACCAGCTTCTTCTCTGACACCTCTTATTGCACTTGTTTCCAGGAGAGAGATTTTTATTTGCTGCTTTGCACTGCAGGGAATTGCCATGCTGTACCAAGTCAGCATCACAAACCTACTCATCTTAATGCTTATATGCTCTTCAACTGTCTGAGCTAAGAAGGTAGAGAGTGAGGAAGGCTGGCAGGCATTGAGAGTCCCGGGTTTTGGTATGCTTGCTAACTGAAGTGTGCACTTTGTCAAATTTCACACTGAATAGCCAAGTCATCGCCAAGGGAGAAACTGAAACTCTACAAAGGGCCTTAATAAGATCTGCTAGTGGCTGCAGGGAGGTCAGGGAAACAAGAAACTGTCAGCTGGTAAATTATCCAAAGCAAAAGTGTTTGTGAGGGGGGAAGAAACGGCAACTGAGCTGTCTTTAGTCACCTAGGGTAATTAATCAGCATCATCAAGCCCTGGCATCAGTAAATTCTGAAAAAGGTTTTCAAGTGTTTATAGTTCCAGGATAAATTTCTTCCAGTGCTGTGGACCTAGAATTTCTTGCTCTGATAGCTTTGTCATGGAGTAACAGCCTGCCATGCAGATGTACCCATTTCCTCCCCTGTGGGAAAAGTCTAGCTGCTCCTTCCAGAGTCTTCACACCTGGGTCCTCCCTCCTCCGTGCCCTGAATCAACTAACTCTCCAAAACCATTGATTCTGGGGTTTTCCCAGCTTGCTTCTGCAATGGCAGAGCAATGGGTTTTCCATGGGGGGAAGCTGTCAGCTGTTGCCTGCCCTGTGAAGAAGCATAGGGGATCAGAGGGAGCTTAACCTGCCTGAAGGGTCGCAGGGGGGCCAAGCCTGGTGCAGTGTCACCCAATGGAAGCAAGACCCTGAGGCAGACTATCTGCATTACCACATTTCTGTTACTTGTCCCTGTGTTCACACCTGACCGCTGCAGCCAGGCCAAGAAAACAGTGCCATGCAGAAAAACTAAACTATCTAGGTTTTCTAGAGTTTCATTTCTTTATATGGCTGGACCTCTTGCTCCCCCCACCTAGTAATTGAGCCAATTATGATGTCTCATGGATTCCTAAGGTCTAATAGGACATAAGTTTGCTGTAGTGCTTCTCTTGTCCCAGCCGTGGGCTCCTTTGCCAGTGTGCAGTGCCAGCTCACACACCCAGGTGAGGTATTTCTACCTCTTATTCTGGTTTGTGCAAAAGAGGGAGCAGGGTGGTAGCCCACAAAAGGCTGGCTCCCCAGTCATCAAAACTTTACACCATTTGTACATTTTAACAAACAAAACATCAGCAGTCATTGCTTACAGATTACATGACTTTCATTAATTAGTACTCAACCCCCTATTTGCTCATCATTTCCCTCACTTCTCATGCTAATTAGTCTGCAGGTGCAGTTCTTCCCTCTGAAGACCCTCCAGGGTCTGTTTGGAGTAGGTGGTCACTGAACTGGTGATCCACTGCTGGAATTACCTCTCCCCCAGTTACTGCTCAGTCCTGACCTTACTCCTTGTGGCCCTCATCCAGACAGCCCATTCATCTTGGGATTGTCTTCCCTTTTCCTTAAAACCAACACTAGCCAAGCATATAATGTTCACATTGCAATTGCTTAATCATAACTGTCTAGCTGCATCTACAGATTGACAACAACAAAAATATTGTGAGGTTTGATTCAGATCTTGAGAAGCTCAAATCTTGAGGGGTTTGATATCACTTACAGCCTTTCATATGTCTTCTCTACTCAGCCACCTGTCTCCTCAAGGCATGCAACATTGCTGCCTCTCTGCATGTTTCTTTTTACTTGATCAGGGGAATAAAATGTTAAGATGGACTGACATTGACACATAGAGACATTATAAGCCCATAAATCCTATTTCTAGAGGAAATCAGTCAAGAATTCCTTACTTACTCCTCTGATTGCATGCTGTTAACCTTATCTGCACTAGTAAACGGAAAAATTTCCTTGTCTGAACTTCTGTTTTTTTTCATTTCTGAAACAGTTTCTGGAATATCCATCAAATGAAACAAAGCTTAAGCAGGATTTCCCCTTACTTAGGCTGTTCTCAGTGCCTGTGTTTTCAGAATAGTGATGGAGAATGAGACTTTCATCTCAGCAGCACTGGAATTGGCTGAGCTTTTGGAAGATGTTCAAATATCAACTGTGTTCCTGACAGTAGAAGAAGAAGAAAATAGTAGTCTTGTGTCCATTTTAATGAATTTTGAAAGCTTTCAATGAGCACAATACTATGACCAAGAATCAAGAACTGTCAAGAAGATAAGATTTCTATTCAGCCCTTAGTAAGAAAGGTTTCCCATTCCTTGAGTGCCTGTATTATTAGGACAGGTATCTGAGTACCCTCTTATGTTGGAGTCTTCCTTTCACACTTCACTTTAAACTGTAGCAGACTCCACTGTGAGTTTAATTATCGACATAGGCAGAAAACCAAAACCACTCAGTGTAATAGGTATACCATCAGGTCAAGATTTTTTTTGTGGTTTTTTTCCCCTCTGGTTTGTTTTTGGAAGGGTCTTTTTCTATTATTTTACTTGTGGCAGTGATTAAGCTCAGTCCCAAAAACTCTACAAAGAAGAATGAACTATGAAAAAAATCACATCTCTTTTTTTTTTCCAGCAAAATGGCACAGGGAAATAGATGAAGGGGCCCTATCTTATAATTTTCCTATCATCTTACATGCTGGCTTTCTTAAACCTGTCACACTCCATCTTGTTATTTGGGTTTCTTAGGTTGTTCCAAGAAGATGAATTACAATTGCTAGGAAGTTGTGAATTTCCACCCTCAGCATATCGAGGATCCCTTGTTCTTATGCCAGAACTTCATGTCATGCAGTTTAGCTCCTCTCACTCCCAGCAGTCAGTTTTTCATCCCCCTGCACTGGTAACTTTATTGAGAACACTGTCACCACACCTTGGCCCCTTTTGTTGGTGCTGCACCCATCTAGGTTATAGTTTGTCACACTGGGCCTCATTTCAGTACTGCAAGTGACCATCACTGCCCACAGTGTTTGAAGTAGATCCTGAATGACTCTAAGAGTCTCTTTCCTCTCTGCTGGCAATGGTCATGATATATCTGAAGAGCTTCTCCCAGCTGTGCCCCACCAATTCTCTGATCATTTTGTAACTGGCATGCTGTCATACATTTTGGTTGTCCTACACAACCTCTGATGTATTTCCAGCTGAACACAAAAATTCTAGATGCTGATTCTCAAGACATCTCATCTTGATATTATCTTGAGATATCACTTGATATCTCAAGTGATAATATTATCACTTTGGGTTACTGAAGCTCTTGTTGTATCACTACTCTCAACTCCTTAAATAGTCCAGTTCTAATTCTTGTGCCAAAAATCACTGGAAAAATGTAAACCAGTTATCATACACAGGACAGCACAGATCAGTGCATGGGCTATTGTAGTCAGCACCTACCAACTTCGACTTCTCTTAATCAGCTATTCCTCAGAATCCCAAGATGAATACCTGTAAATCTGTCTCCCTCATTTTGTTAGATACTCTTTCCTTCTGACACTCATAATTTCCCTTACTAGATGAGGAGCTTAATTCTTTCCACCCAAGAACAGGTTTATCTGCCACTATGGATGGTATCCTTCCCTGGTATTTCTGTCCAGTGTGTTACCTTGTTTTTATCTGGTTCTGGGTCCCTTTCCTGAGTACTGAATGCAACAAGAAAAATTGTTCTTTGGCCTTTTCTCAAACCATAGTCGTAGCAATCTTAGTAGTTATTAACAGTTTAGAAGTCCCTTATTAGCTTGAAACTCTGTCTGGAGAAAAATATATCAAAGTCACCTCAGTTTTCTTATAAGTAGTTGAAGTGTAAGTTAAAAATAGAAGCAGTCATAAAAAAAGATGTTAAAAAAGGAAAGAAACAAACACCCTTGATAGTATGGCAGGTTGTGAGTATGATGCTTGGGGATATGCCACCTAGGCAAGTACAGCAGGGCCTTGCTGTCAGCTTCTTGCTGCCTGCAATAGTTGAGGAACATTCTAAGGTGAGGGAGGAGATCTGTCTTGGGAGGAAGGAGCTCCTGGGGAGCAGAGAATTGTGGAACACTGATACTCAAAAAAAATGAAGCCATTTCTGCATGGGGAGATTCTAAAAAGAAGAAGAAATAAATAATCCCATCATCAAGCCATGGCTCCTAGGAAGCAGTCTCTTCCTTCTGTATGGAGAGAATCTGTAGCATTTCTTCAAAGACTACATTGCGTATGAATTTAAATTAAAAAAAAAAAAAAGGAAACCAGACAAGAAAAAAAACATATTAAATAGCCAAACAGTGCCATCTGGGGACTACTCTCCTAAGAATAACATGAGCAAAAGGCAGTAAAGTTAATGAAGGACCTGCTTTTTCGCTCAGAATAAGCAGGACTTTATTCTGTGGAAAGTTTTGATTATTTGCGCAGGGTCAGTCTTGGGGTCAGGCACTGAGTGGCACACAATGCTCTATTAACAGTCAGGACTGCTCCAGGAAAGAAACACCAACACATCTCTAAATTCGAGCTGTGGTCAAGCAGCAGCTTTCTTACATGTTCTTGATACAAAGAATTTCTTAATTGAAGCTTGTATGAAACAAGAGACTACATGGAAATTAAGGAAAGGACAGTGTGATGTAGCACCAGTGGAGAAATAGTTTCAGAGCTTCTTGTTTTATTATGCTATACAACAGAGATTTGTTTCACAAAGCCTCCAGGATGCAGTGATCCCCCATTTAAAGCAGTTCTTTTCATATAAGTGCTTGAGATTTTGCTTAAGGACTGCAGTAAAATCACAGAATAATTTCATCAGAATGGTTTGGGTTGAAAAAGAAAGATCATCTGGTCCCAGTCCCCTTGCCATGGAATACAGCGAGCACTACCACATAGCTGTTTGTACAAGCAGTGGGAACGTGTAGCTTTCCAGGCTGGTGCAGATGATACAAATGGAAGCAGAGATCCCTTGTAAGGACAGCTGTGTCGTTTCAGAAGTGGCATGAAGGAAAGGAGGGTGCAAGAACAAAGCACCTGGTACTGCCTTCAGGCAGGCAGATTCAGTCTGGGCTCCTGCAGGAATGCAAGCTTGATGGCTGCCTAGAAAATTCAGGCTTTTCAGCAGAATATAGAAAACCCAGAGATGGACCAAATCTGCTGATTTGGGTGTTGTGCAAACAAAAACAAAGAGCAGCTGCTTTTAATCCCAGGCTGCATATACAAAAAGGGAAGTAGGAAAGTGGCAAAGGCAATAAATTTTTGCATTTCTTTCAGAGCCTTAGATTTCTTTGAAGGATTACAAGTATTATGCTAAAACTTTTATTTTAAGCTGGATAAGAGGAAAGAGGAACCAGAGAACTGGTCTTCAGTAAGAAGCTGTGGAAGTAACGTAGACTTTTTTTTACTTTTACCCTCAAACAGCCTAGAAGCCAGGCTAGTTCTTGTAAAACCAAAGTAAAAAAAAACCCTGGGCTGCATCAGAAGTCTCTGCCATGTTTGGCTACCCATCTGTGATATTTTAACGTTTTCAAGATTTCAAAATGTTCAGTACACAAGTATTCCCTTCTGTTATATTTATAGGATTTAAATCACATGCTATTTATTCTATTCATTATTTATAATGCATTCATTTCAATTCACCTGCTGGAATACACAGTTCATTTATAATACATAATTTCTAATTTTGGTTTCTTTGCAAAGTCTGCCTTCTCTTGAGCTAACCCCTGAAATTGAATTCTTATCCAGAGACCAGTGCCTGGGAAATCTCTAAAGCAACAGCACATGATCTGCATCCTCATGAAACTGCCTGACATTTAGGGTCACCAGGATGTTGATGTTAAGCCTGCCGAGATTGGACCGAGAATAGTAGGCACCAACCTCCCTCCTTACCCATGCAAGGGAAGCAAAACAAGTCATCCAGCCACTAAGGTGGAGTGACCCCCACTTTTCCACCTTCCTGCTCAGTCTGAACAGACGTAAGTGATGTTTTGGCCATCTCACTGTTGTGGCTACTCTCACCATGGTGCATGAAGATACCATGAACCTTACTGGGGACAGGTTTTTGTTGGAACAAGCACTGATCAACCTGGTCTTGAGGAGACTCATAATCAGATGAACAGAAATCAAGGCATAGTAAAAATTAATTCCCTCCAGCTTGCAGCAGTTTCCAGGCAGGGTAGGTAGTTCCATGGCACACATGTCATACCAGCCCTCAGTAGGTCCCCTCAGCCTCTGTCAGAGGCCCCATAGGTCCTTGGGGAAGTTTCTCTCAGTGTCCTCTCTAAGGCACAGCTGTGGATATATTCACAGGGGCTCTTAGGCCCATGCTTGATCCCTCTTGCACTCTCCACTGCTCCTCCTACTTGCACCAGCTCCCTGGACAGTTTGACACCCCTCCCCTCCAGCACAGTGATGCTACATCCTCTGTTTTCACAAAGGAGTATTGTTTAAAAAATGTGTTACCACAGACAAAACAGATGCTATATACCAGCTGGAAAGAGATGCTTTTTGCTGGCAGAACTTCTTTGCAGGTATACCAGGAGAACTAGACTAACAAGAAAGTTTTAGATTGTGCCCAATACACAGTGTCCAAAAAAATCACCCTCTGTTTTATTCACTTTTTCAGATACAAAAAAAATATGTATTCAGCTCCTTTAGGAATTACACTATTGACCTTTCTGAATGCCAGAAAGCCTAGAAGTAGGGCAGAGAGAGGATGATTATCATATTATTGAAACAGAAGGGCTCCCAAATCTACTAACTCTTAGACCTTACATTTCCTGGGAAAAAGGAGGAAGACAGGATACTGTTATTAGAGCAGGATCTGTTGGCAGTTGATTGCACAGATAATCCAAGGTGGCAGAGGTTTCTCTGATGTTTTGGAAGGCATTTGACTTGTTTCAGGTGGCACACAAAAATAAGTCACATCCTTACAGTAGTTGTTTGCAAGATGCAGGAAGCATCATTGACCCAAATCAGAGGGGGTTTCTCCTCAGGGGAACCCTCGGAAATGTGTTTCTGGTAGAGGTGCTCAGGCATATTTTCTTCCAGACATTGGAAGTCCCTGTGATGGTGGGCAGTGGGAGAGGGGCACATACACTGCTGCCAGAGGACTTTGTTTCAGGGAGTTGCCTCAGCTCCAGGCCAGACAGTGCAGAGCCTCTCACTTTCCCTGGTCCCTGCAAAGCCCCTTGAAAGGGAACATGCAGACCTCCTCACAATTCACAGCAGGTACACAGGCACCCCGTGACAGCACACCGGCAGGTCACTTTCCCAGCCCACTGTGCAGGAGGGGGTGCAGCGGCCACGACTTGAGGACCCCACTTCAGCACTTCTGCTAACTGCTTGGCAGCTTTCCTTCATCCATTTACAGCCAGTTTCCTCCCCAGGGCCTTTGGAGACAAGAGGGCTCAGCCCATGTGTGGGTTTCAGGTGGTACAAGAACACACCATTTAACGGTGTGGGTGCCCTCACCAAAGAGGATTCACCAACACCTTGGGAGAAGCAAACAGCCCCAGCTGCAGCATTCTGCAGAACCCAGGAGACACAAGCGTGCAGCCAGGAGATGAAGACCCATGACATTTTCATTTTGACAATATCCCACATAATACAGGTGTCTCCAGGACTGGACCAGAGCCGTTATTGGGGACCATCTCAACTACAGTGACAAAGCAGGCATTTCCTTTCAGAGGCCAAGAGCTAGTCATCACTTATTTATCAACAGCTTGTGTTTGTTCAACACTGTATTGCTGGTAACCAGATAACATTAATAAAAGTGACTTCACCTTGTGTTTTGGTTTGGTTTTTGTAAAGTTTCTTTTTGCCTTTACTGACACATGTCCCATGTGAGAAGGCATGTCCTAAACTGGCAGTGACAGCAACAGAGATCATCTGTTTTCACTGGAAGATTTTACCATTGCACAATTCACAATGAGCTAAAATGATTTTAGAAATTAAGAACTGATAATGAGTTTTTGTTACTGCATCCAAAAAATCCCCCAGAACCTGTCTTTATACCTAGTGAGGCATCTGGATTCTTTGCCAGCAGTGGTGGCATGTACATATATTTGGAAGAAACCAGAGTGCCCAAATACATTCTTGCCTGTTTCTGTGCTTCCTGGAAGCAGAGTGTGGTGTTTTCAACATAGGAAAAGCTGCTTCCTGTGTTTTCTGTGAATGCAACTCCTGGTCCAAGTCCTGCTAATTTGACAGCAAATGGGGGTGTTCACAATAGGGAGCTGCTGTGTCACACTCAAAGGGGCAGAGCTAAGGCTGAATAAATATTCAGGCTCCCCTGTGCCTTTTTTAATAACTGACTCTTGCTTTGAAAGGAGTTCACTGAAATACCAGATCACCTAGAGGAATCCTTGCAGGTAACAGCTGCTGAATGCCAGAGTTCAAAATGCCTGGACCCCTGGTGTCCAGATTCATTGTCAAGCAGCTTCTCTCTTTTTGAAAGCTGCTTTGATTAGGATTCAGTGACTCTTGCAGTACTCATACGCTAAGTGCTCAAACACCAACACAAACCAGAGATCTGAGAACAGCTTTTGCACTCCTGAGAGAGTTTCTGTGAATCTGCTGAGGAGCCACTGTGTCTCCCAGCACTGCAGTTTGTCTCATCTTCTCACTGCCCTCTCTTTCCAAGGGAAGAAAAACAAAACAGAGGAAAGCTTGCGATGCAGTCGCAAGGGAGAGGTTGTCCAGATGCAATCAGTTGCATTTGGGTTGCCAAAGCTGAGGGAATGATGTTCCCACATCCCAGGGTGCATGCAAATAGCACTCTGCATTTGTGCACTGTGGTTCATGCATTTCTGTGCATTGCAACAGAGATGCTTAAGGAAAGATTGGTGGTTACCTGGGAGGTCTCTTTCCTGAATGAATCTCCACCATTTCTCAGGTCCAGTGGTAGTGGTAGCTGAGGGTAACCATCTGCCAAGGCATACTTCAAGGCAAGTTTATGTCTTTGTGCAGCTGCAGTGCCTGAGGATGCCCAGGGAGCTTTTGCACCTCCCTCCCTCCTCTCTCCTTCCCTCCCAGCTGCGTTTTGCAGATCCACTCTGTGCTGCAGCTGTCCAGGGAGAGCGTGGGGTGGGTACTGCCTCCTACACCAAGATCAGGCCAGGAAATTGTGTAGTTTTTGTTTCTGCACAACCAACTTCTACCCAGAAACCGACTGAAAAGGGGAAAAAAAGCCAAATCATCTTTATTCCCATCAGCAGAAAGGAGATTTTGTAAGCTACTAAGTAACAGGTGTGAGGGGATGTTGAGGAGTTACTGCCTGTATAGGATTATTCTTTTAACAGCTGTGTGCTTGTAGCATTGCTTGAAACAATTGAATATGTGTATGAACTTTGCCCACTGGGGCTCTCAGTGGTTAATCCACAATACAGGGATCCAGAGCATAGCTAAAGATTTGACTAACGACTTTAGGATTTTCTTATATGAAGAATAGAAACTATAAAACCATTCAGCTCAGGGAATATTATGCTACTGGTACAGATCTACACAATTTGAAACCTGCAAACAGACCTCCACAGCAAGAATCAGCACACCAGTTGTGCTTAGTGGGGGCTCAGAGCAAAGCAGCCAAGCTGAGGAGGAACAAGCCTCCAGAGAATAGTCTGTTGATGCTGCTGTCCAGCTCTTCACTGCCCCCCTTTTGGAAATCCCTTCCCAAGAAGAACCTGGTTGTGTTTGATGGATGCAGCAGCTTTTCATGCCTCAAGCACCATCTCAGACACTGTGTTTGTGCACGTCCTCTGCCATTCTGCAGCAGTGTTTGAGGCACGTGGTGAGAAACCTGCTGCCCTAAGTTAGGCACAGGAAGCAATCTCCTTCTTGGCTGTAGAGCAAACCCAGGTCCCTTTCATCATGCAAGGAGGAGAAGGAAACATTGGATCTCATTGGAGGTTTTTGCTCCACCAGCCAGAGGAAAAAAATTTTTGCGGCCTTGCAGCAGGAATTAGTTCCTAACAGTGCAGGAGCTGGGTCAGGTGCACCTGAGAGAGAAATATTGCTCTGCAATGTTAATTAGCATAATGCTAAAATATTATATCTTGGCTTCATTTCCAGCTGAGCTGGACTGACATACAGCTCATGGAGGAGGGGTACACAGCTCCCAGTGAACCTCTGTGAAGAGAAGAAGCCCTACCCCGTGTCATCCAAGGCCCATCAGCTCCTTCTGTGTGTGTGGTGGGGCTCCAAGAGCCACAGGCTCCAGTGCAGAGGCTGAGGGTGGAGCACTTTGAAGATTAGGCCAGGTGGGAGGCACCCTTTTTCCTCACTCTGAGAGCATTCAGAAGAGAATTGATTCCCAGACTTATGAGGTTTCCTGTAGAAGACTTTCACAGTGATGAAGTTGGTTGCTTCTCTTCCCCAGTCAGGCCCCTGTTGTGCCATTTTTGTACGTTCTCTTTATCTGAGGGGGGGACTGAGCTGTGAAAGGGAAGGACAAGGACAGCAAAGCAGAGGATCAAGTAAAAGGGTGCTAAGCTATGCAGTCAGGGCTGTCCAAGGACAGCTTCCACACAGCTGTGCCCCTGAGCACTACAGCCAAAAAATAAAGCAAACCTGAGCAGAAAAATAAGCCAAACCTTCTTTCTCATACCACATATAACTGACTGCAGCCAAGAGGGTGAGGTGTAGTGCAGGCAACAAGGGAGCACTCAGGACAGACAGATCAAGCATCGCCTTCCAGACCTGATGGCCTCAATATCTTCCTAATATCAACTAATGACCTAGTGTTATAGTCTTAAATTTCTATTTTCCTGTGTGAGCACAAATGCATGAGTACACACATGCTTTACACCTCCTCACAAATACACAGTCCCTTGGCAGCTTCAAATGCATCTGCAGGGAAGAAGGGAGATTTTACAGTGTGAGACCCTCTTTAGAGATTTTTAGTTATATTGATCATGTCAGAAGTTGCAACCATATAAAACCATTTTTCTCAGGTGTGAATTCAAACTGAAACTCTAAAAGCAGGTTCAAAGAATAACAGCCACTGTTATCAAACACATCAGGAAAGCTGAAACATAGAAAGGAGAGATTTGCTTGCACTAAACAGGGAGTAAAAGAGCAGATGACCAAAAGGAGACCTGGATTGAAAACCAGTTGATGAGAGAGGAGAGTGATTATAAAGTATTTCTTGGATGAAAATATAAGTTGAAGCAAAATGTAAGTTGAAGGTGCTGGCAAGCACCTCTTAAAGTCAGTATGAAATGTTCCTATTTTCCTACACAATTAGCCTCACTGGAGCCTCAAGTCTCAGTGTAATCATTGCTTGTGGAAAATTTCCTCTTGCATCTTTGTTAAGTTTCTCCCATAACATATTTCTCTGAATAGGTGATTATTTCAGTTGGAGTGTGAGGAAACATCTGGGCCCATCTGGCTCAATTAAAGTGCCTTGTTCTAGAAGCATAACCCATCATTTTCTGCTCATCTTGTTGTATTTTCACTTTTGTCTGAAATTAGGACACGCTTGGAAACGCTAATTATTTTATGAATCATCTAACATCAGACTTGATACATCTTTTTTGTTGTTGCCATCATGCAGAGCCCTTCCTTTCAGTTCTTTTGTCCGCCGATACCAGCGAAACGCCGTCTGGCTTATCTCATTTCACGGGCACTAAATAAAGCCCTTCCTAGCAGCAAAACTGGCCATGCGTGTGGCAATGTGCAGATAAAGCCCGTGCCCTTTGGAGGAGGCCGACCGTGCTGTGCGGTGGCAGGAGGATGGTGCTGCCAGCTGCTTCTCTCCGACAGGGTGCCGCAACCCAGGGCTCGGCATCATCAGCAACCCAACAAGACTTTCACCCAGACAGGCACTAGGATGCCCAAGGACACGTGTAAAACCTGTTCTGGGGCCAAAGCACACTCAGTGCTCGCTGTTAGGCACCAGCCCTGCCGCCTCAAACCCAGCGTCAGGGCAGCTCCTCGGCAGAGGGTTGAAAGCAGAGAAGCTTTAAAAGGTGCTGTGCCCCGCAGCTCAGCACAGCTGTCAGAGGCAAGGCAGTCGGGGGGTAAGCCTGTGGGAAGTGCCTGCCCCTCTGTGGTACCAAGGAAAAGCCAGGCTGAGCAGCAGGGCCTCTCGTGCTCTTGTATGGCACAGAGGTGGGTCTGTTGCAGAAGGGTGTGTAGAAGACTTGAGAAGAACAGCTTTGGACTGTAAGGAGAGCATTATGTCCCTGTCCTTTTAGCTGCTGTGACAGGAAGAAGAGCAGGGGCAGGCCTCTCCAAGACATTTGGGATAGGATTTACAGGACACGCAACACTTGGCAAGTTCCTCTGGTCTCCTGCCCAAGCATGAGGTGTATCAGGGGAAACAGCAGGAGCAGGAGAGCATAAAGGGCTGGTTGAAGCTGCCCAACTCCTTTTATTCTGTTCATTGTCCCATGGTACAAAAGGGTTCATTACCATGACAGCAGTCCCTGGAGAAGGGCAGATCCCTTCTCTGATGCTGAGCTATTAGACCTGCATTTTTACAGTCAGCTGTTCCAATGCTTCAGGCTCACATCACAGACACTGCATCAAGCTTTCCAGAAAACCCAGGATATGATAGTCCTGGAGCCAAAAGAATAAACATTCAAATACTCTCTTCCAGGGTTACAGACCACACGAAGGCAGGTGGATCTAGTTCAGGGTCCCTGAGGAAGCAATGTGCAGTTAAGGTGTGCCTTGCTTCCAAAAGGTTTGCTCTGAAGTCAGAGGTCCAAGACCACAGCAGGTGCCCAGAACCCCAGATCTGTCCTGCTTCCTGCAGCAGCCTCTGTTAGCCCTAGAACAATCTCCTGCAAAAAGTTCCCCTGCAGCAATGCAGAGCCAGCTCCCTTGTCAGCTCCTGGTGCTGAGTCTGCAGCAGCAGGAGCAGAACCAGCTCTGCCCAGCAAGGTATTTCTGTCAGTCCCTGGCCTGTGTAGCTGCATGCTGCTCATGCAGAGCCTCGGGGTTCAACTGGCCAGCAGCGGCTCCCACTGCACAGGACACTCCTGGTCCTGGTGACTGTGCAAACTATGATATTACAAGCAGAGAGGCAGTAAATGGCTTGCCCTCATCCTCCATGTCTCCAGGGCTGAAATGTCCATATTAAAAGGAAGAAAGATTCTAACTGCATGTGTTATTTGCTAGACATCAATTACAGATCAGTGTAAACAGCTGATCTCCCACTGAATTCACTTCTTTATTATACAATTTATTCGAGGATTATTCAGACAGCTCAGCTGGACTTTACTAGCACATGAATATTTATTCTGCCCTTTAGCAAGAAGAAGAAATGCAAAGCATAATTTTCTTACTAAAATCTCCTGCTGGGAAAGCTGCACCTAGCTAATGCCACAGAAATCCTCTCTGTCACAGACAGTCCTCCATGCAGGCTTGTGGCTTTGCACAGACCCACCTCTGGGCCTGGCTTGGGAGCCCGGGTGGCACAGGCAACACAGAGTCCATGTGTCACTAAAGAGACACGTCCACCCCAGCTAGGGATCCCACAGCCCTGTCCAGTCACTGCTGTGGAAACCTGAGTTGAAGTTAAAAACATAAGTGGAGGCATGACTGCAGCAGTACTTAATGCCAGGGGAACACCTTCAGTATTCAAAAAATGCCTTAATGAGAAAAATAGGTAAATCACCACTATTTCAGATGACCCTGACACTGGAGTTGCAGAGACGGATAAGCAGATTATTCTGCAAAAGCCACATATCTGAAAACAAGGCTCTGCCTCAGCACACATTTGCCTGGAGTGCCAAGCTGCTTTCTTGTTCATGCTCACTGCTCCAAAAATAAATTGCTTCAGCATCGATAACTGAATGTGTAAAACAAGGGAAAACATTGCTTCAGACACAGTCAAACATCAGAAAATATGAAATACATGCCTGTAGGGCCTGTACTAAATGCACTAAAATCTAAAAATCCTGGATTTTTTAGAAGCTGCCTAAGTCACCAGTATTGACCTCGCATTGCAAAGTCCACGGTACCATAGGTTGTTTTAAGGACTATTAAGTCCTCATAACTCTTGGAAATTCCTTCAGAGTAAAGAGTGTGTTTTTTCTCTACAAACATATCACCGAAAACAGAATTTCTAGCATTTCTTATCTTTCATATCAAAGATATTTTGGATTTGACTTTTCTCACCTAGAAATTTTAACCTTGTAGCTCAGCCTTACTAACAATGGTTCTTGAGATTTAAAACATTGCTTTACTAGACCTCAGGTTATCAGGACTTAAATCTGGTTTTGCTTGATTTTGGCCATCTCTGCAAAATCTGTTAAGATGCATCACTTGCAATTTACCTTATACTCCTATTGCCAATCTTATCTGAGCTGCAACAGCAAAATTGTCTGATGGTCAGTGCCTGCTCTTGTCCTGTGGCTTTGAGATTTTTTGTTTTGAGATACTTTCTCAAATGTGTAAGTTTTAGTGTAAGTTTTGTTTTAGCTTGTGCTCATTTTGTTGTTCTCCCTTCCTAAGAAATTGTGTTTTATACAAAGAAACGGCAAACCTGAATAACCATGGTGTAATTAAGCCTCTGGACCCACAGAAGACAAGAAAGAATAACCTACCAGTATGTGCAAAGTTGGTACATGCAAAGATCTCCCTAAACACACCCAAGGACAAGAAGAAAAATAGTGACCATTATCCACAAAGCATTTTCTGAGAAAATGCTGTGAAATGCCGACGGACAATGTACAGGAAGGGATAAGGCCAGATACTGAACAAGTAACCAGTGCTATAAGCAAAGCACTGTACCTTTTGGGATAAAATTTTGCTGTGTTGGAGAAGCCAGCTCAGAAGGAATGCTGTTCCCAAGATGATATGCCAGGACACGTCCAGGTTCTTGAACTCCAAGAAGACTCCTGCCTCTTGTCCTGTCACTATGTGCCCTTTCCAAAAGCCCTTCACCCTCCTTTTTATAAGCCCACTTTAGGTGCTGGATGGTCACAATGAGGTCACCTCAGAGCCTTCTCTTTTCATGCTGAACAATCCCAGCTCTTCACAGGAGAGCTGCTTCAGCCCTCTGATCATGTCTGTGGCCTCCTTGGAACTCACTCCCACAGATCCATATCCTTATGCTGAGCGCTACAGAGATGGACTCAGTACTACAGGTGGCATCTCACACTAGCAACGTAGAGAGAGAAAACTCATGAGATTCAATCCATTTCTAAGAGGAGGATGAGGAAAAATTGCTTGGTTTTCTTTACCTTGAACTCTAGTGAGTTCCTGGAAGAAAATGCAGGGGTGGGTCTGACAGGAGGACACAGTTGGCATGTAGGTAGGTGTGTGTCTTCTCCTGTGCATTGTCCAGTGGGAGTCATTGAAACTGATGCATCCTTTTACCTGTTAAGGGATACAGAGGTACGCCACTGCTCTGCAGAACTGGAGCTTCATTTCACAATTCTGGATAAGAGCATGGTCTTCTAACACCTTCTTTGGATGCTTCTGCAGAAATTGCAAACACTGCCAGGGGAAATGTCTTAGGGAAATATATTTGCATTTCAGCCTGTCTGTGGAAAAGGAGATGAATTATTAAACACCACCATGGATTACAGCAACAGGAATTCCAGCCTATGCTAAAGATCTGCTGAAAAATTCAGCAGATTCTAATCTTCCAGCATCAGGAGAAATCTTCTAATACTATTTGCATAGCACTGAAATTAAATAACTGCATTTATCATTTCTCATTTGAAGCAGACACATTACACTTGACAGCAATGGAATTAAAAGTTGAAGCTCATCTGATTTTATTTATCTTACACAAGATGCTTGATCATATTAAAGATGCGGTTTCCACTCACTCGTCCAAAAATTCAAAATTTTTGTTGTCTTGTTGGTACCAAGTCCTTTTGAATTGCTCTTATTTAGGCTGAGTTTTATACCGTCCTGCACAAGGATGAATAAATGCACGTAAATTTTTCTTTGAAGCTGTGGACTTATTTTTTTTCCCAGACAGGAAACATTCCAGGACAGGACTTGATTCAGAAGCTGAACTTGAGTATTCAAGTTACTGACCAGATGAATTTTGTGGCATTCAAAGTGGGGCACAGGAACACTGGTAAGAAATGTGCCTTTCTATGAGAGCCCTTGTTGAGGATGCTGAACCTGGTTTAGAGCAGGACGATGCAGGCAGGTACCCTTTGCAGTCACGTAGGGATCTCACACCCAGTTACCTCAACAACCTCCCCACGGGTGAAGCAGCCTGGGCTGAACAGTCAGGGCCTCCTTTTACAGCCTCATTTACTCAGAGCGAAGGTTAGGACAGCACAGCAGTTTGCACCCGGAAGCTTTGGGTGCTTATTCTGTTCTTCCTCCCCCACTGCAGCTCTCTGAGTACCTGCATTCTAAATACCCTGTGTCTCTCCTGAGGTCACACCTACTCACTACAGGCTGAGCACATGCAGGACACAGATCTGGGATCTACCTGGATGCTTACTGCCCAGCCCATTGCTCTCCTACACTGTTTCCAGTCTGTGTGTTCACCCTCACATGAAGTTCCAAGATTCCTGGTCCAAGTCTCCTCTTCCACCTTCTCCAGCATAGTTTACTTGCTTCTGTCCACTTAGTGGAGCATCTGTTCTCATGGGCTGTGAGCTCTGCCTCCAGCATTGTCAGCCTTTGAATTCAGGCATCCAAAAGCAGCCCTTTTTTGCAACATGCACATACAAACTGCATGAATACATTCAAAATGCTTAGTATTAAAAAAAAACCCCAAAAAACTATGTGGTATGAGTGTGAAATGGTGATGAACACATCATTCCGCCAGCAGATGGCAATCAAAACAAAGAAACATGACTACTGATGATAAATAATTGCACATGAAATCAGGAGCATTTTGCTTAGGGGAGGAATGCAGTTGCCACCCAGAACGAGGGGGTACATGGCAGAGGAGTGGTGTGCCAAGAATAGGCCAAAACAATAGAAAAATCAGAAAAAGCACATTAGAAAAAGCAGAGCACAGAATGATGTCCCTTCCGTCTCTCCCCCTTGCATGAATTTCTAGGAAGATTTTACAAGAAACCCCCAAACATCCTTTTATACATCTGGAGATGGTAAACAATTGCAGTTCCACTTTCTCCAGGAGATGTGGTCCTCATGATGTCCCACACAAGGGAAAAGAAATAAAGAGGTCTGACAGAGGCTCATGCCTTGCACGTGTGGGGCAGCAGCTGCAGTGCATGCACAGAAGCAGGTGAGGAGTTTCCAGCTCTAATAGGTGTTAGGCTCGGGGTGGTAGAAGCAGCAGGAAAGCCTAGTGAGAAGTGAGCGAGGGAAGAAAAAGGGAGGGCAGTTCCCATAGTGAAGATAGCTGAGAAAAAAACCCACAAAACAACATTGGTAATAAAATGAAAATTTAAAAAGCCTGCATTCATCCCTGGTTTCATGACGAGTCAGTAAAGGCATGAGAGGCAAATTTAGCCACAGTATAAAAATCATCTCTGTGTGAAATGAGATAGAATATACACTGGGTTCAACAGCCTTAATCCAATCCATTGAAAAAACATGTAGGAGTATAGCTCTTGTGGTTCATACATCTCTAGAACAGAACCTGGCATCTTATTTGCCTCTAAAGTGAGCTAAGAGACATCAAAGCATCTAACTGCTGTAGGTTGACAGTTTTGGGTTCTGCTTTTATGGAAGTCAGTTTCCACATGAAGTCTAGTGAATCTGTTGCTTTAGAAACTCCAGAAGACCAGAGAAAGATGAAGTCTTGGAACAGTTGACAAGAGGGAAGTCTTTGAGTCCAACACTCCTCTAACACCTTCTAGGAATGCTGTCAGCAGCATTTTTGAACTTCATAATGGGACTGACAGTGCTAGGCCAGCAGGGATCAGAAGAGTAGGAGAGCTAGCAGGAGTACCAAACTCAAACACTGTGGAACACTCATTGCTTCACACAGCAACATCCCTGCAATGGCAGGGATTAAATTACAACCAAGGCTTGTAATTTAAATCAGCTTCCTGAGCAAGCTGGATGAGCTGTTTTTTCAGGTTTCTTCTGGCACATTAGGAGTGTGCTGGACATACTGCATATTGTCAGAGCAGCAGCACACTAGCAATCCCATCTCCTGCAGAGTGCTTGTGCTGTCCCGCTCCCCACCAGAGCCATGCACAAAGAAACAAGCATTGCAGTTCATCAGTTAATAATGGCTGGGTCTCCCAGCACCATTACATACCAGAAACTTCACAGCCATTATTTTCTGTGCCCAGAGCTTTCATTAGGAGCTGAAGCCATTCCAGGAGAACAGCCAGCAGTTTTATAGATTAAAGGAGATGAGGAGTTCCTTGTGAGTTTGTACTAAAAGGGATCCTTCTAGATCAAGTCTTCACCTACCTATGTGCTCCATTTTTCCTTCTTCAGTGTTTTTTTGCCCAAAAATCTACCAGAAGTCCTTCTCTTACCCTCATAAAAGAGGCAGTGCTGAGGCAGCACAAATCACATCCTCTCCAACATTACAGTAACCAAGTCAGGTGTCTACAATTGCAGACTTGGAAGGCTTTGGTTGCTACAGGCTGCTCTGCACACCACACTACAACATGTTTCTGCTGCCTTTTTTAAATCCCCCATTCACTCTGTTTTGTGTGCTTTGCTTGATACTAATTTATGGTCGTGCTATTTCTTTGTAATGCATTCTGCTTACCTGGTGTAATTACTGATGATTGCTAGCATGATTCCAGGATTTCTATCTGCAGTGTTCTCCCAACTCAAGTCTTTTTAAACACAAATCAGAGTAGCCAGAAGCTTTGCTTACAGCAAAGAAAGACGCAATTGACTAATATTACCCTACTTTGCTGCAGTGGTGAAGGATCAGAAATAGGTATCAATACATTTTTCAGCATCTTTGCACATGTTAGGAATAAAACTGATTAGCAGCAAAAATGGTAGCATGTTCCATACATGATACAAGAATAAAGGTCTTTTAGCATCTTGGCACTGAGTAATTTATCATAAATTCTTACAAACCCATCAGGTAATTCAGAGTAGTAAGCAGAATATGAAAAACATTTTTCAGTAGTAATGGCCTTTGCCTAAGAGAATTCAGTTTGCTTGCTAGTGCTTCTCTTTCTTGCCCCCTACACCTCCACCCATCCTTCTTTGGTCATGCCTGTCCATTCTCCCATCTCCTCCCTATTTTTCACCCTTCTCCTTGGAGATCCCCATCGGTAATCATATATATGTGTGTACGTATATATCCACATACAAACACACTTTTGTGCCTTTAACTTTAAAAGAAACTTTCTCAATGTCACTGAGTGTCTTGTTCCCACCTATGAAAGGTCTTGCCCATTCTTGTTGCAGAGAATGGAGTCAAAAGATGCTTCTGGGCACCTTGTCAGTATGCTCCCAGCAGAAGCTCACCCTTTGCTATGCCACATTCCCTCGGATTCCTGCCATCTGCAGTTCTTCATCACTGGATGTGTCCCTACAGGCTGCCTGTATTCCTCTCTCCTGCCTCAGTTGTGTCCATGTGCTCCTGCTCTCTTCCCTTTGATTACTGCTAGACACTTTGGCCAGAGCTTCCCTTGGGCAATGGAAAAGCACTGCACCAGGTCCTGCGCAAAGACCCCCTCAACCCAACAGAGGCACTTCGAAAATGCAGCTGCCAAACCCCAGGGCACAGTGCAGTGGTGCCTTTCCAACAGAAGAGACACTTCTCAAGAGCAACTTAGCTCCTAATAGGTTCAGTTAACCTTAACATAATAAGGAGAAACACTTCTCTAACATTTGCAGATCATTCTGGAAGAGACAGTGGAAATGTTTTATGTGCTCAGGCCATTTCTCTCTTGGTAAAGAAGGAAATATACAAAGTTATTTTGTATGTTTTAATTGATCACTGGTTAAATTGTAATACATTTCAAAGCAAAATATTCTGTTCAAGGACATTGTACCAAACATTAAATCTACTTTTAAACAAGGCTTAATTTGACTATTTGACCTTATATACATATAGGTATAAGTTTCATTTCACTAGTAGCAAAATTACACAGTACATTGCATTTCCTGAAAGATGGCAAACACAGGAATTGAGTGTCTGTTGTCTTTTCACACACTCCAAATCAGAAAAAACCCCACACTCAAAATCAGAAAAAAAATTGTATTGAAAGTACAATCACAACTACAGGTAAATACAATAAGGACCTCAGAACAAGCCAAGACCTTATGAGAGATGACAATCACTTCTAGAAATCTACATTGCAAATATACAGTACATTCCATTAAAGAGTTTTGGGAGTTCCCACAATGCCTCTTAATCCCCTTTTGGTAATAAAAGCTTCTATGATAACATGTATCCTTCATAAAAAGTACTGAATTCGTATTTTTGGACCATATGTTGGAATCTTAATGCAGTCTAAACTGCAGTCCACAACAAACTCACACAAAGAGAGAGGAAACAAGCATTGCAAGATTCATCAAGTTCAGAACCAGAGCTCAGCTCCCCGTCATTGGGCTTCTGGGTGCAAGAGCAGCTCTGCACCAGAGACAGGCTCAAAGGATGGGAAACGATACATTCCTTTTACAGCATTCACAGGTCAATCACCAGCAAGTTCTTGACAGAAAATGTCAACTGAGTCATACAGGATTAATTTGAACTTATTTACAAAGCAGCTGTTACATTGCAATTGTTAGACAATTAAGGACACAGCTAAGGAGCAACAAGGTTTCCACATTTATGCTGTCCCTGAAAAAACTTCTGTGAGCAGCAGAGAGTGCAGCAGCAAGCAAATATGCAAACACATTGCCACTGCTGGGGAAAATGCAGTGTGGCCTTGGGAAGTGCAATGGTGCACAGAACCCAGCTCCAAAGGCCTGATGAGATTTCTGTTATGTTCAAACTCTGCTTTGGTTTGTGCAAAGTATTAATCTTGTGCATGTAGCTTTCACAAACTGTTGCTCTGTGCTTGGCAAGACAAAATGGGAGGAACTTTCCAGAATTATCAAGAACATGGAGGTAAACAAGGCATTTTTCATAAGCACTAGTTACCCTCAAAAACACAAGGACTCTGCCACTGTTCCAAGGAAATGTATTTCATCAGCACTTTTTGGAGGTTTTCTGTTCTATACCTGCTGAAGAAGCTACCGAGTGAAATAGCTGAACTTGACCCAACTAACAATGCTGAGGACATTTTCTTTCCAGGCTTTATGTCTAACTCACCACTAACACTCTTTGCTGCTCCTCAGGAACTCTGACAGCGCTAGGAAACACCAAACAGGTGTGCCCAGGGTTGAAGACACCAATTGATTTTCTCTGGTTAAAATACATCACTTGTTTCTATTAGGCAGACTTCAGCCACACCTTCTCTCAACACCAATTCTTCTTCACAGATCTCTGTTGTAAAAGTTATGTTGCTGGACTCCCTAGATCTAACAGCAATGTAACACAACCAATGTAATTCAAAAATCACTAGTGGAAATCTGCCCAAACATTTTTTAAATGTTAAAAATGTACAAAATTCTTTTGCTTTACAAAAACTTCTGGGAAAAAAAAAAAAAAAAAGCTAGGGTCTTAGGGTCTGCAACTGACTGTTAGTGTTCTAAAAGGGCTGGAAAGCAAGCTGCAAACCGTGTTCTCTCTACTAGTCTACACCTGCTTTTAGCAGAAGTGCATAGAAATAGGTCAGTGGAGAGAGAATTAGAAATTTCAGAGAGAATTAGATGTACTTTAGAGCCCTGGTGTTTTTCTCCACTTTTCCTTTAATCTATCTTTCCTTTTTTCTTGCAATAACCTTCTCAACCTACTCACTTTAGGAAAGTGAGCCCTGGTAGGCTGCAAACAATGTATGGCATTAGTCAGGTGGTGTTACCAGACAGAGGAACAACCAACATGGGCCAGCAGGCACCAGTACTTGCTGCAAGAGTCAAGGAGGCACTTCCTAAGAGAACCTTAAGTGCCACATGCAAAGCTTGGTAGGCAGAGTATCAACCTGTTGGCAACACCCAGTGACCTCCATTTCAAGCTCCATAGCCAGCAGAAGCAGATATAAAGCACAGCTGTCAGGGCGTGGCTTCAATACTTCAAAACTTAACTGTGCAATGACCAATTAGCATGAATGGAAGATGAACATTTTAAGCCAAGAGAGAATCCAGCCAAGTCTCTGATTAATCATTTCTTTTTCTGAAGCCTGTTCTAAAAGCTTTTCAGTTTGTGCACACTAATAATACAGCTACAGTGAAAAGCGTGTGTAATCATTTGAGTGCAGTCCTAGTCCACAGAGCAGTCAGACAATTAATGACCAAGTACAAAGCAAAAGGTTGAAAACCCCTCATTCACAGATTTTTTGCCACTTTTTATTATTGTTTTAAGATGAATTCACACAACTGCTAGGCTTTTTTTTCCAAAATGACCCTCTCCTATAAAAGCAACATTAAAATTCAATACACGTTTGTATGAAATATACTTTAACTTCCTTCTTCCCAGGTTTTTGTACCTAATATATAAGCCTTACACTAAGAAATACCTTTAGTGGTCCTCATGCTGCTTTGTGTTGCACAGAAAACAAAACTTCAGTTTATTATGTTCATATTCACCACTTGAATTTTTTGATTTCCAAATTACAATTTACTTACAGAACCTTCGTGAAATCCCCTTTTTTCAGTTCACCTTAGTGAAATTGTTTGCACATTCTTGTGTGTAGCACAGAGCAATGGCACAGTTACAAAAAATAAAACCCAACTCAAAACATCCTACCCAAAATAATTTCATTGTCAAGATTTTTATCGGTTTACCAAACCAGGGCTCACTCTCAGATTCTTAGCAGCAAAATTCAATTACGTAGAAAGGAGCAGGAGAGAAAAATCAGCCAGTTCCCCACTAAGAACCAGAACTGGCCAAAAAACAAGCCATAAATAAGCTGAATGGCTCTGTCAATCCGATTGAAGTTTCAGTAATTATCTAATAGCTCTTGGAAGAATCCATAGCCAAACTTCTTGATTTTCTGTAGTTTTTTTAAAAGAGAGAGCTAATTTCAAGAGACCTTCAATTCCAGGTAAAATACTTGCACTCATGTTTTCCCTGCTAACTTGAAATCACTTGTAAGGTTCTTCTCTGATGTTTCAAGAAAATGTTGCAGGCAAGAGTAGAGAAATTAAAAAAAGATTAATGTAGACATCATCCAGAAAATGCTACCAAATATACAAAGCAGAAGAAGATATTTTCCTCACAATTTTCACATTTTAATTCTTTAAACACATATTTCAAGAAAAGAGCAATTAAAATCTATGCCTCAAAATTAAGTTGCCTGTATGTGCTGAATGAACATGGGTTTTTAAAGCAGTCCTTCCTTTCTCTAAGCAGCCCCCTTAGAAATGCTTTCTCTCTCAACTATACAGTACAGAAAAAGCCATTATATATTTGTTTTCTTCTTTTTAAACCTATTACTAGATAGCATTTGCCCTAGAACTGTAAAGAGGTCTCCCACAAACCTATCCTACCAGCAGAAGCCTCTAATTTCCATGGTTGCAGAACACATACACAAAGAATTAATGAAGCATCTTAAGGAAAAAAGATTAACTCTTACTCTAAATCAGACAGCAAGTTACATACATTTATGAAGAAATCTGAGATTTAAGACTGCTTCAAAGCAGTAACTGAAATACAACAGCAGCTATGAATAATAGATAACCTTCCTGATCCATAACTGATCCTAGCTTCACCTTAAAAAAAAAAATCGAAGCAGCTGAATGTATATGCAAATATACACAAACAAAACCTTTGATCAGAGGTTAGTAAGTGTGTTATATCAGAGCTAGAGACTAGACACTGCAATTGTTCAGCAGTCTCTAAACCACCAGCTCTTGCGCTGGTGCAGCAGTGGAAAATCACATCCAACACACCTTTCAGGTGGCATTAGAATCTCATGTTTCCTGTTCAGTTGTTGCTCAGCTGAACAGCTACCTCTGCTAATAACACAGCTGCCCTCTCAGTTAAACATGCAAAATGCATAAAAAGGCAAATGATCAAAATATCCCCTTGAATATGCCCTACTGTCCGGTATCAATAGACTGCTGCTGAAGATTTAATACCCCAGCACTAATTTTCAACATTTTCAAACTTGATATGAAAGTTGCATTTTGTTGTTACACAGAGTATAACAGTCATTGGTCATTTGCATCATCCACCCCAGCACTAGTGAAAAAGTGCCTTCTCAACAGGGATGAGAAAACATGGCAAGTTTTGTTACCAAGTTGTGTCTCTACTCATCTTGCTCCAAGCAGTGCATGGAAATTGGTGAGCAGAAATTCAACAGTCTACCAAGACACACCATGTTTTCACATGCACTGATGCTATGTGTATCTCAAAAACACGGAAGTTCAAACATGCAGCAAAATGTTTGTTAAAGCACTTTAAATGCTCACCAGATGGTAATGAGTGATTTAATACTCAGACAAATCAAAGCACAGTAAAAGGTTTGTGCTTGTACTTCAAGTTTCAGAGTAACATTGTTTCTATCAGAGTATTTGAAGTTCAATGAAAGGAACTATGGACTGGATTCAGAAGCAAGAGACACCATTTAAAGAACTAGGAAAATAAGCACAGGTCAGAGTACTGCAATAAATTAACAAAACAGCAGGAACATGCAGGAATCAGAGTCAAAAATTTCTTTTTTTGATTCAGGGATATATAAAGAAAAAAAAAAAAAAAAAATTAAAAAAACCAAAATCAAGAACAACCCTGTCTGACTTTCCGGACATTATGGTGTCTTTTTGGCTAAACAACTGTTACTCTATTGTAAGGAACACAGATATTACCAGAAAACATTATTTACAGAATGATTATCAGATTGATTATATAAAATACAGAGGAAAATATACACCCTTAGGTTTGAGATAAGCCAAGCAAATTTACTGCTGCTAACTAAAGCACTTTGAAGAAGGCAACAGGCACCAAATATCAAAATTTAATCACAAATCTACTCAAAGTAACAAACAAATTTGGGACGGTAGAGGTACAGCAAAGATCAATTAAGTTGGAATGATTTATAACTAATACTAGCCTATCACTAATTACTTAGCTTCATTAAAATTCTATTTTTCTTGTCCAAAACTGAAGAGAAACCTTTACTCCCAGACTGTGATTTCTACAGGTACTCAGCAGCTTTTTTCTTAATGCATTTATGTAATGCTTTGTACTCTACATCTTACAAAATACATCCCCACGTTTAAGTGCATGACTAGAAACTGTGCTGAAATTCTGGAAAAGAGCTTCATAGGTCTCAGGCGCAATAAAGTCATAACAATGTTCAGCTCCAGTTTCTGGAAGAAGTTCTATGAAAGGAGAAGCTTCAGAAAAGGGCCTTTGATCCCTGGTTTTCGAACTCTGACCATGCATCATTCAATTCCATGAAGATCATTTTGGCATACTGCTCATAGGGTTGTCCTGTGGCCTGGAAACAAAGAGAACATACCATAAGCATAATAATTTAGAAATTAGGTCATTTAGAAAAGATACCGCCCCTTTTATAGTTGCTGTCTTATTCAACAGCTATAGACTGCTCTGCGAATATAATTTTACAAACAGAAAACTCTCTCTAACCTTATCCGAAGCTTCCTATGAGTATTTTAAACAAATCCAAATCCTTGGTTTCCTTCCTTTACTTTCAAGCTTTCAGTACAATTCATAAGGAATTGAAATTCAGCTAAAAACAATTTTCAAAGCTGTTGTTTTCATAAATAGTTTCAGTTACTATTACTTACTAATCAAATTAAGTAAATTTTGGAATTGCTTCCTGAGAGATGTTGCAGTAGTGTAAAAGGATAGAATCTGAGTGCTCTTTGAGACAACTTTTTTTGAATGGGATTCCCTGGAGAAGAATCTGTTGCTGGTTGTGAATGATGCTAAGACTCAACATGACTGACACAGCACTTCCTGTGTGTTTGCTTCCATACTCAAAGACAGTATGCTCCTGATTCCCTGTCTGTTTCACAGCATCTGCAACTCTGGGCCAACACAATCCAACCCCTGTGGCTGATAAACATCCAGTCCCAAAACACAGTTCTCTCCCACAGAAAAGGGAAGCCCCAGAGCTCCCTCCAGCATCCTTCCTGTTCTCCTGCTGCTTAGCTTCTGCCACCTGCAGTACTTTATCGACACATTTAGAGAGCGCTTTAAGAGGTAAATGGCAGAATAAAAGAACAAGGAAGACCAATATGCCTTGAATAGATCTATGTTCTGACGCATTAAGGGCCTTACAGAAAACACCTAAAAAACCATCACAAAGGTGGAAGGAGTCACATACCCAAGAACACTGAAGGACAGAGGGGACTAAAAAACCAAGGGTTTTTGTTATGTTTTTTTGTTTGTTATGGACACAACATAGGATTTAGACTACTGCTCACTAAACCACCAGTGAATGCAAACTTGAAAATTTAAACCAGGTATATCCAATGCCTCTCTTTCTATCTAATGCAAGAGCTCAGAACAAGAAGCTACCTTGATACATTGGAGTGCATTAAATATTTATAAAAAGACAAATGCAATGTAATATTCATAACACATTTTTCATCTAATAACTTGTTTATTCTAGTAACTTCACTTATTTGAGTAAAAATTATTTAGTAAATGATGTTCAGCAGGTTTTTTCTACCAGTTTTGCTGGTTAGAGCAGCCTCTAAGTCTCCATACTAGTTCTAAAAGATTTGAAGTACCAGCTCACAGAAATGAAACAGATTCCACGAATTAGCATTAAATCTGCCATCTGTCAGTCAGAACCCAGCACGACTGACTTTGTTGCTCAGTACAATCTTCACGGACCTTTCATTTGTTAACGCTTCTCTGTTGAATTCTGTGCTGTGTCAGGATGACAAGAATATCCCTGTACTACCTGAACACAGCAGGACACTACATTCAGAAGACAATGGAAGCACAGTGGAGAACATCTAGGGTGCTCACTGAGAAGCAAGGCATTTGCCACTAACCGGCATGGTGAGGTAAAAACAGTTTGTATTCCTATTATAAGAAAGAAGATCAGAGGAACACACTCACCTTATCAGGATGAACCACAAGCACTGCTCTCCTGTAGTACTTCTTTACTTGTTCTGGAGTTACTAAATCTGCCATACTGACTGGTTTCCACTTATTTTCCCCTTCCCAAAGCACTGTATGAAGAGTGGATATCAATGCTCTGATATTTCTCTCCTTTCCTTCAATCCATTCAAGAATCTGGGAAATATTCAAAAATCAGAATGTATAGAACTGAATGCAGCACTGTAAGCATTCTCAACCTCTACAGACGTAATCTTCATTCTCTGCCAGATTACACGATCATGACACAAGTGCAGTTGTCCTACTGCACTTACTCCCCAAATTCAATTGTATTAGCCTCCCAAAAGTGATATTTTGCATCTCCCACCAGGGAATAACTCATTGTTACTAGTTTATTTCAGAAATTCAGTCATTGCAAGAGAAATTAGTGAGATAGTTACATGTTAGAAACCCCCATATAATTAATGGCAAGAGAAATGACAGAAGTAATTAAAAACATCTGTTACAATTAAATATTACACTAATCTTCAGGGCACACACACAAATTATTACTTGATTTGTACAAAAGCATAAATACATTTTAAAACTTCTATTGCCCAAGGTAGATCATGTCTATTAATAGTTCATGCTTACTTAAGCAACCTGCAGAGGTGCATAGACTAAAGTGCTCCTTGAGATATCCCCAAAGTCAATTAGAGTAATTTTTCAGACTTCAACAGCAATATTCAAGCCATAACATGGGATACAGTATTTTCACTGAACGCTTACTATCACCTGTGAGGATGGTAACTAAATATCTGTACTTATTTCTGTATGTGGTGATTTGTGTTAAAAGGTACCCATGCACTCTCTCTTTTGGAAGGACACTTTGTGAAAACAAATTTCAGCATCCCTTTAAGGCTCATTTGCAAACTTTGCTAAAGCACCATAAAGACTGAAAAACTGTAAGTGTATTAATATGTGAAGTTATCAATGACTAATGGGTCAAAACAATTTGAACAGCAAGGAAAACCTCTCCAACTACACAGCCTGTCTCCAGAATTGCTCCTTCTAGTAATTTCTTAGGATAGCAGCAGCACTTGTTAACCAGGAAATGAAAGTACACGGTCATCCTGAAGACAGCTCTTCTCACATGCCTCATTTTTAAAGCATATTTTTCTACTATAAACTAAATCCATCTTTTCTAAACAATGACCCTTTAGTTTCTCTGTTAGTCATTGTATCCTTCTGCTCTGTTATCAGCAGTTCTAAGCATAAGATCAGATTTTCACTTAAATCAAAATCACTGTCAAACAAACCTTGAGTTTCAAGGGGTCCATATCTTTAGACATCTCTTGTTTTCTCATCTCAGCAATGGTCTTTGGTCCCTTTTTATCAGATTTCGCTGAAAATCCTTGATTAGATAAGAGATCCTCAAAGTCATTTTCAGAAACTTTTGGCTTTTGACCTATGAAAAGAGAAAAAATATTAAATGGGAAGTTTCACAGGAGAATATATTAACAGGGCAAATATACTGTCCTTTAGATACACCTGGATGGCATTTATCACTACCATGATAAATATCCCTCAGTGACACCAAAAGCAACAAAACTAAGGACAGAAACAAAAGGGATCATTAGCAAACTTCCAGTCCAACAGAGCAGGCAACCTCACATGCTAACCTCTGACTAAATACTTGCATGTCCTCCTTTTTAAAAAAATGGAGTAGATTTGAGGGAACACACATCTATCCATGAGTTCTGAAACAGCTCCATTTTTCCACTGTAAATTAGTTCTTAATTCTACACAGCAGTTTTTCAAGTAAACATATACTCAATACTATTGTTGAAAGCAGTAGTCAACATCTAAGCATGTTGAAACTTATCCAGAATAATGAAGGGATAAAATACCAACATGAATATTCATTACAGAACCAACAAATTTCAGGGAAGTGTAGAAAAACTGAACTCTTAAGATGCCTCTGGATGTTGTCTAGTCTAATCCCCACTCAAAACAGGGACAACCAGGTACATTTGATGGGTTTTTGTCCAGCTGAGGTCCATCTGTTTTTAAGGGAGGGGAATTGCAACAACCTGGTTCAGCATTTCATCATGCCAATTATTTTTTTTTGCCTCACTCTACTGACTTTCCTGTGCTGCAACCTATGTCCACTGCCTCTCCATCCTGACACCTCTTTCTAAATACTGACCAACAAAATAATTCCAACTTAAAGAAGTACCTGCTGTTCACTTATATGCCAGTTTAAGGGAGGCATAATCCTAATAACAACACACCAAAAAATAAATTTTTCTAAGAACGTTCATACAGTAGAGGCCAAGCCTATCCCTCTAACTCTAGGTTTGCCTACTCAGTTGGAACATCTTAAAGGACTCTATGATTCCATCTGGTCCAATCCCCATGACTCTTACTAACACAAGAATTTTCAGTAATTTTAACCTCAGTCTTTCTCAAGACAAGCGACTCTTCTTCAGCTAGGAAAAACACTGTATCCCTTTACCTTTGTATGACAGACTAACATGAAGCAACATTACCAACCATCTCTCCCCAGATGGATCAAATTTATCTTTCTAAACTCACTGATACAAAAACGGTACCTATGTAGGTGAGTAATTATAGGCTTGATACTTCATGCCCAAAGTCACATATACTTGTGCCATCATCAGCTTGTCTGTTGTGTAGAAGAGTAGGATATCAGATTTGCCAAGAATTTTTCTGTTTTCTACTAGATGCAAGTTAAATGTAAATAAAAATGTGAATCTAGAAATGCTTCTGCAGGTAACAGCACACCCAACTAACTTCATATGGGACATTATAAATACACATTCAGAAAACTTACCAAAGCTTGGGGCTCTGACTCCTCTTTCTTCTCGTCCTCCAATAACACTCAAGTTTACTGTGTAGTTGGGCTTAGCTGCTGTGCTGGACTTAGTCTGGGACTGCCATGATGTAGTTTGTGGTTTGGGAGATTTCTGCCACTGATTTCCCAGCTTCTGAGAGGGAGCAGTCTTCTGACTAAATCCACTACCCAAGAGTCCACTAGTGGACGAACCTAACAATAAATACTAAGTTAGTTGTTCAATTCAATGCCTGTCAGCTGTTTAATACAAGAAAGACAGTTTGGTCTTGACATATAATCACATAGCTCACAGTGATACCACCATACAAGAGAAAACATAATAGGAAAGTGTGGGTAAAATGACATTAAGAGTCTCGTTAACAAGTAACTTGGATGGCAGGAGCTGGAGGCTTTACTGAAGGTCTTGCCTTACAACTCAAGGTCTCAACTGTCATTTTTAGCAAAAACATGCACCCATATCTGAAGGGTCAGGCACGTGTCAGGCCAGGAGATACTTCAGCTGTGACAGTAGTTCTGCCTCTCACTTCACTATACTTCTGCTAATATGCAGTGCATAATAAATCTAATTACAAAAAATGGAAACAGAACAAGAAGATTTTTAAATGAATGCTTTCAAAGTCCCTAGTGATTCTGTGCACTACTGTTTAAGGAAGAGGAGAAGATTATTTTACATCAGCATTCACAGGGAATATACTGCATTTGAGTAAGAAAAGTATTGCAGCCTGCAGGACATACTGTAATCATCCTCCTGTGGCATAGACCAAGCTTGTCTGGGTATACACTGCAATGTAAACTTGATTTACTCTTTCAAAAATGGCTCATCACACTTCAGCTCTCCTGGTGCCTCCCTTTTGTAGTGGCTGCTCATACTTCTAACATCACAAGAGGATGTCTCCCCAGGGACGTACTATATCTTCAAATAACACACATGATAAAACCCAGTATTGTAATACAACACCTAATAAAATCTAGAAATGCACTGCTTTTTCATGAAATCACTCAACTGCAGTAAACTCAATTTTCAGTCATTGACAACTTGTGAAATTTACAGAAAAAAAAATTCTTTACAACTCAGAGCAAATAAACCTGCATACATCTCTTTCACCTATTCTTTCAAAGCATTCTATGTTCATCATTGCAACTTTCAAGGCCAACAAGTTCTTCCTGTAGGACAAGTCAATGCCTCACTGTTCACAGAAACTTTTCAACACCACACTCCTACTTCCTGAGAGAAGACCCTTCTTCCAAAGAAGTGTGTGATAACACCAAGCAGCACAGAACACTACTGGTATCCTTCCAGTATGCTAATACACCGGTATTAACTACTTTTAGCTACTATTTCTTTTGGGTTTATATAGCATTCATATTTAAGCAGCTTGCACACTCATAGATTTTCTTCCAGAACAATGTCGTGTATGTGGAAGCCAAAAAACTCGTATGAAAAATACAACAGAGTGTGGTATTCCAGTTGTATCCCAAAACTGAATTCCAGTTCTTGTTATGCCTTGAAAATTAATTTCAAGCCTAAGACCATTAACTAGGACAGTGACATCTAGCTACTAGCTAATGCAGTCATTCTTCCTAAAAAATTAGGAAAAAAAAGCTAACTGAAAGAGTAATGAATAGTCCTAAGTCCTGCTAAAATTAGTTTAATTTCTTTCATCAGATTCAGTGTGGGCTACACCTACATCTTCAAGTCAAGAAAAAATTGACTTTTTTTGCTGTCACACTATCTGTAGATTTAACAACCTGTATTAACCTGATTTATTAACTAGAAAATTTTTTTAAAAATTTTTTACTGCAAAGCAGCCTCATTTGTATTGCCTCAACACCAGAATTTTGCAGAATTTTCCCAAGCAACATCAAGAAGTCTAACACTGTTTGCTACCTAATGTTTCTACATGAATTCCACTGGTACTCTTTAAATACACAGTGCTAACTGCCAAGGCAACAGGGTAAAACCTCCATCAGCTCCAAGCTAAGGAAAAAGCAGGTTTGTGCAATTCAGCAACACTAGGCTGTTCTAAATCTTGCTCTCTGGGCAGCTGGTCACATTTGTTATGGCACTGTGCGTTCTGAAATCCAAGGACCTCAGCTATTTTGTGAATGCTACAGGCCTAATTCCTGAGTTTCAGGCCAATAAAACACCCTGGAACAAGAGTTACTCTGCAATGTGTCTCATCTTCCAAAAATCCTCATGCCCTCCACTGCAAACTGACAGATGTTCATGATGCTTTTGGAACTGGTGTGCAATGTATGGACTTGATTTGTGCTCATCTTACAAACATGATAGATGTGAGTAGTAGAGCTATCAAAGTCTACTGAATTCAAAGCAAGTAGTGAATTAACTGTTACTTTGAAACTAAGAAATTTTAACTAATTTAATCCTGCTTTCATTTTCAATCCTTCAAGAACAATATTAATCAATGCTAGGTAAGAAACCTTATGCTCAGTTACTGAATACACAACTCCTGGTTTCTCTTACCATCTCAACTAGATTCTGAAGCATTAATTATTTTTACTGTTTTTATATCACAGCTGTAGTTATCTGCTGAAATATTCTGGATGTTTCAAAAAATATCTGGAAGATTCAATCTTTTCTTGTTACTCACCAACTCTAAGCAAATACCTCAAGCTGGTTAAAAGGAGACACTTTCCTTTATAGGCTGTCAGTAACATTTATTGGTACAAGAAGCAAATCAAACAGTAGAGGCACTAAATATAGTCTATAAAATGTAAGATCTTACCTGGAAGACCAGATCCCAGATTGGCAAGATCAGCAAAAGGATCAAAGTTCTGAGCTTTCACCTGACTGAAAGACAAACCTGAAGACACACTGGACTGGCTTCCGGTGGTAAAAGCTTGGCCTGTATAACAAGAAGACACATCACGTACCTAGTCTGTTTGGAAATTGAGAGAAAGAATAAAAGTAATATCTCCACAACACCTCATGCAAACCTCACAGCATTCTACTTCACAGCATCTTTTCCCGTGACAAGAATCACCATTACAATAGAGAATTGAAACAATTTAATTCCTTTTTCTTGAACTTAAATCGGAAAACCTACACAAATGCCTTACTAAAGGAACATTTAAGTAGCAAAGCAAAGACACATGAAGACATGTTCAGCAGTTTCAGGTGATTAAACTGACCCAGTCTGGAGTATCCCTCTAATGAAAAAATTTAATTTCATACCTTCACAAACAGGCTTCAGCTGTGGTGAAGCTACATTGCTGGTTGTTGAAGAATCTGCCCAAGAATCCCATCCACTTAGGAGATCTGGGTGGCTTGAAGATGATGATATTTTAGGTGGCTCAGGTGTCAAATTGCCTACAGAAGAAAACAAAATGTTTTCATGTTTAAGAAAACCATCATAATAGTATACATATTTGCCAATACTGACAAAATCTGTACCACACTGTCAGCCACATAGCTTGCTTAAATTTCTCGGTAACAGTTGTGCAGCCTTAAACAGGACTCAGAAGGGCTGTACCACTGGAATTCCTTCACTGCAATTTTAAAACATCCCACGCACTTCATAGGTAAGATATTTTCATGTGCAGGCAATGCTATGAATTTAACAGCTTAGGTCTCCTAACCAAAAGGAGTAGCTTAGGTAGAGATCTAGGACATGCTGCTGCTCCTGACAACACAGCCAGCCAGAAGAAAGCAGCAGTGCTCCGTGAATGGTGCTCTTTATCACTCAACAGTCTCGGTGGTACACAGGTGAAGCCAGGCCACTTCAAACTGCAGGTTTGCCTTTGCCCAGGCCTCTTGTGACAGAAGGGGAATCTTGGCCAACTAATACAGTCTTTGAGGTCTAAGACGCAAATGAATGCACACAACTGAAAAGCAAGATACCAGAAGAGTGATTTTTTCTGGGGAAAGTTGAGAATCTCTAGCTCTACGGATAAAAACATGTTTTTGTACATATCTTTACACCATGACATCTAAATTAAAGTCATATTTAAAAGGATAAAAGGGTGCTGCCACTAACTCCTGGAAAATGTCGTCTCCCATCTAAAGGTATAACTGCCATCCCTAACACTTCCAAATGATTCCACACTTCACACAAGCTATGAGGTTAGCCATCCTCAGAATGAGATATGCTATGTATAGAACACTCAAAACAACATGCCAGCTCTGTGCATTCTCCTTGAGCACAGCTTGTGGAGACTCACAGTGAAGCAGGACAGCTTTTGAATGTAAGCCCTACTTTAACACTATAACTGTCAGTGCTACAGGGAGAGGGGATACTTCAGTAAAGCAAATAAATACATTTAGGGGTGATCTAAGACATTTTATAGACACAGGGTTTAGAAACTTAATCCAGCCATCCTTACAAAAGCAGTAATATTCTGAAGCTTTGAAAGTCTCAACTACTACATCACAGCCTTTCACTCGTCTCAGCTCCTCAGCTTTACATTCTAAATATTAATATCAAATCCTCTTAAGGAAATAATTAGAAGCAAATTAAATATACCCTTTTATTATCTCAATCTACTAATATAAATTTTAATTAGATCTTACAGCTGCAAAGTGAGCACATCAAATACTGTGCAACAAATAACTGTCAAAAGCCTGTATTTCAGCAGTATTCCGTGCTGCATGTGAGGGAAACTGTCAGGACAAAATGCAAGAAGTACCCACCATTTCCAGCCCTTTCTCCAGACCCAAGCTTCATCTCCCTGCCTCTGAAACCACGTGAGAAACATTACATATTTGTCTCAATACTCAGGACCCCAGCTATCCGCTGTATGAACAGCAGTGTCACAGGCTATAAACCAGCACCTATTAATCAGCTTAGAACTTTGTGGAATCATACTCTACTCCAAAAGACAAGTAGGCCTTGAATTAGTACTAACATTGATTTTTAGGCTGGAATTTATTTTGTGCTACAATCTCTGTTATTAAAAGTCTTTTTACAGGAGCATAAGAAAATGAACAACATTGCATGAAATTAACTTTTATGAAAACAAGTTGAGAGAAATTAGAACAAATTAAATTACAGGTGAATGCATTTGAAGGCTTGAGAACTATGGGAATGAGCTGTTTTATAACAGTTGGCTTAAGAGCAGTCAAGTTCATCACCTCCCCCATCCTGAACTAAGCAGGAAGTAGCTTACTGCTACGTACAGCAGTAAATTCACTATTAATTGTGAAAGCTCATATACATCCACTACACTTATCAGAAAAATCTGAAATAATGCAATGTACAATATACTGAAAAGATAACCCATTCCTCCTGAAACAGTTTGTTCTTATGCCATCTTTTTAGTTCTGCAATGAGGGCATTATGTCATATTTTAACATCAAGAAAAAATGTTACCAACACAATACTTTCACTTCTGCGTATTCTGAAGAGGTATGATGAGACCATACTGAATCCCTATTTTTATAACTGACACATTGGAGTTTATATAGACATATTAAGTAAGATAAAGGAGGAGTATATCTAAAGAAATGGTAAAATATGAACTATGGCTCAATATTACAAAAATGGAAGCAATTAAGATCATGAGTATGCAGATCCAAACCTGGTTGTCTCAAGTTTTTTAATATGCATATTGATAATGAACCATACATCAATGAACCACTGGAGGTCGGGGCAAAGTACTGTTTGGTTTTTTTAACACTGCTCAAACCAAGCTAAGATGCAAGAATAAGTTGGTGGTAATCAGATCACACTTTCCAGCTTCTGAAAATAAGAGCCCTGCATTTTACTACACACAACTTCACATAAGGTCTTCTTTATTTAACTTGTCATGTCTACAGGAAATCCTTTAATCACAGACAACAGGATTTTCTGTGAACCAAGAGGCTGGTTTAGTATGATGTGACGTTTTTTTAAACTTGTCTAAAGCCTGTCTGAGAACTCAAGCTCACAGAAACTAACTTCTCCTCAGGAGAAAACTATATTCATCACTCAGGTTTTTTTTGATCACCTTCCAAATCTCCTGCTGTCTTTGAGAGAATATTCTCAATTCAACCTGCATTAAAGATGATCTGCTACTTTAAAAATCCAGAAGAAAATTAAGTCACCTTGTTAATACACAGCTTATAAGCAGCAACAGCACAACATTTTCCTGTTACAGGACAGAACGCCTTAAGAGACCAGATATTGTACAAGAACTATCTTTCATATTAAAACCCCTATGATTTTAAATTTTAAGCCAACATCTGAGAAATACAAGGTTAAAACTGTATGTCTTAAACTTGTGTTCACTGAAATATCTTCTGTCCTAGTATCTATAGCAGATTAGAAATCATTTACTAACAAAGCTTATCCATCACTAAAATTTGATTCTAGTCACTTACAACTGCTCCAAGAAGAGAGCCATAAAATCTCATTACTGCAGCTTATTTTGAATGGTCATTGGCATTACTACTAATAAATGTTAATTTATTTTAACATTTTTTTTGTCCCTTTAATGACCTCATGTTTGCACTGTTTTCTGCTCACTTAACACAGTTCTTCCAAACTCATTTGTCTCTTGAGGACATCATCTTATTTGTCCTTTCTTCTCCAGTTACTAGTGATGCTGTCCTTTCACGACTCAAAAATTCACATTAAGAGCAACATAACTATTAATATTCCTTCCTTACTTGATAAAATTGATACCTGCAACTGGATAGAATGCTAAGGGCTCAAATACATACATCATATCAGCTAAACACACATATAAGCTCTCATTTGAAAGATAAATGTAAAGGAGTATGCAGTGTTACCCCAGTTTCTCCATAAAACTTCTATATGGTTTTTAAGGACTGCACAGCAATAGAGAAATATTGGGAAATCAATGTAAAACAGTAGGCTGAAGAGAATATGGGTACATTTTAAGTACCTTATTCTACCTGTTGACAGAAACCTTCAGAAATTACATTAAAATAGCAGGGGTGCAAGCTATCAAGTAAAATTAGAGGAGTAAGCATAAAACAAAAAGAATTGAAGTCAGATGTAAAAATATTCCTTTTTCTTCTCTACCTGCTCAAATGTTATTAACAGCTGAATATTGATGGTGATCTCCTAAAAGTCGTAGATAAATATTTAGTGAACAGAAATCTGTATTATATTTTTCCCACTTTAATTTAATGAATAAAAGGGTTTTCTGTCTCCTCTCTGATATGAGGGTTCTGGTACTAATAAACTTGGACAAAAGAACTGGGAACGTTTTTATAAACGTGTAAAAATACTTAATGTGAGGAAACTAAAAAAAAAGCCTGAGACAGACTTTTCTCTGTGTTGTCCAGTGGAAGGACAAGAGGCAAGAGGGCACAAACTGACACACAGGGAACTCCATTAAAAAATACTCTATTTTCTCTAAGATCTCTCCAACACTGGTATATCTTGCCCAGCTGTAGAGTCCATAGCACTGGAAATACTAAAAACTAGAAAGGACATGGTCCTGAAAAGCCCACTCTACTTGACCCTGCTTTCAGCACATCAGCTAGAGAATCTCCAGAGGTCCAGCCCCTCAAGTGAGTTAGATTTTGGCTGAGATCATAAACTACACTGAGTTACAAGGGAACCACAAGGATTAGAGAGTCCAGCTACTGGCTCTGCACAGGACAGCCCCAAGAATCACATCATGTGCCTGAGAGTGTTTTCCAAATGCTCACCAGCATCAGGCTGGTGCTGTGACCACTTCCCATTTTTCCAGTGCCCAACCAGACTCTGGAAGAAAAACCTTTGCCTGATATCCAACCTAAACGTCCCCTAACACAACTACGGGCCATTCCCTCAGGTCCTGTCATTGTCACCACAGAGATAAAATCAGTGCCTGCCCCTCCTCTTTCCCTCACAAGGAAGCTGTAACTGCAAAGAGGTCTCCTCCAGGCTGAACAGACAAGAGACCTCAGCTGCTCCTCATACAGCTTCATCTTAAGGCCCTTCACCATACTCACAGCCTTTCTTTGGGGACTCTCGAATGGCTTAATATCTATTCTTATATTGTTGCACCCAAAACTGCCCTCAGCACTTGAGGTGAAGCCGCCCCAGTGCAGAGCACAGCAGGACGATCCTCTCCCTTGCCTGGCTGGTGATGCTGTGCCTCACATACCCAGGACACAGCTGGTCCTCCTGGCTGCCAGGGCACTGCTGACTCATTTATCTTGCCATTGATCAGGACCCCCAGGCTCCTTTCCATGGTGTTCCTACCCAGCATCTCATTCCCCAGTCTGTCTGCATCCAGTTTGCCTATTCTAGGTGCAGAATCTGGTGGAGATAATGCTCCACAGATCAGTATTGGTCAAACCTTCTAGTGAGCAAAAAATTTTTGTTTGGTAACCTCACACAGGGACAGCAATACTGGCATAAAACTGGCAACTATACAAATAGACAACTGAAACATACAACTGTTACTATCTACAGGACAGAACAAAAACATTGCAAAGGAGGCAGCAAGTGGAATCTTCTCAGAAGAATCAACCACAGCTGGAATATAATGATTAATAATGATAGAGAGGGCAATCAGCTGGGTAGCCTTTTATTTCAAAGAGGAAGTCTTTATCTCAGAAAAATATTGCATTTTTTTCTGCCCAGTTTATCTGTAGCTCACACTCAGACTGCATCACTCAGATGCAGGGTCAACTAGAGCAGCTATTAAACAAGGAGGGGCAAGCTGCATGCAATACTCTGGGAAGAAATCACCCTGGATTTGGAAAAAGGTGCGTGATACTACTATTCCCAGCTACCCTCACGTTGTAAATAGGTGTCTTAAGTAAGAGTCCTGTGCTTCTCTGCTGCATATACAGCCAGCTCCAACAGACTCACCACAAGCTACAGCTGAGCCTCCCAAACTAGATGTCTTTGGGAAAACATAATTTCCCCAAAAATGCTGCACAGCAGCTGTAAGAGATGTGACAGAAACAGCTCCGCAGACATTAAGGTTGGTGGAAAAGGAATGGGAGGAGCTGGTCCAGATGCCAGAGCAGAGATTGACCTGCAACATGTGTGAAAGAGCACAGCTGAACTAATTCACAGGGGAGCCTGTGGAGGACCCTACAGATGGGCATGTCTTCAATGATGCCACAGCCCAGGGAGAGCAACCTACATAGCAGTGGGTTCCTAGCAGGACCCGCAGTGCCTGGGAGAACCACATCCCTACAGCAATCTCTTCCTAAAGGACTGTACTCTACACTGACCTATGTTCTTAAAAGATTCTTCTGTGGGAAGCGCCTATACAGAAAGAGGGGAATGAGAGAGCAGCAGAGAAGAGCCCTTACAGACTGATCACAACTCATAGCCCTATGGAAAGAAACCACACTTTTCTTTCAAAGTCAGATTTTAAAAAGCTTTAACACCAGTAGCTCTACCACTCCACCATTTTTACTGATGTCTGCTTCTCCTTAAAGAATGATGGGAAGACTGAACATATCACAAAGATTTTTGTTTAAAGATTAATAGATTTTAAAATAAATGCATGTGGAAAAGGCTTTGCCAAGAATATATCAGAGAAATGAAACAAATAAGATTAGGGTATTACATAATGTACTTTGTAAGTATATTACCAGAATACAATCAGGTCAGGAAGTGCAAGCTAGTCTCAAGCCTGCACTTTAAGAACTCGCTATATTATAACCCGACTTTCTCATTTCTCTTCCAAGGTTTCCAGAAAATCTTTAAAATCTGAATACAGTCAACACAGCATACTATCATCTATAAAGTAAGTTTCCATATGTTTGGGTACCCTCAGTTATTAAATTACTGAAACTCCAACTCCTAACATATGGTTAGCAATACTAGAAATCCTGTCACATCATAAATAATCGCATGACATTATACAGGAAACACTTGCTTATTGGTGCATTTGCATCTGTACTTCCAGAGTACAAAGCTAATTAAAACAGCAATCACAACAAGTGGATCTATTAAGACACTAATCCCCTAAGCTGAAAGACAAATGCACAGAGAAGAAACTGTTGAGAAACAGAACTCCAGAAGTACACTTACCTAAATTTAAGAAATCTGAGCTGGAAGAAGGTGGAAGTGAACTTTGTGTGGAAGGAACTGTATTAGCTGTAGATGTTGAGGTTGGGTTAAGGAAGTCCCCAAAGAGGTCTGGACCAGACAGGGCTTGATTCTCTGAACTTGATGACATTGTGAATGGGTCAAATGGATCGGCTAAAAAAAAAAGCAGAAAACAAAATAATATTTTTACAAATTGTAGAATAAATGAAGTGGAAAAAGCCTAACTCCTCTAAGGGCACAGACAAAAAGCAAAGTGCATGCTAATAACTGCAGCAGCCTTCTGTGAATTTTGTGTGGCAAAGAGTAACCACCTATTCCTTCCTCTAGACAAATGAACCTTCACATGGTACACAAAAAGGATCTCAGCCATACATAATATGAAGAGCTATGTCTTCTAACAAAAGCAGCAAGACTGCATACAATTAAATAACATTGTTAATTTCATCCATTTAAGACACACCTTGAGTGACCATCTGACACACAGAAGAATTACATTTGCTAAATACTCCACAATGCCAAATCTGCAACAGATTCAAAGAAAATGGACTACTGTACTATTAAAAAGAATATGAAATAAAACATTCATATTACCATTCAGACTTGAAGGCATTGGCGATTCTGGGGCAGAAAGCACGCCAACCCAAGAATGAAAACCAATAGAAGTTAAGACTTCAGCAGCTCTCTAGTGATTCCAATGAAGAAAAAACTAACTGGAAGAGTATTTATAGTCAGCATGGAGTAACATGTGACAGTCAGCTGGAATCATGGCTTTGAATCTTCCTGTTTCTGCTGCCCTCTAGGGTCAAAACCCCTCAAGAGCCCAGGGAGTCCTGCCAGATTCACTCAGAAGCTGAAGAGAAGGAATAATCCTGCTATAATACCCCAGCACATCCTCAGGTAATGAGGACTGTACAGGATTCAACAACATTTCAAGCAAATTTACTATAGCATCACATGTAAACAAGACCTTAAGTTTGTTGTGCAAGCCAAAATATAACAGTGGCCAAATATTCTCACTTCTGCAACTTTCCTTCTTAATACAAGTCAATGAAATACACTGAATGAGAATGACTTAAAGAATGAGATACATACATGACAACTGCTCAGCTGTTTCATGCAGTAGATACGGTTAAAGAAAGATAATGTAATAAAGGTTCCCTTTTATAGAATTCTACCTATGCAAAAATGGCAAATTAAAATTACTCTTCACTGACCACAGTAACAAAGTTCAATAGTGAATGGTCTCAAAATAAGAAAATATCTTAAATCATCTAAGTGCTCTGTAAAAAATAACTCTAGTTGTCTATAGATGAAAGCCTTTAATACCTATGAATTATCTTTGTGCAAACAAACAAAACCTTGTAGTGGTTTTCCCAGCTTATGTGACTAATATTCCCATAAATCTTACCATTAACTTTTGGCAGAGAATTGTTATTCCCAAAAAGTGACAAAGAGATAAGTATCCACTGGTAAGTGGAACAGAATCTCTGAACTAAAACACCTTGTTTAAATACCAAATAGACAGCACTACATTGCATTCTCTTTAAGGATACTGACCTGCCAACAACATCAGTAAAACCAGCAAGAAAATATCTTTTAGCAGTATCATTATCCCACTGGGTTTGAACAATAATCTACAGGATTTCCAGCTGCTCAGCAGTCTTATGTGATTAACACTTAAAAATCCCACGCATACATTTGACCTAAGCAGCACTGTACGACTAATGCCATTGCTTTATGTAAAGTTCAACTTATGACAATTCTATGCCTTAACAGGGAAAGTTATGGATTTAGAAAAGGATCTAGCATGTAACTTTCATATGGGAAAGCTAAGAATCCTTTAAGATATTGAATTCCCTTTAAATTAAAAATTTGATACTTTTCTATTTGTAAGAGTTTAAAGTCGATAGGATACTGGCAACATAATCTGGATAACATACAGGAATTCCTCTCCTCCATGTAGAAATAACACCTATTCTATTCATAGTCTTGCTACAGGCTGACTTCACCACACTGTTGAAACATGGTACTTATTTTCTACGCACAATGCAAGCAGCAGTTTTCATGTTTTGCCCAGGTGACAAGCATTGATATTAAACTCACATACCTGAAGACATGGCTGCTGCTGAAGATGAACCCTGAGTAGCAGCTTGGCACTGACTGCTGAAAAAGAAGTCTGATCCTTGTCCAAGAAGATCTCCAGTGGGCTCCTTTGAAACCTGTGACACACTACTCACAAACAGATTGTTCAACAAGTCTGCATTACTTGATGAAGAGTTTATTTCTGAGATAGGTTGTTTCTGTTCTGCTGAAATATCAGAGTCTAGGCCCAGTAAGTCTACATTCTCTTCAGGGAGAGATTTTTGTAACAGTGCAGATGGAGCTTCAAAACTGGCTTCAAAAAGCAACTCTCCTTCTGGAGTAGAGTCTTTTTCATCAACAATTACTGCACTTCCTTCATCTGGAAATGTTGAGAACTCCTCATCTGAAGGATCACTCTCCTCCCTATCATCAGACAGCTGAACCCGATCATTTTTAGATGAACTGTCCTCTATTCCACTTTCTGGAGCTTTTCCTTCTTGAATAAAAGAAAAAAAAAAATCTTTAAACAACCAGCATTACTCTTCTGACTAGGGTAAGAGAAACCAGCATTACTCTTCTGACGAGGGTAAGAGAAATTTTCATGGTGACAGCATATGAAATTAATTCCTAACTAACCAAAACTCATACATGAACTGATGAAAAACATGTTGCCTGCCACCTCTTTGTACAGGGCAGAAAAAACAGTAGCTGATGCCATATTTTCCACTCCATAAAGGTAGGTAGGCATTACAAACTTTATCAAAATGAGACTGACTTGGACATTCACCTCAGATCACTGTGTCTCTTAGAGCTTAAAAGATTTCTCAATAACTGTTGCACTCAAGAAAAGCACATGCAGCTGCTGATGGTTTTGCCAACAAAGCAGTACCCAGAAGAGGGAGCTACACATGCACTATAAAATTACATTTTCTTAGTCCTATTTACTGATCAGGACCTCACTGGCTATTCTACTTTTTTTCATCCATTCATCAACCAAAGTGGGGCTATGTGAGTGAAAAGCTTCCTTGGAGACCTTTAAGGTTGAGATTTTTACAGGAAAAGAAAAAATTAGCTCAGCATTTAAGTTATACTCATCCCCTTACTTGGTGTTTATCCAAAAGAAGCAGAATAACCACTTGTTATTATGCAGAACTAATTCTTTAAGTAGCCTTTTCTCATGGTTAGTGAATTAGAGACTTCTGCTGCCTAAAAAGGCTTAAGCATTCACTGGAAGGCATACAAGACAAACATAAACCACATAGTGTCTTCAGAGGAAAACCTGTACCTTTCCAGTCCAGAGAGTGAAAGAAGTTGTTTGCATCAGTACTACTGCTGTGTGGGGATTCTGTATCAGTAGGTGCACTTTCTGAAGACTGCTCCAACTGGGATGCCTCTGCTTCATATTGTGCAGTTGAACCTGGCTGTCTGGGCAACTCTGGTTTCCCTATAAAAAAAATTTAAGCCAGAGCCCTTAGAGAGAAACTTCTCAATCCTCCACATTGATACTTGTCTTTCAGGCTGACTGCTGTAGGAAGACAATTACCTCCAAACTAATGCTCTGCAAATGCAAATCCCTGCCCCCACCATCTTTGAAATTAGCATTAACATCTTTTCAACTGCAAAAAGCTGGTAAAACCTTGTTTTGAACTAGGACATTAAATCAGAATCATACAGTAACACTCAAGCATTCTATTTATATTTGTAGGAAAACATAATTAACACCTCACTCATACCAACCATCCCCTAAAACATGCAAGAGCTATGAACAGTATCTGCAGTAAGAGACAGAAAAACAGAAAAAAACAAACGCAGCTGTAGAAAAATCCAAAATATGCAAAGGCAATGAAGAACATGGAGTGGTTAAAAAAACACCACAAAAGGCTTAACACACTCGAAGCTGCTCTTAAAGGCTTCTTATATTTCTTATTTTACTGCAATCAGGTAGTAAGTGACTTCTGTGTACAATTCAGTAGTGCAGTTACCTACTGCTGCATCACCTCTCAAAACCAAAGTTTCCTCAAGGCCAATGAAGAAGACTTCCTGAATTAGTCAGTATTCATCCACTGTTTGAAAAAAATGGATGCCTGAAAGAAATCTATTTTATGGTCTAAATTTAAATACACAACTGGTAAAAACTTTTTCACTCTCCTCCCACATTCTCTGTTGTAGCTTAGAGATGCTGAGAAAATAGTCCATCTCAGAAAACATGAAAGATCATGATTAATGAAAGAGCAAATTCAGTTTCAATGGCAAATTCTTTTAAAATCAATTCACAGTACTTACTTTTATCCTATTCCCTTCCCGCCAATCTTAAGAAATACTTTATGTCATTTAAAACCATTTGAAACATTTCATGTATCAATCAGAAAATGAAGTGACTTAAGAAAATAAGAGTAACTTTTACAGGGCCTCATCATCAATGATGATGTGAAGCTAAACACCTTAGCTTTAGAGAGCTGAGAGGTGCGTTTACAGTAGCATTAAATGAAGTAGCATCTAAGTTAAATAGAAAATGGCCTAAATCATAATACAAACAACACATATCCTGCTTAAAATTAAAAAAAAAAGCCATCAGCAACTATCTTGTATGAAAAGTACTTGAGACGAAAAGTACTTGAGACAGCATAGGGTGAAATCTCTAAATTTCTGTCACTAAAATCACCACAGTAACCTTCATCATGCTTTGCTATCCTTGAAACACAGAGAGGCTTAAGAATCTGAATGAAAATGTCAAAGCTAATCACTGATACCAGGAGAAGAAAGACAATGAACAGCAGTAAATGAAACTAATGCAGGCATCTACAGATGAAGCACTAAATTTGCTGAATTAATAAAATAAAATCTGCTGAAACATATTAGGAAAGGTTCAGGAAATTAATTATAACGCTACATGGGTATGCATAAGAATGTTGATGAAAACATTCTTACCTAAAACCATTTGTGAGGAATTCTCAAATAATTGTGAAATAATACTGGTGCCAGTTTAGCCAAATAAATCCCTTTCAAGATATCGTCCCTACAAATACTGACTGTTACAATGCTGTTTGCTGCAAGTCCCTACCTGCAAATGGTCTATTCATAGTTACAAACCAAGCACATGTAAGCACAGTGAAAAATAAGACAGGTATAATTATAATCCATTACTGGAGGATAACTTAAGCTCCTCCATACAATGCATAATTTTAACTGATATTTACAAAAACCCTTTTAGATTTCTTTTAATTAATGGAACATCAAAAATTAAACAAAAGCCTCAGACACTAAGTACATTGAAAACTTTCACATTCTCTGTTTTTTCAAGACACTCATTACCAAATTTTGATAATATCTCTTGTTGTTCCTCTCGGGTGGAGAAGAGGATCTTGGGATTCAGTCCCTTTATATTCATGTTATCCCAAGGTGGCTGTTCACAGCTCGGCCTATCTCTGGGCTCCACCTCTACTTCCAGATTGACTTGAAATAAATCAGGGTATTTCTCTTGTATGTCACAGGCATCCAGATCATATCTGTAAAGACAAGACAAGAATTTTCTTGATACTGATGGCTAACTGGATTAGATCTACTGCAGTCCAAAACAAAACTCCAAAGCAATTAGTGTAAGAAATTAAAAATTTTGTATTTGTTTACTTTTCCCATTTTAAACAGGTGGGTTTTTGTTAATAATTTATTTTCTGATATCATGAAAAAAATATTTAGTTTCCTTATTGTGAGTAAACAAAAGACTCCTATTGCAGTCAAAGTCATCTACTTCCTGCACTGACTATATTTCCTCTCCCTGCTATATGCTGATGTTTGTTAAGTAGGTTAAGTAGTTTCAAGGAAAACTTCTTCCAGTCTTCTATAAAAAAGTGTCAACATACTTGGCAAACTTCACTGTAGTGGCATTTCGGGGCACAAAACCTGTATGGAACTGAATCTGAAACATCTTCATTGAAGCCATCTGTTGAAAACAAGAAACAGGAAACTATACAAATCCACATGAACAGTGTTCTTCCTTTAACATAATGCAAAGTTTTATCAGTACTAAAGTATTTTGAAGTATTTGCTACAAAAATTTCCATTTAATTACAATACACTTCATCTTCAAAGATTTAAATGCAATTGAGACAGAATATAAATAGATCTACTACTAGCACTAACAAACCAAAGATCCTTCAGTCAGATATGTCTCATCTCTAACTTCCAAACAGATTATCAAAGTCTAATTTGTATTCCAGATATTCCAGATAAATCCAAAGTATTTCCAGATCCTGTTCTGGAAGCTAAAATTGCATGATCCTTGTTCCTTTTCTGAATAGCTTATGCTCAGAAAAATCCATTGTGCAATACGCCAACCAAGAAATACATGTACATCACATATAAAGAAATAGATTTAAAACAGTTTTAATTGTAGCACACTTAAAAGAACACTTCAGAAGGCATGCAGACAGTTTTTTTCTGTGCAACTTCAAGTCAGCTATTAATTCCAGACAGAATTGTAGGGCTTTTCTGAACTGACTCATTTTAATTGTTCACAGAAAAACTACTTTCCCATGACTGATGGGAATACGAGGATCCAGAAGATGCTACTATAGAATGTTCAGGTAGCTCCTTATCTTGCACAAATTCAAATTACCACTCACTGATCAGTGGACCTCATATTTGTTTCCTAGCATTAGTCACAACACCTTTGAAATGGTCTTGACAGTCCTTACAAAAAAGTCATAGAGTAATAGTCCAGAAAACAGGATACAATAAAACTGAATCATAAAAGCTTTCCTTGTAAATGAGCATTTACTGGACATTGTTGCTAGAAACCAACTAATACAAGAAGATTAAGGGGGGGGTTGATCCTTCCCCTCTATTCAGCACCAGTGAAGTATCACTTGTAATTATGATGCCCAGTACTGAGTTCCTTAGTACAAGGGAGACATGAACATACTGGAGAGAGCTTCTCTGATTCCTCTGTCCTTACCATCACTTTCATAGAATATAAACTAAACTCTCTCTCAAATTAGCTGAGAGAAAGTAGAAGACATTCACAACGTCCAGCACAAAACACAGGAGAAAACTTGAAGTGTCATGGTTAATCTCTGTAAGAGATCTGTAAAGAACTTCAGGGGGGCAATTTACAGAACAAAAAGCTAAGGACACATTGAATACTGTTCCATCAGACCTCCAAATCTAGATCATTACACACACTGTTGATGTATCATGTGTTATAACTGACTGCTGAGAAAATTCTGTTCTTTTCTATTAGTGAATAAATGCCAGAGAAACCACATTAAAGAAACTCTATCATGAATAAAAGTGAGATGGTACAAGGAGTATAACCTAACCTTGGCTAAGTTTTGTCAGTTTTATGCCTTTCTCCTGACGACTGTGAACTATCCAGTAGTTATTTTTGTGCATTAAGGAATCTTTTCATTGACATTTTACTTTTAAGGTGTTCTGGAAGATCTAGTTGAACCTCTACAACATGACAAAATCTGACACTTCCTACTCACAAAGCAGAAAAAAAAAAAAAAAAAAAACAGAGGGAAAACAATTTCAGTAACACTATGTATGAATATGCATGTATGTCCCATATGTACTGAAACTGGCTGAAAAACTGATCAATTTCCACAAAGCTCTAAGCTCTAAACTTTGCACTACCCCTCCTTATCTTTTACATGGACTTTCAACTTTAATTTGGGTTACTCATCTGGAGAAAAAGGCCTCTCTTCTAAAAAATTTTGAAGACAGGTTTCATTAACAAGTTTTTTGTGATCTTGCAATACATTTGCATCCATAGTTGAATAAAAAAAACAGGAAATATGCATTCTTCCTAGTTGAACAAAGAAGAAAATTAGCTACAAAAACAGAACCTGACTTTAGAAATAGGCTATAAAACCATATCGATTTTTCTAGCCTGTTCTGCACAGGCAGTCTCTGGAATCCCATTTTTTTCTGCTGAGTGGTATTTTTCCTTTGTTTGCTGTTTGTGTGCACAGAATCAAAAAGCTCTGGCTTGTGCAAATTAATAGATAACAATTGCTGCCTCAAAAAATCTGGCTAGGGGCTTTCCTTACAAATATAACAATTATCAGTACTGAAGCACTTTCCAGAAATGCTTATGAAAGCATCTACATGTACAGCATTAGGAGTGGACATACTCGGAAGTCTTGAAAAGTTTGAATTCACAAGTGAATGAAAACCTCAAACATTTCTCTGAACAAGGAATAGTAAATAAAGCAAAGTAACTCAGTAGATAATTCGTGGGATACAAAATTGCAACCAAAAAAAAGCAAATCTTCCATTCAAGCACTTAAATTTATCATTACCTTGGCTTGTAGTCGTCCTCCTAGAGTTGACCTGGCATGATAGATCACAATGAGAACATCTCCTTGGACTGTTATACCCAGTGGGATTACTGCTTTCCCATCTTCAATTTTAAACTCCCTAAAGGGAAAAAAAACATAACCACAGTTAATTTAGTTTAAAAAAAAAAATAAATAAATAGGGCATTACTTTAGATTTATCCTGATTTCTTCAAGGCCTTCAGTTGCTGAAGAGCTAGAAGGACTTTAGTATTCTCTCATTTTTCTTGTCTGTGATTCCCCACATCTAGCAGTGTTAGTACCCTTTGCAATTGTACAGACACCAGAGCTGTACATGGGCTTATAAGCAGTCACCTTGCAGCTGCCATGCCCTAGGGATCCTTAGTTTCCATGACTGAGACACAATGCTATGCTCAGCACAAGTATGTCGGGGACCAACATTTCCAGTCTTATGTCACATGGAATGAGAAGAGGGTCTTGCTCACTGCCTCACAGCATCCAGTGTGCCAACCCATCATCACCCCCACTGGTCTGCAACAGCAGATCCTCTATCAACCAGCTGCTGTATTAACCACATTCACGATTCACCTTTTGAGACCAGCTAAAAGGAGACAGAGGAATCTAGAAATATATTAACACCAGAATCTAGAAAAACATAACTTGCTGTTTGTACTTACTTCATTTTGTCATACTCCTGGGAGGTAGTGGTTACTCTCTCATCTCCCACATAAACCTCACAAAAAGGCCTGCAGCCATTACGCTGCTTGCTGAAAAGCGGAACGGGAGTCATGATGATTGATCTGACCAGGATAGGCTTGCTGTGAGGAATAATGGGCTCTTCAGCCATCATGTCACACATGTACTCAATGTATCTGCCAAAACCAGAAGATACTCATTTAGTCAGAGCCCAAAATCTAAGAATTAGGCGAACACATAAGCAAGTTACTTCAGTTCTTACCTAGCCACTAAGCATTGTAAAGTGTTAACAGTGAAACAGTGGGAACATTTACCACCACTTCCAGCAAACAGATTTTCAAATGACACAAAAAGGTCTGTAGTTTTACATATAATGACTTGTAAAACAAACTAGTCACTATTTCAAAAGGCCTTAAAACACTAAACTAGGAGAGCTATTTATTTTCTATCTTATACATAACGCATCACTCAAATCTTCCTAAAGGCTTTAAGTTTGTCCTGATTAATATTTATTATTTTGTAGAGAACAACTTAAGTATACAAGAACTAAATGTGCACAAAACATAATCTGTTATTTATACTGAAGTAATACTTTATTTCCCCCCCCTTAAAATCTAACCCTTTTTTGTAGGAAACACCCTTACCATCAGTGTCACTTCTTATTCATACTTTTTGGTTATAAGATCTACCAAATAAAATCAAATAAACAGTTCAAAACATTTGCCAAAGTATATGCAAGTCACCTCTGCATGCATGCCAAAAAAAAAAAAAAAAAAAAAGCGCACTAGGCATTCTACCCAATGGACAGAAATAATTTATGGTATTCCTTCAGAGCTTGCAGTGTTCTGACACAATAAAAACCACTGTAATAAACTCAGAAACATGAAATAAGTCTTACACATGTGGAAGAGGATTTTATAATAAACAAAGCATTTGAAAGCTCTGCATACCCTTGTCTTCATTCCTAACACTTCTTCACCACAGGGCATACTTGACCCACTTCTGATGGGTACTTACAGGCTCAGAAAATTCAGTACTATTTTCACGATACAGCAAAATACTTGGAAAAAGATGTTTGAACATAGACATTATTAAAATAGTTTATCTTTCTATAAACATCCTCTACCATATTCAGAACTGATTAACTACTTGCTTCAACAGTACCTTACAGTACCTTTTATGAGAAGGCCAAATGCCAGGTGGACAGCGTTTCATACTGAACATATAAACAGCAGCTTCAGCAGTAGTGAAGAGCCGACAAAAACACAGAAAGGAACAAACTACAACAGCAGATGCTGCTCTTCCATCCTAGTAAAAGAAAAAGTAGCTTTGTTACTAAATCCCGTGGAAAAATCATTATCCAAGTTACTGAAGAACATTCTGTTATGTATCCTATATCCTATCATTATTTAATGTCATGATGTCGAAGGTCTAGTACCATTATTTGATTTGAAGTTTGTATCTGAGTGTGAAAGGTTTTCATTTAACTTCCACACCATACAAAAGATACTACATATTACATTCTTGTTTGAATGGGAATAACTACTTTAGCTTAATACTATTTGAAATTTTCAATTAATGTTCTTTACCTTACTGTCACTAATACCCTTTTATTAGGTTTGTTTCCTGGCTGCTATCTGAAATCCCAGAACACTGCTATTTTTGACTGACAGTCATGGACTTCTGCTGCAAGAGAAGTACAAAGATTCAGAACTAAACCACACTAAACTCTTTAGACTTCTGTCTAAAAATTTTTAAATTGTTAATAGCTTGCCAAGAAGCAAAAGAAAGAGATTAAAATACTGAGCTTCTTTCTCCAGGAAACCCAGCTACAAACATATGTCTGAAACACCCGGTATTATAAAAGGCAGAAGATTCAAAAGAGATAATGGTTGACAGAACAGGACTTCTCCAGATTTGTTTACTAGCAACATGGAACAGAATTTTTATCATTCATTCCTTAAAGCTCTGGTGTACACTTTTTACATAACATCTGGCACAAGGCCATGTATACACAGAAGTTTCCCTCACATGTGAGGAAAAGGACCAATAGGTACTTCGAACAAAACACTTTGAGGGAAATATGTTACAAAAACTGGTGCTAATTCATCACACATCACATTGACCTCTTACCTACTTGACAAGCAAACATGTGACACCAAGATATTAAAAGTATCACATTAATACACAATTGGATGCCTTACCTCACAGCAGCACTGAAAATTATACTGGCTTTCAGGAGCTGACACGAACTGGCTTTTTACTTGCAAAACACTTCATAATACACAAACATGGCTTGTCAAATTAACAGATCCTGGTTTTGAATCTGATAGCGATATTCCCTATTGATTGGTATACCATATCATCAGACAGGTTTTGAATGCTTTCCAGCAGCATTGCAAGCATTGTCACATAGTCATGGTTCACCTTTTACACCACAGCAAAGTAAGAATGTCAAAATTTCACATGCAACTCTCTTAAATAAATGAAAGAGTGACGTAATTTTCAAATTTGGATCAAAGTATTCTGTAAATTCATTCCTCTCCCCACCATGTTTAAAATGAAGTGGCTGTATAGACAGTTTTATTGGGTTTTCTGGCTATATCAAAGTTAAAAATACTTTAGAGAACAATGAAATCTACAGAGCAATCTGCTGCCAGCAAAACCAAGTAAACCAGAAGTCTTACTGTCAGTTTCTGAAATTCTGTGGCTAAAGATTACATTCTTAATGGACAGTAATGGGATATGCAGTGTACATCTGCATCTATCACACAGAAAACAAAAAATGGAGCAAACGCTGAAAGAGCAGAGCAGATTTTTTTTCTTCTAAAGGCTACTTTGCCTTAATGCTGCCTGTACACTGCCTTCCACTCTAAATGCAAGTAAGCAACAGCTACATTACCATACCAATTTCCCTAAGCAGCAAATTGATGCAAGTAACTTCCCTACAAACAAAGCAGGAAGGAACTGACCCCAGGACTTTCAGTAAAGAAAGCCTGTAACAGTCCCAAACTGAATGGATACTAACACCCTTATTCACAATTTAAAGCTCTATTGAACAAAGCACTTCAGACATAAACCAGTTTCTTACAAGGCAATGCACAATGCAAACATTTTTCTGGTCTTGTTTCAGCCATAGATGCATATTCTTGCATATGCTGTAGAGATTCTGAAGACTTGGTGCTCGTCGTGCTGGCCAGCCACATTCAGAAACCTGCAATGAGAGAGACAAGGAACAGTAGACATGAGCAAACGGCATTATATTGTCACATATACACAACCTAGGTTACGCAAACGCCTACAAGGCAATTTTACAGTTTATTGCTATCAAGAGAGATGCTCAAGAAAAGTAGTGTCACACAGTGTAAACCCCACTTTTTAGGATGTAGTGCAATAAAACTTCAGTTCTGTCTAAAAAAGTGTTGCACAAGAAGTATCAAGAACTCAGATTACTATCCGAAATATTCTTAGAGCAAGGAGTAAAATAAAACAGCTTTCAACTTAATTTCTGCACATATACTTAAGCAAAATACCCCCCAAAAAACCCGCAAAACAAACACACAAAAGCCCCCAAACAAAACAAAAACAAACAAACAAAAAAAACCCCAAACCAAAAAAAAACTCCTCCAAAATCCCCAAGAATCAAGAATCTTTACTGGACAGCTGATTTTAAGGATATAGATTCTTAGCAGAGAAGCTGATTTTTTGTTAAGTGTTTTGAAGCAGTAACTGTAAAAGGAATATTACTGAACCATCCAAGTTCTTTGAAAAAAGGGCAAATATTAAAAGAAGCCTAGTATTTCTTGATTCTTGGGGCACTTGAAACACCTTAAGAATAGATATACTCAGGATCAAGGAAGCAAGTCATAAAAGAAGCTTTTTCTATTTGCTTTTAGTCTCAACTGCAATTGCCAGATATTGAAAACCAAGTTTTCCTATCAGCAACATGTCTTCCTATCTAGATAGAGTTCAAGGGTTACTTGAGGTGAATTTCCTGAACTGGTTATCATAAAAAACTGTGTTTGTGCCAAGCAAAGAAAAAAAGGCTGAAATAAACAGTCTAAGTCTCCTACAACTTTTCATTGTCCTCTAGTATTTTATTTTTAAAATAAGGCCATTTCAGAAGCATCACTTTGCAGGACATTTCAATTGCACATTCCTTTGTTAGTGCAAGCATATGTAAAGTCACCAGTAAACAAAGAAAAGCTAAGACAAAAAGTCCTTTATATCCCTGTTCACCACAAGATTCAAGGTGGGCTTCAGTACATCTCAAACACTACAACAGTAGTGTTTGCTGGTTTCAGCTGGAGTAATTTTTTCCATAGTAACTAAATGAGGCTGTGTTTTGTATTTGTGAGGGAAACAGTGTTGATAACACAGGGATGTTTTTCTTCATTGGTAAGCATGGCAGAGTTAAGGTCTTCTCTGCCTCTCACATCACCCCACCAGTGAGCAGGCTTGGGGTGCACAAGAAGCGAGGAGGAGTCACAGCCAGGACAGGTGATCCCAGCTAGCCAGAGGAATATTCCATACTATAGGACATCATGCTCAACCTATAAAGCTGGGGGAAAAAAGAAGGTAAGAGGAAACATTTAGAGTGATGGTGTTTGTCTTCCGAAGTAATCATAATGCAAGACAGATCCCTGCATTCCTGGAGATGCCTGTACACCTGCCTATCCATGGGAAAAGGTGGACAAATTCCTTGTTTGGCTACGCTTGCATCTGTGGTTTTTGCTTTACTTATTAAACTGCTTTTATTTCAACTCACAAGTTTTCACTTTTACCTTGTGATTCCCCACCCAGTTCTACCAGGAAGCAGCTGTGTGGGACTTGGTTGCTAGCTGAAGTTAAATCACAACACTGAACAAAAATCATATTGAAGCATTGCAGCTTCAGACCATAACACAGCCTACAAAAATAAGTGTATTCAAAAAAGCAAAAAGTACTGATATTTTTCCTTTTAATTTACCATTTACTTTATGCTCAAACACTAGTTTTCCTCCAAGATGTGACAAAAACATTACTTTCTATTTCTTTAGCTATATTTTAAGCTCTAAGTGTTTTTTTCAGTATGTTTTAAGCTCCTGACAATTGGCAGAACGATGGATTGTGTGCAAATTCTTAGAGCAACCTATTGCAAGAAGAACTCACAAGTAGCAGAGAAAACTTCAAAACTACCATTAATTTTAACCAAGATCAAAGAAATTTGTAGAAGTTCCAGACAGATAGCAAACAGCAAGAAACTTATAAAATGCAATTTCATAAATACCTTCTAAGCAAAGTGTCAGAATTAGGAATTTTAGAAGCTTTCTCCTCTGATCATGTTTAAAGGCTTGCCAAAATCATCTTTTGCAGGCATTAAACCAAAATTAAGCTTCTTTACGTTCCTACAAGGCTGCTCTCACCCAGCACTGAACAATAAAGTTAGTCAGTATTGCTGGGCATAGCAGAATAGGCAGGTTAGAGTTCCAAATACAATTAGAGTTTGTTTCCACGTAAAATAACTGCCTTCCTAAATATTCCTAGGCAATAAAGTGTTCACAAACCTTAATGTTTCCACTAGTTATGACCTACTATGACTTCCCAAAAAATCCAAGATGATGTTACCATTCTTAGAACCAACACATCAGAAATCACAGGTGTATAGACGCCTCAGACTTTCATAACAAAAAAATCCATTGGTAAGCAAATTACCAGTCATAGAATTTATCATTCTATAAACAGACTGATCACTTTGCAGGATGTGGAATACATCAGTACACTACATCAGTCTCAGACTTTCCAGCAATCTAGTGCTAAAAAGAACTGCTGAACATTTTGCTTTGAGGTACCTGCAACAAACTATCATGTAGTAGATTTCCTGCATAATCAAGCATTTTTGCCTTCCATCTTGATTAGCCTCTGCCTGAACTTCCTATTGGACGAGATACAGATAAAGAAGCTGACTGCATTCATCCAAAGAGGCAGTAATGATTCCTTTCAGGTGTGATAATATTTTAATCATGTTTACAAGGAAACGAAAGGAAGTGATAGCACTAGGAAGAATATGTTAAATACACCTCACCCTGACATGCTAAGTCAACTCGGATAACTGAAATGTTGCTAAGGATGGCTCGGCATAATAAGGCACAAAAGGCTTTATTATTCTGTAACAACTGTTCTAGACTCCCTTCTTGGAACTCAGTATTGTGTGAAAGGGGCATGATCACTACAGACTGTTAAGGCCTGGACAACTCATAACATAGTAACAGTCCTGACCATTGAGTCTCTTACAGGACAGCTGAGGTCTACTTAGGAGCAGAAACTGAAGTCCAGTATCTTGGCACCTAACAAGATACCCTCAATACCTTGTTGCAGAATTAGGCAAATGCCTTCATATTAGTACCAGAGAAATTGCCAGGAAGGATAATAGAGACTCAGCTAAGCTACAACAATACTGAAGATGGTGGGAACAATCAGTCAGCTATGGCTGAGTCATATGGGAGTAAAATGGTATGTAGTGGGACAAGGGGAAACTCCAGAGAACAGGTTATGCAAATCAGTCACAATGTCCTCAAAAAAGGAAAATGGTAGAATACAGGAGAGATTGACATTTTAGTAGGACTTTAATTACTTTAAGTATTCACTTAAATTTGAAACACATAAGGTACATGGACATGTTGTCAAAGATATCACTATCCTAGAAAAAACAGACTTTAGTCAGTAAGATTATAGATTAGTCTGCTACTAGTAAAGTTTGGACTTAAAGCAAAGGCAAGGAGAATATAGGTTACTCGTTGACCTTGCATTTATACTTATTCTTTTATCATCTTTTTGATTAACTTACTTTAAACTATTTAAAATAAAAAGCTGAATGTATAATGAAAACATTGTGTTTCAAGGCCTTTTAGAGAAATACACAAAAGCTGTACACACCCTGTTATGGAATCTTGAATGCCTGTATGTTCTTGGAGAGAGATTGTACACAGCATAATGGCCAGGATGTTTAGAGTCCAGACACAACCGCACATCTTCTATGTTATTTTTGATGGCAGATTCTACACCTTCAGCTGGAAAGGACATCACTGAAGACAGAAGAAAACAGCAATTGAAATTTTTCATGTATTAATACCAAGGACTAATTATGTTTAAGAAAGATATAGATATCATACCAGCAATTCTGGAAGTGATGTATGATATATCCAAGTCTCCTTTTGCATAACTGAAAGAGAACACATTGGTGTTAATACTGAGAGTATATAATGATTCAAGCCATAAATCTAAAAGCCAGATCTTTCAGGTGTCACCCATCATGGTGAATAACATGTCATTTCTTCTGTCTGAGGCTTGGTACATTCACACTTCAAGAGTTTCAGAACAGTGTTTTCAGAACAGATACTGTGTTTGAACAGTTACTCATTTAAATCAGTTGCACCAAAATCATCTGCAGGATTTTGTACAGATGCCTTTAACTTACTCCTCTAGCCCCTGCTTTTACTAATAAAAATGCACTGTAGGGTGTCAGTTTACAAGCTTAATGAGGACACATTAATATCTTTTAAAAAGACTATCTCAATGCTTAAAAGAAGGACTACTAGTTTAACATCAAAGTTTAAATTACATAATTCTGGAATGTTACTATCTAGCACAGATGGCCATGCTGCCCAATATCTGATTTCTACATGGACAGTGCTAAGAACACTTCCCTGTCTAGCCACTCGGAAGAACTCTGGCAGTCACCCTAAAACTATCACCAGACTTGTCACTGCCAGGACTGAAGCCCCTCTGCAGTTGGAAATCCGATGGGTGCCCTGCTTGACTCCCTACACACCCCGCACTCACACAGTTAGGCCAGGTTTCCTTACCAGCTGGACCCCAGGTTTTCCATAGCCGAGTCCCTGATCTGGGACTGCTTTAAGTAATTTAATCCTCCTGCAGCAACTGAGTTAACAGCTGGAGCCCCTGCCTCCCAGGAGGGACTCCCAAGAAAGGAAATGGTGGGCTTTGGCTTTTATATTTATACTCTCACAGTCTATTTGGGCTGAAGTCTGGGATCTTCCTGTTGAGTCCTTGGGTCCTGCTGTGTCTCAGCCACCTGGCTGGGTCACAGGTCCCTGTGCCCTCTGCTGTGCCCAACATCCTGACCTCTTGCCTCAGGTTCCCAGCCAGAGCTCAACCTGCAGCTCCCACTGCAGCTGTGCCCTCAGCCACCAGCATTCAACATAGAGGGTACCTGAGACTCTTTCCACATTTAAATAATTCTTTCAAAAATTCACTTCCAGATCTCCCATAGAGCAACGCATTAGTCATTACTCATCTCTCTCTCTCATACAACTGTGCACAGCTGAAAAGTGCAGCCTTTTCAAAAAATCTCCCAGTGATACCTAGGCCTGTTCCCTGCACCTTTACCCAATTATGTCAACAATTAACTAATTTAAGACCACTATTATTTTTTCATTTCTATGGTATCTGCTATGTAGCAGAATGAAAAAGCAAGAGAAAAAAACTGAAGCGACCCAGTGCAGGCCAATAACCTTGAGTATAACTACACAGGTCTGCACTCCTGGATTGGCAAAATCAGAAAAATCTCACCAATAGAATTTGATTTAGACATCCCTAGCTTAAATATCTCAGTAGCCTATTAAGTCCAGAATACCAAAATGTCATCAAAACACTATGATGCATATTTAATTAATTCAGAGGCACTACTGAAACTTTTATATCTCAACAAAATCTCAAGACACTACTTAGAAGAGCAGTCAAATCCTGAAACACCAAGAAAGAACATTAAGTTTTGATTCTTTACTGCTTGCTAGTAATGATGGAGGTTAGAGGCATTGATTAAAAATATAAATTTTTATATAAATGTGTATTTAATATACAGTGATAGTGAGGATGATTTTTGATTAGGGAAGAAAAATCTTCTGACTGCAAGGTGATTTAACAGTATTTATGAAGAATGGCATAATCAGTGTCCTAGCAATGTTAACAACTCACTGTCTCAAACTGAAACCACAAGGAAGTTTGAGCCTCACTAGATAAAGCATTTAAAAAACCCCCAAAACCCTCAGCCTTGAGAAACCTTGCATAAGGAGGCAGACAAATGTGCAAAATTTCAAAATTTTTTGCACTTTTGGAAGAACATACTTCATCATGTAAGCTTGGGTTGTAATCCTGTTGCAGCCGAACTAATTAAGGCAGAGATTTACATTCAGAGTTAATAATGATTTCTTACTAAAATTTATGATTGGAGTCCTTTCTAGAAATGAGAAGTGTCAAATGTTATTTGTTGATTACATCCAGCAGCATCAAGCTACAAAACATGTAATCGTTCTAATATAATTTTTTTTGTTATCAAGATAAAGGAACAACTAATAGGACAGCTGTAGAGCCAAGAACCATTATCCCTTCAATGCTGTAACATCAAGGTTAAGCAGCAACTTAACTGTAACACTGGCACAAAACTATTATGAACAACAAACCAACAGTACTCGCACCCATTCCCTTGGGAAGACTTTCAGATATTGACTCCTTACTACCAAGACCACTCAACTCAGCTTTAGTTTTTACATTTGTCTAAATTAAAACGCAACACTAGGAGCATGGATCTTACCATACACACATAGACATAGGAGTGCAGTTTAGTATGTCAGCAACAGAGTACAGCATAGATAACTTGCTTTACATTTTGCAGGAGTATCCCAGGTATGTGACTGTTGCACTGAAAAAGCTTCAGAACTTTTGTGCAGTCTTTATTAAAATGAAACTTCTTAATTGTAAGATCAATACAAGTCTCCAGAACATGTCACCATGTCCTTGAATTCACTGAAATTTATTCTGAAGATTTCACAGCTGAAAGTAAGACTTGAACACAAGGTACTCTGTTTTCAGCAAAGAGTTTTATGTCAGCATGGTAACCGAGATTTCTTTAAATGGTAAGAAGGTGAAAAAAACATGTATTTTTCACATTGTTTAAGCACTCCTATACATCTCAAGATAAAACTCTAACTAAAAATCACAAATAATGTCTTTCCTTTCATATCCTTAACAGCAGAAATTTCATTTAGAAAGCAGTTTTGCTGGCAGATGATAAGAGAAGAAAAGACACACACAGAGTGTTTTCAGCTTGTGATCCAACATGAGAAACTCTGTGCTTTTAAGGGTCTAATTATGCTCAACAAAAAAAGTGATATGACACCACCATTTAGTCACTTTTCTGATGAAATCAGGCTTCTTCAAAACTGAGACTACTTCATTGTGGGATAGGACTAGACTATTCTAGTCTCTGTATGTATCGTTATTTCCTTACAATACCTAATGTGGGCCTGCAAGAAAGCTGGAGAGGGACTCTTTGCAAGGGCATGTAATGACAAGATATGAGGGAATGGCTTTATCCTGAAAGAGAGCAGATTGATATTAAGCTGGTCTAGTTGAAGGTGTCCCTGCCCATTGCTCAGGGGTTGCAATCAGATACTGCTTCCAATCCAAACTACTGTTTGATTCTATGAAATGAAGCAAGTAAGACATGAATTCTGATTTTGCAGAATAAATATCAAAGCAAAACAAAAAGAAATTCTAACTAAATCTTAAAAACTTCTCACTGTGTAAATGGTTGGCATTATCATTCTTGACAGAGACTAGAACCACCAAAAGACCAGAAGTAATATTAAACAAAAGACCATTCCAGCAAATTAAAAACAATGAAACTAAAATTAGCAAGTAAACTCATAAAATAAGCTAGTTAACATACAGAACAAAATTTTACAACAGTACTTTCTGTTTATTAACAATTGAAGATGATTAAGCACAAAGAATGTCAGACTAACCAGCACAGCTACAATGTGAGCATATAAACCATTAAGTTAAATACTGCCCTAACACTAAGCAAACTTCCTCCAGACATTTCTATACTTACAAGATTAGAAAAAAATATCTATCCATCTTTTTTTCAGTTCATTTTTTAAAAGCCAGGAAGAAAAACAACATTAAAATTCGAGTCAATGTGTTCCCACCTGGTTTTGCTTCATAAAACTGAATTAATCATGCAACTACCTAGTGCAATGCAGAGATCCATGAAATAAAACAATAAATAAGAAACAAAATTACCTTAAAAACAAAGAAAGTAAGCATAAAAGGTAGCTAATTGTTTCTAGATTAATACATTATAATCTCTTCAGCAAAAGAGATTGTTCTGACAAAGCAAAGGAAGATTGATCACAAGTTTTGCCTGCTGCTTTCAATGCTGGTGAAGATCCAATCCTTAACACATTAAGCTATGTTTTTCGTCAGGGCATTTTTAAACTGTGCAGATGCAGGCCTCAATAAGCATTAAAACTGGTCAAGGGCACAGAAGCTCCACAAATGAGACACTGATAAGTGTCTTCTTATGAGACAAAATAATGTCTTCTTAACAAAGAAATGCTGTGGCTGCCCAGCTGCAGGCTGAGCTTTCAGGCACACGTGGGCACACCTGCTGGATCCAAGCTCCCGTCTGTGCAGATGGTGCTACTTGAAAAAGCAATGCAAACCTACTCCACCTCCACCCTGGTATTTGCTTTTAAGTCAGTTTGTAACAATTAGGCTGAACTTCTGATGCTCTTTGTCATCTCTCATTGAACTGCAAGATGCTGCATCTGCCTGACCTGAACCTGCCACAGAGGTTATGACACTTCCAACTGAGGTGGCCTGGGGGACAATGAAGATGGTCCTCATTTACTCTCCTGTTCCTACAAGCCTGTAATGTGTGTTTCATCTTTCAGATTTTATCATTTATTAGGACTAACAAAAGACCAGAATCAGAATCAAGCTAAAGCTAACTACAGAAAAGAAAAAAATTGCTTTTTTTGTCCCCACAACAAAATACTTAAATCTTACACTGTAGTTTGGATTTAGTGAGATATAAGTCTGTCTGCAGACAAAGGAAGTAATTCTGTAACTCAGAAAAGCAAAGATAAGTAGGAAGGAGAGAGCCTACCTACTGAAATGATAGCCTCCAACATGAAAAGTACTTAAGTGGGGTGAAGAAAATGCATGACAAACAAGAGACATTTTAACTTTTCCAGAATGTCTGCTTCTCATGCTGGTTGAAGAGTTTTGGCAGGGTAGTCAAAGATGCAACAGAAGAAGTATTCTAAGATTGCCAATTGTATCAGCCATATCCACAGCACAGGTTTGTGAAGGCAGAGAATGAACAAGACAGAAACAGACATGCCCCATAGCAGATGAAAACAAAGAATTAACAATTCAGCTTGATTCAAACACAGTTTAAGAATGTACAAGCCCAGTGCTGGAACTCTCAGTAGAACAGTGAATGTTAAATGCTAGCAACATTAAATACTAAAGGAACTAAGCCTACCTTGGGCCCGACAGAAAAATAAGTACTGGTCATGTTAATTCATGTTTTGCCACTTCACTGAACTGTTAAATACAGTAAGGATTCAAAGTAAAAGGCAATACAAAAAAATGAAAACTACACAACTCAGCACTGCTAAGTAATATTGGCAAATTACAAGTGGAGAAAGTTTGTCTTTTAGTCACTGGAAAGTAAGTATTGAAGTAACTGATTCTCACTAGCAGAATTACATGCTTGGAGCATTCCCTCTTTTTTCCCTACTCCTCAGCCCAATGACTAAATGCACTTAGATAACACAAGAAAAGAAATACACAGGTGGATGGAGACAGAGGGTGCTCCACAAAACCAAGATTTGCTTATGATAGTGCAGAATTCAAAAAAAAATTTGACAGTTTCACATATTGCGTAAAACGTGATGGTCCAGAGTCACCTAAACAAAAACCCTTGTTCAACCGAGTCCAAAAATCTGACAGGGACTGATCTCCTCATGATGAATCTCCAGACATAGCATACACTGTCTTGACAATCCTCTCTCAATCCACCACAGTCCATGCAAATGTGTAGCTTGAAAAGGTCTCTGGCTAATTGATCTTATTTGAATATGACAATATACCCTCCCATTAAAAGCTACAAATCAGTATGATGTCAAACAATTACATTTTCAAGATACTCCGTTCTAATAAACATCCATGTGTGACTTACTGTAATTCAAACAAATGTAAAAGTAGTGAGTTTTCCTTTGACTAATATTTCAGTAAATTCCACAAGCCATGCACTAAGCTGTTGTGTTCAGCCACAGAAAACTAACTAGCAACCGAGAAGAGTCATACTAAATCTCAATAGGACAGATGCAAGACTCATTTTGGGCAGTTACCATAATCTAAACAAACAGCTGTAGAGAAGAGTATGAGAACTGAACAGAACCTTTTCAGACAGCAAGTACTCACTATCCAGTACTTCAGAAGTTGCTAGATGAGCTCTGCAGATGTGGTTGGATCAGTTACTGTTTTATTCCTTGTACACTAACTTACTATGGAAGCAAAGGAAATCACACAGAGCAAAAAGCTACACATATCTGTAAGGTAAGAGAAATAAAAATAAGGTGCAGGCACAGCACAAGCCATTCCATATTAAAGAGATAATTTTAGACAGCCCTAATTCACCACTAGAAAAGGAAAAACTTCACAAGATGAAATTCAAAAAAAGTAATTAAACTTCCTTAAACTAGCCTTTAAGGAAGAAATTACTTGCAAGAGCAGGAAAAGAAAACGGCTTCAAACATAACTAAGTGATGGAAGTGCAACCAGAAAGTCATATGGAGTCATGATAATAAGAAAGTGAGGTACAGGAGTACTTCAGATGCATGTAGTGTATAATAAAAATATAGTAAGAGCTAATACATAGCCATGGGAAAGTAGGGTTTGTAACTTTGTCAAAACTGCTTTTCATCCTGCAACAATTTGTTCCCCTTGTACACCTCCCTGTCCACGTGGTTTCTCCAGGGAGAAAAGTTTAATGCCACTGTCCCAGTTACTTCTATAGAAAGCTTAAGGACAAACCAAAGCAGTGCAGCTTTTGCAACCTTCAAGAAATAGAGGACGTGGCCTTTCTAAGACATATTTAGAAGTTTATACAGACTAAGTGTAAGAGCCAACAGCTAAAGGCACACTTGAAGTGGAGACAGAGGTGCAGTATTTACAAATCTAACTTACCTGATTGTTATAAATACTTTAGAGCAGTACTATGCACACACAATTCTAAAAAAACCTACATTTGAAGAAACATATTTCACAAGCCATAACACAATATCCCAACTAAAGGGACACAAAGACTGCAATGAAAAATTCAGTTCAGTTCAGTATTCTTTTGGAGGCTCTAGTTCAGACACAGTATTCAGAAGTGACTTACCTGCTCTTATTAGAACTAAGAAAAGCTTTTAACACTGCATAAATTTTATTATGAGCTAAATTGTACAGACTTTTATTATGTATAAATTGTACAAAATGATTAATATTGATCATAAAGAATTATTAGAAATATTCAAAATGGGACTGACAACCTGATTAGAAAAAAAAAATAATTACACAATATGAATCTGAAAGCATACATCTCTAAACTTGTGAGTATTCATACATGCAAACAGGGCAAAGCAGACAAACAGCACAGTTCCTTTCACACTGTCTTGAAGGCATAGGATCCCACCTGGAAACCAAACTGAAGAACTTATTTCCCTGCAGGCTTTTTTCCCTTCTCACATCTATTCCCTTGATTCGTACCTTTCACCTCTCCATCTTCTTAACTCCTTGCTTAATCATGAATGCCCTATCTAATAAATCAATTCTCCACGCTGCTCCAGCCCCCAACCTGCTCATTTCTCAAAAGTATTTAAAATACAGTAGGGCAAGTAGTACTTATGGACAGGCTCTTACTGCAACACCCTCAGTTTACAGCTCAAACTTGGACAAATATGCTGAAATTACCATTTCTGGAGTAAATTCCTGTGCCTTCATTAAAAACTCTTATCAGCACAATTTTTAAGTTTTTTTTTTTTTTTTTTTTTTTTTTTACTCACTTGGCCACAGACTGGATAACTTTAGAAGATGTATCCTTAATATTAGTGAAAAATCGCTCTGTTCCACCCCTCAGAATATCAAAGAACCCTCCATAAGTCTGGTCACATTCCGCAACGGTCAGGCCTAGAGTAGTTGAATAAAAATAATTGCACTTTATTATGGAGCCCATTCCAGGATATGACTTAAAGTATGTTGTCTATAAAGCTGGAAGGAAGTGAATGCACGTATAGGCTACACCTTGCTGTAAGGCTCACAGTTCCAAAGTTCTCCTTAACTATGACCTATGAAAAAAATTACTTCCTGAAGTCAGGAAATACTAGTGATATACTTAACACATTGTTTAATTTTCTGTCTGTATTAATGAGAAAACAAGGTAAAAAAGTCTGGAAGTAAGGCAGATGTTTCATAGTGTCAATGCAGCAAAATACTACCAGTTTCTGAAGTGTAGCTTATCTTTAGCAAATCTACTATCATCTCAAGTAGACACATTTTAATGCAGGGCTTCAGAAGCAACCAGCATAGTTAAGCTTAAGTTTTAAGTATCTCACAACATCTCAGATATCACAACATCATAGCACAATATCCCTATTAATATGATTGTAGGCAACAAACAGTAGGCATTCTTGCGCAAAACACATGAACAGAGTTTTGATTATAATTGCATTAGGATGCTGTATTCTTCCACAGAAATTGATATATGCTCATTATTAGTGCAATAAATGTTACCTAATTTTAAAACTCCCCCTGGAAAACTAATATTCCTTTTCTCATTGACAGTTCATCATAATTAATATCAAGCAAGAAATATCAAGCTGAAAGGAAACTGAGTACAAGATGAAATAGTCCCTTGATATCTTCTACACTAACTGAAGTGCTCCATATTCAGATATATTAGTTAATACAAGTGCAGAAAGAATAGTAAAAAACGAGATGTAAAGAAGCCTTTCAATTTTATTTTCTTTACAATATTAAGTATTTTCAACTGAATGTACTCTGGAATATCCATTTCTACAGACTAAGTACGTCATCTTTTAATTGAGTCATTTGGAGACATGCTTTGGTTGATTCCATTTAGTTCTGCCAATCCAGTCACTGTTTTTCTCAGATGGAACCCCAACTCCTCCTCCTCACCACTCATGTCCTATGGTGCAACCCTATCCTGAAGTCCGGCCTGGACACTGCTCCCATAATTATCTGGGCTCAAGGAAGTACCAACTACAGCTGATCCTGAAAGTGCTGACTGGATAGCCACTAGACTGAACTTAGACTGCTGCCTTTTTCCTTTGAGGCTGTCAGACATGGATCTTTTGAAAGTGAGAAACTAAATGGCTTTAGACTACTATCACTGTCCAATGCACTTCAAAATTGCATAAGGGGAATCACAAGTCTTTTAGGATAGGAGAGAAAAGAAGAGAGAGGTGGACCCAGATGCTTACGGAAGTACTTCTTCCTCATACAGGCTTTTTGCAGTCTAAAATAAACACACATGAAGTCAGCAACTTCTGAGCATGACTGAACTACTGTGGTCCATAGCCAGAATCCCTACAATTGCTTCTACACTTCTTTATTAAGCTCTCTCATCTGCCAGACATGAAGCGCATTTTAACACTAAGAAATACCATCACACCACATATAGCTGCTGTCTTTTTATGTTGTAACACATCTTATGTTAAATAGTTCCTCTTGAAAAGCAAAGGCAACTCTCACTTTTTTTACCTCAGAGATTCAGTATTGAACACAAACTCAGGCTATGTTATGATTTCAATACCTTCTGCCACAAGGTAACAGTGTTTCAATTAAAATACAGAACCTGTATTTATTAAGGATGTTTAACCATTTAATTTCAAACTCCTTTTCAGTGCTGCTATTTAGACAACACATTTTCAAATACCATTGCCTCATTGAATAAAAAAATTTCAGGGTTTAAAATTAGCTATTTTCACCTGTTTGTCATAACTAAGACTCTTCCTCTACAGCTCTTATTTATTAAACCATTATTGCTTCTTATATCCACAACTTTCAAGCTTTAGTTCACTTATGTCAACACTCCTGCCTCTACCAGTAAATAGTGCATTTTAAATTACTTTCCATAGGAAACATAATTTTTATCTTGCACAGCAATGAACTTGAGAAATTCATATTTGCCTGTATTAATAAAAAATCAAACTTTGCCGGAAAAAAAGAAAAGGCTAGAACCAATGATACAATTGCCAAATAGTTATTAGCACTAGTGCAAAATATCTAAAACCCCCAAATTACTTTTTTTACCCCCGTGGAAGACATGTAATTGTCTTTATACTAAAATGATATCTCTTTTTGAACATACCTGCATTGTACAAATTGTTGAGCTGCCCAGCAGGCTTGGAGCTCTGTGAAACAGAGGTCACAGATGTCCGAGGCTGAGCATTGTTTCCATAGCCTCCATTTTGTTCCAGGAGCTGAGGAGAATAATACTCAAGATGAGAATTTTCTTGCTAATTTAGCCCGCTTGCTATACTTGGCAAATTACTGCTACTTGGTGAGAACAAGTAAAGTGAACCTCAGGACAAACTTAAGATAGACTAATTGACTCACCTGCAGTATAGTGCAAATTAAGCACTGAACAGGAGATGCCTAAGTGGGCTTCAAGATAGTATAGGCAGAGCCTTCATATACAGAACTATTCTGTGCAATTACTTATGATAAAATAGAGCATGTCAAACAGAGTGTTAGCACACTAAAGAATAAACCAAGAGGATGAAAAGATTTTCAAAAAGCAGTAGGAAATACTAGATTTCTAGGAAATACTTAGATTTCTTCTAAGGTCTCTGTGTTTTAAAGGGCATATTAAAGGGCATATTTTCAAAGATCCTATGAATGATACTGGTCATTCAACTGAACTTCAAAATAAATTAGTGCACAATTTTCAAAACACTAAGAAACAGGGAACCTGCTCTGAAATCTTTAACTAAATGCACATACACTGCGGAGAACAGAAAGGAGGCCTAATCAGTAATACTCCTATGAGACCTTTTTACCTCTGTGATGGGGGATTTAGGATTGACATTCCTAGCTGCTGCAATCTCCTGCAGTTGGTTCACAAGTTCAGTGATTGACAATCTCTCCTCTGGGTTCACTTTCAATGTGGAGCCTAAAAAAACGAGATTCAGACAATGAAACAAGCCCTTCAGAGCTTTTTTTCCCAACTGATAATTTCTTCAGTACGTTCCAGTGCAACAAGCAAACACATGAACAGAGTGGAGAAACTGCTAAATCAATATCTAAATACAATTCTCATAATAGTATCCATGAGAAAAAAATAGAGTCAATAATATTTCAAAGAATACACCTTGGGATCAGTTAATAAAGAACATCAGAGGTAACTTTGTGTCTAATACTGTTGGAGTCAGATACATTTCTGGAACAGTAATCAACATTTCCAGTAATCAATCCAAAAACTAAAGTAAAATAGAATTTTTTACGGAAGTTCAAAGAAACCAAATCAAAACACTAGTTGCTCCAATGGACTAATTCAGATACTATGCAAGACACTTCACAGAACTAAAAAAGCAACTTTCACATAAAACTTTGTAATTTTTTTATAATGGATTAAGATTATTAATAAAATAAGAAGTTGCTGCAGTTTACCTTTTCCACCATCACATGTCAATAACATTTAATTATCAGTAAAACAACTGTCAATAACAACATGTATCCACAAAGACACCAAATAAAATAGCACTGCAAACTTACGAATGAGATCATGAAACACAGAATAGCGGGCATCATTTTGTGGGATGACGTATTTCCCATTGACTATGCGAAGTTTCGCTCCATCTTCAAATGGGTGTTGCCTAAAGCACAGCAAGTACAGGATACAGCCCAGAGCCTACAGAGATAAACAGAAATGCTGCATAGAATCATGGGGACCTTTAGGTGGAAAAGACCTTTACGATCCTCAAGTTCAAACATTAACTCAGCACTGCCAAATCCACCACTAAACCATGTCCCTCAGTACCTTATCCACAGGTCTTTTAAATACCTCCAGGGATGGTAACTCAACCACTGCTCACGACAGTCTCTCCCCATGCCAAACAACCCTTACAGTGAAGAAATCTTTTTCTAACATCTAACCTAAACATCATGCACAACTTGAGGCCAAATCCTCTTGTCCTATCACTTTTTACTTGGGAAAACTAATCCTATCTATTTTTAAAAATCATTTAGAAGTCATTACAAGAAATCCATTTTATAAATTATAAAGCATACAAAAATGAGTAGTCTTGCCATACTGAATATGTTCAAAAACGGGATTATTCTTTCAAAAAAGTTCAGAAGTTTTATTTTATATTTCCATCTTGTGCTGCAAGGAGACACATTTCATTTGTCAAGACAGAATTTGATCTAACTTAAATACATTGTTATGCAATACAAAAGCTAGGTGATTATGTAAGCGTAAGCAAATTGCTTAACACTTGGAATGACACTAGGAAGACACACAACAATCTCTCTAAAATGCATCTTTAGATAAAGGTTTGAAGAAAGTAAATCCCAAATGATAATCCCTTTATTCCTTATGGTCAGATGGCTATTCAACTCTTGGAACAAACAAAATTTAGGACCATTTTCAGACAAGTTCATTCAAGTCTCAAAAATCACAAAACCTGGACTACCACATCCCAGGAACTATGAAGTTCCTTCATGTGCCCAACTTGAGATTTTTGTAACTTGAGAAGACAACAACGAACAAAGATGGAAGTCAGTTTTGAATTCTAATCTCTGAATAATCTAGGTGTTAAGGATTAGCTACAATAACTGAATCTGCTACTGAATTAAATATAAATTGATACACATTTTTGAAATAATTTAAGATATTAAATATGCTGGCAGAGTGATACTATCATAACAGAAACATGTCGTTTCACCTATAAAGGTTTGATAATAAAGCACTTGATGCCTCTGTGTAACTGTTGGCACATAAAGCTGGAAGATTCTTCCTAAAAGTTTCATCTGAACCCCAGTATGTATGGTTGCTTAAGCTTATTGGCTTTTACAGCCCTCATAAATGAAGCAACCCATTGAAGATGTAACCTAAGAAAACTTCCCACTGCCTCCAGTCCTCTGTGGGCACCATCTCCAACTGCCCTTGGTTGTCAGTTTATCCCAAGAACAGCTTCTAAGGTCTGAAAGTTATCAAAGTCTATGAGGTGTAGGGATTTAGTTACTTCAAAGCACTTCATGAGTCTCTCTGTCCAGGACCAGAAAAAAGGTACATACGTTAATTCTGTATGTTCTTGCACTGTGGAAGGCTGTGGAAAAAACTCTCTTTAACGTGTACATAGAAGCATCACGCAGTCCACACTAACTAATCCAGCAAGGCAGTACAGGAAATACCATCTCCTCTCCCACTAAACGCTTACAAAGCAGATCATCATTTAGTTAGAGGAACAAAACTACTCCCTGCACACCCCAAGACACTCTGCACATCAGGAGAGAGAACCCACAGCCACACAGGAGAGAAAAGCACCAAGGCAATCTGTTGAACACACAGGAAGTGGAGAGGCCACTCAAATTTGATTTTTGCTTCAATTACTAGAGAAGGTTTTTAATTTCTTCTGTTTTATCTGTAACTTAGGATTGTAATTGTGGTAAGTTTTGGCTGCTTTAAATACCACCTGTCATTCAATTTGGTTGGAAGGCAATTTCAGCTGCAGCAAGGCAACTCCTCAAAGGCAACGCCATCCACACAGCCTCAGCACAGCTACACTTGACAGAAGAGATCATGCCCAAGTTGTTCCAAAGCTGCACAGTCCTTCTACATAAGTTGCCTATATCTGTCTGAGCACTCACATGCCAGAAGGGTAAAAAAAAAGAACCACAAAGTGATCAAAAATAAGTAGGAGCAACTTTTTGACTTGCTAGTGGGCCTTTACCAGTAACTAATTTAAACCTTCCTTATGAGGACAGGGGTTTTTGGAGGGTTGAGATAGCATTTGGGGATTGAAGGGATAAGGAAGGGGTGGGGTTGTTTGGAACATGTGAAAATATTGTTATTTTTCCCCTGACCAGCTTCAGGCAACAAGCAGCACACTAAAATTCTAGAGTACAGCTGTAGGATAACACAGATATTGCACCAAAGTAAAATTAAGAAAATTAAACTACATGAAACATAGAGATTGTTCAGGTCACATTGAATTAAAACGTACAGGATGTCTTGCAAGGACCATTAAGATTTTTTAATTAGATATTGGCAAGGAGAACCCAACTTTGAAGTATTGCTCCTTAACAAACATTTCTGAAGTCAACTCCTTTGCTTTTTCAGAAATCTTTGAGAGTGAGAGGGTATGAAGAGTCATTAAAGCATGGAGAAAAATCATTTGAGAAGGAAGAGCCTGTCACTTAGTTTGAATTTCAGTTCAGGAATCCACAATAATTTTGAAAACATGTAACTAAAACATGTAGCTATTTGGATTTAGTGTTTATTTTCTGATCTTTAGACTTAGGTAGGAAATGTACAGAAAGCAGTCAGCCAAGTCTAAGAATCTCTGGTCTTATAATGATAGCTAATCACATACCCATTGTGAAGGCAATGTGGTTGATAACTAATCTTTCATCTATGCTGCTATTCTAAGACAGTTATTACTTCCTTTGTTTTTAAGCTCACACAGAGTGACAAACACAGACTCAAGCGCATTAATCACTGTACCTGCTTCTTTGTCCTAATCACAAACTACAAATCATTTATGCTTCCAGAGACAGGGCCATATTGTACTGCCAAATACTTCTATATTTTTATTGAACCCAAAGCATAAAGAAAAAAATATGGAAAAATATGTTCTAACCCAGGTTTGATAAATTAAATAGATGTTCCCAAAATACAGAAGGAGACAATCACTATGTTAACACTGATATATAGAGATATTTTAAACAAAAAAATAAACTATTCAATTGCCCTTTTGAGTGAGGCTTTTATTAAACATAATTTCTAGTTTTGTGTTTAACTGGATGTTAGCAAGGCAAAAGTCCAACCTGGATGGGCAAGGAGGTTTTGGAGGAACTTAGGAACAAAAAGAGGACGTATCATATTTGGAAGGAGGGTCAGGTGTCTCAGGAGGTATTTAAGGGGGCTGCTACAGCATGTAAGGAAAAAAATTAGGGAGGTCAAAGCTCAGTTTGAACCTAAATTGGCAACTTTTGTAAAACTTTTTACAAATATATTAATGGTAAAAGGAAGGGTAAGACCAACCTTTGTTCTTTATTGGATGAGGGAGGGAACTCAGTAACTGCAGATGAGGAGAAGGTAGAAGTGCTTCACACCTTCTTTGCCTCAGTCTTTAGTGGGAAAATGGCTTGTCCTCAGGGCAGCTGATCTCCTGGGTTGGCAGATGGTGTCAGGGAGCAGAATGGTCACCCCATTGTCCAGGAGGAGGCAGTCAGAGAACTGCTGAGCCACATGGATGTTCATAAATAATGGGACCAGAGGGGATCCATCCCAGGATGATGAGGGAGCTGGCAGATGAGCATCTGAAGACATCCTCCATAATTTACCAACAGTCCTGGCTCATCTGGGAGGTTCCAGATGACTGGAAGCTGGCCAATGTGACACCCATTCACAGGAAAGGTGGGAAGGAGGGTCCTGGTAACAGCAGGCCAGTCAGCCTGATCTCAGTACCCAGTAAGGTGATGGAACAGTTTATACTGGGTGTCATCAAGCAGCACTTACAGGATGGCCATGGTATCAGACCCAGCTGGCATGGGTATAGGAGGGGTAGGTCCTGTTTGACCAACCTGGTCTCCTTTTAGACCAGGTGACCCTCCTGGTGGATGCAGGAAAGGCTGTGGATGTTGTGTACCTGACCTTCAGCGAGGCTTTGGACACTGTCTCCCACAGCACACTCCTGACAAAGCTGTCAGCCCGTGGGTTGGACAGGAGCACTCTGTGCTGGGTTAGGAACTGGCTGGATGGCCAGGCCCAGAAAGTGGTGGTGAGCAGTGCTGCATCCAGCTGGGGGCCAGGCACCAGTGGTGTCCCTCAGGGATCTGTGCTGGGGCCTGTTCAGTTCAATATTTTTATTGATGACATGGATGAGGGGATTGTATCTTTCACTAGTACATTTGCAGATGACACCAAGCTGGGAGAATGTGTCCATCTGTTGGAAGGTAGGCGAGCTCTGTAGAGAGACATGGATCGGTTGGATGGATGGGCATAGCCCAACAGGATGAGGTTTAATAAGTCTAAGTGCCAGGTCCTGCATTTTGGCCACAACAACCCCCTGCAATGTTACAGGCTGGGGATGGTGTGGCTGGACAGTGCCCAGGCAGAAAGGGACCTGGGGGTGCTGGTGACAGCCAGCTGGACACAGCAGAGCGTCCTGGTGGCCAAGAAGGCCAAGGGTATTCCAGCCTGTACCAGGAATGGTGTGGCCAGCAGGAGCAGGGAGGTCATTCTGCCCCTGTACTGGGCACTGGTGAGGCCACACCTTGAGTGCTGTGTCCAGTTCTGTTCCCCTCAGTTTGGGAAGGACATTGAGATGCTGGAGTGTGTCCAGAGGAGGCAATGAGGCTGGAGAGGGGCTGGGAACACAAACCCTGTGAGGAAGGGCTGAGGGAGCTGGGGGTGTTTAGCCTGGGGAAAAGGAGACTCAGTGGTGACCTTATCACTCTCTACAACTCCCTGAGGTGGCTGCAGTCAGCTGGGGGTTGGTCTCTTTCACCAGGCGGCAACTGACAGAATGAGAGGACACATTCTCAAGCTGCACCAGGGGAAATTTAGGCTGGATATTAGGAAAAAGTCTTTCATGGAAAGAGTAATAAATTACCGGAATGATCTGCCTCGCAAGATAGTGGATGTGCTGGATCAGCATGATGATCATGTGGGATCATCACCATCCCTGGATGTGCTTAAAAAGAGACTGGATGTGGCACTCAGTGCCATGGTTTAGTTGAGGTGTTAGGGTATGGGTTGGACTCTATGACATTGAAGGTCTCTTCCAACCTAGTGATTCTGTAATCCTGGCTTAGGCTGACAGTATATGCATGTGAAGAAACTGAGCAGTCAGAGAAATGTGTTTTACTTGGTGTTTCTTCACATGCCACACAAACATCACCAATAGCTGTAGAAACTGACAAGATTTTCCACAGTATCTTGCAACTAATTTAATAAACTGAATCAAGTTCCACAATTCCATATAAAAACTTTGAAAGCACCTGCATTACATTTTCTCAATTTGTTACATTGCTGATACAGGTAAGAACTGAACAGCTTGACACCTGCCTCTGTAAAAAACATCCCATAAACTATTTCAGTCAGCACTACACTACTTGGGAGTACCTCAGTACTGCAACATTATGCAGCAGGAAAAGGTACAGCTGATGATTTAATATTTACCTTTAATTCTCACTACAGATTTTTTTGTGAATGTGAACTGCTTATCACCCTTTCCACACAAAGCGTGAATGATCTCTTCATTGTTCTCATCCTTGATATCTGTCAGTATTTTAGCTACATGCCATGCCTCGACATAACTATTTTGAATTCAGCAATAAGCTGTCCCAGGATTATATGCATGGCAGAGTATGAAAGGCAAGAAATTGATTCTAAGGACTCTAAGTATTCTGCCAACTAAGCAACAGTTCGACTGAATGCTAGAGAAGTTCAGCATTGCCTCTCAAATGCAAGTCAAGGCTGATCCAGGAGAAAACGCTGAACTGTACATCTCATTCTTTTAACATTTAGATACAGAGTTCATACTGTTTAATTTCATCTAAGACAGCATCCTACACTTATTTTGGTGCTTTCATTATTTAATCAACAAACTAACATGAAGCCTGCAAAATCAGTTCCACTATGACATGAGCAACTATATTGCAGCAAGAAAAAAAACTTCTTACCCAAATGTCCTGCTTTTCACCAATTGGAAAATTTGAATACAAGTCTATCATTTCTGGTGTCCTGTACATTGGTGTTGTATTCCTTGTGATCTGAAGAAGACAGAATTTGTTGAAACAATCTTGAACAACAAGCTTTAACAGCATTCAACCAAGGAGGAACAGCTCTCCATGTAGAATGGAAAGTACTCTCATTTTTAAAATTAATTTCAGAAACACTTGTCAAGGAAAAAGCCATCAATTGAACCCTGCAATTGTCACAACAGCTTTGACATAAGAAGACAGTAGCACTCAAATAACATTATGATAGTCAAGAGTCCTCCAAAACAGCCAAGTGACTGTGACAAAGTGACTGTTCTACATGAGGCAAAAATGGTCAGGAACACCAATATCAAAAATCAACAATAAGCCAGTAAGTGAATCCACGCTCCAGTGCATCTCTCTCACTTTCTCAGCACTCTTAATGACAATGCAGACACATCCAAAGAGAAATTCAGGTCATAAGAATATCTGAAATACCTTTTCTACCACCTTTTTGCACAGATTATACAAGACAGTGGTACAATGTCGTCATTTCATCAGTGGAATGCTTTCCAAGAACACCAGATTGTAAAACAGGGGCTTGTGATGTCAGAAGTTGTACACATGAATTTAAATGTATTTCTCCTGCTGATGTACTACATTAGATTTACTAGCATTACTCTAAACTAAGAACAAATGCACTTTGCAATAGCACACTGCACGCTAGATTTGGTTACTGTAGTGCAAGGCACTGCCCATTCCCTCTCTGCTGAGCAGACTTGTCTCTCATTTACATAGCATTCAACTGAGAAAAACAGATTGGAATGAAGATAGGAATCTGTGTGGCACAACACCTTTCTTGTCACAAGTGCAATTAGAAGAAGCCCTAGTAACCACTTCTATTTTCACTGGTGATTGCAGAATGGACACTGACCATGCTGAAGCAGCGTTTCTACATGTAACTACAGAACATAAGCTATGATTGTGACTCTAGGCAGCTTTAGAACTCTGGCAAAACAAATACAAACCCAAAACTTTATAAATAACACTAACTGAAACAATCTTCAGTTGTCTTAGATGTCTCATGAATTAATACCATGTTAATTGTAACAGTTCAATTAATCCACTGTTGATACTAAAATTAAATCACATGAAATTAGTCTCACCTCTTCTTCAACTAGTGCTCTCTTCTGTGCAGACCAGTTGTAGTCAGGATAGTAAGCTATAGTTGTAGCACTACCGAAGTCACAAAGTTTAATTGTCCCCTGATTACTAATAAGCAAGTTCTCCACCTTCAAAAAGATGTGGAATAAGAGAGTAAACAAACATGTCCTTTTTGCCCTGTATACTAACACATATGCTTTTATACATCATCTTATTGTGTGTATATATAAAAACTAATCATTTTAGCCAAAAATATTGTTTACAGGAGAAAAACGAATTCAGACAGTACTGTAGTTTTATATGGTAGCAGTGTAGCCAAGTTTCAAAAGGAAGCACCAAGCACACCAAGAACAGGAAACATTCAAGAGAAAAAGAAATAAACCCCAGGGGAAAAAATAAGTCATTTCATTAGCACCTAAGAAAAATCCAGTTTTTCAGTTGAGCATCTGTAGAAGCAGTGCCTTAGAATCCAAATATTTTCAGGCATAAAAATGTACACTGCAGTGGGATGAACTTTAGGACTGCAATAGACAAAAAACATGAAGGTACTGGTAGAGAAGCAGGCTGCTAAGAGACACCCTAAAGAAACAGCTGTGATCCTGTGCAGAGAAAGAAAATAGCTATTTGAATAGCTATCACGTGCTGCCTGAATAGTTCATCATCCATTATTCTTGCCTTTTTCTACTTCTTAAATTCCAACCATTCTGTATTGTTCATTGAAATGTGGAAAAAATGTAAGAAAAGATTAAAAGTATTGGGCAAATGTACTCAGTAGTCATAATCACAAAAGGACTGAAAAATGAATTTGTACATCTGTATAAAGTTAGGAAAAGGTGTCAAAGCTAATTGGCTCAAAACTCTGACTTAGAATTTTCTATGCTGCTGACCTTAGTTTAGACTGTTAAAAAGGGTAGCACAGTTAAATGATCCCTATTTGACTCCTAGCTGTAGTAAGGCTTCTACCTCTTGCAGCATAATCATTTAATCTTGTTTTGCAACCTCTGCAACATGATATCAACACAAAACTAAATTTCTGTCTTTTTTCATGTTTTTCCCTGACAGGAAAGTACATTTCTTGAGAAGAAAAAATCTTAATTACCTTGAATTACAGCATTGTATGTATTATAAATACAGTTCAATGTCTATGCAACTGGCTATGAAAGAATTGTATATTTATTTGTAAATCAGGGGTGGGGGGGTTTTTTTTGTTTGTTTTTTGGTTTGTTTTTTTTTTTGGGGGGGGGGGTTGGTTTTTTTTTTTTCCCCAGAAGAGAGGTGTACCTTTTCTATAAAAGCTAGGGGCTGGCATATAGAAATTTCAGTGAAGAACGGCTAACATGTCCTGGACACAACCTCATGACCTAAAAGCCTGTTCAATGGTAGCAAGCAAAAAAAACCAAAGAAAAGGAGTGACCTAGCTCTGTCACCAAAGCTAGGTTTATATTTATAGGCTATACTAACAGCTAACATCAAAGCTTTCATCAAGGGTGTTGAAAATAATTAACATATTCACTTCTAGAAGAGTGGTCTTATTTTCGTTTCCCCGAAGTAATTGAGTACATGCTTACTAAAGGAGGAACAAATTTTTCTATTTTTATATACAAATGAAATCACATCAAGCTGGATACAGACACGTGTGAAATTTAGACAAATATTCCAAGAGTGAGAACCTCCTCTTATTTTTTTTTTGTTAATGAAAATTCAAATATATTCATAGTACAGCAAAACCTCACTGATGATTAGAGCTTCTTCATTAAAGGTATACTGAACAGACAAAAGTGAACCCCTGTCTTCAAAATACAAAATCATACTCAGTTAAGTCCTTTCAATTCTCCAAAGGTCCTACAGATAGAACACTTTCTACAGCCCAACCCTATAGATTCCATGTAAAGACTAAAAAAAATGAACAAATAAAAAAAACCCCTAGAAACAAAAGAAACAAAATCTAACATTAATTATAGCTACCAAATTTTACAATTCAAATTGAAAACAAGCACTGAAGTACAATGCAAGTTAGCCATTCTAAAACTAACAGCTTACTACACTTTCTCAATGGCAATGTAATCCCTCACAGACAATTCAACATTCTTCTTCTCTGAAATTTTAACTCTTCTATAAACACATCTACTTAACCCAGAACTGCAGTTTTCACTAGTTGTAATTTACTCTTTTATCAAAACCAAAATACTCAGACTCACTCAATCACCAAAACATGACACACTACTTTTCTGCCAGCTTGTTTCAGATAGAGTACAAGTAGTTCCTAACTGCAAGTACAAGGAAAAGACATTGTTTGAAGATGCAATTATTTCACTGATGATCTTCACTAACACTCAGCAATTACGGCAAGGCAGTAGATCTAAGCACTATGCACAAGAATCATTTTTAACACTGATCCAGCCCAACATGCTCCTTTGCTGTTCAGAAGTTCAGCCTTTATTTAAATATTGCAATGTACCTTTAAGTCTCTATGAATAATAGGGGGCTTCTGCTTATGCATATGCTGCACTGCTCTGCAGGTCTGATAAAAGATCTTCAAAACTGTGTCACAGGAGATAGGTCCTTTTGATTCTACTTTCTTTAAGAATTCCACCAGCTGTCCTGCAGGAAATGAGAGAAATCCACATAAGTTCACAGAAAGCACTGCAAATTCTGAAAGCTTTACACAAATAGACCCTTGTCAATAAAGATTTACAGTCTTGAGTTGTATTAAATAGATTTTCCGAAAATGACAAGTCCACCTGACTACACTGACAAAAGAAAGAGTGCTCTAAGGAAGTACTCCTACTCTTCCTTTCTTTGACTAGTCTCAAACACAAAAAACTTAAAGACTACCTCATATTTAAGACAAGGTTAAACTGTAGTCTAAAAAACCATGATCTTTATCCTATAAAAGGTAGGTTTGAACTCTAGCTCCACTGAACCATGTTATCTTCTACAGTCATTCCAAGCTTGAAAGTTAACATGCAACCTGTGCAAAACAGCTGCCAGAAGCAATGTCCACTGCTGAGAAAAGAAATAAAGTTTACCTTTACACAGCTCTGTAAGCAGTAGAAACTCTCCCTGCCCCGTGTCTGATTCTTCTTTTCCTATAGATGCTGCAGAGCAAAACTGGACAATGTTGGGATGACCTGAAAGTTTTTTCTGGAGATAACACATTCAAGGAAGATGACTCTCAAGTTCATTGATACTATTGCATCCAGTACTTAATTTCAAATGTTAGCTTAAAACATAACAGCTGCAATCAACACCCTACACAAAACAGGGAAATACATGCCTCAGCTGTAAGAAATCTGAGAAAGCAATCTAAGATAATGTAATAAAAAAATCATTACAGCTCGGAAGAAATTGGACTCAGTAACAGGTTTAGTTCTTTTTGTCTTTTGACAACGACTGCAAGAGCCTAGCATGAGTAGCTGGGATGTCTTGGTCAGCTGATCAAGAAAGGGCTATTCTAGAATTCTCTACATGGCTGATCAAGAAGGGGCTATCGTATCCTCATCTATCTTTCCCAAGGAAGTATTAAGTATGCCATGATTCAATTTTATTTAATTAAAATAGAGTTCAAAATAATTTGAGGTCTAAAAGGGCAAGAAACTTACCCTCCCATCAGCAGTAATAATTTTTCAGGCTAAAACCTTTATCATGTTTCACCTTCAGTTCAAAAATCTGAGGTATCATTTTTGAGCTATGTAAAGGAGAGTACAGTGAAAGTGATTTCAGCTCCTGCCAGCAGAGAGTATGTTGCATTATGCTTGTCTGTGCATACACTGAGGCTCGTGCCTGTGGGACAAACACAATCTATTTACAGGAGGCATTCACCAAGTCTGAAGAGAGAAAAGCAAAGACATTATGAGTAGAACAAAGGTATTAAAAATGGGCAAGTTGGATCCATACAATTCACATTAATCTGATCTTACACAATCTTCTATTTAGAGCTGCAGGAATTGCATTTCACAGTCTTATTTCAGAAAGTTAGCAGCAATTAACCCTTCATGTTTTATACCTGCTTTAATGTCTCTGAGCTGTGAAAAACATCTTTGCAAGATAATGTCTTTACTCTTGGCAAGATAATGACAGAGTAGATAGAAAATGTACAGTGCTATGGAACTCTGTCTTGGAAGTGTACTTCTAGTAAGTGGTGTTTAGGCTTTTGCCAAACATATCAGCAATTATAAAATTAAATGTTTGAGTAGCTTAAATTAGGATCAGTGGGTTTTCCTGCTAATTCAAAATGAAGCTGAAGGGAACACATCAGCAAACCACAGCTATTCATCGACTCTTGAAACAAACTAAGGGTCCAAGAGGAGCAGGCCAGGGGGAAAATATTGAATTTACTAAAATCAAGGATTTAAAACACTCTGAGATTACATTCTACCCCACTATCTGACACCACTGACGGTAAGGAGGACAGCAAGGATAAGGAGAAAGATGTGCTTCTTGTTTCTGATGCATGTAATAGTCGACTGAAATTTCTTCCTTAATACCCAGCATTACTTCTTAAAGCCAGAGGTATCCAAAGCAGAAATTAATAAACACTGAGAGTAAAAGCAAAGAACAATAAATCCAGTGCATGTGAGGGAATTCTATTTAAGACCTAAGTATCATCTCAAGTCAAAAGGCCTCTTGAATACATTCACAGAGCTGCAAGAAAGTCCAGGTAAGAACTTCACTTCTTGCTAGAAGTACATGACAAAGTCAACACTAGCTACAAAAATTATCTGTAATACTGCAATTTTTGAAGAACTGAACTTTCTTGTTGGTACCAGATTCATAACAGACCATGAATCCATACCTCCAGAATGTCAGTCCTTTTAGGCAGTGTATGGCATGAAGAAAAACAGAATCTGTACAGCAATCTTTTGTTTCCCAGAAATCTCAGTCAATTAAATATGTTACAGAAAAGGATACCATAAAACAAACTTCTTGAATGATGGCTTTGTTCTTTTCCTCTTCATTAGACAACAATCGCTGTCAAAAAAACCAAAATAATTTGGAAGGTAAGAGTTACTGAAATTTACAGAATAACAGTGCATAGATTTTTTTCCCACAGAGTATGAAGGATAAAATATAGCCAAAAACTTAAGGAACTGTAACAGAGCAGTAAACAAAGCTGGCTTATTGTACATTTTTACATTCTGTCATAAATTGTACCCAGTTTTCCAGTTACCTGGACTATTCAGGTTTAGTGATAATTGAGCAGTTGTAACTCTGGACACTCTAAAAAATAACTGCTCTGACAGTTCTGATACATAAAGCACTAAAGTCTCCTGGCTGCATCATTATGGGCTAACAAGGAAAAATTCACCTTCTATCTAAAATATTCTACAACAACCTTCAACTCACTCTAGACTAAACTCCTCCAGATTATGTAGCCCAGCTTTTTCAATTGAACTTGTGTAATTAGTAGCAAAATTAAGCATTACAGTTTCTAGTATTACCTGGATTTGCAGTCAACATATGACTACAATCAGCCTGAGCATTTGCTAAAAAAGTACCCATTTTACAGAACAGAGAAAGTACAGTAATGATTCACCTTTTTATCTTACTTTTTAATGGGGCTACTTCTAGAGGACCTTTTGAACACATACAGTATATGGCTTTGGTCACAGGTTTTGTTACTGTAGGATGTGGAATTAAATGGAAAAAGACACAGTTATGGGTGGTATAATGCCAACTTACCTCTCCCACCTCTCATACAGCTACCCTGTTTACAGCTGACTACCAGAAACCTCTAGAAACCAAGAATCCAGAAAAGTGTCTCTAAAAAGTACCAGGCTGAATGTTTAAACAATGAGTCAAGGAGTGGAGCATTATTTTTAATACTAAGGAAATTTACTCTTAAAGTAAGAATATAGGCTAAATCTGCTTCTATCGACTGAAAAAGACTCCTGTACTCCACTTCAGGTAACTATGGAGTATTTTTACCCATGCAACAAAATGTTTTGGACTGGATCATGAATTTCTACACCAAATAAAAAAATAAAGATGAATGGCACCTAAAAGACCAAGTGCCCTGTTTGTCACCTAAGTATGAAGTGCAGGGAACTGGAATGACCATTCTAAATAGTGGGCTATAAACACCACTAACATACTGGATCTTTCCAAGTTACTTGCTCAGTTGTATACATCAAGGACTAATTGTCATGCTAAAATGGCAAGCTAAAAGACAGATGCTACAAACCTATAGTGAAGTAAATTAATATTACCTTCAAAGCATAATCTTTGCCACTTCCAAGATCTTGAGCTTCATAGACAAAAGCAAATCCCCCTACAAGAAGAAGGTACAATAAATCAGTTTTAATTTCAATATTCAGGTACATCATTCTTTTTACTCTAACAGAATCAATACACGAATTTAGATACATTTCTGAATGTATGAAGCACACATTTTTCAGCATCTGGTCAAGATTGCTGATATCCAGCAAGAGTTCAGATATTTTATTCTATTCTTGTACATTTGCCAAGAACAGATTGACTTTGTTAGTTTCCTGCATTTTGCTAAGTCTGCATATGCAAATTTCTTATGAAGCCTTTTTTTTTAAACACTCCTTATAAAACCAAAACACAGTACAGCAAATAATACCTGATAATTTCAATTAAACTTTTTGGTATTACACTGCTAACAGTTTGTATAAAAGCCAGCAATAAGTAACGAAGATAAGTGCTAAACATATACTTATTTTTAAGATAATTGTCTTGCTTCAGGCTTCATATTAAAAGCAGAAAGCATTTTCAAGCACAGAAGCACACATTCAAATAAGGGCAATATTGTACTAAATTGCAAAGTGTTATTCCATAAAACATTTCCCTTCCAACTCCTTTTGTCAAACTACGTATTTTCTCAAACACTTCTCTTTGCTCAAGAACACTGTGCAAACCTCATTGAGATAGCAGAAGTTTGAGAGTACATAACTAGCTCAAAATACACACTTCTAGTTCAGTGATTGCACCTAATTATCAAGTACTGAAATGCTAAACAGAATGGAGTTCATTGTACTTTGCAGATCTCCAGAGAAAAGTGTTATCATGCCTGATTAATTCTTACTTCACTGCACCTGCCTTGTAGAGAATCCAACTGCTATGGCCTACAAGCTCACCTTTTATAACTATGCCCTCTCAAAAAATCAGCTTAAAGTAAGTTTCCCATTAAGTCATTTGACTCTTTTCAAAATTCAGCTCCATACAACTTCGTTCATTCCATGCAATGTTTGGTTCACTACTACCGCAGCACTACAGCAGATACCATGTATAATTCCATGGATTTTCTGGGATACCAAAGGAGTTAGAGCATGTTGTGAGGGCACTTTTCACTTTTTTTTTTTTTAAACCATCTGTTTTTAGTGGAAAAAATTCTTACACAAAAGGCAAAATTAGTCCTACTGCTTCATTCTTAAAAGCACTTTCATTTATAGTTTGAGGCTGGCTCCCTCGAACAATCAATCTATTAAAGCACTTTTAATATACCCTCAGTAGGACAAGTTTTCTGGCAAAACTTCTCCTCTGCCATAACAGTTTATTTCAAGATCCTTGACCAATACATTTTGCAAATATCCAGAAAAAATAATTTAAAAAGCACTTTCAACAAACCTCTACAAACACCTGTACGGCAGACCTAACTGAGGCAAATGGTAAAACCAAAGTTAAGAAAAGAACAACTTCTATGGCCGTCTAAAGAATGTAATTACATTTGGGATGTTTTCACTCATTTTTTCCACTCATGTAAATATTAGTAGATGGTTTTAAGACAGTTTTCTGAGGTTTTCTGTATCAGCAAAAATCATCTTAGTATTCCCAGATCACCAGTGTAGAGATATCTACACGCCAATCACAGCTATTGCCCAGAGAGACAGGTTTTGCATAGCTGAGGCATTTCAGAACCTCATCCTCAGAAGATAGCCCAAGCCCTCAAAAGTTGTCTCAGATAGTATTTTCTAGTACAGAAATTCCAGCAGAAGAAAACTGGGTTTATTTCTGTTCTGTAGACACAAGCTCTCACACATCAAAGCTCACTACAGAGCAGCACATCATCTCATGAAAATCAGGAACTAGCTCTACCTCATTTGCTCCATTAGCAAGCACTCTACACTTATCCTTGCACCACCACAGGCCTCAGGCAGTGCTCCTGTCAGTACATCATTCTCTTAAGAGAGATTTGAAGACCCTTGCTTTTCCAGCCAAGAGATTTGAATTCTCCCTCAAGTCAAACCTAGGTGTCACATAATCTGAATAACTTCACACATTTACACATCAAGCTGGATTTGAAAATGTTCTTTTTTTACCATGCCCCTATTTTTCACACCTTCACAAATTAGTTTTTAAGATAAGCAGCTTCAGTAAAATGACAGCTACAGCAGCATCAAAATAGGTTCATCAATCACATCATAACACTGCTTGCTACTGACTGTTTCATTACACTTTTACACTGTAAGTCACTGACTGTTTC
>CM031878.1:44388138-44440102 GCA_018697195.1 Certhia americana | reverse complement strand
CGGGCCCGGGGACACGGTCCCGCCGTGCCCGGGGACACGGTCCCGCCATGCCTGGGGACACGGTCCCGCCGGGCCCGGGGACACGGTCCCGCCGTGCCCGGGGACACGGTCCCGCCATGCCTGGCAGCCCGGCCCGGCGCGGAGCGGCACGGACACCGCCAGCCCTGCCCCAGAGGCCGGAACCGCCGCCCCGCCCGCCCGCCCGCCCCCACCCGGGCGCGGCCTGACAAGGAGGAAACCCTCCCGGTGTAGGAATAGGAGACGGGGAAAACGGGAGCGGGAGGCCCGCGGGAAAGCCCATCCCAGCCCCGCAGCGCTGGGGTGCACCCCGCACGGCCCGGCGCTGCCGCCCGCTCTTACCCTCGGCGATGACCCGCTTGATGCGCAGCTTCATATCGCCCATCTCTACCGTCTGCCCCACGAAATCGTTCTGGTCGCGGCTGGAGGCTCCCAGGGAGCCGGGGCCCGCCAGGAAGTCCAGGGCGGACTGGAAGAGCGACATGGCCCCCGGCAGGCAATGGAATAGAACGGGACGGGAAGGAAGCAGATGTGGTATGGAGTTAGAGGGCTCCGCCGAGCCACCGACAGCTGCGGCGAGAGCCCGCCTGCCCCTCTGCCGTCTCCTCAGCCGCTCTTCCCTCAGCTCCGGGCGGCTTCCGGGAACGCTGCGTCACTTAGGCGCTCCCGGTGCCGCCCGTCCGCCGCAGCCCGGCCGGACGCGGCCCCGCCCCGCGGGAGGAGCCTCGGCTCCCGGCCGGCTCCGCTCCCGCAGCGTCTCCTCGCCGCCTCTCGGCCCCGGATCCCGCTCGGCTCCGCTCCTGCAGCGGAGCCTCATCGGCTCTCGGTCCCGCCCATGTTCCCGTCCGGGCTCCCGCTGTCCGCGGGGGACGCGCAAAGCTCGCCTTCCTGCCCTGCCTGCGGCGCTCTCCCCCAGGAAGAGTCGCCGTTCCCCCGGGAGCGATGTGTTTCCTCATGTTAACATTTAGCCTGGCGAGAGATAAGTGTTCTGTCCGCCGGCACCGCTAGCGCTTGGGCAGCACCTGTGCTTTTCCCACAGAGCATTGCTGCCGTCTTCTCCCGATTCGTCTGCCCTCGGGATCTTCCCTCGTCTGTCGCTTTTCCCCGCAGCCCTGACGAGCCGGCCGCTGCCCTCCCCGCACGCCCACTGCCAGCACTGGTACGGGAAGGCGTGGGGGGGGAGCGCTCTCCGTGTGTCACACTCTCGTGGTTTGACACTGGCCAAATGCCAGGCACCCGTGAAAGCTGCTCACTCAGCTTCGCCTCCCACAGCAGGGCAGAGGAAGGAAAAATTTAACGAAGGGTTCGTGAGTTGAGATAAGGACGGAAGAAAGCACTCCAAGGGCTAAACAGGCTCAGCTTAGAGATACAAAGTGAATTTATTACTAATGGACTCAGAGGAGGATCATGAGAGCAAAAATAAGCCCTTAAAAACACCTTTTCTTTCCCCAGCCCCTCCCTCTTCCCACCGATAGTGCAGGGAGACAGGGCGTGGGGTTTTGGTCAGTTCATCACCCGAGGTTTTCTTCCTCTGCCCTGGGAGAGGAGTACTTCCCCTGTGACCCCTTGGGGTCCCTTCCACAGGAGACAGCTCTCCGTGAACTTCTCCAGCATGGCACCAAATCTCAGGAGCAGCAGTCCTCCCAAAACTGCTGTGGTGTGGGTCACATGAAGGAGGTATAAGAAAAAAATGTAGGCTAGGCAGCAGGAACATTACACTTGAAAAAATCAGGATGGATTTGGTGCTGCAACTACTGCAGGTAAGATCGGAGAGCCTTGATATGAATGATGCTTTTCTGGAATAAAAAAGTTTAAAAGAATACCTGGGTAATATTTTACTGACCTTTGGTTTTAAATATCCAGGATCATCCTGGAAAGGTCAAGCAGATCATTCAGTGAGTCCAAAAGGCTCTGCAGTGGTGAGGGCTGACCCCATTTTCATTTATTGTTGAGGAAAGACTGTGGTAAAATACTATAGTTTTTAAGAATACTTGGTCAGAAAAAAGGCAAAGCATTCTTTTTATTTATGCAGCTTGAGAGGCTTTTTTTAAGTTTCTAAAGGTGGTAAGGCTAATTCATTTATATGCTGGCACAATTCCTGTTGAAAAGCAGAGGAAAACAAGGTTGTGACATCTGTTATTAGTTTGCATCCCAGTTCTGACAACCACACTGTACTCCAGTGGGATGCTTGAGCTCCTGTTTTAAGCTCTACTCTAGCCTCCACCTTTTAACTCTTACATAGTCTTCTTTCTTCTACATCTTCACCCTGAATGCACCATCTATAATTCTGGCCAAAAACCTTGGGTGGGGAAGATAGTAAAGAAGGAATTTCCTCTTGTGTCATAAGGTCAAGGCAGGGCAGAACCATAAACTGGAGAATTAGTAAATGAAAAGTTCATTTTGTCTATTAATATGCAGTAAAGATAATTTTAATTTACATTCCAGTAATTGCTCTCAACTTCTTAGGGATTAAATTAATTAAAAAGCAATGAATTAGGATTCTACTTTGCATTTCTCTGTATATCCTTTAATCAAAATATAACTAGAAAATGGCACATATAATAATATCTCTATTGATATATATAGGATTCATTAGATTCAGCACAGCTGAAAAAAGATGTATTTTAGCAGTACATCTCAGAAGGAAGATTAAACACTTCTTCAATGTCTGTAGTTTTTATTGAAATTGCTCTTGTGATGTAGTTCAAAAGAATGAGTCATAAAGCTAATCCTCACACAAAGCAAACAGAAGAGACTTGACCATTCTTAATTTACTATCTTTGATTTGTGTGCAGAGACCCTCCATTTCTTCTCAGATCACAAATATACCAAAGGCACTCTTAGAGCCAAGCTGGCATTTCTGCCCAGTCATTTTCTTTCCTAATTGGCTAGCCTAGGTTTGAGTGAAACTATGCCCTTTTGAAAGATTTAGGCTTAGTTCTGCCTCACACAATCCAGCACAAATCAGCAGCTTTGGGAAGTGAACAGCCAGTAGTACCTCCATGTTACACCCCAGGTAATTCCATGCAGCACAAATTTTTCATTCATGTTGCTTTTTGTAAGCTGTTGTGTTCTACTGATGTAAGTTTTTTTCTTCTGCAGATTATCACCTGCTATATGTTGGGAGATTTTTATAATGTACTCTAGCCACATACTTCAAATAAGAGCCTGTTCATTTGATAGTAAAATAATAAGGTTACTAAAGCAATATTTGAAGTATTTGGAAATAAAGGTATTCCAACTGATCTCTATATATGTATACTACATTCTAATTTAGCTAAATTTTCAGCAATAACTGCTGTTACTGACTTGGGAACCCTTTCTTTATAGCTGAGTTTCTATTTTTTCTTTTTTTGGTAATAGGAAAACATGCCAATGATTAAAAAAAATTACTTCACTGGTTTTGTGGATCAATAGTTTTGTCCCTAGCTTTGGATTAGACACTACAAAATAAGCAGATGCATCTTTTCTCTGTTTGCTGGCTTCAAACACGGCAAATATCTTTTTGCTCTTCTTTAGGAAAATTTTATATAGGATAAATTAGCTACCCTGTATAGATAAAATTAATCTCCTGGTTATTAGAAAACTCACTTAGAAATTTATGGACAGGGCCTCTGGAGATTGAATGTACACTGTACCTGTTCCAGCCTGTAGTTAGGGATTTCTTCTGCAGTTGGTGCTCCTAACTTCCTTGAAACACCAATCAATGACAAGGGAAAGAAAGATTTGGAGTCTAACCAACTCCTTGAAGAAAAGGTCTTTAACTTTGAAGCCAGAAAGCAAAGTGAAAGAAGAGTTTCAGAATGTATTCTCACTCTCTGAAATACACTGTGGGTTTTTGGAGTGGTGCTGCTTTACTTGTTTGTTTGTTTGATTGAGGATAATCCATGATTAGCAGACACCTCAATTGAAAAAATAATTACTTCATTGAATTTAACAAAAGACTTTTTATCAAAATGGTTTTCTTCTGTGAGAACCAAGGCATCACTGTTTTGCTTTGGAAGAATGAAGTATTATGACAGTAAAATTGATACTAGCTGTAGTTGAGCCAGCTATAATATTGAGACTATATGCCCATTTACTGAATTCTTTTTCAAAAGGTCCTTACAGACATTTTACTGTCATCTCTGCAATCCCTTGCCATTTAAACGTTGTACCCCTACCTTACAAAAGTGGAAGTTATGCTGACATTTCAGAATTAGCAAGCTACATTACAATTTCTTAGACAATACCAATTTGAACAAATTTTAATAAAGCTTAACCATAGATTTTATGCCTACATGGCCATATGCAAACTAAACTGGATTATTTTCAGGCATTGATAGGGTCCAGTGTCGTGTGATAAAAAGGAAAACTTGTCATTAAATAAAAAAACACAAAAAATGCCTACAAAAGAATTGCAGAAATTAGTTTCATTTTCTTATGGAAGAAAAACATGCCTCGTGTAGAGGACACAAAGACTGACTGCAGCACTCTGCTAGATCAAGTTAACTGTACCAGGACAGGTAAGGTGCAGGTACAGATGTACAGTGACCTCACTTCAGCTCTGGTCTATCCATGGAGCAGTCTTTGCATGAAAGGGAGAAGCTTTTAAAAACTTGCTTGAGACAAAGGATATAATCAGCTACTTGCATTTGGTTACACTTACCACTGGAGCCTTTATCTTTCTGTTGACAGGGCAAGGTAGCCCTACTGCTCAGTTGTTTGTTAAAATTCCCTGGTATTACAGCAATTATAGCATTCCAACATTGTGTCTTAATTACCAGTTTAATGATAAATTTGCTTGCCAGAATTGCTATTTTTGATATTCAAGCATTTTCATCCTCTCTAGTCCTTGAAGAGAAGCTGAAGTACTTTGAATGCCCTCTCTGCATTTTATGCTTTTAGCCAGAAAAGTAAAAGGAAAGTCATGTATGTCCTCCAAGTATTTTTTACATTTTATTACACTTTAGAAGTGGCCAAAATAAACTTAATTGAAGATTTATACAACCAATTCCAATTCATGCAGACATGGAAAATTCAAGTCTGACAGAATGACTATAAATGAATAAAAGAATCACAACACAGGAGTTCATCAGTTTTCACAGATACAGCTTCAAAATCATAATGTTCAAAGCAAATCAATAACATTACCTAAGAGTTAGGTATATGTAGGGTTACAACGACCAATGTTCAGAAATGGGTATTTCTACTGATTTGTTTAAGCATAACTGAAGCACGTTAACTAAGCTGTAGTTATGGAAGTTCTGGCTGAAATAATTACAGCAATTTGTGCTATTTCTGCTCTCCTCTTACAGGGAGATCCTAAAATTACTTCACCAACTTCATACACTTCAGTACAAAGTTAATTGAGTAAGCAATAGCGAGCTTCCCTAGCAGAATAGGAATGGCATCAATATCCACAACCACTTTAATGTCTGATCACATCAAAGGCCTAAATTATTCACATGTTACCCAAAGCTGAATACTATCCTAGATAGAGCTGTGTGCATTAAAACTGTTAGGAGACTGTGAAAATTAGAAATCAAATACAAGTAATTTTCAGGATATCTATTAACTCCAGAATGCCATCTTTAAAAGAGTAAATATTGTCTTTTCTTTGACTGCTTGAAATTTTACCTGATTATTAAACCATGTGTCAATAACGTGAAACTTTTTGAAAAGCTTAAAACACAAGCATTTTGAGTATTTGCCATGTAAATTCTTCTCTTCCAAAGTGCCCATAGCATGCTGGGTTTTCACAGATGGGCCTCTTCAAATACAGCTCCCTAAATGAAAAAATACAGTCTTACACTTAACTGTACTCCAATGTATATTATGATTTAGACACATCAGAGGGATTATCATATCATCCCTTGAAGATAAAAAACCTAGGTTTCCTACACAGATTTACAGAAGGAAAGATAGAGAGCTTATAATTTTAAAGTGTTGATAAATAGTGAGTTTTCCTCCAATGTCTAAGAGATGCAGTAAGTATGCAGTTAAGTCTTTATAAACATTACAGTCCAGAAGCATTTTAAACAGAAAGAAGTTCAGCTATACCTGGACAAGCATCAATGTGTTTTCTGATATTTCAAGTTATATAGAATGTTTTCTAATGCTACTGTGACAGAAAGAGAATTATCTCAAAAAAAGATGCCAAAGGTGATGATGATCAGTAGATCAAATTAAGTAATTGTGGAAGTTTAACTGCTTATGTAGAGACACAAAGTCTCTATTTAGAATAGAGTTTTACATGACATAATTGTGAGCGGATAAATAGTAACGAATTCATGCTTATCATCTTTTAGCCTGCAAAATATAGTGGATGGCAGCTGTGATAAATCACCAGCTACAGGTATCTATATAGAAGTTTATCTTCATTTCATGAAAGATCTGAAACATTTTTGTCTGCTTGGCCTTTCTTCTGTTTGGTATTATCTTGCTTTAATTGTTTTCGAAAGCACATAAATAGATGATTCATGTTGTAAATTTCTGGAAAGAAGATTGGTGGAGAAATGACAATGGAAGGAAAGAAGTACAAATACTGACAGGATAATCAATACACATTCTTGCAGTTATGTGGGTATTTGTACTGTAGAGCAGCTAAGTCTTGTTTCAAGTAATATTTTGTGCAGCATTGTAGGAGTCATGTGTACTTGATCCTAAGCCAAATGCCACTGAAATATGACTGCTGACTAAAAGAAAAGTAAGACATCATGAACTATATATCAATCAATAGATAATTAAAATGGAGAGCCAGCATCATTTATAGGATTTTTAAAATGGTGAGGTGATGTTTAACAAGGAAATAATCATTCAAAAATGCTCATCGTTTACTGCCTGTTCTCTTCCTTTCCTACCTGCCTTCAACACTTCCACGATTATGACAGCATATTTTTAAAATGCAGCATTTTTCAATCCAACAAATCAAAATAAATGTCTGGGAATCACCATACAAGAAAATCTGGCAGCTCGTGGGTTGGACAGGAGCACTCTGTGCTGGGTTAGGAACTGGCTGGATGGCCGGGCCCAGAGAGTGGTGGTGAGCAGTGCTGCATCCAGCTGGGGGCCAGGCACCAGTGGTGTCCCCAGGGATCTGTGCTGGGGCCTGTTCAGTTCAATATTTTTATTGATGACATGGATGAGGGGATTGTATCTTTCACTAGTACATTTGCAGATGACACCAAGCTGGGAGAATGTGTCCATCTGTTGGAAGGTAGGCGAGCTCTGTAGAGAGACATGGACTGGTTGGATGGATGGGCATAGTCCAATAGGATGAGGTTTAATAAGTCCAAGTGCAGAGTCCTGCATTTTGGCCACAACAACCCCCTGCAGTGTTATAGGCTGGGGATGGTGTGGCTGGACAGTGCCCAGTCAGAAAGGGACCTGGGGGTGCTGGTGACAGCCAGCTGGACACAGCAGAGTGTCCTGGTGGCCAAGAAGGCCAAGGGCATTCCAGCCTGGATCAGGAATGGTGTGGCCAGCAGGAGCAGGGAGGTCATTCTGCCCCTGTACTGGGCACTGGTGAGGCCACACCTTGAGTGCTGTGTCCAGTTCTGTTCCCCTCAGTTTGGGAAGGACATTCAGACGCTGGAGTGTGTCCAGAGGAGGCAACGAGGCTGGAGAGGGGCTGGGAACACAAACCCTGTGAGGAAGGGCTGAGGGAGCTGGGGGTGTTTAGCCTGGGGAAAAGGAGACTCAGGGGTGACCTTATCACTCTCTACAACTCCCTGAGGTGGCTGCAGTCAGCTGGGGGTTGGTCTCTTTCACCAGGCAGCAACTGACAGAATGAGAGGACACATTCTCAAGCTGCACCAGGGGAAGTTTAGGTTGGATATTAGGAAGAAGTATTTCACAGAAAGAGTGATAAAGAAGTGGAATGCTTTTCCTGGGGAGGTGGTGGAATCACCATCCCTGGATGTGTTTAAAAAAAGACTGCATGTGGCACTCAGTGACATGTCTAGTTGAGGTGTTAGGGCATGGCTTGGACTTGATGATCTTGAAGGTCTCTTCCAACCTTGTGATTCCATGATTATTAGTAATGAACTGCCGTAATTACAAAGTTAAGGAACAGTTTTGATTTTATTTGTGAACTGATAACACTTGGAAAACATTACTTTATGGCAATAGAAGTGGCCATAATGCCTTGCATTATCTTTGACTATTAAAGCTTTAAGTCAACTCTGCTCTCTGCATATATATTGCATACTCTGAAAAGGAATGAAAAAGGCTGAGCACACCAGCAGAATATTGATATAGCTTGTCAGAAAAGTATTTCCTTTTTAAGAGGAAAAAAAAAAGAGAGACTTCCTATTAACTAACACATTGGTTTTTTTCCCTCATAGAGAAATATGCTCGAGATTGTTGTGGAATGTAGAGAAATTAATAATTTTAATGGCTCTGGATTTAAACCAAAAGTGAATCGTTAAAAGCATTTTCCTCAAATAATGAGATAGGTAGCATTTATGTTTTAGCATTTTAGAACAGAGCTTTTAAAATCTACATTGCCCAAAATGACTAAGTCTGTGCATGTACTTGAGTTTTCACTAGTATCTATCTCAGGCTTGAACTCCTGTGTCAGGTTCACAGACTTTAAATAAAGTAGGAACTCACAATGTGGTTGCTCCATTAAATGCAGAAAGAGATAGTGTTTCCCTCCATTACTTGAGTATTTCACAAAACAACTAAGAGGTCTAGTCTATCAGGTTTGGTGAAAATCAGCCAAGAGATAAGGAAATTACTCAGGACTGAGAAGATGAACCTTAGGTCTCAGGAAGCCATACTACAAAAAGGAAGAAGCTCTGCTGCCTTGAAGTTTACATAAAGAATTATATGAGTTAGTCACAAATGGGAAAAAAATAGTGAAAAATGCTAGGATCAAGTTGCAGCTCACAGGAATGTAGCTTGGTAACTACTGATAAGAACAGGTACTGATCTGCTCCTCTCTCTTACAGTCCTTTTTTCTCTCAAAGAAAAGAGTAATTCCTATGCTTCTTTAAATGTAAGGATTGTATCTGTCTAAAAGACCTGCTATTTCAGGCCCAGAAATATTCCAGAAAAGGTGGGCTGCAAAAGGCAGTGTTAATAGGTTTGGGTTTGCATGTCCGGTCTAATTGCATGATGACATGACTTAGTGACCCTTCTGATCACAAGTGAATTTTCACTTCAAGAATGCTTATTTCATGGCTGTCCTTGTTCTGTTTTTTAAATTTATACAATAGTTCAATTACAATAGTTTCTTTCCAGTAGTTCAGATCTTAAGAGAGCATTTAAGAAACATGGATCCCTTTTTAGTTGAGTTTAGTTTACTCCAAACTGTGTTATGAGAGCTGCAAAGCCTTTCAGATGTCCCATAAGTTGTGGCCACTTGAATACCCAAAGAGGCACAGAGCCCAACACTTCTTTCAGAAAAAGCCAGTATTTCTGTTGTCCTTCGGATAGGGCAGAAATTTACAGACCCTGTAAACAGACTGGAAAGCCTAACTATGTCTAATGTTAAACTTTAATTCTTCTTCACTAGGCACACTACCACCTGGCTAATGAATTGCAACACAGGTTAGTTACTACCAGGGTTACTTATAGATATACATGGTGTAATTTAGGCTGGTTTTGTTTATTCAGTGCATTTTGTGACTGATCTGATTTATCAATTGGCTCTTGTATGTTGTACTGGGTACAAGGATAAGGGAAGAGCAGAAATTATATCAATTAGAGATTTATGACATAATTGACTTTCTTGTGGTTATAAGCCAGATAATTAAACTGTAAGAGAAAGCATTAAAAATATGATTCCAAACAGTAAATAGTAACATCACACAAACCTTATAATAGCTCCAAGGCATAGATCAAAGTTTTTCTGGACAATTTCAAGCAGTTCTTCTTCAGATCTGTCTGATGTTCCACAACGGAACACTGCAATCGCAAGAGGGTGTGAGACCCATAGCATATGATAGCTGTAGAGCACAAGCACACAACCCAAATACAATTAATACAGTCCTTCCTGCTTTCTGCTTCAGTGAAAAGAAAGGTTTATCATATGTATCAGGGTAGAATTTATTAACATCCTGTTGGTGTTGCTGTTTTGCTGTTTCTCTTGTGTCTTAGAAAATTATGTTTTCCTCAGAGCCTGGTCAAATATCAGACACAGGTTGCAATCCTTTAAAATGAAAGAGGTACTTTCTGTCATCCTCAGGTGCTACCATTCTTCATCCTTCAGTTTCAGCTAGACACAAGGATTTCATGCCTTAAAGATTGGAGATTGAATTCTACAAATACTTATGGCTTGGTTCTGGTTTTTTTCTTTTCTTTTGATTTTTTAGAAACTGTTCTAATCATGACTATCTTCCCCTTAGCTAATTATGAGATTATGATGTCTGTTTGCCATTAACCAAGAAGCTGACAGTTCTTTATACCACTAAATAATATTGTGTTAATATATGTATAATTTGACCGCAGTTAACTCTTTATCCATTTTTTTCTTTTGTTGTGAGAGATGATTAGCACGAAAACAATATCCATGGTAGAGCCAGCTCAGCTGTCAGCCTCAGTGAAGGCTAGCAAGGTCTCAGTGTAGCACACAGAACAGTAATGGGCTGAAATCACTTTTGCATTTCCACTTGACACATTTTTCCTTTTGTTAATCTTTAATCCAGCTTTCAAAGACTTCAAAGGACACTGTCTTTTCTGGTCTCCTATCTTCCCATCTGATCTTCATTGCTAGTATCTGAGATCTCCATAATTCGTTGTTGAAAAGATCACTCTTTCCTTGTTTAGAAACAGATTCAGGTATTTAAGGAGGGTCTTTGAGAATTACTGGAATAACAACATTCCCACCTAACTCAAAGATAAATGATACAGATTCAAAAAATACTCTCAAAATATGCATATGAAGAGATCAGAAGTTTGTCTTCTTTCCCTCAGAAAGAAAAGAATTATAAACAATTTGCTAACCAAAACTCATTTGTACTTGGTTTGTTCCCAATCTACTCTTTTTTTTACTAACTACAAACTATCAGGTGTCAAATGTATGCACAATATCTGAAGCCAGAAACCTTGTTGCTAATTGGGATGTCTGGACACTATGTTGTTGCTCATAATCACATCCAGTGGCCTTCTCCTCTGCTCCATAGAGAAAGCAAAAAGTTTTAAACACAGGGCTGCAGCAAAACATTGACCTGCTACATTTTATTTACTTAGGAAATATTATGTAATTAATTAGGACATAGTACTCAGAACAACTATTTGTATAAACAATAGTTGCAAATTGCCTAGGCAAATGTCACTATTCAATAGTCACATTCTGTTCAGCTGAAAGTGACAAAGTGTCAGTAAAATCTTCCTCTCTACTTCTTTGACTTAGTAATCAAAAAACATTCATGCACAAGGAAGTGCATTGGTTTTTGTCTGAGCCTACTTATAGGCTCAGTGATGAAAGTTGTTATTGTCTTAAACTCTAAAATAGTTGAATTTTGCTTTTAGTCACACCCTATACCAGAGGAGAACACTAGGAACAAATTCAGGTAATTTCAAGTGCAACTTAAAACAGATTTGTTACAACCAGTGTGACCATATTGCAAGTTGCAAGTTGACCAGCTACATCTAGGAACTGTAATGTGCTGTAAGTGTATCCCAGGCTGGGGTGCTGGGCATGCAGGCATATGCAGAACACCTAAAGTGCAAATGATGCAAAGAAGTACCTAGACCTGGGATGACAAAGGAGTTGTAGAAAGATCATTACTGAGAATGCAGTCTTTGTTTCAGGACCATCCTGGCCTGTGTCTTTAGCTTCCCTCATAAGGCTCCTAAAATTCCTGGAGCCCCATTATACTATGAGAAAAGATTTTCTGAAACTGGAGAGAGGCTGTGATGGTGATATGTACTCTGAGACAGACTTTGAGTTTCAGAATTCTGTGCATTACCTTTACAGTTGCTCTTACCTGGATTAATACTCTTTTACAGAGACCAACTTTCATCAGAGATTTTGCAATCCAGCAACCAGCATATGCTGCAGAACAATCACCTTCAGAAAGATCTTTTCCAGGGAATGCAACTCCACCATGTGCTCCCCAGCCTCCACACCTATCAACAATGATCCTCCAGCCAGTCAGTCCAGCATCAGCCTGATGGAAAATAATTAAATTTATTCACAAGACACAATAGCTCAAACATACCCATATTAGGTTATTGAGTACAGTTTTCTTTTGTATTTGTACATGACTGTACACAGTGCTTACATTCCCAAGCAACTCCTTAATGAAAGACTTCAGTAGATGGCTGGAGTACTCTTCAGAAATGTACTAAGCCATCTGTGCTGCAGTCACTTTTGAAAACCTTTAACAATGCAGCACAACTGTAAACATGGCTGGAAGTATCTCTTCCAAAAAAAGTGGTGCTCCCACAAAAAGAGTGCTCCCTTCAAATCAGCAATTATGAAATATTCTCTCTGAATTATTGGTCAAAATCTTCACTCAGCAACACTTCAATGAAGGCCAAGAACTTAGAGAGAACCAGATAACATATGATAAAAAAGGTTAACAAGCTACATCTAGATATATATACTAAGTGGGAAGCAGGGGCTTCATGGAACTGCAGCTCAGTGTCGTCAGCATAAGAGTACTGAGAAATTCAAGCTTAGATGACATTACTGGTTCAGTGGTGACACAAGTGATGTTACACATCTTTCTTCCTTCCTGTGCCCCTGATAAGGGTCCCGAATTCTTGCTGCCTCCTACAACTTTATGAGTTGATCCAACTTACTCAGCCGAGAGATATACTGCCTCTCTGTCAGATTAGTAAAGCTGGCAACTACATGCTGATAAATGGACTCCAGAGTGCTGAGAAATTACATCCAGAAAGAGGATAAATAGAATTTATCCACTTTTTAAAATCTCCAAATAAGTAACATGGGAGCAAAGCCAACATTTATTTCTCTGTAGAAGTGGCATCCCTTCATTATCCCAGTGTGATTAGAAGCAAACCTTGTAGTTTTAATCCTTTTGAACTCTTTACACAAACTAGGCAGTTTTATGTAATGTAACTTTTTACAATTTCATAGAAGTAGCTTTCTTATCCAGTGCCAATACCTGGAAAGCAGAACATATGTCAAATTCTAATGACTACTGATACTTAGTATGTTAAGTCTCCCTTGAAATTTGTTCAGCTTTGTGAATAATATCAGTGTAGATATCAGATCGATTGTGAGTTCTGGTTTTCATTTTTATTGAGGAAGTGAAGAGATACTTCCAGCAGCCATTTTAGTACATAACTTAGGAGTTGGGTTTTCCTTATTTAAAATACTTTCTGGAAGACAGAGATCCAGGAATGTGTACATGTGGTTCTCCACACAGGAACAGCTTCAGTTGAGGTGACAGCTGTCCAGTAGGAAGGCTCCAGTAGAAATAATTGAAGCTTCCTTCAAAATGCAAAGACTTTTTGATTAAAGGTATACCATTCCATTGCAGTAATGTTCAAGCATGTGGTGGAGTCCAAGTCTGCATGGGCCATTATTTAACCTGCTGAAACACTGATAGAACAGTTTAAACAAACATCTGTGCTATATAAAAACATACCTTATGAAAGTCACTTCTCCTTGGAATATGAGAGTGACAGCACCATTTTCGAAAAACATAAATTCTAATATAGTAGCAAAGTAAATGATTTCTGTTGTTTCTCACCCTTACAGTTGATACATGTTACAAACCTGTGTTTTCCCATCTGATATGACCCAGGGCCATGTTCAATTCCATTCCAGAGCCCTTATGCTTGGAGTCAGTTTGTGTGCCAGAAGGACTGATAAGGGCATACATTACTCAGTTTCATCAGTGGCATAGCTGAACATCAAACCCTGCATTAAAAATCAGGGGACTGCATTGAAAAATGGGGAAATAACCCACCCAGTTCCATGTTCTCTTCCCATTCTGCACCTGTCTTTTCCTCATGGTACTTCAGAAACACCCAAGCTTAGCAAGCGACAGCAGTAACATGCAGAGTTAATATTCTCCACATACAACCAGCCTGAAACAACATTTATGTGCAAAAATTACAGCCACAAAGGGGGCTGTTTCCCAAGAATGGCTCTGCTTTACACATGTGTAAGAACCCACTGCAAAGGCTTCATTAACATAAAGCTCATCAAGACTGCTCAGTCTTCTCCCCACATGTAACACGCAAATTGTTATCAGGCCAAAGGACTTGAAAGATCAGAAACTTACCAAGTGACAAAAATTTAATTGTAGCTCTATCCTGTTAAGGCCCCTGAATGAGGGGAAAGCCACTTTCCTTGAAACTGGTGAAGGCTGTAATACATTTTCACACTTCTGGTGATTAAGCAAGTGCAGAGTGCTCAACTGCTGATTCTTTTTTTTGTGCAATTTGCACAATAGTTTTTAATGAAGGGCTCCAGTCCACCAGTCCATTGTAATTGTAACTGCTTATGCTTAAACTAGATTTGATTAAGTGCCTGGAATTACCTGATTCCCTGCTCCAATGTCATTGTCAGTCTTGCCAAGGGAGACAGCTTGCTTGATTTCTTTACATTCTTGTTCAAGGGCCGCTAAAAATGTGCAAGTCTGATAGTCCAGTCTTATTGTAAAGTTAGCTCATACATTCCTGAGAGTTCACAAATTGCTGGAGAAGTTTTTAAGGATTATCTGGTTATTTTGGCTAAAACTTTTAAAATTCTATGCATGTAAGCTTCCTATACTACATTTTTATCGGTAACAGAAGCAGACAATCAGCATATTTATTTAACAGTTTCAGAGTGTGGGTAGATTAGTGCTATTAAGTCAAACTTGAATTCTTGAAACTGATAGGATATCTGTAATCCTACAAGCTACCCAGCCAAAGCTTGTTATGTTTATTATGACGTTATTTATTATGACATTACTTATTTTGACTAGGGTTCAAACCATTTGGGTATTAAAACTGGGAGAAGATTATGGAAAATGTTACCAGAAACAGGTATTTAGTTTTTCTTGTAGTATGTTCTAGGATTCAATTGAATTAAAGGAAGAAGTATACCTCATACATGAAGGGGAGTAGTGATGTAAGTAGTTCAGCTGCTGAAAGCAAACTCCTTTGGGATACATGTAAAGAATACATAAAGAATTCCTTTGGTGTGTACTTGTATTGTCACAGACTTGTGCACCCCAAGGACAAGAAAAATCACTGTTAAAGCTTTCATTGCACAAACATACAGATGTAACCACCTTCTGACATTTGTCTGAATACTACCTCTTCTGCATCAGAAATACAAAAGATACCTGACACTTTCAAGAATAAGTCTTTTAAAAATATGCCACCTTAAATAATTGCTTCAATATCAATGAGAAATACAAATCAACAACAGTTGTGAGTCTTCTCCCCAGCCTGGATACAGACTCCATTTTTTTCTCCAGAAGACCTTAAAAGCATGACTTTGCAGAACAAACCCATGAATGAATACATGTAGGATCTCATTAGAGAATCACTGACAATCACAGAGAATTACAGAATATTCTGAGATGAAGTGACCCACAAGGAAAATCAAGTCCAATTCTTAAGTGAATAGCCCACACATCATTTGAACCCATGATCAGTATTATCAGCATCATGCATCTCACTCACCTTTGGAAGAGTTATCATATCCTATTCATATCCTATCCTCTTAAGGGTCCCTCTTACAACTTGTTGATAATCTACTATAGTCTGGGATATGATCTCTCTACAGTGCAAAATCATTCCAGTTTTTGCCACAAACTCTGGAGAAAATATGTCAGAAAAAAATGTCAGATTTTTACTTATGATATTTTACAGTTAAACAGAGAGATCTTGAAGGTTATTCTATGAGCAAAGGACTAATCACAGGGGAAACTCAGTGTAAAGCCTTAGTCCACTTATGGGTTTTTGTGCAACGACTCTTCAGCTAACATGAACATTTAAAAGTGTGCATGCATTTGGGGCCCATCATAGCCAGTTTTCCTGTCTTCACTTTGGCTAGAAGCAAATGTCTAGAAGAGCAGAGCAAGTATTTAGGGCTGTTTCTCCAAATACAAGAGTTTCATCTCAGTGTTTTCCTGAAGCCAAAGGAACATAATTTATCAACAGATGGTATTACCATTCTTCGATATATTTTTGTTACAGTAATTCACCCAGTTGTCCTTGGCAACCACAAAAACTTGTAGCTTTGATAAGATCCTGGAGCAAGAAGCTATGCAACTTCATTAGAGATTTTGTGCAGAATCATTTAATATTTTATTTTGTTGTTTGTTTCAAGAGTCCATCTGGTCTGCAAACTTTTCTGTTTTATGTAAAAACATATAGCAGATAATCACAAAAAAATTGGGACATTATGATTTACTAGGCCTGTGTAATCATGTCACACCTGTTTCTCACATCTTACACACATTTTTCCTTGACATTTTTGCAGCATTCCTCTGTTACCATCTATAACTTTTCAGCAGTTTTAGAAGCATAATTGCCTGAAGTATTGAAAAACAAGCTTCATCAAGTCTAACACATATGCTAAAAGCCCTTCTCACTTCTCACTGTTCACATCTGTGTACCAAGGATCACATGAGATATTTCAGATGAAAAATATTAGATCATTGTGTTTATGAGATGTAGCTAGTCCACTGTGCTGCAACTATGGCCTTGGTGGCTTGTTCTAAAAATAAAATCACTGCATTTGGAAAGCAATTTAGGTGCATTCCTTTTCTGTGTCCATTTTTCTGTGGCAATGGGCAATTTTCCAATTTGGTAACATATTCATAGCCTCTATTGGCTAGAAGAACATATTCATGGTCTCTAGTGACAACATCTGTGCGTAGTCCTAATGGAAAGTCACACAAAATAGCAAGCCACTTTGATCAGAATCACATTCAAATGATCTATCCTCTTGTGAACAAAGGACATTGCCCTCTATGCTCTTTGAAGACAGGCACTTTGACATATATCTCTCCACACCACTTTTTCCTCGATTTTCTTAGATTCCTCAGTAATATCCACTCTGACAACCCTACTTTTCCATGATACTACCTAGTGTACTTCTTACATTTCATAATTTTTAATTTGAACTGGAGTACTATGTCTTTCCTTTACTCTGTTCATTTTTTGCAGCTTTTTTTCCTGCTTTTCCTTCTGTTCTGAATCAGAGTGCCACAGCTGAGCTCTTTACTGACTGTGAAAGTCTTGACTGGCAGCCAGCTATAGGAGGAATTTTGGAACAAGAGACATTATACCAACACTGATTACATGCTGTACTTCATTAATCTGTTTTTCTATCTGTATTGTACTTACCACAGGCAACCTTGGCATATGGATCAATTCTGAGATGATCATCTAGAACAGCATCATTTATCTGATCACATAGCTTATCTAGAAGATAAAAATAAGATAGATATCACATTTCTTTTTTTTATTAAAAAAAAATTTAATTTCTTAATAAAATGTAATTTCCAGTGGTCTAGAGACTTCTGATTTTTGAGCATCTGTCAAGAAGCAATTTTATCAATTTACATCCTGAAAAGTATGTCTTACTCTGTTTTCACTCCCTAAGTCAGTTCTGGCATTTCACTATCACCTGCACAATCCAGCAGCTTCCTTGGTGAGGTTATGGATAATGAAAAATACCTGCAAAGACATCTGAAATAATCAGGATCATTTCACAATAATATTTAAGCTAAGACCTTTCTTTAGCAGTTTTGCATTCTTTTCATCTTTTATTTTAAACTTTGTGTTGCATTTTCTGTGTGTACTGACTGTTTTGATCCACATCTTATAACTGTCAGAGTTCTGCATTTCTGCAAGTATTTATCCCTTTTGTACCCGCAGAGTGGAACTTTGAAATATCATGTGTCAATTTTTTGGGTAACAAGAGGAATTGCTATTCCTGCAAAAGGGTATATTATATTGAAGCCTGCAATTATGCACTGCTATCTGGCTCATTCAGGTTCAGAAAAGCTTCTGCAAACATTCTCTCAGGGTCAAGCTTTGTCCCCTCACAAGTTTTTACAGTGATATTTCTGAAGTGTTGGTCTTTCTGTTTTGGGAAAAAAGCACTGGAGAAAAAAGGTTTTACCTATATCATCTTCAGCATCTATGACCTATTTTCCACATGAGACCTGAGTATGGCAAATACATTTGGTTTGTTAGCTAATGACCAATTTAGGGAACAAATTGGGATTGTCTCATCAGGATAACTGAACAGTGCAAGAAATCCATGTTATTACTTCAAAACTACATGGTGAGAGAGGTAGCATATCTGCAAAACCAACATGAGGAATATAAATTAATTTTCACCCACAATCATTACAAAAAAAGCCATCCAAGATATGTTCAGCCACACAGATACACAGCTGGATCTACAAGATCATCTGTGAGCTAGGTGCTCACATAGTTCGTAACAGTCTATGTAATTTTGCACACAATTGTCAATTGAAAATAGCATCTCTTGAGAGCCCACAGAAAAAATTAATGAAGAAGCCTAACTGAATGTCCACCTTACTTATTTACTTTTACAGATAATCTGGCCTAGAAGCACACAAACATCAGGATGAAATTGTGAGAGTAGAGTTATTCTGTACTCCAAAAGATCTGAAATTCAATGCAGGGTTTAAGTATAAATAGAATTTTAGTATGAGAACTTTAATTATCTTCCATCACAATCTAAAAGCAAGCAGAAGAGAGAAATGCTAGCAGGTAATTTTGATGAACCATTGTGCCATCAATACCACCACACTCAAATACAAATTATAACCAAAAGCAAATCATGAGTGCTAAAAAGATTTGAGGACCTTTTACTCACACAGGCTACAGTGGTCTCAATGTTTTCATGAGATTTTCTTACGGAAGTGCACAGGTTGCTTCTTCACTGATATAATTTTCACATGAATCAGCAATTTCTCTACTTCTATGTTTCATTTCTAGCATTTTCCCCAGACAAGCTAAAGATAAACATGTAACTGCATTTCTTAATCATTTGCAAAGTAAGTCCAACAGTTTAGAGGCTTGGAAAAAAGCAAAAATAAACCCCACCATCGTGATAACTGTAAGTCCTGTCTTCAGCTCTTTGTGCTGCACTATTTCTCACCTTAAAGCATTATCTTCCTGAAATTTATTGCTACTTGAAGGTTAAGGATTCTAATCAGTTCCATAAGTTATATTTCACCTTCACTGATAAAAACTGACCACCGATTGAAGATACAAGGGACACGAGATGAAAGTCAGAAACAACATACGGTCATAATTTCAGACCCAGAAGTCATTTGTGCAAGAAAGCATAAAATCAGAATGCCGACAGTTTGATATCCTGAGGTAAATTGAGTTCTGAAGACTGAGAAACTCATTCACAACCAAAGGGTCCAAGGCTCAAGCAGGAATGGCATAACATTAACCACTGGTAAGTTTTATTGCCTATGTGCACCATTACAGCATGCAGTGCACTGTTTCACAGCTAACAAGTAGTATCCAAGATATGGTGCCATATGCTCCAGAGGTCTCAGAGCTGCTGGCTGTTCATTAGGAGCAGGGCACACCAGCTAGTACAACTGCTCTTACACTGTACCATTCCCCTCTAATGAGTAAGAATATGGATACACAAGGAAAAGCCACCACAAACCTTTAGTGTTTGACACCACCCTCTATTTATCATGTTGGGGTTTTTTTGGTGTCTTGGTTGGTTCATTGGTTGGTTGGCTTGGGTTTTTGGTTATTTTTGGTTTTCTACTATGGAAAAAGTAAGAGGTAATGTTAAAATGCTCCATTTGAAAGTACTACCTTTACTGTAAATTTAAGTTATTACCATGTGTCTTGGACGTCCAAACTTCCTCCAGTGACTCAGTTACCATAGCTTCTAGATAAATATTATTGCAAACAAATCTGTATGACAGATAGCTGGATTTAATGAGCAATTAGACCTGAAGCATTGTCTTGCAGGTCAAGACCTGGAAAATAAATTGGTTTTATACATCCTAAACAAGTTGTAAACTTGTGTTCCCAAAACCAATGTGACAAATAGACATATGCAGTATGACAGCAGTTTCTGGAAGGCAGCTCTGCTGCAAATTAATGCTTAATATTCCAAACATTTCAGAGAATCAAAGTTCAAAGATCACCTATAGTACAGATGTGCATAAAGTACTACTTTTTCATTAGAGAGTAAAAAAAATTAAATTACCTACTTCACATTATATTGCATGCTAAACAAATAGGACAAATCCTAGTTAAGCAAATAAAGACACTAATCCAAAACCTCTTCAAAACAATTAATTTGTTTTTTCTTTTCTATGCTGGGGAGATATCACTGAACTTTCATCAAAGCATCCTTCTATGCAAACGTCAACAAAAGCAAAGGTATAATCAGCATTTTTATTTACCAGAATGTACTTCAGCAACAGATTCTGAGGTCAAAAGAAATCACTTTTCTTTTTTTGACGTGTTTTGGTATCTTTTGCATGCCTCCAAGTAAGAACCAAAGCAACTGGACTACAGAAGAAACACAGGCAGAAGGTAAAGTGGAAAGGTTAATGTCTTAATGCAAACAGATGATGTCATTGCTCCTCCCTGTTTGTTCCCCAGAGGTTCAATAGGAAAGACTAATCTTTGTGGCTTTTACAATGCACTGCTACAGAGACTTCTTTCCTAAGACTTCAGTGTGGGTAATCTCCTAAACTGTGCAGAAGTGCATTATTATGAAAGAAACATGAATATAGCAAATCCAAAGTTCAGTGTTCTTACAGACTTCCCTGAGCCTCCATTCTTACTCCTTTTTCTAAGTGCTAACTAAAGAGCATTTTAAGATATCAATGCAAAACACAGATTTTATTTGAACTTGTAGGGGTAAATGATGTTTTCAACTAGGTATAATATCCATACCTTTTATTCATGTGCAGCAGTGAATTGTGCAGAAAAGCATCTCTCTTTATGTGAGAGCAAATGTTCATAACAGCTCCAGAGGGAAGAACTTCTCTCTCCTTCCACAATACTGTGACTAAGTCTGGAGCTGTAGAACAACAAAACAGCACACTCTGTAGAAACAGGAATGAAGACAGTGGGTTCATTACAAATTTATTACCTTGAATTCTGAAAGCTATACCCTAGCCCAATAAATTTTTGATTTGTTAATGGTCAGACTCACAATTCATTTTAAAGAGTCATGCTTTTTGTCTTGATGGACAGACACTAGCAGGAAGCAGATAGACCCAGGTATCCAAAGGATCCAAGGAAAGAAGTGCTGACCATTTGGAAACACTGTTTCCCTTTGGATTGTTTTAGAACACATGGCAACAACACACTGGAGCACATGAATACAGCAGCCTCAAAAAGTTGCCTGGGAATAACAACAGTTGTGTCTGGTCTGGAAAACCCTTGTCCTTCTGAGCAGCTCTATACTGCTGCTATACATCATGGTGAGCTCAGCTTCTCTAAATCATTCGTCACTTCTGAAAATGTTGCTCCAAAACCTAAATATGTCAAACAGCAGCAAGAGTGGTACTGAAATGCAATTACAACTTCACTGACAACAGAAGGATTTACAACTGTCCATCATGAGTAAACTACATTCCTTACCAGGCCACCAGCAAACACTTCACAAGAGATGCATGTTCATTCTGAAGTCTCCAATGCTAGGAAGAGGCATGACTTCGCTTCAGGAGACTTCACATTAGTGAGGTATATGAGGTAATAAAATCAGTAATGAAGGCAGAGCACTTAAACAAATGAGACAAAAACAACATTCAAAAAAAAATAAAGCAAAATTATATTTCAGCTGCAGCAACTGGAGAAGGTACAGCCTAACTGTGGCAATGCAAGAGACAGTGTGCTGCAATAGGCCAGACACTAGCAGTGAAAACCACCCCTCCAGGAAGTGAAGAGGACTTAGCTGAAGGGAGAAGACCACCTGCACCTTTTTTGGTTTTGTCATGCCTTTTTTTTTTTTTTTTTCTTTTTTTTTTTTTTTTAATCCTAGTAACAAAATTTTCAGAACATAATACCAAGAAACACCAGTTCTCTAGAGAACAAGGATTGCTTAAGTGTTTGCAGAGAAGAGCAATAAAGAGGAAGATTTTAAGCCAAGTTAATAATTATAACAAATCCCCCAGAAAATCCATTAGTTATTTCATTGTCTTTCTTTAGTTTCACAATTTATTATGATACAGTAGAAAATTATGTTAGCTATAGAGAGATTTGTGTACCTGGAAATATTTCAATTCTGTGTAATAAATACACATTGAGCTCAAGTTACATCTTGACATAAAACACTTCATACAAAGCATGAGAAAACATTCAAATGAATAATTTCAGTCTCGACCATCAGGAATTCATGTTACACTGCATTCTAAAATACTTGTGCTTTACACTGTTCCATGTGAAAAGGTGATGGAATGGCTCATTCTGAAGGATACTTCTACCCAAGTGGGTGACAAGAAGATGATCACGAGTAGTCAGCATGGATCCACTAAAGGAAAATCATGTTTGACAAACCTGATTGCCTCCTACAATGAGACAACTACCTGGATGAATTAAAGCAGTGGATATTGTCTTCTGTGGCTTCAGCAAGAATTTCAATACACTCTTTCTCACAATGTGCTCATAAGTAAGTCAGGAAATGGAAGCTGGATGAATGGATCGTGAAGTGGATGGAGACCTAGCTGAATGACAGAGCCCAGATGATTTTTATTTGGTGACACAGGGTCTGGTTGGAAGCCTGTCACTGGTGGTGTCCCCTAAGATTCTATACTGGGCCCAGTGGTGCTTAACTTGTTTACTTGGATGAAAGAGCAGATTCCCTCAGCAAGTTCCCTGATGACACAAAGTTCAGAGGAATGGTCAATACCCTTGAGGGATGTGAAGCCCTTCAGAAGGACCTTGACAAGCCACAGAGAGGAACTGTCTGAAGTTCAACAAAAGTAGATGCAGGGTCCTGCACCTGGGAAGGAACAACTGGAGTACCAGCACAGGCTGGGGGTGAGCTGCTGGAAAGCAGCTCTGAGGAGAAGGACCTGGGGTCCTGGTCGACAACAAGCTGTCCATGAGCCAGCAGTCCTGGGGGCCAAGACGGCCAGTGGGATTCAGGGGTACATTAGAAAGATCATTGCCTGCAGGTCAAAGGAGCTGATGCTGTCCCTCTGCTCAGCCCTGGGGAGGCACATCTGGAGCCTGTACCCAGTTCTGGGCTCCTCAGCACAAGAGAGACACATGGAGCTCCTGGGGCAGGTCCAGGGTAGAGTGACAGAAATGATGAGAGGACTGGATCATCTCTCTTAAAAGGAAAGGTTGAGGGAGCTGAGCCTGTTCAGCCTTGAGAAGTGAAGATTGAGAGACGACCCTACCATTGCATAGTAATATCTGGACAGAGGGTGTCAGAGGATGGATCCAGGCTCTTCTCAGTGTTGAGCAATAGGACAAGATGCAATGGGTAAAAACTGATGCACAGGAAGTTCCATTAGAACATGAGCAAGAAGTTCTCTACTGTGCAGTTTCCTGTGCATTGGAACAGGTTGTCCAGAGAGGTTGTGAAGTCTCCTTCTCTGGTGATATTCATAAGACATATGGATGTAATTCTGAGTAATGTACTCTAAGGGACCCTGTCAGGGGAGTAAAGCAAAGTGATTAAATGGGATCCTAGAGGAGCAGAGAGGATGGTATTCTCCAGTGACCCCTTCCAAACTTACCTTTCTGTGATTGTATCTTACAAAATATTCCGTTCAACAGATTCTCCTTAGTAGGGCATATTCCAATTCCAGCCTTGAAAGTAAAAGGAAAAAAAGATACATACAAAGAAAAGTTAATTTTTCTGAGTGCTGTGTCAAGATTATAGAAATATGGCTGAAGATAACACCTCTGGCATTCCAGCTGGTCCTGGGAGATCAGAGGGGCTGGGAGCATCTGATTCATTTCTGATTGCAAACAACTAGGCACTGTAAGTCTGGTTGTGTTCAGTGAGATCCCAGGTGCAGAGACAGTGTGGGTTACACCAGGAATCCGGCCACATTAGTAATCCCAGATTCACAAATAGTGCGGTTCATGAATTCAGTGCTGGAAGTTTGCTTGAGCTCAATAAGAACTTTCACAAACATGAATGAAGCAATAGTGTGGTTGATAGAAACAACAGTGTCCTGGCTCCAGCCCAGATCAGCAGGAGGGGGCATGGCCAAGAATCATGTTATTTGGTACCACCTTACATCACTGTCAGCACTGGGGAAAAGGGACTTTCTCATTTCCAGGAAGAAGGGCATCTGTTTCTGGTGGAACAAAAAGTGTGGCAGTGCAGGGAACCTGTCATGGATTGTTCATTGTCCCGGGTCCATGGTGTGCATTTTTGCACGCAAATTACCTTCTTTTCTTTATACTTTTTTTTTACTGTTGTTGCTGTGACTGTTCATTATACCTTATCTCATTGCTGTTTCCAGCAAATTAGCCTTGTCTCAGCCCAATTTTCACCGTTTGTGCCTTCAGTTCTTAACTCCGTTCCTGGAGGGGGAAAAGGAAGGGGAAGCCAAGCCAACTGCCTGTGGTTTTGAAGAGTCTGGGTGGGGGAATTGAATTGGGGAGTACCATTTCTAGACACAACAGACAGGTTGTAGATTTCTGTTAGATTGCTGGTGATAAAGGCAGTAGACCTAGAAAATATAAATGTATAATGCTATGTACAACTGTTCCAGGTGCCCCTGGATGCACGCTCTGATGCAGTTGGAAGCAGAAATCTTACTAAAGAGGTGTCCTTGGGGAGAAGAGCCAACCCATAGCTGAGACTTAGGAGATTTCAAATGTCCATTTCCACTTTTGGGAGAAGTGGGGGTGAGGCTGTAGTCAAGTATCCTTTTACTTTGGTCTTAAACGGTGGGGGAGGACAGACACTTTATATGTAAATGGGGGGCATTAAGAACTACAAAAACTGTGGGGTTTGAGCAAAATGGAACAGAACCAGTAGTGCCACTCCCTCTTCCACTGCTGATTGCAGTGATAATGGTCATCCAGCAAGACAAGCCCCTACCTTGTGACCTATTGCTCCCATCAGGTGCCTATCATGCCCATGTAATCCCTTCACTGAATATCTCCCAGCATATCTCACCGTTTTAGGTCTCATTCCTACATTATTTGCCCATGGCTACAGTCACACCTTCAACTCAGTGGCTCCATCACATCTGCACATAATCAATTTTTTGGGATATCCCTATAGGGCAATTCCTTCTCCCTCTCCTGAACACTTTCATTTGCATCCACCCAGGCATTATGTACAGCTGATAGATCACTCCATATGTTTTTACATACCTGGCTATTATTATAATAAAACAGTCAATATTAAAAGAACAGAGTGAAACAGTCTACTGAAAATTTCCACAGCAGTGAGTGACCACCACTGATGCTCTCCATCCTTTCTCACCTGTTCCAAGACACTGTGTATTTCATCTGTATAATGATGGACAGTGATCAGAGCCTTTTATCCTTTTTCATGGGTCTGTTTTAACAGTTGTTATAAATCATCATAACTGTAACATGTGGCTGGATAATTAAGGACACAATTCTAACAAAAATACAAGCACAAATATTCAAGTGATTACTTTTATCTCCAGTAATGTTATCTACAAATACATTATCAAAAAGGGTTCACATAGAATACATCCTTTTCCAGTATGCTTAAATATAGGATCAGAAGTCATCATGGATGACCACCAAGACTCTGAGCCATTGACCATCCAGAAGGTAATGGTCAATGGCTCAGAGTCCTGATGGACATCAGTAACAAGTAGTGTCCCTCAGGCATCCTTACTGGGACCAGTGCTATTCAATATCTTCATTAGTGACATAGATGAAGGGATTGTGTGCAGTCTCAGCAAATTTGCAGATCACACCCAGCTGAGTAATGTGGTTGACCCATCTGAAGGACTGGAAGTCTTCCAGAGAGACCTGGACAAGCTGGAGAGGTGGGCCCATGGGAGTCTCATGACGTTTAATAATACCAAATGCAAGGTCCTGCACTTGGAAAAGGGCAACTGTGGTGGATGAGAGGCTGGACATGACCCAGCCATGGGCACTCCCAGCCCAGAAAGCCAAACGTGTCCTGAGCTGCATCCAAAGCAGTGTGGGCAGCAGGGGAGGGAGGGGATTCTGCCCCTCTGCTCTGCTCTGGTGAGAGCCCACCTGGAACCCTGCATCCAGCTCTGGGGTCCCAGCACAGGAAGGGCATGGAGCTATTGGAGTGACTCCAGATAAGGCCACCAAGATGATTAGAGAGATGGAGCACCCCTCCTATGAAGAAAGGCTGAGTAAAATTGGGATGGTTCAGCCTGGAAAAGAGAAGGATGGCTTTCCAGTACCTGAAGAGAGACTGCAAGAAAGATGAAGACTTTGGGTAAGAGCATGTAGTGATGGGTCAAGAGCAAATGGTTCTAAGCCAAAGGAGGGGTAGGTTCAGGTTATATATTATGAAGAATTTCTTTGCTAAAAAGGTAGTGACACACTGGAACAGACTGCCCAGAGAAGCTGTGGATGTCCCATCCCTGAACTGTTCAAGCCAGGTTGGATGGGACTTGGAGCAACTGGTCTAGTGAGAGATGTCACTGCACACTGCAGGGGGGGTTGGAACAGTCAATCTTTAATGTCCCTTACAACCCAAGCAAATTGGGTGCAAATGCTTTGCACAAGTCCAGGAAGTAATGTCAGCTCTCCCTCCACCCATCACCTCTATAACCCCATTGCAGAAGGCCACCACATTTGTCAGGCATGATTTGCCTTCAGTGAAGCCACCTTGGCTGCCACTAACAACCTCCTTATTTTCCATATGCCTTACCATAGTTTACATGGGGATTTCACCAGGCACAGAGGTGAGACTGACTGGCCTGTAGTTCCACAGGTCCTTATTTCACAAGATCACAGAATCACAATATGGCTAAGGTTGGAAGGAATCACAGCAAGTCATTTGGTCCAACCTCCCTGCTGAAGCAGGGTTATTCTAGAGCCCATGGCAAAGGATTGCTTCCAGACGGTTCTTGAGTATCTTCACTGAGGGAGAACCAATGGTCTCTCTGGGCAAACTGTTCCTGTTGTGATCACTCACACAGTAAAGAAGTTCTTCCTCATACTCAGGTGCAGCTTTTCTGCTTGCTCTCATCTTATTGTTTGGCACCAAGAGAAGAGCCTATGTCCACCTTCTTGGCACCAACCCACCAGGTATTTATAGGCATTCCTGGGGTTCCCCTCCCAGTGCCCTCTTCTCGAGGCTGAATAGGCCCACCTCCTTCAGCTTTTCCTGGTAAGGGACGCTCCAGCCCCTCAGTCATCTTGGCCATCTGGGCCTGCTCCAGGAGCTCCAGGTCTCTCATGTCCTGGGGAGCTCACATTTGGATACTGCACTCACCAGGGCTGAGCAGAGGGACAGCAACACTTTCCTCAACTGCAGAAATGCTCTTCCCATTTTAAAAAGTGAATTTGAGTAATATCAATTGCTTCGTGTAAGAGTCACGCTTTTCTTTGCCTCTTCTGTTGATGTTTCCTGTAGAAAACACCGTCAGTGCCACTAGATTTAGGACGCTGTTAGGGAGAACGGAGAGGTAAACCGGCAGGCCTTTTAGAGGCGGGATTGCATTTTCCCACTCACGGACATCTATCCCATTGTTTCCGAGAGCAGCATTCCCCCGCCCGCCAGGGGCAGCGGGCGGCTCCCTCCTCTCTGAGGGCGAGGGGAAGCACCGCCCCCGCCGAGCGCAGCGGGGCCATGTCGGCTCCGCGGGCTGCGGCGCGGGAGCGCGGCCCGGGCATGGGGATGGGGACGGGGCTGGGGCCGGAGCCGGGCAGCAGCACGCAGACATCGCACCGGCTGCTGGCCTACAGCGACGCGCTGCTGTCCATCATCGCCACCGTGATGGTGAGCGCCCGGCGGCGGGAGGGAGGGAGAAGCCTGGGGCTGCCGCTGGGTTTCCGTGTGGCGCCCGAGCCTGTCCGTCCCGCCCGGCGGCCCCGCGGGGCTGTCACCGCCCGGCCGTGCGCCCGCCCCGCTGTCGCGACATGCCGGAGCCGTGTCGGCTGTGCCGGCCGTGACGGGCCGGGACGCGGCCCGAGAGCCGCTGTGACTGCCAGAGCTGCTCCCGGATACGCGATCCGCGGCCGCCTGAAGCTTGTGTGGTTTTAGCGAAGTGCTCAACGAGGAAAAGAACGTCATGTGCTAATAAAACGTTTTGTTATTTCAGATTTTGCCGGTGGCTCACACAAAAATACATCCCGACCAGGTATCACGTGCCGTTTGTTGTTTCTTGTGTCCTCGCCAAGTAGATGTAACATCCGCGTTTAGCACGCCCACTTCATTTCGAGTTACAGGCTTTCAAAAGCAGAAGCCATTAAGAAACATTAAACCTAACAAAAATTTTGCACAGGGCGAGGAGCTGGTGAATTTCGGGTGTAAAACTAACTTTTAGATTTAGATTTGTGTTATATGCAGATGTTGTGACATAAAGTCTGAATGAGCTTTATGTTGTAGGCCATAGATTATATCTAGTTACTTTTCAATGAAAATTTAATTGCCCTTCTGACCAAAACATCTTTCAGAAAGCATCTGGTCTTCTTGGAAATAAACCATCACTGAGAGAAGCCACTTGCATAGCACAATCTGAATGCTAGTTTTAAAGTCAGGTTCATAATAAATGTAATTTGAATAAACAAAGGTGGAAAAAGAAGACTACAGAAGATAAATTAATTCTGAGAATATCCGGGAATTTTAGGAAACATTAATAACTTGAGAAAGGTTTTTCTCTCATCATTTATTTTCTACTCTTAAATAGTCCTAATTCTTAGTTTAAGAAGCTCAGATAAGATCCGTAACACAGCAAATGTATTATATTAGTCTGTTTAAGCCATTGTAGTGGTATTTGCAAAATTTGCTGAGGTTAAGTCCTCTTCTTTCTCCTTGTTAACAATCCTCACATGAAACCTCTGTGATGTATCTACTACAGAGTCAGTGCTGTGAAAGTAAAAGAGGCATATTGTGTCCAGTCCTCTGAAATGCATTATTATAGTAACATTGGTGAGAGAATGCATAAATGAACAAGGTGAAGAGAGCATTGGGAATTCCTTTTACAGATTGATGTGTCAGTACATCAAATGTCATATTTCAGTGTATTTAACAAATTTGTAATAAACTGGTTTCTCTGCAATGTTCTGAAGGGATTGTTGAGTGGGAACTGCATTCTTGGGAGGTATTTTCCAAAAATACATTGTGTTACTATACTTCTCTTTTTCAGATCTTGGTAATAATTTTGTAACATAGCATTTAAATTTTGTTGCCTTGGGTGTCACTTTCTGTTTCAGAAATTAGGTGAAAGTGTTCAGCAACTTCTTCTAGCAAAAATTGCAGTCTATTTGATGACCTTTTTAATAGTCACAGTGGCATGGGCAGCTCATGTAAGGTAGGAGCACGGTGTTTAAATCTAAAGTTAAAAGCTAGAAAGTGCAGGAGATTACCATGTCTCTGATGTATTTCTGTCTTGGTACCAGACTTCTGAATTGTCTTTTGTTGAACAATATTAGAAAATCATTGGAAAAAAAATGCTACCTTTAGCAGTGAATAGCTACTCTTACATCACTGTCATAGTGGTACAGAGAAAAACAAGCATTATATATCTTTTAGAGTTACTTTTCATTTTACCTTGAAGGCCAGATGGAATTAGACTTTCTAAATGCTGAAAAAACATGAATTTGTAACTTGCACTCTCCACAACAAAGGAACTAATATAGTACAGCTATATCAGGCCTAAAACTCATCTCTCTGTCCTCAGCCATAGTTGTTGCAAAATCAATTGTAATGTTGCTGATTATGTATTTTATAAAGCTGTGGACACCTCTACCTGCCATGTCTTGGTGGTTAAAAAAGAAATTGGCATGCAGGCGTCATACTGGAAACAGAGCAGATTTTGTTTGAATTTTGGGATTTACAAATGTCACTATGCAAGTGGATTGGCTGCATTCCAATAAAGGTGTGCGACCTGTAATTCAATATTTGAAGCTGATACCTCACATCCATTCCTTTATCACAGTGCTTTTCTTCTCTTGTATAAGTAAATGCTGAGGCACAGTCTCAGGGTTTTGTGGAGGGTGATGGGTGCTGTTGATTCTACGTGACAGTTTCGTGCATAAGGAGTTTCCTTAACAAAGTCTGGGGACTTTTGCAAGGAAAGCTTTTTCTTTGTGTGCTGTCTCTTCAGGAGAAATGATTCTAAGCCTTAAAATTTTGAAAATACTTTGCCATTCAAATAGAAACCAGGTTCTTAATAACCGCTCCATGATGGAACTTGATTGTATCTCACTTTTAAGATAACAAATTGCTTTCATATTTGAGCTACATGAGTTTTGATAGCACCTGTAATGTTTGTATTCATTCTGGGGCAATGGAAATTGGGTTCCCCCATACTATCATAAATGTACAATTTATATGCAGTATTGTAAAATCTATTTCCTGAGTTGGCTTGTTCATGATAACCTTACTTTGGCTTACCTTGACAGGTTGTTTCAGGTGATAGAGCATATAGATGATGTCCTGGCTCTTCTAAATCTGGTAAGTCTTGTCAGATAAGCTGGATGGTTAACTGGCAGATACAGGTCACTTAAGTGTATCTGTGAGTATCCAAAAGTTTCTACGTTAAATGGCATAACTCTGACAAATTTCCAAGTCAGGAAAATAAAAAGATCTTTAGTTTCAATGTGTCTGCTTGATATATAACTTGCTTTTAAACTTGCAAATGTTTTACTATAAACCAAAAGAAGCTCTGCAGCAGGTTAGTCTGAAGTCCAACTGAGGGAACTGAGTATTTTGAAATGTTGTTTTAAACTGTTCTCTGAACGTATACAACTGCACAGTTATTCTAATTTTGTTAATAAAAGCACTGTTGGAGCTCCATGAGATAACACCAGAGGAAATTATTTTAGAAGAATAATTTAAGACATCTAATTCTTACCTAATGAAGCCTTCATATCAATGCATTGCTTTATGCTTTTGTTTGTTTGGTAGGGTTTTTTAAATTTTACTTTTGTAGATACAAAATATTTATGATCAGATATTAAAGTTCTTGAGAAATCAGAAACACCTGTTCAGAAGGTGTGGTATATTTTAGCACTGCTACTTTAGAAAGAAGATTCTTAAAAACAATAGCAAAACTTTTACCTGGGGTATTGGTAACAAAACTGTAGTGTTTTCTAAAATAAGCTTGTACAATTTGGATAGAGAACATGGAAAATGTGTACAAAACTAGTAATTTGTTGTAGTCAAAACTCAGCAACTTCAGAAATGTGGGTATTTTCATTATGCAGCATTTGACCTCCTTGTAAAATACAAAGCAAGCAATGCCCACATTGAAGATGTGTCCAGAAAATACATAGTGTATTTCAGTATGTTTTTTTCTGTTTTAGGCTTGTATGATGATCATAACCTTCTTGCCATATACAGTAAGTAATTTTCTAGAATCTGACATATGTTTAAATTACAGTGGTTTTTTCTTCATTTATTTGGAGGGATTTTATCAAAGTACTCAGAAACTCAGGAAGGTGTTGTATAGTATAAACCCTGAATCCATTTTCGTAGTTAAGGGTTGCTTCTTTAAAATGCATGAAGCTATTTTATAACCTTCAAATATTGCATGTTTTAGACCTGGCAGAAAACGGGCATTCTGGAATGTCACATAGAAGCAAAAATTACAGTCCTGGAAAGTCATAGTATCATAGAATAGTTTGGTTTGGAAGAGGCCATTAAAGGTCCTATAGTCCAACCCCTGCAAAGATGAGGAACATCTTCAAATAGATGAAGCTGCTCGAAGCCCCATCCAACCTCACTTTGTATGTCTCCAGGGAACGGGCAACTGTGCCAATGTTTCAATACCTTCATGGTAAAAGATTTCCCATGATTTCTTTTTAAAAAACACTGTATGGAAAAAGATCCAGGTTATCTGATAAGAATTTTGGTAAGATAAATAAAACTATGTTTCAAACTCCTCCTTATATGGCAGAACATTTTCCTTTTGTAATTCAGACCAAGTTTGTGGTATCACTTCTGATTTGCTCTGCAAGGTTGATTCTGGCAGCTGATAGTTCATGTTTAAAATCTGCACAGTCTTTGGTCATATGACCTCAAAAGAATATTTGCAAATGAATATTATATTAACAGAACAAAACAGTTAACTAAAATGTATCTTGACTGTTGTATGTGTAAGACAGGCACCTGTTTCTCTGTGGATATATGATATATATGTCTTACACTTAGTCTCCAAAAAATAAGGCTGTGGTAAGTAAGATGACCTTTATCAGCAAGAGAACACACTTTTCATTTTGCCTTGAAGCTGAAATTATTTTTGGAAAGCTGTTAATGTTACCTTAATACTACACTCTGCTATTCTTTTTCTTTTCTTTTTTATTCTCCCCTAAAGAAGCTGCAGAAATTAATACAAAAGGGAGTCATGGAGGTAAACAAAATAAAAGATTCAAAAAGGTGTCCTGATACCAAGAATTTTCACAGCTATGAAATGGTGTCAACAAAAATCAGTTAAACTTTATGCTCAGGTACAAGCCACTCTGGAATTATTATGGAGGCACAGTGCCAGAGTGGCTAAGGTTTAGCACTGTCAACATCAGAGCAAAACCATCTCTCCAGATGCCTTTGGTCGGGATGCCTGCATGTATTTGTGGCTAGAAATTGCATTTAATGGAATTTTGGCGAAATGCAAATTATTATTTAGATGTACGAGTTTCAGTATTGAATGAAGAGTGCTTCTATTTCTCTACTGTTATTCCTACATTGCTTCTTAATTAAATATATGATCTTGTTGATTTTTTTCCAGTTTTCCTTAATGGCCTCCTTTCCAGGGGTACCTTTTGGCATCTTCCTGTTCAGTGTCTGTGCTGTTGTCATTGGCCTTATACAGGTATTGGAGCTATCCATTTACATTTTCACTTTTAAATAGACTTTCTTGCGTAGAACTGAAATTAAGTTTCTTAGTGAGGGGCATAAATTGCTAAATACATTATTTTATAGCATTCTTTTTCGAAGTTGTGCCCATTATGATAATACAGTACCTGTATGTAAGACAAAAGTTCACTGTCTTGTAAAGCTATTTTGTGCAACTAAATCAGCTGATCCCAATGTTCTTAGAATCCCTTTCCCACTCTTTGTAGAACTGCCTTGGGGAAAGAGCAATTGGCTTTTCCTGCTGATGTCTTTCTGAGCTGTGCAGCAGTAGGTGAGGGAACACAGGCTTTTAGCCTCAAGTCCAGCAGCACTCTTCCTCTCGGTGCTCTCAGTTCCTTGTTACAGAGTTCTTCATTCCTCTTCATCAAGGATCAAAGGTTGTGACAGGCTCTGCAGAGGAGATTAAAATATTCATTTGCAGTGTATTGTCAAATATCAGAGTTTCTAGGACCAGCCTTCCACATGAGACTGAAGAATAAGTTTGAAAGTGTTTTGGAATGTGTTGATTTATAGTTCTATGCCTTATATTTGAAATCTTGCATATACTTACATGTTATAAATTCAGTAATGCTCTTTTCCTTGCAGGCTGTGATAGTAGCATATGGATTCTATCACCCACACCTACTGAATCAACAGATACAGGAGTCTGAAAATCAGAATTTTTATAAACGTCATATCCTAAAGATTATCCTAAGAGGACCAGTTTTATGCTTTTTAGCAGCCATATTTTCTTTTTTCTTTATTCCTTTGGTAAGTTCTCTCAGTTAACAGAAAATTTTCATGCAGCAGTTTGTATTAGCTGTCTTTAAGACTGTGTATGAAAATAATGATGTCCATGTTAATTATGCAGACTTTCTCAATTGCCAGTTCTAGGGTGTTGTAATCATGACTGCTATTTTATATTCAGTGTATTTAATCGCATGTATCAACCTGTAGCTGGATCCATGAGTTGGTATAGTGTAAAAGGAATTTTCTGCTACAGTATTAGTCACTATGCCTGCTTTTTTTAAAGTAGGTCTTCTAAACTCTACCTTAGTATCTTACGCATTAGAAGTAGTTGAGATAGTATGAAAGCTTACATGAAAAGAACACCACATTGCACAAACTGAAGAAGAGTGAATGCAATAGCTGCACTAACTTAGGGGGTAACAGCAAACAGAGTAGGGAGACCAATTAGCCCACTGCATCTCAAAACAAGTTTTTGGCTAAGGACTGCTTTTACATAGCCTTTTTCTCTTCCGTCTTCATTTGATGGCAATGAATTGCTCCTACTTACTAATAGCTAATAATAGTTAATGATTAACTCTTTTCTGGAGCCTCTGCTTGGAACTGAAATCTGGTTTTTGAATGGATCCTGACCTTCCATTCCTCTTGTTCTTTAGGAAAAGATGGATTTAATTGAATTTTGGGAAAGATTCCACAGGAATTAGCAGTATTTAAATAATCCCCAAATTTGTAAGAAATCAGGTTGCTCTTGATGAAAGGAGCAGTTATGAGTCCAATTATGAAAAGGCCTAGTTTTATCTGAAAATATGTTTTCCTCTTCTTCCTCACTCTATTCATCGTAGTCTGGTTTTTTATAATATTAACAATGGTGAAATTAATCTCCAAATTGCACGTATGCTTGGATCTGTGCAAAGCCTGTGACCCACTTAGGACCCACCAATGTGTTTTTGTGACACAAATAGTAGAATCTTAGAATATCATTAATTGGAAGAACCCATAAGGATTACATGAGATAATTCTTCAACTTCCAAAGCAGTTAGTCCTGCACTTTTTGTTAGCAGATTTCATTGCTTGTTTTAGTTTGCTTCATTACTGGTACTAAATTAACTAGGGAAAATCAGTATTTGGTTCCACATGCAATATTCAGGAGGTGCGTGAGCATTTCAGCTGAGCCTTTTTCTTTTTGAAAGTCAAGATTTCTTTTTCTCACTGTGATTAGTTCTAAGATTGAGAGTTATAGTTTCATGTTAAATCTGGAAGGTAATTTATATTTTGATAACTGTATTTGAACTGTTCATCTTCTTCTCCAACAGTCTTACGTACTTCTTGGACTCGTAATCGTTTTTCCACATCTCACTCGATTAATTACATGGTGTAAAACCAAAGTTCTTGGTGAGTAACAAAATTCCTAGGCATATATTCAGATTAGGTTTTCAACGTGTTATGCAGAATGCCCAGAATGAAGTAATTTCAGTTCTGCTTTCATTTTCAGTCTCAGAACATAGTGATTTTGGGGTTTATTGATGTGCTTCTATACAGTGTCTCCCTTCCTCCCTGGTTTTCCATAATTGTGATGAGGTTTGTGTAAGACACAACACATTTAAAGATCATTTCAGGGTGCAAAACCTTTCTGGTTTGTTCTGATAATGCGAGTGCATGCCGACGCATGTAGGTATGTAAATGATGGCTATAGGACATCTATCCCTTTTCCGTCCTCAAGAGGGAGCATGGAGATGGAAGAACATAAGAAAGCAAGCTCTATGCCTTTATCACTTTCTTTCCTGCAATACTGAATAGTCAAGTCAAACAGACAAATGCTGCACCTGTAAATCAAACTTTCTCACAATAGCTAACCATTCAGGGTATTACAGCTCATTAATCTAACTGCTACAATCTATAGAGGTGCCTTCACACATGGCTTAAGTTAGCCTAAATCCATGCTTCCTTCCCTCATGTGCTTTCTGCCCTCCTTGTGTCAGGACTAACAATTTATTGTACAACCATAGCAACAACCCGAGTTGCTCTTAAATCCTGCTGAGAAAGAGGCTGCCATTGCCAAAATAAAAGGAGAAGGGGATATCATGCAACCTGCTTGGCCTAAAGGTGCAGTGTCCCTCTGAGATGGAGCACAAAACCACTGCACAGAAAATGTCTTTGGAACTGACACTTCCAAGCTGGGTTAGAAGAAAAACACTGTTGCACTTCTACTGCTGCTGTTCAGACTAGCATAAGTCTGTCTGTTTACAGTGCAAATGTGAGCATACTCTTGACTCCTCCATGTGGCAACAATAACAGGGAGGCAGAAATGCTCTGAAAGGATGAACCCAGACTCAAGAGTCTAAGAATTAATATACAAACATGAACATACAAATATTGTCCATGCTTATTGTGATAGGGCCACTGTGGATTTTGGTAAGGTCATGTCTCTACCTCTCACCCTGTCAGATGGCTGAAATACTGCTTTATTGAATTTCTTGTGATTACACCTGCTTTGTGTTCCTGTGGAGCCTTAACCTTTTTCTTTGTCCAGTCTATGCACCTGAAGCAGTGTATTTTGGCTGGCTAGGCAGTTCTGAGTTCAGTCTTTAGAAGTGTATTCCACATTTCCAATAAAAGCTACACTTTTTGACAAAAGGCTTGAATTATTTTAAATGAAGTCATATCCTCATTCATGAGGATGTCTCATTTCAGCCCCCATGCTGAAGACAGGTTCTTTTCTTCCATGTAGTGTAAATTCTCCAAGCTGTCATAGAGGCCCTACAGCTATCAGGGCTTCCTGAGGCACAGCATCTGATTTGGAAATGTTTTCCCATACAGTTTAAAGGACAGAGTTTTTTTTTGTTCTGAAGCACTTGTCGTGAAAGAAATATAAATTTCAGGGAGAGGCACATATGCCAAAAAAAGTGGAGTGACTGACAAGTATGGGTGACTGGCATCTTTTTGTCTAAAGAAAAAATTTTTTGGCAGATGGGGAAAAAAGGAGGTCACAGTAGGTTGTTGAACTACCTTATTTTATATCTCTTTTCATTATTAAGCCTCTGGATTTGTTTCCAGGTCAGAGAGGTGAAGAGGAGGAACATCATAGCTTAGAAACCTTCAGTTTTTACCTCAGTGAGCCTCTGAGTAAGGAACGAGTAGAAGCATTCAGTGATGGAGTCTATGCCATTGTAGCAACCCTGCTCATTTTGGATATATGGTAAGGCTTTGTGCTGATTCTTCATCTTGTTTAATATATTAACTTTTGTCTGTATGTAGTATTTGAGGAAATAAAATTAATCAGACATTGTCTTTGACTTCCAAAATCTGCGGAGGTTACTTTGAAGTATGATTTTCTGGAAGAACACAGATCACAAGCCAAAGATACTTCTAACACCCACATTCCAGCAGTAGTGATCACCAGTGTGCGTAATACCTGTTGGGGTGTAGTCTTGAAGAACAAAGCTTCCTTTTTTGCTTAGTTATGTTTTCAGATGAAAGCCTTTTTTCAGTAAAAGCTGTTTAGTCAGTGTAGTGACTATATTAACCCAAAGAAATGCCAGCGTGCATTCGGATTTCCTTTTACATATAATTTCTTTGCAGAGATGTTATTTGAAACACTCTTTCTAAATTATAAATTAGAGAAGTACAGAGTGGATTCCTGTTGTTCACTGCTTGCTCAAAGTAAAGCAGCATAGTTCAGTCTTGCTCCAGATGTGTTTTTATAACAGTAATATGCCAAATAAAGTAATTTTTCTCTCCACAGTGAAGACAATGTTCCTGATCCCAGAGAAGTTGAGGAGAAGTTCCATGGCAGTCTTCTTGAAGCTTTAAGTGAATATGGGCCAAACTACCTTGCTTACTTTGGCTCATTTGTTACAATTGGTCTCCTGTGGTTTGTCCATCACTCCCTTTTCCTTTATGTAACAAAAGCTACCCGACTAATGGGACTGCTCAACATACTTTCATTGGCTTTCATTGGTGGGCTTCCACTAGCTTACCAGCTGACCAGTGAATTTGCAGAGAAGTCTCATAATGAAATAGAAGCCATTCAGGTCAGCTGCGTTATCACTTTTTTTGCCAGCATATTTCAGTTTGCAATATGGACTACAGCCCTTCTCAATGAAGAGGAAACTTTGCATGCCTTTGCTAGATATGGTGGCAAAGAGCATGCCTTCATGTTTGCCAAGCTGGCTCTCTACCCTTGCGTAAGCCTTGGGGCCTTCTTTCTGACTTGCCTGTTAAGTGAATTTAGCACAGCAATTTTCCATCTTATGCAGATTGTAATCCCGTTTGCTTTTCTTGCCTTGCGCATTTTTGTTAGAATTTCTTTAACTGCCATAAAGTCTGTGATGTCTCTCTCCAGACGGAAGGTTGTATTGTTAGAAGAAGAGGAGGCATGTTTGTCTCCAAATGAAATGCTGTCCTAAATTTCCGCACAGTGCATGTGAAGCTACGAGATCAACTTCAATTCCTCTGACTTGCTTTATATTCATGTGTGGATTATATTGATGTAAACCAAAGCCTGTATTGACCATAACTGGGGCATATTTTTGTTTAAGCTGATCATGCTCGAGACCCTTTCTCCAAAATCTGTTAAAAGTATTGGGTAAACAGGGGATGCAAAGAAAAGCATGTTCCCCTTCTTTTAGGATTGCCCTATAGGCAAAAATGCTGCTTGATATGTAACTGTGTCAATGATTGATTAAGTAGTGCACAGATACGCAGCAAAATGGCAGCAAAACACAGGCATAGAAGTTGGCTGAGCTTCTATTAAGAGAATGTGTAAGAGGCATGGAAAACATGGAGACTTTTGGATTTCTGGATGGCACATCATAGTAGAACATACATGCATACAAGTTGCTGGTCTCCTATCTTTTTTTTTTTTTTAATGGTTATACTGTTCTCCATAGTTACAAACAGGGGATAGCAGTTGGAAATTTAACTGTGTTAGTGTGGCTCTGTGTGTGAGTTCAGATGGGAGTTGCAATTGCGATAGCAGTCTTCCAAGCCATCTGAACGCAAGTTCTTTGGGTATATCTATTCTTTTTTAATAAAGGGTGTAACAAATGAGGATTCATGTGGCTTTGCATCCAAATTTCAACTAGTTTTGATACAGTCTGAGGAAAAAGAGCTCTGTGATTAGACATACGTTTTTTTCTGTTCTGCAGAAGCTGCTCATCTGAAGTGTTTGAATTTCTCAGGCTTTTTGTGTCTGTTTTGTGTCTGTCAATGGAACATCCTTCTGTTATTCAGAAGGCATGGTGTCATATTCAAGGAGAGTATGAGACTGCAATGTGTGAGAGTTCCACATCAGGCAAGAGAGTTGAGCTTTCTCCTGAGTTGTGGACAACTAAAGGATCCCACAGATTGCTGAGTCTCCAGAAGACAAAATTAACCCCTAGAAGTTCCTGTCCATGATATGTTGATTTTTTTTTTTTTTCCTTACACTTACATGCAGCTGGATAAGTTTTGTGCTTTTCAAATCCTCTAACCTCTGGATGCCCTAGAAGCCATTACATTTCCTTGTGGCAGAGGGAATAATTTGTATCTTGAATTGTCTTAGTGCCTGACAACTTTAATGCCATAATTAAAGGCATTTGGGGAATTTTGTTCATCTAAAAAAAAAAAAAAAAAGTGGCAAAATATGTCTGAAGAAATTATAGGTGAAAACAAATTCAAGTATCTCGTTTCAGTTGAGATCAGTCCTGAAAGCACTTGTGCTTTTGTTTTGAAGCACCTTGATATCGAATATATAATTGTGAATATTACATACTTCTTGTGAAGAGTATGTTCAGCTGTTCAAGGGGATTTATACCTAATTGTGGTTAAATGACTTGCATTGTGTTGTGTATAGTAGCTTTTCTGATACTTAATAAAAGCACTTTTGGTTCTGTATGGTTTTGTTTCTAATGTGCAGCAGACACATAGTAAGTGGTGAATATGTGTATTTGTAATAAATTGCAATTAGTGCAAAAACAAAACTTCAAGCCATGTATTTCTTCTCTGTAGATGAACTTAAGGTTGATATCTATAATTAAAATTATATTAGATGGGTTTTCTTCCTACAAGATCACCAAGGCCCCTTCCAACCTCAGCAATTTTGTGATTTTTTTATAAAACATAAAACACCAATACATTTTTAATGTGATGTAAAGAAATTCTGGCTCTCATGGTACTGAAGAAAATGAAACCCCAAACCTGAACCTAACCAAGCAGTTTTGTTTCAATTTTATAAGGATGCTCTATATAAAACAAAGTATAAATATTACAAGGCACGGTATTGGCTCAATATTTTTTTTTTGGGGGGGTTGGTTGGTTGGTTGGTTGGTTTGGATTGGGGTTTTTTGGTTGGTTTGGTTGGGGGATTTTTGTTTACCCCACTTACAAATAAATGAATTGTTCTGCAGAAAGTTTGCAGGAAGAATGACTTTAGTTTTGCTTGTGGTCAAGGTAGCATTATTCAATCCAAATTTGGTAATATCTCAGAGCCTAAACCTGAGGACAAACATGATGTGAGACTTTGCATAAACATCTCATTTACAATCATTTTAAGTTCTTGAGAAACAAAATGCATTCATTTGAATTGTGTCATTCTCAAGTAGAAAGATCATCCCCAAATATTACTGTAACTAGTTGTTCTTTATAGGATTACTAATCACCACAGAATTTTGTATCCATGAAAACTAAAGTGAAATACAGCAATTATTAGAATCACAGAATGGATGTCATTGAAAGGGGGTTCTGAAGACCATCCAGTACAACCCTCCATTTTAAAGCAGGGTTGCCTAGACTGGTTGGTAGCAGAGGTCTCTATCCAGTCAGACTGAACATCTCCACAGCAACCATAACCACTCAATAGTTTATAGCATGATGGAATCATTAAGGTTGGAAGAGACCTTTCAGATCATCCAGTCCAGCCATCCACCCAGCAGTGCTGCTGTAACCCCTGGACCAATAAACCACATCACCTGCACCAGATCCTCATGCCTCTTGAACACCTCCAGGGATGGTGACTCCACTTGCCCCTCTGGCCAACCAATGACAATACCTGACCACTGTGACAGTGTAAAAAAAAAAAAATTAAAAAGTGGTTATTTTTGTTTCTACATTTCAGTGTCCATTTATCATTGAAAAACATCAATGAGATCCCCCTCGATCCTTCTCACAGGCTGCATGGTCGCAGCTCCCTTAGCCCCTCCTTGCAGCAGGGACGCTGCGCCCTGCGCCGCCGGAGCTCTTTGAGTGACGGACTCGCCGGCACTCGGGAAGCAGAGGACAGCGCAGGATTCGGCTTCCCGGTCACGGCTGCTCCCCGCCTCTTCCTCCCCGCTCTCAGTTCCGGCCGTCGCCGCTGCCGCCAGGATGATCCCTCCGGTGCAGGTCTCCCCGCTCATCAAGGTGAGGGCGGTGGGGGCACCCGGGCTGTCCCGGGGGCGCGGGCAGGCCCGCCCGGGCCGGCGGGACGGGGCTGGCGGGGGCCGGCGGGGGCCGGCCGTGCCTGTGGGCTGAGCGAAGGGCGCGTCCTTGTCTCTGCCTCCCGCAGTTCACCCGGTACTCTGCGCTGCTCGTTGGGATGATCTACGGCAAGAAGCGATATGGTGAGTGCGGCGTCCCGGGCGGCATTCCCCGCTCCCCGCGCCCGCCCCGCAAGGGCACCTTGAAATGGCCCGGCCGCCATTTCCCTCCCCCGGCCCGGCCACGGCCCTGCCGGGACAGCCCTGCTGCTGGGAAGCCACAGATCCCTATGAAATGTGCTTTCCTGCCAGCAAAACTGACTTTTCCTCCTTCTTGAGCGAGCCCGCACGAGCGGAGCTTTCCGCCGGGGGTTCGGGAAATTTTGTTATAAAGGGGTTGTGTTGATGGCAGACTACCTGAAGCCGATTGCTGAAGAAGAGAGAAGAATAGAGGCGGAGGAGAAAAAGAAACGTGAAGAGCTGGAGCGGATTGCAAAGGAGCTTGCAGAAGGTAGTTCTTCTGTTTAGTGTATTCATCCCACACTGTCTTGCAGGTGTTAGGCACTGTGTTCCACCACAGTGCTCTTAGGAGAAATTGAGGCCAGCAGCTAATCCCTGTCGGCGATGGTTAGAGCCGTGTGAGGAGTAAATGGTGCTGCTGTTTAATTACGACTGCATTTTGAAAAGCTCATCACAACGAGAGTTAACACTTTTGCAACAGTCAGGACTTGTTAAATGGCTGAATTTGCACTGAGGAGGCAAACTGCTGAAAGCTGCTGGTTCTGTGAGGAGTATCTGAATCCAGCTGTGGTAGCAAATCTCTTATTCATCTGGATGTGCAAGGCCTTTTCTCCATGCAGTAGAGGAACCTCCCAAATATGACTGAATGTAGGACATAGGCAGTGGTATGTAGTTGCAACTTGAGACTTTTAAGTGGCACATGTATTGTTAGAGGTCAGCTTGATTTTTTTATCTCTCCCATGAAGAGGATGTGCTGGAGGGCGTCACTTGCAACTAATACTGCTGCTTTTGTTCTCATTCCTTTCCTTTTGTAGTATTCCTGCTGCAGCACTGTTTCCCTTGTCACTGGGATTATTTCTTGTGTTCCCTGTACAGTTCTAACAGAGGATTCCTTGCCCCCACTGCAGTACAGAGGAATGTGCTCTCTAGCTTTGTTTCATCTAGGGTTTTTAGGTTTCCTTACAACTGAGAAGAGTTTTAAGAAAATTGATTAATAGCTCAGGCTGTCCTTGGTGCAGATACATGCTCAGTAGCTCTTTCCATGTGAAAGAGTGACATTTGCATTGTTCTAAACAAAACTAGTGTTGAACAAAACACTAAAATTCATTACACATACAGAAATTCAAATGTGTTTTGTATTTGACTTACTAGAGATAAAGCTATTTTACCTTCTTAAATACATTATCTCTGTTGGTCATGGACTAAATAAATGGGTCTTTTAGATGTTCTCTAGTTAGATGAAACTTTCTGTACTTTTGGAGGTAGAGGGTCTACCGTATTGTTGCAGGCCACCTAGTAAGAAAATTTTCTTGATTATTGCTTTAGAATGTTTCGTCTGTTTAAAAGTGGCACAAAGGTGATAGATCTGTTATTCCCAACAATGGGTTCGATCTGTTTTTTTTCAGAAAAAACATTATGTGCAGTGCAGTAGCTGATGGTTGTTCCTTAAAGATGGACATATCTGTAGTGGTAGCTTTTTCTGGGCTTACTTGACTTGTCAGTTCAGAATACTGTCTTTTACTACTGAGTAAACTTAAAAGTTTGCCTTCCCCTCAGAACTGTTAATTACAATTCTGTTGAATAAACAGAAGTGAGAATCATAAATACTAGCTGAAAGAAATTACACAAAGATAGTCTTTGGTTCCATTAATGCTTTGCATGTTTTAGTTCTGCATGGGGGTAGCTAATAGTCCTAACCATGTTTGTGTATTCTTCCCTTTTAGCAAGTGAAGATTCCATACTGAAATAAACAACAGATGACATCTGAATTTCGCCTATGGAACTACACGGCTAGGCTCTGAGCTGTCCAGTGATTTTTGAACTCTGTGTGATACTTCATCAATAAAGTACTTACTACACTTCAGTGGGTGTTTCTTGAGTGAATTGCCCAGCAGCTGAAATAGGGACAGAATGTGACAAGAAGCAACTGTCATGTCTAGCTACTGTTGCAAATGAAACACCCCATTGTATTTCCCAAGCAATTGCCAGTTGCTACCCCCATTATCCACAGGTGATGATTGTGATCAGAAAATACATACAATTTTATGTGCGTGGGCAGGGGGGGAGACTCGCAAGACACTGAATCTGTTACTTAAATGGCTCGACTGAGGAGTTTCATGGAATCATAGAATGTTAAGGGTCAGAAGGGACCTTCAGGATCATCCAGTCCCAACATCCCCCTGCCATGGGCAGGGACACCTCTCACTAGATCAGGTTGCTCAAGACCGTGTCCAACACTTTGAACAGTGCCAGGATCGGGGCACCCACAGCTCCCTGGGCAACCTCTTCCAGTGTCTCACCACATCCACAGGAAAGAATTTCTTCCCAGTATTTGGCATAAATTTCCCCACTTTGAGTTTGTACCTTGTCCTATCACTACAGTTCTGATGCAGAGTCCCTCTCCAGCTTCCCAGTAGGATCCTCCAGATGCTGCAGTGTTGCTGGGAGGTCTCCACACAGCCTTCTCTTCTCCAGGCTGAACAGCCCCAGCTCCGTCAGCCTGTCTGGGGGTGGTGCCCCAGTCCTATTGAGGTGTGGCCTCCTCTGGACTTGCTCCAACAGTTCCCTGTCCTTCTTTGCTGGAGGCACTGGGACTGTCCTCAGTACTCCAGGTAGGGTCTCACCAGAGCAGAGCAGAGGGGCAGAATCCCCTCCCTCTCCTTCTGCCCACACTGCTCTGGATACAGCCCAGGATCCCATTTTCTTTCAGGGCTCTGAGGGCACATGGCTGGGTCATGTGAAGTTTTTCACCAACCATCACCCCCAAGTCCTTCTCCTCAGGGCTGCTCTCAATCTTCTCCACTCACCCTGTGGCTCTGTCTGCGATTGCCACAACCCAGTAAGGACCTTGCACCTTGTTGACCTTCATGGGGTTTGCACAGCCCCACTTCTCCAGCCTGTCCAGGTCCCTGTGGATGGCACTGCTTCCTGCCAGCGTGTTGACTGCCCCACATGGCTTGGTGTTGGTGCCAAACTTGGTGAGAATGCCCTTGATCCCACTGTCCATGTCATTGACACAGGTGCTGAACAGTATCAGCCCCAGTACTGGTCCTGGAGGGACACCACTTGTCACTGGTCTGCATGGACAGTGAGCTGTTGGTCACAATTCTGCTTTTCTGTCCTATTTTTCAGCTTTGTTATCACAGTGGATTATTGCGCAATTCTTGCATGTGGCAGAGCAGTCAGATTTGATTCTGGCTTGTTAAGCTATGCTATGATCCAAGGAATTGGTGCTGACTCATTAGTCAGATGTTCTAAACACTACAGATGAACAGATGTTCCTCAAAACTAAATTACAGCTAAATTGAAGTGTGTCTCTTTCATAAGGAGTGACCTGCTATGCATCCTGATTATGCAGGAGCGGTCAGCCATGCTTTCCATACAGTCTGCAAAAAATAGCTTCAGGCAAGAAAACTGTCCTTGTAATACCTCTTAGATTAGGAAGAATTCCTACATGGGGTGGGAAAGGTACCATGTATCTCTTTACAGCCATCCCACAGGGACCAAATTAGTTCTCTGCCACCCCATTCTGGCCCGAAAAGAGATGATTACTAGGTTCAAGCAAAAAAAAAGGGCCAAGAAAAGGAAGGAAGCAATGAAGAAAAAGTCTTTCCTCTCAAAGGGTATGAGAAGGAAGACCCCTCATGTTTGTTTTGTATTCTAGAAAACATTGCATCCACCTGTTCTGCTGCTGGAAATACATTTGTATGACTCCTGAGTACTCTGCTGCTTCTTGAGAGGGAGTTGAATGGTTTTCCACTGAATCTACTGAATGCTTTTGCTAAACCTATAGTTTTGTAGAAGGAGTAGAGGAAGAGGTACAGAGAAAAACAATCTTCCTCTTGCAAGTTTTATGATAGATGATGCAAACCATACTCAGCCTAGACTGAGTGGATCTAAAATCTTGGATCTAGTACTCTCTGGGCTTTCATGAAGATTTCCTTTTACAGGATCTGGAGATGCTAGTAGGACAAAGCCCTTTTACTGAGCACCAAGACATGCAACCCATCTGCCTGAAAGGAGGAGCTGTGATCCATGCCCTCCCTGTGGTGTTCAATACTATCTCTTTGTTTGAAGAACCGATTAAAAGTTGAGTTATTCCTATCCTGCTTGCCTGGGAGGAGAGGAGCACTTCCCAGACTTAGTTCAAGTCAAGCTGTGGCCAGCTGGAAAAAGACAGTAAGCATTTCTCTCAGTTGTACAAGAGGTGTCTGAAGACTACATTCTCCAATCTCGCTGTCAATTTTCCCCTCCCTTTCTGCCAGAACTGCCACCCTCACAGCTCTGCCAGTATCAGAGGGCTGGTACATGCTCCCACATCTCTGACTTTGCCAGGTCAGGCATCACCACTCCCAACACAGCAGCAGTCCAGGCTCCAGCAGAACAGATGGCTGAAGGGCATACACATGCTCTTTTTCAGTAGCGAAGAGGTCCAGTCTTGTGTCAGCTTGTCCTACCCCTTCCCTCTGCAGATGATGGCCAAGATGCAGGTTTAAAAATCCCTTGACAGTTTTCACTCAGGCAAGCCGCTTCTCATCAGTGGATGGAAGATTTACATTCCAGCCCTGAGCATCTCTCTCAGAAATCTCTCCTGCCAATCTCACAGGGATATTAATTTTCCTACCGCCTCAACCACCCCCTTCATAACTGAGAATGGTCATCTGTATGCATTACCTGCTCCAATGAGGCACTTACAAAACAGGTCCCCTCTGGTCTCCCTCCGCACTTAAGAACTGCATCAAGCCAAAGCATTGTAGGCAAATATGCCATGAGCAGATTTAAATTCTCCATAGCCTCAACAGACCTTTCCTGAAACTGTGTTGCAGTGACATACATCTTTTTTCAAGTCTGGTATTCTGACCTGCCTTTGAGGCAGAGTAATTGAGTTCTTGTTAATAGATGCCTTGGGTGGATTAAAGTGAAACAAGACTGAATGACTAGCATGTACACATGAAGCAGGTTTATTTTAAAACAATTTGGTTGCAGCAAAAAGAGGTATGTAGCTGTGTTGGTTCCTTTCTATAAAAAAAAAGTAAAAGTATCACAAGGAAAATACATAAGGAAAAGAAAGAAACAGAAGGAAAGGACAAGTGGATTGTAGAAAGATCAAGTGACAAGATTTGATCATTCAGTTTTGGTTCCATGGTCATCACCCTGGTGGTTGCAGTCTTGATCAACAGGGGCTGGAGGCCTATGCAACAAAGAGTTTGATGGGTTAAATGTGTTCAAGCCTACCTGGGAAGACCCCGACACCAACCTTAGAGAGAGGTTTTACACTATCTGATGCAACACTGTGGAAATGAGTCAGGGTGGTTCTTCAGGGGTCTTTGATGGCTTATGTTGCCTTCTAAATGGCAGAACTGCTGTTTGGCCCTGCTTCTGGCAGCTGCATAATTTTGCCTGTTGTGCATGATCAGAAAAGAGGAATACCCTCAGTGTGAACACCCCCGTGCTTCCCCTGGAGGGAGAGTTTTGCATTGTTAGAGAGAGTTGTGCCTCACCAGAAGGGAGATGGACATGATAAGAAACATTACCCTACCTCTGCAGAATCTGCTTCTTACGTGCCTTTTCGCCTATCTTATGTGAAAACACTTTGTTTAAGACATCAGCCCCAGGTTACCATGGAAACTGGCTCAACCAGTCCCAAGCAAAGTTCAGTCCATGACACCTGGGAAAACAGTGGGCAAATCTGTTTCTTGGCCCTTTTCTTTCTCCCTGTCTAATGTATCCAGGCAGCCAGCACCTAGCTGCAAAAGGGATAGCACTGCAGGAGGAACTACGCCAAATTTCACCTGCATCTAGCTGGCCGATACCCCCAGTGAGAAACACTAACTGCTCCCATGGAAAGGGACCACCCCTAAGAAAGAGCCTCCTCCACTGGCACCTCACTCTAAGTGTCCATGGACACCCCCTGCATGCATGCATGTACAGCCCCCTCTGGAAATACCTGGCAGCATGCCACCTTGATGCTGTGAGGACGAGCTGTGCATGCCAAGTGCATGTGGGCAGACAGGGCACAGCCACTCACAACTCACAGGCTGTGATGGGTAGGCACCCCACGCTCCTTGTGTGAGCAGCCCTGCTGCAGCACCCTGCAGTGCTCTGAGTGCCTCATGCTGGTTACAGGGAGCAGGAAGGTTAGCCTCCAGGTTTTATTTCACAGAAAATGTCTGAGAACACAAGGAGCTTTTCTCAGCGTTTAAGTGTACAGTGCCTTGTGGTGAGCATCAAAAGCCAACTGCTTACCACTGTACCATGCAATAATCTTCTGGCATTTTTCCACTTAAAAAAAAAAAAAAAAAGAACAAAACTTATTTGACTTCTGTTGTATGATAAAAGCTACCCACATGGTCCTCTGCTCTGCTCTGGTGAGGCCCCACCTGGAGAACTGAGGACAGTCCCAGTGCCTCCAACAAAGAAGGACATGGAACTGTTGGAGCAAGTCCAGAGGAGACCACACCTTAACAGGCTGAGGGAGCTGGGGCTGTTCAGCCTGGAGAAGAGAAGGCTGTGTGGAGACCTCCCAGCAACACTGCAGCATCTGGAGGATCCTACTGGGAAGCTGGAGAGGGACTCTGCATCAGAACTGTAGTGATAGGACAAGGTACAAACTCAAAGTGGGGAAATTTATGCCAAATACTGGGAAGAAATTCTTTCCTGTGGATGTGGTGAGACACTGGAAGAGGTTGCCCAGGGAGCTGTGGGTGGCCCAATCCTGGCACTGTTCAAAGCCAGGTTAGATAAGATCTTGAGCAACCTGATCTAGTGAGAGGTGTCCCTGCGCATGGCAGGGGGATGTTGGGACTGGATGATCCCGAAGGTCCCTTCTTACCCGTAACATTCTACAATTCGTAATGAGACATGCAACATGGAGTCACTATGTGTTGTGTATTAACCTTCATGCAAATGGACAAATTTCTGAATTTTCCTGAAAAACAAATTGCCTCTCAGAGAATTGCTGCATGGTGATTGAGGATTACATCTTTCTTACTGCACCAAGACAGATAAATGATCACCAGATACCACCACAGCTCTAGTTTTCCTTTTATTTGCAGTATTTTTGTAGTGCAAAACAATATACTGAAGGGTAAAAACCCTGAAGGTAGTAGGAATAATAGAAGAAGAAAATCCCCAGCAAAACAGATCTCCAAACAATTTTAAAAAAGAAAGGCGGGGGGGGGGTGGCAGTTGGGAGTAGGACATGAGGGTGTCTCTACTACTACAAGAGTGTAATTGAGTGTTCTATTTTTGCATGAACAAACATGAAAAGTAACTTTCATCTGAAGTAAGAGTCACAAGTCTGGACTATAATCTAAAAACCAGACATCTCAGAACAATAGGAGGAAAGGAAGGACAGTTGGTTCTGATCAATTGTGCTAAATAATTGGCATTATGAAGCAAAACAGAACAAATTTATGAGATGTCACAACTCAGGTTGCTTGATTAATTGTAAGAGGAACTGTAATGGGTAATGATAACACTGTCTTCTTAAAATGACACATGAAAAAATGAAGCTTCAATTAGCACACAGTCTGGATCCTTCTCCTGGAGGAGGCAGCTTCTATGTGTTGCATGAATGACTCCATGCTTTGGGAGAGCAACCTTGCCAGATTCTTGAAGTGAATGCAGATCTATCATCTGTCAGAGTGTTTCTTTGATTTACATGGAATTGTAGCATTTTAGAGCAGTTCAAAGGTTTACTGTGGTCAGTTTCATGCTTTATCCTTACCCTCAGCTTTCTTTCTGATATCCTGATAGACAGACTTAGATATGATAACTATTTCTTCTTAATTTTTCCCACTGTGCAGGCTATGGTTACATTCACTGTCAGTCTCATGAGGTTGTATGGAGCAACAAAGGATTAATTGTTGTTCTGACTTGTCACATGCCATCACACACAACATCACATGACATCAGGTGCATTACATGGAGAACAGGAGACAGGACAGAACTGGCTCCCTAGCATCAGGAAGAGATGCGATTAAGGCAAACAAGATCTAGCCCTTCCCTGGTTGGTCACAAACCTAATAAATTATCCAAATAGTCCAATCAGGAATGTATTTGTATGCAATGATTTTTTTTTCTCTTTTTTCTTTTTTCTTTATTTTTCTTTTTTGTTTTTTTTTTTTTAGTTATGGGCATTTTTATTTTGGATGGCATATATTTCAGTGAGAATAGGTCTAAAGTATGCTACAGGTTTTGGAAGCTGGAGATGTTCCTCCATTACAGGTTATTTCACCTGCCATATAAAAAGAAACACAGAATTAGAGGCACAGTCATAAATTTCCTTCTCAGTCATTTCAGGAGTTTTTTAGAGCTTTTGTGTTATCCAATGATCAACATAGGTCATACCTATAACACCCTGTATGGAATGGTCTGCTGTGCAAAGTAATTGTACATGGCTGCTTGGAAAGAGTATTACAGAGTTAGTGGAAAGTTTCCTTGCTTGAGTATCAATTACTTACTCAGGAAATAATTCTTCAAAGATTTTCTAAATCATAGTTAAAACACTTAATTTTGATTTTTAAGTTAACTAAATTAAATTAAACTGAGATTAAACATCTAGTTAGCTCTAATAATTTCTAAACTGTGCCTTTTGCACAATGTCCACATTACGGGCTGTTGGAATTCTGTTTCAGTTGGGAACAAAAGAAGAGTTCAGGTACAGTTTCTGCAGAGTGAAGGCACCCAGACATTTGATTAGACATTTGGGACAGGCCGGGAGAACCCTCTGCTTCTGACTTTTTGAGAGTTAAACAAATCCTCAGGCAACCAGTGCCCATTTCTGCTGATGGTTTTCAGTACTACACAGGCTGGGCCCAAAGAAGAAGAAAACCATGTTCAACCAAAATAAATTGCTAGTGGGTACTGCCACTACTGCATGCTTCTAGGTAGTACCTAATCTGGGCTAGAAATAGATGAACCATTGTTTCCTACATGCTATCCTAGGACTTTAAGACTTGGTTTTAACATTTCTTAACTTCCGCTTCGTGACCTGTAGGACAGCCAAAGGAATGTTTAACTGCTGTTTTCCAGGGAAAGCACATGACATTCTGCTGTCTCTGGCTTCAAGAGAATTCATGTTGAGTGTATCCTCACTAGTTTCTCAGATAATAGTGTTTGGGATTTTTAGTTGGTGGCCTGTTTGACAACCTGTCATGCTGTCAGTTTTGAAAGCAAGGTGCTTTCAGCGTTGCCAGTGGAGCCAAATTTATGAAATACTTTCTGGACATCTTACTCAGCTTGTCAGCAAAGCTTACTGTAATCTGTGGGAGTACTCATAAGCATGTTTTTGAATTAGGAATGAAAAGCTAATTACTTTTTCTGACCTCTCTTTGCAGCCATTCTCTCTTCCTCTTTTTTCTTCTCCTCCTCCAGAGCTTTAATTTTTGCATCATACTCATCAGCACGGGTCTTCCACTCATTTCTGTTGTTCAGCAGCCCATCAAGCATAGGCTGAATTTCCTCATGGAAACGGGAAAATTCCTAATAAAAACATACCTCTTAGTAAAATATAGTGCAGAGGGAATGCTTGTCCATCATACCCCAGGGTAGACCCTGACACCTCATATACAAAGCTGATGCTTTGCAGAAAGCATCAATGGCAGAAAGAGGCACCATATTGCAATGTCCCAGAAAAGGGAAGGTTTTCACTTGTCTACCTGTCCCTCACCCCAGGAGTGGTGCTGCTGCACCAGGACTCACTCAGCTGGGATTTAAACCCCTGTTGATTAGCGTGGGGTGTGTAAGGGTGCACTTTGTTTACCTTATAGACAAATGTGCACACAAAGTCAATGAAGCCCACTTGAAGCTTTGGAAGCTCAGCAGCTTTCCTTCGGTCCATCATGGGCTGTAGAAGGATACAAATTCACCATGATTTATGAGAACACGTAAGTGAAAAACACACATCTATTTTCTCCCCAAAACTGCCTTGTTGTGTCAGCCTGGCAGTTCTGTCATGCTGTCCTAAAGACCTCTTCCTCAGCTGCAGAGGAGTGAAGTAGGCACATTTCCCTTGCCATTTTAGCAGAAAATTTAGACAGCATTTCAAGTGTCTGTGGATGGGGAGGAGAACAAGTTTTTCCTTTGTGCCTTTCAAACAGATAGCAGAAAAGGTTCATGTTGCAAATTGTTGAAGAGGTTTTAAATTGTCTAAAACATTACTGAACCAGGAATGATGTTCTTAAAAGATCTTGTTGATTACAATATAATTTGCGATGCCACTGTGGGTAGAGGGTGTGCATGAACGTCTACTTTAAAAATCCCCAAACCACAAATGTGGAGGCCACTTTAAGGAATGACTCCTGGCTCTTTCTATGTCAAATTCATCTCCTTAAAAAAATTGTTTGGAATGCTCTTCCATTTACCAATAATTCCTGGCCTCTATGAAGTTGTGTTTCTGGGTTTTCTCTTTATTAGAAACACTTCTTTCTTTGGTGACTTATGTATTTAGCTTTTTTTTTTCTTTTTTAAAGTTTTTAATTTAGTTTTTAATTTTTTCTGTAAAATCTCCAGGGGGAATCACTCCTTGATGGTTCATAGCCACTGAACCCATCTAACTATATGGACAGCTGGACAAGAGGCACTGGTCACTGTTGGGTATGCTCTTCACTATCACAGAACACACTTTTCTAAAGGATTTTGG
>CM031878.1:44313748-44388038 GCA_018697195.1 Certhia americana | reverse complement strand
CACTGTGATTTCAGGCGGACACAGAGCACTCAGAGCAGCACTGCTCGTAATAAATGCTGAGAATTGCTGTCTGAACTGAACTGCCTGGTTCTTGCGTGCTACTTACAATGGGCTGTTGCTGAAGGACGCTTATTTCCAAATCTCCTTGCTCCCAGAACTCAGCTGCCACCAATAGAGCTACCTGCATTGACACGGGGGGGGGGGGGGAAAAAAAGTTATCATCAACTTCAGCCCCGTAACTTGATGTGTTTCACATCTCCGTTCTGAAGCAAATCTTACTTCTTACCCTTCTGTTTCTCCTCACCTAGCCATAGCCTCATTCTTGCTCTCAGGCAGGGCAGCTGTGGCAATAAGATTACACCTGTCTAGTGACAGCTCAACAGCCATATTGCACTGGATCTCACTAGGTCCTCTACTGAGAAACATTCCCAGTGTCTTCCCCTCAAGGGTTTGCCTACTGGTCATCTTGCAGGTATTTTTTATCCTTTTTTTCTGTTGTTCTTTCTTCATGCTGGACAGGAACATAGGTTTTATTTATTTTGCTCTCCTTTAAATTTTAGTGTTTATTATTTAGCAATTGCTTAAGTACAGTTCAGGAATGAAGTCCTAAAGGAAACCAAACAACCAAGCAAATTGCAGGTGGGCACTGCTGTAATGCAGCCAATGCTTATATTACATGCAAAAAATCTCATTGTGACCCAAGAATCTGGGAGGTTTGTTTTGCTTTTTGTTTTGTTGGGGGTCTTTGGGGCTTTTTTTGTAAACATGAATTTTGTACAGAACTCACAACTACAGTCTGAAAGATTGGTTAATGCATCAAAACCACATCTATTCCTTTTGGTAATGGAGACTTTGATTTAGCTTCTAGTTAGCTTAGAAATTGCATTACTTTGAAGCATAAGCTACAGAAATCCGGATATCAAACACCTGACCTTACTCTGGACTTCCCAGGGCTTTGTGATAGCTGACAAGTCACAGGCAGTCATCATCATGGCCCTAAAAACAGGAAAGAAATTAATATACTCCCTATTTTTCAGGCTCAGGACCCTCATACCCCAGTACTGCATCAGATATCCCCTGAACCCTTCTGAACTGATGTGTTGCTGTAACAGCCTTGCTTCTGGCTGGGACACTCATCAAAGGTTGCTCTCCTGATAAAAATGGAATTATGATGGGGAATTATTTGCTTATGGTACTAAGTTGTTTGCTGCTTTAGCTATTGCTGGGCCGAACTCCCGGACTTGGGAGTAACATCTTTGGCTTCCCCATGGGTGTGTAGCAGTGCAGTCTAGAGTGAGGTGGTGAGAGCACTTTGTCACCACCATGGTGACAATGCAGGGCATGCAGGGCATCCTGCAAAGTATCTGTCTGGTCACAACAGCATCATTGTGCAACTCAGATTAGTTGCCACTGAGAAGAACTAATGGATTGGATGTCCCTGCTTGTGGCTCACAAGGGTGATCTGCTAGGAGGATATAACCAGAAGGATCCTGCATCTTCTTAGGAGTATATGACCAATAGGACACGTATTAAGATGAAGAACCACTTTAAGTTTTTTTCCCCTGTTTTGTTTTCCCTGTTTGTCCAGAAGATCAAATCTGAGTGGCCAGTAATTTATCTCTTGCTGACTTTGCACAAAGTGCAGCACAAAGCATATCCTGGAGCTCCCACCAGGTGCCCACATCACCAACCTTTCCCCAGAGCCAATTACTCACATGACAACCTCTTTCTTTGTTGTCTCCAGAGACAGGTACTCAGTCCATGCAGTCACGCTGTCATATGTCTTAGACTCATCAACGATCTTTTGAAACATTGTTCTCTTTCTTTGGAGGGGTGGGGAGGAAAGTTAAAAAAAAAGAAATTAAAAAAAATCAATGAAACAAGGAAACAAATACATCAAAAACAGGTGGCTGATCCTGATATTGGTAACTCTGCCAGCAGGTTTTCCAGTAGTTGCTGTCCTGACACTTATGTCCCAACAAAACCAAGCCTTAAAATAGCCACAGTGGTGAGATATGAGCAGGTCCTTCAAAGTAGGAGCTACTGTAAATTATGTCAGCTGAGAAATGCTTCCACCTTCGTTGGCAGTACAAGAAGTCTTTTTCATTAAAAATTAAGCAAATTGCAGATATGTAGAGCTAGCTGGAGTATTTTTAAAGCTACCTGGCTTTATAAACATAGTCAGGTATTGTTTACCTTTTTTATATAATCTAAATATATATAGGGAGTTCTGGTGAATGGTTTATACACAATACACCCTTGTCTGGAGTGGCATGAGATCTGGAGAAATCTGAGGTTTCAATATTAGCAAAGAAAAGAGTGAAGCTGTATCACAAAGTGACTTGTGTACGTGTTCTATCCAATAATCCTGTGTCTTAGCTCTGCCAAGCCTTTGCTTGCAGTTCATGGACTGAGGAGAGCAAGGAACTGTTTGGTCCCAGCTAGTGAGGAAGTGGTGGTATATTGATAGATAGATGGTGCCATATAGATATTTTATCTCCTGAGTAAGTGTTCTGGACTTACTTATTCCAACCTCCATAAAATTCCTCTTTTTGTGTAATTATTCTGCAGTGCAAAAGAAAAGCAGTCTGTGGTAGAGAGACACAGTATTTTGAAAGCACATTTTGAAAGCTCCTTGCTAATGAGGAAGTTATATGTCATTGAGTTACAGCCTCATGTCCCAGAAAATTATTAGGTGCTGCTCCAAGCTTTTGGCTTTTTTGGCCCTTGGGTATGAAATAGACTATGGGCTAGACATTCACCTACAATGAACTACTTGTTACTTGTGTCATGCCACTCTCACGGAGAAGTTACTATAGTCCTGGCCATTTACCACTTGCCATTTATCAGTATTCTCAGAGCTGAAATGCTAGAATGAAAAAAACAAAACAAAACAAAGCAAATCGTGGCATTTCTTTCTACAGAGGAGCCCATAACCCTGCTTTGGTGACAATAGAGGGTTAAAAAGTCATTATATGATTTAATTGAATAGAAGCTCAACATTCTTTTGAATGATTAGAGTTCTCCCACCAGGTCTGAGGCCGTCATTAAAGGCAGTCTCCCAGAGCCAGTGTCTGTGAAGAGAACTGCTGCATAGGTGAGGGACTTTCAGAGTAAAGCATCACATTTGGCTTTTGTAAAGTGCCGGCTGCTTCCTGCCTTTCACACACGGTGTATGTGACCAACTTACTTGAAGTAGAGTGCCAGGTCTGTTGCTATAATGGCAATTTCCATCAGGTGAATCACATGCTCATGCTGTCTGCGGTTGAGGTTCTGACAAATATTCAGTGACTGAAAAACAAAGGAAAGGACATTGAAAAGTCCAAGCTCTATGTTGTTATGAGTTTCTGACCACCTCCCTTTCCCAAATATGTTCACTTTTTTTTTTTTCACTTCAATAGTTCAGCTTGCTCCTCTCAGGTGCAAGGCGTGAGCCCATTCACTGCATGTAGTGCCGTTTCCCCTTCAATTTTCTGAACGTTGTTACCCTGTCCCCCGACTCCAGTACAAATTTGCCTGAAATTAAAAGTTAGCTGTGGGAGTGTGTCAGTCTTGGCCCTGTCAGAGGGGCTACAGGAGAGCAACCCTGTATTTGACATATTCCTGCGTGGAAAATAATGTGGCTTCTGAAGAAACCAAGACTAGCATTTAGGAAGCTTATGTGCTTTGGTGCTGGGTGAGCATAGAGTCCTTTGGAAATGAGACAGCTGCAGTTTCTTGACATCCAAGTCAGAGAAAGGTCTTGTGCTGACAACTCTGTCGTTAATGAAAAACTTCCCTAAAAGGAAATTATTCATGCCCTTATGCTACAGTTCATTACTAACCTCCTCAGAGAGCAAGAATTTTCCAAATTCCAAGTGATGTCTCTCTAAAATAGAGGATCCATGAAGTTTAGCTAAAGGATTTTGTGATCTGTTTGTATGAAGGAAAAATTGAAGACATTAGTGCAGCACTTAATGAAAAGAAGTGTCTAACTTTATATTTAATTTCTGTCACACACACAAGTTCAATTCATTTTAAAAGGCTTATGAGTGGAACTTTTTAATAGGCAATGACTTTAGTCTAATAAAAGACTCTTGTGACATTGCTTGTAACTCTTTGGATACTGTGGAAAACAGTCTTCCAACTACAAATTCCAAATACTGTTTGTGACTGCAGTGTAATTACTCAGCTTAGTAAGTTTGCTTAATTCCTGAATAACTACATGTTGATATCTGGTAATAGGAACAGAAAAACCTGCAATCCTTGGACACCTTCTGAAACACAAGGACACCTGAAATCCTTGGACACCCTGCTGAAAAGCAAGGCCCTCTTGTATCAAAAACACAAAACAACTTCACTTAACATTTTTCCAAAGCTCCGGGAAATTATAAGACAACATAGCCAGCAAGCATTGCAGAAGAGCTATGATCTGGCTACTTTAAGTGAGCAACAGAGCCTTGATTAGGTAAAGAAATTATGCAATTGTTTATTTGTAGCTAATGACTACCTACTGAGAGCAATAGGTGCTTTGTTTCTGTAGGTAGTGAGGGCAATGCCAAGCTTGGTGCTTTCTCCGTAGATACAGCAAAAATGGGTCAACTTATGTCCAGGAAGCTTCTGTTGGCATTCTAAGTCTCTGGTAACGCTTAGGATATTTAGTGCCTGCTCTGCACTTGTTCCACACTGTCATGGCAATGTAGAGTTCTGCTTCAAGCAAGGGAGGTTTTCAAGGAGGTAAAGAAAGCCCCAGAGAGCACCACAAATTTTCCCCACTGGCCAAAGCATAAGCGCAAACACTGCAGTAAGCTGAAAAGCAAGGTAAACTTGTAAAAGAAGGTTGTCGCCCTTGTGTATTAAACAGAACTGTTCTGGCATTTGATGTGATCACAGCCAGATTCCATTCCAAGCAGGAGCAACAGAAAATGGTTTGAAGCGGTAATAAAATGCTTACTTCATTTGGTAGAGGTTGTTAGTTCCCCTGTGGTCGATATCATGGCACAGAGCCGCAGTTACCATTGCAAGGGCTTCAAGGTCAGTGTAGTAACGCTTCAGTTTGCCAGTCTGGAGGGAGAGGATTTATGCCATATGTTAATATCTCTGACAGGAAAAGGTACTGAGCAGCGGCTGCTCTGTGTTGGGGATGTCTTGGGACAGTCCAGGAGAACTGAAAATGTTTGTGAACTGAAACACAATACAGAGTTGACTTAGATTAAAAGAGGAAATCAGCTGGAAACAAAATATTTCAGACCCAGGCAGGCACATCTGTGGTGTTTATGTATTTGATGCACATGTGCAGGGTTGGCTACCCGCTGCTATAAAAGCCTTGGCACTAGGATTCACCCAGGCTGTCATATGCACCCCTCTCAGTCACTGGGCACAAAGTACCCTGTGGAAAGGCTCTCTGTCTTTCTGGGCAATGTGATTGTCAAGCTGATTCACCCAAAGGACTGTCCAGGGGTGCTAGGCATAAGTCTGCTGTCAGATGTGTGGGCAGATGTGTGGAACCATCTTCATCGGTTCCTGGCTGGTCAATCCCTGGTGTGGAGCAGCAGTCTGACACCTGCTGTTCTTGTTGAGGTACCTGTTGCCCTGAGGACCTGTGAGAAATTACATGTGCCATGTTCACACTAGCAGCAGATTTACACCTGTGTCTGTTCTAGATGGACATGGAAAGCATGAGTTTGTGTCCATCCCAGCCAGCTAATTTCAGTCTGGCTCTTACTGTCAGAAACTACTCGAAGAGTGGAATCCTGTAGTCTATCTCCTGTACTCTGAAGAAGGATTTAATCTGGAACCTATTAAGCACCATATGTGTTCTGTATCTACGATGATTAAAGATCTCCATTCTTTGGCCAGTATTGACCAAAGCTTCCTTCATGTCTAACGCAGTGACTGTCACTTCAAGCAAATGGAGACCTCATTTAGCAGGACCTGTGCTAGGAGTGACAAACCTTTTTCCTTCACCAGTGTCTGAAGGGAGCCCTGTGTCTTTCTCAGGTATGGCAGAAGACCTGCTGTAAATAAAGCTGTGCCACAATATTAACTGGGGAGGTGTTACCTTACCATTAGGAGCGTGAACATGGTCTGTGCAACATTGAAGCCATGGCGCCAGTTGTGGTAAGTTATCTTCCGGTAGCCTTTGCTGACAGAGTACACAAATCTTACCAGAACCTGCCAGTGGGAAGAGGATGTTAGTGTGGGTGATGAATCTGCTGCTGTTCATCTTGCAATGAGGGTCATGTACAGAAGTCATGGATGAGGTTCAAACCTGCCCTACAGAAGTAGGCCCAGTAAGGGATCAGAAGCTGTAATATCATCAAGCTACCCTGACAATGCTGATGGAGTAAAGCCTAGTAGAGAGAAAAAGTGGATGCTGAAATATAGCTGTTTTCTAATATCTCTCTCTCTATTTTTATATTTTTTGCAAGAAAAATAAAATCACAGAGATACCTCTGGAGTAAACAAAAATCAACACTGCCTTGAGGAAAAGTGATTTCGCCTTACTTTTAGTGAATTTATTGAATTTTTTCTGTTTCTCTAGGTTGTCACGTAAGATTTGTCTCTTTGTCTTGTGATTTATTAATACTGATACTGAGAGAGATATTAATATCTCTCTCTTCAAGAAATATGGATCCATAGATGTAGAGATGAATGATACTTATATCACCTAAAGAATTACAATATAGGGCATTAAAGAGAAAACTGTTTTTTTCCCTCTGCAGTCTATTTCTCCATGTATACTCCCTCTCCTAGCTATGCAGTTTTTCTCATTAAAAAGCGAAATTTTTATGAATGAGTATTAATTTCTTAAAATCTCAACCATAAGAATCACTGCTTCTCACACCTCTTCCAGGGGTTATTTTTTTCGGATTAGATATTTTGAAAATTTTTGACACTGACATTCTGAGTGTAAGAAGGACAGAGGTAATTCCCAATCACTCTCGATTACCATCCTGCTTCCCAGGGTGAAAACTCTTCCTGCAGTTACCCCCAGATCCCACTAGATGGAAATCGACTTCACATGATGTGCAGAGAAATACCTCCGGGAGCAGCAGAGCTGCTGAAATTCTACAATTCCTGCAGGGTTTTGAACTGGCAAAGTCTTGAGTTCTCAAGTGAGGGCTTATGGGATCCTTGTTCCCACAGGGTCAAACCATTCCTGGTGGCAGGTTGGTGTCAACTGCGCCAGATGAAGGCACATCCATGTTTGCACGGGGATGAAAAACGAAGGGTTTTCATGGGAAGATGGGAACAGTGAGTTTCAGCATATTTTGGCTGAAAGCTGCAGGATACAGACTCTGGCAGAGGAAGAAGGCGCACAGGTAGGCACTCCCTATGTCGCTCCTGGGAGCTGTGAGTTCACATTGGGTACAGTGGCACTGGGTACAGAACATGTAAGCAATGTTTTGCAAAGTCCACCAGTCATGCGTATAGAGCTCATAGCAAACCCACATCTGTGGCAGGCAGTGAGGAGCAGAAGCAAGCAGAAGAGGCCAACTTTATTCTCCAATCCCACATGAAAGCCTGTTCCCTGCCCTCAGCAGGATGAGAGGGCTCAGGACACACAACCCCTGCCCTGCAAGCCCCCGTGAGCCCGGTCCTGTGGCTGTTCTGTGGGATATGCTGGGCATGCACGGGGATCTCAGTGCCAGCCACAGCATGGGTGAGTCTGCTGTACATCTGAGACAGGAGATCCTAGCTTTTGCCAGCTCCTACCTCCTGTGGGATCTGGAACTTTTTCACCACGCCAAGCTCGTAGTACATCTGAATGCCACACTTCACCAGCTCTAGCTCAGTGCAGTCAAAATCCGAGAACCTGAACTCATAGATTTCGAACTTAGTGGGCCCAGGGAGTTCTTCTTTCTGTAAGAGAGGTGGGCTGGTTTATTGCTGTGCTGCTTATGTTATTCCTAAGCTTTGATAAATAACAATGTATCAGTCTGATGCTGCTTTTCTTATAGAATATAGCACATAAATGGACTGAAATTAAGAGTTTCATGATAACCCCGTTAGTGGAGGAAGAAGTAGGGCAGTTTTGTGCAGGAAATATTGTTTGTTTCCTGTTAAGCATTTGATTTGATATAGTTTGACAACTCAAAAAGGGGGAAGATTTACAACCCTCCCTAAATTACTCTGAAAAACAAAATGCATGACAAGCCAAGGTGGCTGATGTGTTTCTAGATGGACTCTGAACCCCTAGAGATAAAGAGGCAGAGAGCAGGGACTCCGTAGGAGCTGCAGAAGGCACATGCTGATGCATACCAATTATTATCTCAAACTCACGCAGCAAATGAGGGCAGGGTATGCTTTGCTTTCACCCTTCACCAGGTAACAGTATGCCAACCCTGGGAACTCTTCCCTACATCCATGCAGGCAATACTTGCTTGACAGGGCTGTTCTTTCCAGCAGTGCATTGTTCTTACCAGAATGCTTGCCAGTTCCTCTTCGTCACACTCACTTGGCTCCTTCCCCAGCTTTTCTCGTGTTGGCTGCAAAAGGCATGGGTGTGTTAAGGAGACAACTGAACCCCACTGGACTTTGCACTGGGCAGCTGTGGGGCAATCTAGGGCAGCTCTCATATGCAAATTGTGCTTCTTTCCTGGACCTCACTTCAATTTCTTGTCTTTCAACATGTTTTTCCTGGTAGTGTTCTCCCTCTCCTTGATTTTGTTTTGTGTTTCCCTCATTTGCAAATGACCCCCTAGAGCCAATGTAACAGCTGGGTCCTCTAATTTCACATCCTCAGCACTAAGGAGATTTTGAGGAATAAATCAGTTTATGTTCCACTCCTACAGTCCTGCCCTGAGTAGCACCTTGAAGGCTGGCTTTGCTGAGGAAGTTAGAAAGAACACAGTGGCACAGGTGTGTAAGTGGCACAAGGTGGAGGGCAGACCACAGCACCAAAATAAAGACTTGTTCTGCTCATGTGAAGTTACTAGGGCCCAGGTGCTGCTGCCACGTCATGGTGGCTGGAATCATCTCTGTGAAAAGGGATTCCTGTGTCTGTGCCAGTTGTGGGCCAGGCCAGTGCACGTAGGTGTGAGCTTCATGCTGTGAGCCATTACCAGAATTTCCTGGATTTCGTCCTTGTCACATTTCACGTGGTAGAGCACCATGTCCTGAGCAATGTCCTTACGGTTCTCCAACTTGTTCATCTTATCGTATGTATCCGTGTTGAGTACAGACCAACCCAGGAACTGTGTCAAGGACTTGGAAAGGGGAAGAGAAGGAAACAGTGAAATAGACATAACATCTGCTCCTCAAAGACACAGAAATATGACACTGTATGATACATTTTTAAAGAAACACAGACCTGACTTTGGCTAAAATTCTAGCAATGAGCAACCACATCTTTGCTCCCAGCTGTGACTTGCTCCTCAGCAAAGCAGCTCCCCTGCTATTAAATCTGCCCAGGCCTAGAGAGCATCCATGCTGTGGAGGTTGAAGGACCCTCTGTCCAGTTCAGGGTACAGAAAACTATTTCTGTGTTGCTGCAGGTGCCTCCACACTTGTGGGAAGGTTTCTGTCACAATGGTGACAGCCGCCAGGAGCTCTCACATCAGAGGAGAGCAAGGTGGTCTTACCATCTTTCACATATATTTACTCACATCCTGTCTTTGCTTTCAACTTGTTTGTTGCCAATTCAAACTGATTTTTTTTTCCCATGGTCTTTTTGTCTGATAAGAGAAGTGTATTTCAGGAAATCAGATTGATAACAGGTGCCAAGAGCTAGATACTTGTATTTCATTGAAACTAGTATAGGAGCATTTCTAAGGAGCAAGGTCTTTAATCACAGCCACTATTGGTAGATTTAACGGCTGGCCTCATTTTTATCCTAGCTACAATGATAATTTCTGTGCAATTTTTTGAGGGACTTGCCCAGCCAGTTGAAAGCCAGCTGTCAGGTATGTGAACACAGGTCAGAATGGTTGTGTTGACATACAGTAGCTGCTCATGGCTAGGTGTACAATCCAAGAATGCTGAAAAAAATCACAAGAACACAGCTGGGTTTCCCACACCAAACTTCCCCCTGCCAATCTTTCAAACAGTTGCTTTCAAAATTTTCAAGCTGATGTAAACTATAAGAAACAAAGACATCAACTTAGTTGCAAAATACTTGGTGTGATTTGCAGGTGTACATGGAACAATTGTGACCAATTCAACAATAGCTGAATGATTCAACTATATGAATTTCTTCCAGCAAGAAACTATACCTCCATAAGGGTTTCATCCTGTTCATCAAACGGTTTCCCATCTTTTCTGTTATAAAATGTGACAACACCAACAATTTCTTCTCTTTTGTTCACTATTGGCATGGAGAGAACATTTTTGATAGTCCATCCTGATTCATCTAGAGGACCTTCCTTGAAGCAACAGCAAGCAGAAAGACATCATGTACTCAATATGTCTTCCAGGTACATGAGCACTCCAGTTTTACATTCAGACTACAGGCAGAAGTATTTATCTGCCTGATATTGACTCTACATTATATTTCTTTAAAAAAAAAAAAAAAAAAAAAAAAAAAGTTGAATCCTTGATAGAATTGGAAGTTTTTATGATACCTGGAAGTTAAACATCTCATCTGCAGCAGCATTCATAATGTTGCAAATCTAGGGGATCACACAGAAAAAAAAACTATTACACTATGGGCAACAAGAAGTTCAACTGCCAAAACAAAAGACTGAATTGCTGAGAAAGCAGCATGAGTATTTTTCATCTCAGAAAGACTTGAGGAAACATAAATTAAATACTTACAAATCCACTTTCAGCCACATAGGCTGGCAGTCCAGTAACTAGTGCCCAGTGATCCGGGGTAGGATTTCTAATGAAAGAAAAATGTATAACGGAAATTAAAGGTATGTGTTTACTGAAAAAAATATCATGGAGCTGAACTGTGTTCAGCTGATTGTATAGTCCAGGTTTAGACCTGGAACCCCCAGTCCATAAATGGTCCTGTTACTTTCAAAGGGTACATGTGCACAAGCACAAGCCAAAATTTTCAACATGAATAAATACTTTCTCTTCAGGGATTCAGAAAAACAATTATTGATAAAATACCAGTTTGCAGAGACTTCATAAAAAGTCATTCCTGGGAGTGAAGGCCATGTTGCAGACCTTCAGCACAGAGAAAGATAGAAGGACTTTCCTGGCTAAGAATGTCTGCCAGCCTGAACTTTGAGCACTGCTGTACCCAAGAACTAGGGGGCCTTTTTTGCAGCACATATACTTATGTAAAGCAGTGTTACCAGAACTAGGGGAAACCTCTCTTATGTCAGATTTGCCTAAGCTGCCCAAGGCTCCTCTGAAGAATTCAGTGGCAAGAAGAGAGGGAAGCTCTTAGAAAGACAGAGTCCCAATGTGTCAGGCAGGGAGAAAAGGCCAGAGATAGCCTTAAGGTGAGGTCAGTTATAGAAGGATTGGAGAGAAGCAAGAAAACCTCAGCACAGGAGCATCTCTGGACACAGAGAAGACTTGGAGGAGAGTGATGCCTCTGCCTGGCAAGGAGAGCTGAAAACTGCAGGCAATCAAGGCAGTTTACTTCTGCATCTAAAAACAATCATTTGGAGCCTGACTTCCAAGTGAGGATCCCAATGCCCTTGAGGAAATCTTTATCCTGCAGAAATGTGAAGCTCTATCTTATGTTGTGACTCTCAATCGTTTATCAGTCCTTTACACTCACATGGATGTCTTTAAAATGTGGGAATCTTGTTTTTAGCTACACCCTGTGTCAGTATCTAGCATTCAGGGACTGGGCACTTACGGGATGACTTTAATGTCTTCTTTTCCATGTAATATGTAATCAATGACCTTGTAAAAGACTATTTCCTACAAATGAAAAAAAGGGTGGTGTTAAAATGAGTGGTGAGGCAATCAATCCAGAGCGGAGAGAGTTAAAGAAACCTTGTTTTCACGTACCCTGCCATCCGGGGTTCGAGGTCCTGAGTAGGGAGGTACTTCTCCCAACAGGACAGGCCACATGTCAAAAAATTCCTGGTTTTAAAATTAAAAAAGTATTTTTAGAGTAGAAAAGTGCATTCTGTCTTAAGCCTCAAAGTAGCCAATGCTCTACCAGGCAGGTTTGGTGTTGTGTAAACAAGACATGAAATAATAACACTAATTCAATACTAGGCAGCAGAATGATACCCAAATATTCAACTCTGAAAGTGTCAGGTGCATTTATATGGCTGCATGTTACCATATACTGCCTATACACAAAGTGCTGATTCCTTCAGTGGACAGTGAGCACTGGCTGTGCTCAGAGAAAACAGCTATGACAATGTTTTTGTGTTCTTCATTTTCCAAAGTGTGACTATTGCCTGACCTACTACTTGCCAGACTGAAGAAGCAAAATATTTCTTTTGGGGTTTTTTCTTAAGCTATATTATAACTTTGATCAAAGTGTCTTTAGCTTACACTAACAATCTTTTAATACGCCTTTTCACAAGACAATATGCTACAAAAGCCCTGTCAACATGACAGTCAGCCTGACCATGGAACAAAGAGGGCTCCACTGGCAAGGATGCTGTGTAACCCCCAAATAAATTCTGCCAAAGGTGGAAACCATCAGACCAAATCAGAGGTAGCTTGGATTCTGTCACCTTGTTTTCATGAAGCCAAATATCATCTAAAAATCTGGATATCATGAGCTTGAATGAATCCTTGAGGAAAGTGGCTGGTCTGCTGTTGGTTCCACAGGTGTCTCACTATACTTCCCACACTCACAGACTTTGTGAGATTTTGTTTGTGCTGCAGATTTTGACCCAGATTGCCAAAGTCAGACACATCTTCCCCTCCTGTGTCTTCCCAGCCTCCGACAGTCCCATTTCGGTGATAAGCTCTTCCCCTTTCCTCTGATTTCATTAATCCATTATCTTAATCTTTGCACAGTTAAAAGAACCCCAGCCAAAGTAGGAATAGTGGCTCAAGATTAGCTTGCACTTTTTCTCCCTCAGTAAATGTCACCTGCATGCATCACCCCTCAGCAGGTAACAGCAATCAGGAAGATGCACAGCACACATATGAGCACTCACCTTCTGCTTTGTCATGTCCAGGAGACCGACCGAGTATCGGTCACAGTTCAGGTATGCCCTCACCGTATAAAAAGCCTTGTGGAACTGCCTCTCAATGTCCGTCAGTTCCTCAAAAACCTTATTGGCTGACCACAGCAGCACCTGCAGGATAAAACCAAAACATAAGCACAGCCTTTCCCAGAGAGATGGGCTTCCCAAATGTTGGCTTACAGTTCCTGAATAGTGCAGGAAACATACACTGCTTGTTCACATTGGGAATTACTAGGGAGAAAAAGTCAGGTCATCACAGTGTTAGATAGGAGTCAAATGTTACCAATAAAGCAAAAAAAAAGTAGTAGTGTCAGGCAAAGAGCTGTTCCCACTTAAATTTTATACCCATTAGTAAAATGTTGCATCCAAAGCCAGTCAACACCAGAACACTGGAAATTCCAGAGGCTGGTGTTTGAAATATCAGAATTAACACTTTGCTCAAAGTGTTTGTGTGTGCATCAGCCTATGATACTTTCCCCTATCTTCTGGTACATTCTACAGATGTACCTTTAAGAAAGCTGTTGCTATTAGGCTCTTTCATTTGTAAATGCAGAAGTTACACAAGTACTGCTGTGAAATGGTAAGGAAGTCATCTACACTCTTGCTTAGCTTAGTTAATGCATGTGTGCCTGTATCCAAGGTATGTATTCTGGCTTTCTGAGCCCAGGAGATATGAGGAGCTATTCTTCTGAAGCACTGAGAGCAACAATCTGAAGCAGACTGGATCTGTGCTTTGAACAAGAAATACCGTTACATGGCCACAACCAGGAAAGGTGTGTCTCACCTCTTCATTGGGCACTAGTAGATGTTTTTGAGCAATTCTGAGCTGCTTTGGTCTCTGTTTCTAGCCCATACACTGGGACAACTCTGGCACTTGTATGAACTCTGAGTCATTCAGTGTCAGCATCCCTCAAATAGGATAGTGGTGCTGTCATACAAACCATTAGATGAAAATGAGCAGCAGTTTAAGCTTTTTGGCACTTTACAGCATGCCATAAATCCTGAAAGCCACAAGCCTGGTGAGAAGGACTGAGAGAGAGAGCTGAAAAATATCTAAAGTCAGGGAATGTAAAGAAGTTGGTAAAAATGTATTACATGGTCTTCTAATAAGACTTTTGCACAGTGTCTGAGCACAAGCAGACTGTCTTTGCACAAGCCATTTTACCCAGAGTATCACCCTGTCAGCTGGGATTTTGCAATATTAAAATCCTAGACCACTTTTGAGAATATCATTTGCTCATTTTACTTCAGTACTTTAAATTCCAACAACATTGAACCATAATAACTTTCACACAGCCCTTAAGACTTGTATTAGTCTGAGTTTTGACAACTGAGATATTGGCAGAACTGGAGCAGTGTGTCCTGCATCTCATTCTTGCTCTCCTCCCTTTGTGTGGGACCTGCTCAGAGAGCAGTAACATATGAACACAGGACTCCTGGGTTCAATCCCAGACCAGAAGCATTAGGCCTTCCACCTCATGGGCCTCCACTTGGTCTTCTAGCCCCTTTCTCACCCTGACTAGTCCTACTTTTAAGCTCTCAACAGGAATAAAACTTCACTGGTCCTGCTTTAGTTTACTATTCATCTTTGCTGGTGTCTGCATCTCTAGAGCATCATTCATATTTTTGATAAATAAAAAAAAAATTAGGCAAAGCATAATAAATTAATCAGAAAGTAGAAATGCTGTCTCAAAGCTTCAAAATAAACATTCATTCTGCATCCATTTTGCCAACACAGGCATTTATTCTCCATGGCAGTCCTATCAGAGAATAGAGTATAACTGCCATGAGGCACAGATGCAATTCCATGTCCTCTTGAGTGACAACTATTGCTTTCTGCACAAAGTGATTCCAAGGATTCATATCCATCCCAATAAATATGAGACTCCTACTGTAGCAAAACTATGGAAAAGAATGGTGCCTGAATTTCAATCCAGAACATCCTAATCCCCGAATACATGTTATTTTCTACTGATGGAGGCCAATACAACATGCACATGACAACATTTTTCTGGCTCTAAGAGGAAATTCAATAGAACTTTTTAATGAGCAGATAGGGGAAAAATACTATATTCTTAAATGTTTCAGAGAATCTCTTGGTGCTGCTGTCTGAAATGATGAAGGATCCTAGAGGGCTTCACAGCCTGAAGTCAATGAAACATTTAGAGATCAGTCATGCTGAAACTGGTGCTGCTGCATCAGGTCCTGAAGTTTTGCCAATAGCAGGAGAGAGAGAGAAATGAAGGGCTCTTGGAAAAAAAGCAGTATCTGAAAGCAGTTGAGAGTATCTCTTTCTTTCTGCTCTTCAGGAACAAATCTCTGAAGAATATCAGATTCATCCTTTAAATCAGAAGAATGTATTAATTTGATTTTGAGATAGCCAGCCTGCATTTCCCCTCTTACCTGGCCTCTTCGAGTCTCACAGTTGTGAAGATAACTCAAGTGATAAATTTTCAAGTTCAAGGATGCAAAATTCAGATACTTCAGAAAAAGCTGAAAAGGCAAATTGTGAGATTCAATTGAATGCAGGAGCAACTTCATGTGCATTGTATTTCATAACAGTGCTTTTCAAGAATCAAGGTAATTTCCTGGGATAAATGCTTTGCTTTGCAGTGCCCTGATGTGAGGGCTTATCCCACTGTACCTTCCCTGAAAGATCTGAGATAAACATTCTCATTACAAGCCTCTTCTAGGTGAGTGTGAGTGCTCTTAAGAGAAACTCACACCGGTGGATCTTCACGAAAGTCAGGGTCACTAGCGTAAAAGAATCTCTGTTATACAACACCAGTAACAGCTCTTTGACAGGAATTCAGCTACCAACCACTTACTGTTTCATCAGAGCTGGTGAAGTGTGGGCCGTTCAGCTTATTAATAGCCACAATGACAGCAACCAAATCTTTGCCATTCAAGATGGGTGTTGCAAGGATGTTTTTTGTAGTGTAGTCGGTGAGCTCATCAACAAATGGGCTGAACTGGGTACACTGTTTAATAGAGAATTTACAAATAAAATAAATATTTTTCACAACGTGTCTTGAAACTAAGCCCAAGCACAGCCCCTTAAAGTAAGTTTTGCTTTAAAATTACTGTGGAAAAGAAATGAGTTAGCAGAAAATTGGATGGTGCACAGATGATAAAGCTAATATCAAGAGCAGAAGAGGTGACTTTTAACTGCAACACATGCACTTTTAACTTTCTGTGAAGATATTGCCAATCATAAGCTTTAACATGTCAAACTCTCTCAGAACAAGGGGGTTCTCCACTGGTTATTCTCAGATCAATGACATTTTTTATGGTACCTCCTCCACCCTTTCCTCTGACTTCTTGTTAGCACTGCAGACTGAGTAGAGCCAGGCAGCACTGCATAGCCACAGGGTATAAACCAGTGTAGTCACTGGTAAGTTCACTCACCCTCATCTTTCTTCGGCTTATACCATGCAGCTGGTTGCTAGCTTGCAGCATCTACCCCTAGTTTCTCTTGAAAACAGAGAAAGGATAGTCCATGGAAAGCAGATGGCTGTTCACACCACCTGCACAGGGCCATATTGATACCATCATAACCTACCACAGGGGAGTGTAGGGATGGTCTTGCTGACCAGAGATATTGTCCCTGCTCAGGTGAATAAATTGTCATCTGTAAGCTGTTCTATTTGGGTTAGAAAAAGCTGCACAACTCCGATCACATTCAGAAGGTTGCACCAGACAGAATGATCACTCCCTAAGGAATCTTCTCCCAATAGCTTCTCCATTGTTGGCTTTTCCTGCCGAATGAGGTAGACCAAGCATTTAGTCTCGCTTCAAAGGAATTGTGTTATGGCAACGTCTGAAAGCACAAGAGTTGGAGCAAACCACATACCTCACAGACCTGAAATCCTCCCCTGTATTCAGAGAAACATCAGAAACCAAAAAACTTCAACATCTACATCACATTATGATGCTTCTCCCAGCACCAACAATACCCCCAGCAAAAAAAAACCCTTCTGCACAATCAGAAACAGTCTCAATGTGTTCTGTGGAAGACAAGGAAGGTCTTGCTGAAGGGTTGGGATATGCCTGCACTGAGCAACAAATGAATGAATAAACAGATGGTCTCCTTGTAACTAGCAAACAATAGATGGAGTAATCCCAAATGCCATATTTGGGTCACATGGATTTTAGTTTTATACCTATGATTAGACCAAGCAGATTGTTATTCCTGCCATCCAGGTTTTCATGACTGAATCAGAAGTATAGGGAGTAAATACTGTCATGAAGGCATAAACATAAAATATTAAAATCCCTCAGATATGCCCTGATATTGCGGATATCAGCAATATCAGCAATTTTTGCTGAAAGAGTTTTTTCAGTCTAAGATTGTCTCTTGTTGCTTCTGATGAAGATTGCCTACACAGGTTACAGTTAACGTACCTGCTCTGGGGTCCAGTCCCTGTGTTTGATAAGAATGCCTCTAAATGCCCTTAGCTAAACCTTCAGCACAGCAAATATTTTTAAAGGTCTTTTGTGGTGGAAAACCCTCTTTGGACTCATTGTGAAGAATTTCTATGTCTTTGCCACTTACTCATAGAATATAAAATTGCATGGAAAATTCCATGTGCATTCAGTGCAGATCTAACAATTTCACTCTCCTCTGCTGGACTAGATATGATTTTTTTTTTTTAATTTTTTTTTTTTTAGTTTGACAGGCAAGGTGTAGCAGTGCACTGTTTGCAGGCACTAAGATATAGTGTAATGAATGTGCTTAGTTTGACCTCACCCCATAAATGAAATTGGAAGGAATTTTCATACTTGCTATTTGTTTCCAGTACTCTGTTACTGCACCTCAAGAGCAGTAGTACACCAAGCTCTGTGGTGTGCTGCTGTTTCTTGACCCCGTGAGCCTCTCTCCTACCCAGATAATAAATAAATGGCAAACATACCTCACGGACATCCTTGATGTTCATGGTTTTCTTGGTCTGAGCAACATGGCCCACAATGCCTATGTCCAGTGGATAGACAATCTCACAGTCTGGAGAGACCAGACATTCCTCAAGAGTACTTCCCTCTTGGATGTTGAAAAGCCTTGTTGCCAGTTCAGGAGTGCCATTTCTCTGCCTATACATGAAGAGACTACAGCGGTCAGCATGAATAAGGGACCTGATTCTTCTCAGGGTCTTGAAAACAACTTTCTCCATGTTGATGCTTTCTTGCATGTCTTGGATCAATTCAAAAAGTATTTCACTCTCATTGTTATCCCTGGACTCTGTTTTTAGTTTCTTCTCAAAATACTGCTTGGCAAAAGCAGGGTTGCCATCAAGAAACTTCTCCACGTCGTCTTCACTAATGCTCATTGTGAATGCCCTGGATCTTGTGGGTAAGTAGTAGTCCAAAGAAGTGCAAGCAGAGCTCTAATTTCTCATGTGTCTCTGAAATTTTTGTAATAGAAGATGCTGCTTCTGGATTAACCAAGTTTGAGGTATCCCTGCAAAGACAACTTGTTATCAGGAAGATGTATTCCTTTATAATGCTGAAGGTGAGTCTCTGGGAGGACAGATCTTCTCAACCAAAGAGATTAGTTGACAAGAGCTTTGGGTCAACTTTCCTCTTCTTAATCTAACTGCAAACAAAAACTGAGTACTCACAATGTCTGAAAACACTCTCCTTTCTCTTCATAAACAGAACACTTACTGCAACAATTCTATTGAAGCAGCAGCAACAGGGAAGGAGTGCATCTCCTAACATTGAAATAAGCTCTTTAAAGTCTAATTAAATATATACTGCTTGGACCTAATCCTTGGCTAACAAGGTGACCATCTTATTATTTCTGCTCTCCCAGCTCCCAGCAGTAGTAGGAGGTGCATTCTTCATAGAAGAACTCAGTTGCCAAAACAAAAATAGTGAGGTAAGGCCTCACCTACTATTGCACAGCTCTGTAGCAGCCTCACCTACTATTGCACAGGTCTGTAGCAGCAGTAAGGGCTGTTCTCTAGGGGAAGCACCAATCCTAATTGCTTTCATTCCAGGGTTTGAACTGAATTGGAAAGGTCTGTGGTCTTTGTTTCTTGCTAGTAAGAGCCATGACAGAAAAACATGCCTCTTAGTGGCATCCACATGGGAAGGAATCTGGAGAGCTTCTGTTTGGGATTGCAGCACTGAATTGAAGCACTCTGAGGAAACATGGAAAGCCCTGCAAACAAAAAAAAACCAAAAAAAACCAACAAACAAAACCCAAGCAAACTGGGAAGGTAGAAATATTTCCCTCATCACTATCAGTGGAGAAAGGGGGAGAATTATGGCTGAAAGGGACAGAAATTGTTTCACATCAATGAAGCCACAACACAACAAAGAGTAGGTTTGGGTCATTTGATGCTGGGAGGCAAAGTGCTGCAGAGGCCATTACACTTCAGAATTAAACAATGCACAGGAGATTTAATTACTGGTGAACAAGGGTAAATCCTATCTATACATTACTGGAAAATAAGCAAGGCTCACCCAGTCAAGGAGTAAGGGTCTAAAGGTCCAGTCTACTTGTGTCTGTGAGTATTGTCATTTCTGCCAGGAGCAGTTCAATCCAGCCCAAATGTGAATGTGGATGCCTGGGAGGAAGGTGGCTTCTTGTGGCAATTCTCAGCCAGGATATTAGAATATCAAGAAGACTTGGAGGAGGTGATGTGTGCCCCACTGCCTTCCACAATGATGTTTTAGCAGAGGAACAAGAACCCAGTCAGATCTGGCATGGTGGGGAGCTGCTCCAGGCCTCCAGAATGGGGTGTATGAAGCCTTTTTTGTGAGCAACAAGCAGGACTGCCCCAAGAACAGGGCTTGGTGGTGACAGGGAATTTTAGTAGGCATGGAAGCACTTCAGGTTGCAGGCTGTTCAGCAAGGTTTTGCATGTTGCAGCAGTTTTCTGAGTACAAAGGGTGGCAGAAAGAGCAGAGGCAATTTTCTTTGATTTTGACTGGAGACAAAAGCAAGAACTAGCTGAGAAAGGAAGGTGGAAGACAGTTCAGGTGTCTGAGACCATAAAATAAAAGTTTCAAACTGGAAAAAACAGGTCATTTTATAAATTATATGTTCCTGTTAATCTTAAACAAGAGAAAAACAGGCAGAAAAGGTGTAAGTGTGGTGAAATTATTGAAGATGTGTATAAAAATACCACAAACAAGTAAAAATAGAAAGTCAGGAAACTCAAGATCAAACATGAGGTTAAATTAGGAACATGAAAAACAATGAATGTTTTCTGTTAATCATATAGGGAAAATTAAGAATATGAAGGAAAGTACTGAAGAAAAAAAATTTAGAGGGTTGGGTAAGGTAATCTCTAAACTCTTAATTACTTTTTCTGACAACTAATAGAAGATCTTCTGAGGTTTTGAAAGTATGGGAAAAAGTGGATGTAATGATCCTTTCAGCAAAATAGGAAAAAGAAAGCACATTCTACAACATTCTACATATCACAGATCACTTTTTAAGTTTGGCTTCAATGAAAATACAGAAACAAACATGTTCATGTACAGAACTAGAGGAGACAACAACCATTGCAGCTTTCTCAAGAGCAGACAGTGTCATACAGCATAGTTTCCTCTATGTCAGAACCAGAAGTCTCTGTACAGAAGGAAAGTAATGGTTGGCACAACTCTTAACTGATGAGGAAATAACACAATAGATGTTTTGAGTCTTACAGTGAGGGCTTAGATGAGATTATTAGAAGGTGGTGGAAAATGTATTTGAAAGATTAAGAGTTTGTTTTAGTAGCTGACTAATGAAATGTAGAGTTTCTTGAGTATGATTATCTGTGGAGGCTATAACAGATGTAGAACACCTCAGTATTTCCACTGATAGTTGTAAAAATATTAAGCCAGTGAGTAAGCCATCGTCAGGTGTCTGTAAATGTGTTTGAGCACCATCTTAAAACTGAATTGCAGACAGGTGCATTCAGGACAAGAGGACTAGGATTCACCAAGGAAGCATGGAAAGTCCTACTTATGTAGAGAACAGTCATCTGGTGAGTTCATGGGGATGAGCCACTACCTCAGCTTAACAAAGGCTGCACAACATGTCAAGATTTCCATCCTAATGTACATCCATTAGGATGACTCTTCTCTTGCAAAACCGATTATGCCATGTTGTTCTAAACAGATGTCTCACTTAGAATACAGTGGGGAAATATGACCTTTTGAGGAAAGACTGAGGTTTCTCATGACTCTTTTTGAGTCATCACTTTTTTTAGCAAAACAATCTCCAATTGTATAAAAGACTATGGCTAAGAAAAAAGGAACAGTCTTGTTCCCCATCATTGTATAGGACAGTAGATTTTAGACCTGCAGAGAAAAGGCTTCCAAAACAATGGGAAGAGATTGCTCCCACCTTATGTTAAGTACCCCTAGAAACAGGGGTGCCATTCTTTTTCCCGGGAATCATTTCTAATCAGAGGAGATGCACATGTTATGACACCAGCCAGCTGGAACTGATACAGACAAACAACTTCTTAGAGCTCAAGGGAAACATATTTTTCTGTGGGTCCAGCATTCCTGCCCATATTAGGCAATTTATATGTAAGGAAACCATTGCTTTTACACCAGCAAAAACTTCATTTGCAGCTGTGTAAACCTCCCAGATGGAGTAATTTTATTTATGATTAGCATAAGGAAAGCTGGAGGCTGCTTTCTGCCTTTCAATGTCTCTATTCCAGTAGCAATCTGGGTCCTTCCAGTGCATGATAAAATACAAGCCTTGTTTCATCCTACAGTGATAAGGAGGAAAAAGGGTAAAGCAAATCCAATTAAATGTCTTTCAAGGGGACTAACACATTTTGGATTCTGATATCACAAAGGAATGAAGTTTCCTCTCACCAGGTCTTTGAAGAAAGTCTGAAGTGAAGTTTAGCTCTTCTTACAATCCAGCCTTTTTTTTTTAGCTTCTTACAATTCACTGTTGCCTGGCAGTTTTTATGATCCATTGGGTCCCCTTGTGCCAGGTCAAATTTGTGAAGGAGAGGAAATATCCTGGGAGCTCATAGCCACTTCTCAGAAATGTTTATAAGACCAGGAATCATGTGAATGATCAAATATCCAAGAATGATATGAAGTGGATATCAGAGGACAGAGCTATGCAGTTAGAAGATGTGCTCAGGATGCCCTACATCTGAACAGAAGGTCCTTTGGGCTTGGTAACATGTGGTGTTTTCCTGACAAATAAAATGTTTTATGGATGCACTAAGTGTTATGAAAATTGTATGTGCTTTTCAGCTCTGATTTGGGAGCTGAAAAATTATATAAGTGTGTACTATTCATATTGAATCAAAATTAGCATTCTTTTGAGTCCAAATCTTCCAGATACTTTGTTTGGTATGAAAGGTTATGTTCAGTTCAAGATAAATGCTTTTGTTTAAAAACTTTCATCAGGAAACCAGTGCCCAACAGTGATACTCCAGCTCCAAATACGAAAGATCCAAGCTCAGTTCCTGCTTCTGCACTCAGGGTCTGAAATTTAGCAATTTCTCCGTAAAAAGGAGGAAGAATGAAGGTCCTAACATAATTATGTTTACAGCTGCAGAAGTGGAGAAACTGAGGCAGTATTTCTTGAGGCAAGCCAGGGATGTGCAGTTGAGACCATGTAGGAATGGCAGCTGGAAATCCAAATTACCTTTGCAAATGGAGCCAGCAAGGCCAGAGCAACCCCTTTGGTGGGCTGATGTACTCAGAATTAAAAGCAAGATGCAAAAAGGCATAAGTGTTCCCTAGGCTTTCAGGGATATTCAAGTGGCACCATGACAGCCATTGCTGGCATAACAATGATAACTGAGGTGCATACACTCTAAGCTTGCAATAGGATAATGTTCTTTGAATGGCCTTAGGCAGACAATGGAGGATTTTGGAGGAGGATGAATCTGCTATTTTAGGAAACTTGCAGTAGACTGTCACACATCATAATAACATCTGAACACATGTGGTTGGTCAAACTTGTTTCCAATAGCTTTAAGCCCAAATTGCAGAATTGGCATAAGACTCCTGCTTAGTTGTGTGCTGGTAGCTGTCATTGAAACAGCATTCCATTGGAAACTTTAAATATTTAAGCAGTCCTGAAGGCTTGGCTGGTAGCTGGGAAAACAAGGTGGAGTTTCTGGGACTAAAATTCCTCTCTTCCCAACAGCTCATATGGCAGTGTCTCCCTAGTCCTAGCATGAAAACTACTGTAAATTTGTGGAGTAGTGTCATTTGTAGAGAGTTGTTGATGTGGTGCAAAATATACTGCCCAGGAAAATCAGTCGTGTTAGGGCCATTTACGGAACTGTGTCCAAAGCAGTGCCTGGAAAGCAGAAAGAGGGATGGGACATGCTGGGGGTGTTCAGGCTGCTAAGATGCTTTGTGCTCCTCCTTCCTGAGAACATTGTTTTTCCCCCTAACAAAGAAGCTGTGGGGACAGGAGCTGCAAGTGTGTAATCTAATTTGATTAGACATTATCCTTACAGGGTGCTGTATTGACAGCTATACTCAAACCTCTCTGACCCACTCATCTGTTGGCATAACGAGATTGCAGCTTATCTGATTTACCACGTAATATTCTCATGCCACCTGCTTGTATACAAGAATAAGCTTTCCTGCCTGCAGCCATGGGAGCCCAGTGAGGATCAGAGTCATGTCCCTAGCCCCTCCTGTGCCATGGTCTTCTTCTGTCCCCCAAAGTCTGGCCCCCTCCTTCAGCTGCACATGGACTGTCACTTGTCACATGGAGGGCTAGCATGCAAAACATTATGGCTCTTGCTCAGCATCCTCCCCCTATCCTTCCCCCCTGTGGCACTCTAGGGACCTTTACATGCCACCACAGCACAACTTTGCCACCTGGGATCTCACCCCAGACTCTGCTGGGCCCCAATCCTGGCCTGTGGCCCCAGCTAGTGCAGCCACCAGTGAGTGAGCTGTGTGAGCAATGTGGATACTGCCACAGCTTCCCTGTCTACACACGTGGTCAAGCTGATTGGGGCCGGACTGGGACAGAGTGCACCTGGGCCAGTCTGGGGATGGCACCAAGCTGGGGGTGCAGAGGTCAGGGCTACCCTTCATCACAGGCTCAGGGGCTGGAGAACTTCCTCCAGCCAGGCAAGCAACAAGTCCTGCCCCTGTAGCTGGTTGGAACATGACAGAGGTGCAGGATGGCAGCCACGGGGACAAGTGTCAGCTGGGGCATGTGCATGAGCACAGCTTGAGAGCTATTTGTTTTAGTGCAATCTGACCATCGCACAGAAATACAACAATCTGACTCACACACAGGAGCACAGCAGCAGATTCCAGGTCTGCAGAAAATGCAGTTGAGCAGTAGCTGCTTATGCTAGAGATGTATTTCCTTGCTGGCAGGACAGCTGACAGCTGAGTTGTAGTCAGATCATTAAATGTTTGCGATAATGTATAAATCCCTTGTATACTTCTCTGTACAGGAGAAAGTGTACTGCTGGCAGTCTAGTTGCAAAGGGAGAGCACTTTGTCATATGCTTGCAATTTGGCCAGAATGTTGACTCCACCTTGTCACGACAAAGGAACATCAGCCCTCAATTTATTAACTCCTTTGAAGAATTACCTTTAAAGTAACATACAACTTTTTGCATTGCATTGGTGAATTGCAGGAATTAGTCAGAGATTTCCATCTGAATGGTTCCTGTAGAAAGGATGTGGGTTTCTGAAAGCACACAGGTCAGTTTGGTGTTTATCAAGTCTGATTGATACTATTTTGAGAGATATTTATGAGGAAATGCATCTCTGCCATGCCAGCAGACTAGAAATGTGTGAGCCTGTAAGTCACCACAGCTGGATGTGCCTTCCTGACTTCCTCCTCCTTCTGTATGTTGTAAATATGCACAGATTCTCTTATTCTTAATTTCATGGGGAGATGGCTCTGTTAAAAAATATTACAATACTGTAGCAGTGGCAATTTCTGCCCTAAGTCTATATGAGTTTATTGTGTTTCAATTGACAGATTGTATGCAAAGTTCTTAGCACAAATCACTGGACCTTGAATAAGAAGATTACTTCATTCATCAAATGTTCTGTGAAGCTGATAGACTAAAACAATCTTAAAACTCTTCCCAAACTAAGCCATGTGCACAAAATACTTCCTTCCTAAGTTTCTTCCTAAAATGCTCTGGGCATGGAACTAAGGAAAGCACAGTGGTGTGGGACTTATGAAAACCCTTAGAGGGAACACTGATGACACAAAATATGTGCACAGATATACCCAGAAGTAAGTTTGCTTATGCAGTGGCATGAAGAAACAATGAATAAGATGAATAAGATGAAACAATGAAAGAGAAGATGCTCTAAGGAATGATTTGCAGAAGTTTGCAGAACAAGAGGACAGCATGACAGATGAGAGAAATGATTTGTGGGAAACAGGGCCACAATGCACAATGGAGGAAAAAAGACAGACAGCAGAATGGTTAGCAGAAAAGGAAGGGAGCGTAGAAAACTACTCTAACTTAAAGAGTAATGAAAGAGCAAGTAACAAGGAATTTAAAAGTGTTACTGAGTCCATAAAAAGCTGTGGAACTAGAAGTGTGGGAACAAGCATAGCCTCTATGGGTAAGAAGAATTCAAGCTAAAAAAACCCAAGAAGAAGTTGAAAGTGTCTGTGAGAAGAGTATAAAGAGGTTTGCAGCATTGGCAGACACAAGGGTGCAGCAAAGAGGAAGCAAGTACTCATATTCCAGAGACCAGCAGCAGGAGTGGTCATACAGGAATTCCACTGGTCCTAGCAGAAATGGCCATAGCTCCCCATGCTAAGCCTGCAGGCTCAGAACTGCTGTGAGTCCTGCAGAGGTTTTGGTGATGTTGGGCCACACTGTGACCTTCGTCCTCTCCCTCCTCTTCTTGTGGGCAGAGGGATGTTTAGCGTCCAGTTCCTACAGCAGAGGTGGCTGTTGTAGTGGTATTTTTAATGAGCTTCTCTCTTTGAGGCTACCCTGCAATTTTCAGTGTTTCCAACTTATTGCTCAGTCTGAAGCAGATGTAAGCTTGATCTTCAGGTTGAGTATTCCAGTTGTAAATTTACAGAGGCAGTAGCACTGTGGGACTCTGAGATTTGACTGGAACTTCTTGGCTTGTCCATAAAATAAATGATTTTTATATAGGTGATGAGAAGGGTGCCATAGTGATAACATGTCCATGGAAGACTTAGGATATCTAAGGCCTTGCAGCTGTAAAGATCACATGTTTTAGGCTTAAAATATAAAATACCAAAAAAAATCCTCCATGAAAAAAAACCAAAACACTCTATCATTTTTGACAGTTTAGAAAACTCCTCTCTTTCCCCATGCTTCATGCTTCTGTCCATTTCTCCTGCAGAAGAAGCAGATACTGAAGTATAGTTGCTTATGAAAGCCTTTGCTTATTCTCTGTGACTCACTAATCAGCCTTGTGTTCACAGCTGCCCTCCTTTTGGAGTGAAGAAATGTTCTCTGACCTAAACCTTCCCTCCTTGCACCTTCTGTTGCACATGGAAACTGTGTCCTCTAACACCTGCTAAGGCCTGTGCCCAGCTAATGGCTTTTGACTGCATGCACATACAGATTTCCTTGGCTTTTGTAATTTGTGCTTCTGGTTTTAGCTTTTAAATCCATCATCAGGGCTGGCATGGACATCCTGGCTTACACATAGCTACTCAAGCTCTGTGCCAGCAGTATCACTTCTGTAAAGCACCTTGAGATGCATGCTGCGTAAGGAGCTGTATATATCCCATTGGAGTAATCTGGTGCAATAATCTGGAAGCAGAATTTACTGCCTAAAACATGTGGACATATGGTCTCCTGTTACATCATGCTTTGCAACCAGTTAGAGCCTATAGATATATTTCTGCATTTTCTTTTGTGTTAAGCTGTTTCTGTTGCACAAACAAAAAAGGAAGGAGACTTAGAATACTACATGCATGGTTTATACCTTCAGGGATATTCACAGGACCTCTGTGCCTTCTTATTTTTGGAAGGCATCCTGGGAATAACACCAGGGATTATATTAACTCTGGTCTGTTACCTTATTTCAAAATGCAGGGGAGGCTACCACTGCCTGAAGGAAACAATCTCCTTCCTCTAGCCTTCCCCCAAGAGAAGAATAGGCTCAGGCCATAGAGATATATCAGAGAGCTGTTCAACTGTAAAGACCTTATCTCTGGAGAACTGAGCTCCTTTCCTGTTTGCAGATGCCTGCCTCCTTGTCCACCATGAAATGGCAGACTCTCCAGTCTTCTTGTGCTGAAAGAGCTGGTCTTTGCCCTCCGGGACCTGGCAGCTTGGCACAAAAAAGGCAAAGAGTGTTGCAGCTAAAATGAATAAACCTGCCAATGTCTGGGAATGGATCAGTTCAGTATTAGTAAATATTAGCTATGTATAGGGATATGTCAACAGTATGCCTTATAGTAAGTACTAGAAAATGACAAACAAAAAGCCCATCTTTTTATCTGATCGCCACAAAGAGTCTTTTTCATGAGGTTGCCTCAAGCCTGAATGGTCTTCTGGTACAGATCAGCAACAGGCCACTTGGGAGACTGCCATGGTCAGAGGGGAAATCCAGATCAAGGTGCAGCCACCATCCTCACAGTTGTGCAGAAACCAGGAGCTGGCACAAAACCTTAAATTTTCTTCTTTGGCCACTAGATCATTGTGTGGTAAAATCCCACTGAAGGAGATTGTATCCAGCTCTGCATTCACCCTGTTCTACTAAGGCAGCAAGATATGGAAAGGTTTGGAAGAGAGGCTGGAAATGAATTTTTCTGGAAATCTCTTGTCAATGGCTCTGAGAAAACTGTTCCCTCCAGGCTGACTGCCCGTCATGACAGAGAGGCTGAGGGCTCTTGACTTCTCTTGCTTTGAGAAGCCCCCCATTTCACCTGAAAACAGGATGACAAGGTGTTTTTTTCTGAGATGTGTTGTGTATACAGGAGCATGCAAGACTGTGCTCTGCCAATTGTCAGTCAGTACATTCAGCAAGAATTACGCTACCATTTTTCAGACAGGAAAGGTGTCTCTCAGTTATTGACATTTAAAACTGTGAGGTATTTGAATATTGCCTTGAAAGTCCTAAGGCAGTGATTTATGATGCCGTTTTAACCTAATTATATAACACACCCAAGAATCTTACCCTTGAACCACAGAAGAACAAACTTCAAACAATTTCCTCTTCATCTGTATTGCACCACTCACTTCCTTGGAAAAGATCCATGTTTCTGAGCAGAAGTCACAGAAACTGAAAACCTTTACATGCACAGCCTAAATGTGGTGTCCCACTGTGGGGAAGCCTTATTTCTCCTGCATCCCACCCTGAAGAAGGAGTAGAGCAGGCTATCACCATCCTCTCAGCCCTTGGCCAACCTGGGACCGGGATCCAGCAATGTAGCCACTGGTGCATGGCATCCCTGAAAAATAGCCCGGTATCAGCAGTGCAAATTAGATCTAAAACAAGAGGATCAAGTGCCCACGATTTATGGGGCAATAAGCACTGCAGAAGCTGTCAGGGTGACTCAGAATGCACGTTGTTCTTCAGTGCCCTGGCAAACAAACCCATGACTTGATTGCCTGCTGGACAGCAGGGAACTTAATGACTGATGCAGGAGCATATTTAAAGCTCTCATCCTGTGCCTGATCAGCTGCTGAGCTAGCAGCACAAGTTACTAAATATGAGATGGCAGTGCAATTGCAGTAATTCCCAGGGCAGTTTACCTAATATTTATTCCAATAATAAGGCAAAAGGAGGACCTGCTAGGGGCAGGAAATCTGAAACTTCTGGTGCTGTATTTCACAAGATAGGGAACAAGATAAGATTAACCACCTCATCTGCATATCTGTTTTGCTGCATGTCATTAAAACTACCAGTTAGCCTTGCACTGAGTTCAGTACTCTGAATGGTTAGGCCACCTCTTCTACTGAAAGCCAGCCATTTTAAGTGAGCAAGTCTGGAACAGGCTCTTGGGTATCTTCTTTGACAAGCAAAGCCAGCAGGGCATCTTAATAATAATCTACTTCATGTTACATCAAATTAAAAAACCCAGGAATATGTTTCACTGCTTTGATTCCTCCTTTTTTTTTTTTTTTTTTTTCCCTTATGCCCAGCACAAACAGCCATAATACTGTAAAAAATGAAGGTAAATTTGATTTTGTTTTCTTCTTGCTCTAAACAGCAAAAAATGCAGTGACAGATGTTATACTCACCAGCCAAAATCTTTTGCTGTGATTAGCTATTATTAGCATGTGTCTAATCCCCAGGGGATTAAGTGGTTCATCTAAGCATGGCTTCAAGTGTCACCTATGTCTCACATGGACATAAACTAATCTCTTTTGTTGGAAACAAATGAAGTGATAAGTGTTTGGAAGCCTTCTAATTTACAGAAAACACTGCAGTTTGTTCTCTACAAATCCCCATGTCAGGGTAAAAGAGCATATTTTATATTCAGTGTTAGTCTCTTTAAAATCTAATGGGCACCTAGCTCTGAAGTGCAGTTTAAGAAGTTACTTTTTATGGGACTCTTTAGATGACCGGGCAATCCAAGTTACCATGAGCTCACTCCTGTGTGGACTTGCCCAGGTTGCCTCTGAAGACTTGCAGATGGCATGAACAGAGTAGGTTCAGCCACTAGGCAGCAGGCAAAGTACCACTGCCTCCTTCTAAAGTGTAAATGCAAGCTTCACAGAGGCCAAATAGAAGTTGCCTCTGGCAGGAAGCAAGGACAACTTTTTCCAGGCTATAGACAGCCCTAAACAAGCTGTCTGGAAAGCAACAGGGTTCACACCAGCTACAGGGCAAAGTTGTGCACTTCTGTTCAGGAAATCCTGTGCAAGAGGTAGTAAGTGACCACTGTAGCAAGTCCAAAACATCCAGAAGGCTTTAGCCTCAGTCTGGAAGTCCAGACTGTTGGATCAGAACCAAAAGCTTCAGGACTTCCTGGGCTGACTTCATAGGAGTTACCTAGTGTTTATGTCCAAGGCTCCCCAACACTTAGCACCCAGTGTGAGGAATAACTGCTGGTGCCATCAACTCCTATTTGAATGTCTGAAGGCTTAGATCTCCCAGGTGAGCCTGGGAAAAAGAGCACAGGAGCAGCCTTTGCAGCTAGGGAAATTTTTTAGTCGCTTAAGAATGGCAAGCATGGTTTGCTGCCAAAAGTAGTCTTCTAGCAATTTCTGCCTACTTGTCTTTTTCTGATGTATTTTATTTCCATGAAAGGCTGCTAGAAGGAACATTTTGGGAAGGAGAGAGCTGTAGTATTTATGTAACTGGAAATGTTGACAAAATTAGCTAGGAATAGTGTACATAAAAATGTTCATTGCACAGGAGAACCGAGTACTCCCAAGATTTTTATATGAACATGAGGGCTAAACTGCATTTTTGCGCTTATTTATCCCCTCCCCAATGTAGGTAATGCATAATGTCTTCCTACTCTTGAAAGGATCACCTTAATTTGATGATGCAGGTATGAGAAAGAGCTAATTATGTGCCTGCTCCATGCAAGTTGGCGAAACACGTGCCTATGCAGATGCATGTGTATAGTCCAAGTGTTTCCCTAATTAATGCTCTGTGCTTATACTCCTAATGTGTTAGAAGCAGAAACACTTCAATGAGACAAAGCAGTGGTACAATCAAATCATCAGATTTATTAGCTTTCTGGGCAGCTTTTCCATTATGTAAAAGCTGTGTTTGTATTAGTATGGGAGTCAGACCCATCAGTGTGAGGATTACAGTTGGTTTTTACATAATGGATTATCCAAGATTAAGTGTTTTATTCAGGCACACGAGCAAAAATAACCAATTAGTGACTTTGCAGATTCCTTATTTAAGGGGAGCTGGAGAGCAATTGACACAAAACTCTCCTGCTACCTGCAGCCCAAAGACTGAAGCAGAGTAGTCTCAAGGATCTCCAACATCTCCACTCAGCAGGTAGGTCTCTCTTCAGCAGAGGTGGATCAGACTGGCATCTTCTGCAGCAGGGAAATGCAGCTTGCATGGTAGCAGCTAGGAACAGCCTAGTGTAGCTTCATGGGTGTTTGGGTTCTGGGTTGATAGCTCAGCTTGGATGGTATTTACAAGCCTTAGATAACTGTTTTATCTTGGCATCAGGACAAATACTCAGTGTCAAATACCCTACAAGAATGTATCATGGAGATTCTATCTTCCTAAAGTCTGAGAAACAAATATACTGGGATATGGATCAGCTGGGATACCCAAGGAGAAAAACAGCCATGGGCACCTAGTGGTTGCCCTGCAATGACAGATCAAGCCTGCAGAAAATGAATGTTATTTGTCATGTTTGTTGAAGGAGTGGTCAGAGGGCAGCCAATATCAAAGTGCATTATGCCATTGGAGTAGGCACCTAGGAAAGGCCTGTTTTGGTGAAAAGAACTGGTGATAAAAGAATACAGCTTTGCTGGCTTGAAAGCAAAGTGGACACTCACTGTGAAATAATTAGAAACAACATCTTACAATGTACAGTGCTCTACCAGAGCTCATCAGAACATTTTTCTTCCAGTGAAAACAAAATCCAAAACATTTCAATTCTTTAAGAAATTCTTACTGACCTTATCCATTGTCTGGTTTGATTTATAATACAAAAGTACAATGAAATGCATTACTACTGCTGGCAAGCAAAACACTCTTCCAAAGTAATTGCCATTAATGTTCAGTTTTGGCTGAATTTAGGCACCACAATGACTCAGTATCAGTGGAAGAGCTGGCTGTCTACATAGTATGGAAAGAAACTAGTTTAAAAATTATGGAAATGCATCTGTAGCACTAGCTACCTCCATCTACTGCTTGAAATAAACACCCATGTTTGCTTCTGTCTTGCAGAATGAAATACGCACAGTATGTTTTCCTGGCCTCGGTCCTCTACACTGTTGAATATAGCCTAGCTCAGACCTGTGCAGTGGACTCTTTCTCTGTGAAAGACAATTTTGATCCAAAAAGGGTAATTATGGTTACTTCAATAGTACATGTGAAGAAGCTTTACATGTAAACTCTTTTTCCACATTATGAGTTTTGTTCATTTAAAGAGATTCTTCACGAAAAAGTTAACTTCTTTCATAATCTGTCTTGCTGATGCTGTTCCTGTAGTTTTCTTTTCTCAGTACTGTTTAACCTTCTGAACATTATGGTAAAACCTGCCTTGAAAGTCAGGGATGTTACTAAAGCTCATCTTCTGATAGTTTGACACAACTTTGAGCTTCGAGCAGTTCCATGAAAGTAACGATTTAGATCCACATCAGAGAGGAAGCTCAAGCACAAGCCCTAGGGTACTTCTATCCATCACTAGTCATTCCTGGGAGTCATAGCAAACAGAAATTTTACCTAGTCTGGTATGCTGAACATTAACTTTTGTTTAAACACATCATTTGTGCTTCTCAGGAGAAAATGAGGGCTAACCTGCTGTTGGAAAAGTCCTGATGTGTGTCAGTACCCATTTTAACTAATGGTCAGTAAACGCTACAATTCCAGAGGCAGCTGGGATGTAGCGAGCACTTTCTCTACACAAGATTGGCTTTGCTGGAAACAGATCATGTCCAGGGAAAGCTTTGTGGGAATATCCCAGTTTTAAAAAGTCAAGCTTTTGCTCAGGCTCCTGAATTTGGGAATTAAGGTCTTGCAGGCTTAAGTACATAACTTGCCTAACATATGTCATTGGCTTCACTGCAGAAAAAAAAAAAATTAACACAGATAGCTCCTGCTCTTCTCAGCATTTCTACCAATAATGTTAACTTTTAAGGGTCTTCCTCTCTGTCAGTCACCTGTCAAGATCTTGTTATCATTTTACTAGATACTTCTTGTACATTTTTAGGGGCCCATTTTTTTACATGACCATATTATTTCCCTTAATATCTTTCCATTTCTCTGTGCTGTTACTCTCCCCAACATACCCTCTCTTTGTTTTGAGTATGTAGTCACCACTTTCTGCTTTGCTGGGTAGACCCTTTTCCCCATTAGAGATCAAAAGGCCCACAGCAGCCACCAAGATTGTCTCCAGCCAGTCCTTGTACCTGCAATTTGATACTGTTGAATTTGGTATGGTATACAAGATGGGGCTTGAACAGGAACAGGGAAGAACCAGTCTGGATCTCAGAAGATGTCTTAGGATGGGAGATGCTTTTGGTGTGAGCTCACTGTGACAGGAATGTCTCACTTGACAAGGACTACACACACAGAGCAGTGCAGAGCTGCTAGTCCCACTCCTTATGGCACAGAGGCAAGGGTTCATCAGGCAGCACTGCAGGATCTGTGTGCTACATTCCCGCCCAAACTCAGATTGATATTTATCAAGCAGTGCGGACTTAGGAAGGCACTTTGACTAGAAAATTGTTTTTGTGCTAATCTTGCCAAGGTGGCTAATCCAGATATTAATACACTTTCATGACAGTATGCAGGGAAATGGTATGCCCTGGCGAAGAAGGATCCAGAAGGCCTTTTCCTTCAGGACAACATCTCTGCTGAATACACTGTGGAGGAAGATGGCACAATGACAGCATCCTCCAAAGGCCGAGTGAAGCTTTTTGGGTGAGCTCTCTTGACTATCAGCTGTAGCTTCTATCATGACGCACTGGATGAGGGGGATGTGGATGATGATCTATCCTGAACACACAACATGGTTAGATTTTCTTCATCAAAAAAGGAAGTTCAGCCGAAGTATTACATTAGAAGCTAGAGGTTAGACACTTTTAAGTCCTGAGTTTCTTCAAAGCCTGGCTCTGGCTTGACTCTGTCACAAAACTACTGCATAAAATCAGTTATTAAGTCAAATCTTGATTGATGGAATGGTTAGATAAATTAATTGCAATCAAGTAAGGGAGCTAATGAAGGCTGTGGGACTACAAGGGCAGGAAACTGTCATTGCACTGAGAGGTTCAGGGGAAGGAGAGAAGCATTACTTTCACAGACGTCACATACAGTGTTGGACAGATTTCTGAGGAAAGCCTGTGGTTAACTCTTAGATGTAATTGCAATGCCTAAATGGACAGATGGCAGGAAGCTTAGAGTTTTGCCTGTTGGTCATGATTACTACAAGGAATTACAGCATGTAAAGAGATTAAATAGCTTTCTGAGTGCAGAAGAGAAAATCTGTGGCTTTCAATATGCTAGTACTAGCAGGTGGCTATGAACCTTGTCCATCTTAACAGTGCGGCACTCCAAGATATTTTGGGAATGGGCAAATGAGGTTTTTCAGGCATGCCATACTGTGCAAGGGGGAAGAGGCCTGAAAGGACTCTTTAGAAAACAAGTGGGGTCTCAAGGCTGCTGCAAATTTTATTTCTGCAAAGGCATGATGAGAGGAAGCACAGCCTGGGCAAGGAAGGTAATGAAGACTCTTCCACAGTTTCACAAATCCAAGTAATGCTTGACAAACAGTATTGAAATGTGGATGGCATTCAAAGCAAACAGATTTTTTTCATTGGAACAAATGGACACCCACAGGGTTCTCAAAGGCTGTGTGACGGCTTTTCACCAGCTTGACGGAGGGGCTGTAACTATTACTGTGCTTGTTACAGACATTCCTGTGCCCACATTGCTGGGAAGGGATAGATTAACTCCCTGCCTTTTCCTGGGGCACAGCTACTAACCTCAAAAGAGCCCAAATGCAGGTGAGCTCACCCTGCACACTGCTAGCAGGGAACCAGGAAAAAACGTTCATTATTTTGCTTGGTGGCTGTCTGCTTGTACAGAAAGGGGTGGCAAAAAGCTTACTGAACTGAAGGAAGGTCAGTCAGGGCACTGCCACAGCCACAACTGAGCTGGGGACCAGATGGCAGCAGCAATCACTGGCACTGTTTGGGGGTGTCACAGATTTGCACTGTTAATGACAGTGATTTTGCCTTAAGAAAGGCTGCACCCATGCCTGAGGCAGTTGTGCCCAAGTCCTGAGTGAAGGACATCCATTTGAAGGTCTCATGTTGACAGGTTTTACCTTGAATCTTATGGATCTCATTGCAGTTTCTGGGTGATCTGTGCTGACATGGCTGCTCAGTACACAGTACCTGACCCAACCACTCCAGCAAAAATGTATATGACCTACCAGGGACTGGCCAGCTACCTCTCCAGTGGTGGTGAGTTAAATTTTCCAGCCCCCTGACACTAGTCAATTACTGCTGTCCAGATGTGTGTTTCCACATACAAGCAGGAAAAACAGTTCAGCTCCATGACAAAAAAATCCTTTTTTGGGGGGATGTTTAATCCAAGCTGTGCATTTTATCTCCACAGAAAGGGAGAGACTCCCCAGAGATCTCTCTTATACACTGTGTATGTTAACTAGAAGGCTTATAAGCATTGGGCCACACACAATGGGTTTTGTACAGCCAAGTATGGTGCTGAACCTAGGGAGGCCATAATTCCTAGGGCCCACTGTGGGCATTATAAAAGGTCAGTTACACTCATACTCCTCATAACTAAACAGAGGAGACATGTGGACCCACAGCTGCACCCCAGCAACAAGACACATTTCTCCTCAGATAGACACAGCTGCACTTACAGAAGTGGATCTGTTAACTAAGTCCACCTTTCAGAAACTGCTCATGCTGAACCTCAGCTATGCACCCTTCAAAGCCCATCCTTTGTGCCTGAGCCTCCCACAGCTGCAGTTCTCCAACTAAGGAAGTTGTGGAGGACTACTAATGTGTAAGAAAAAAGTACATTCCCTTAGTACTGGCAGATAAGCCCCACCAAAAAGAACTTATATGAGCAAGGCTAGAAAACAGGAGGAATACTTTACTGAGGCTTCCTGTACAGGAAATGTAATCTGTACTGTGTGTCCTTCCTTCCACCATGCTTAAGCAAGCAACATAAAGAGATATTTTGTCATTGAAAACCTAGGAAATGCTAGTCCTCCTAATATTTCTAGCCTAAGAAACAAAAGGTGAACATGCAATGAACCTTGTGGGGAAAATCATGGTCTCAAGATGCCCTGTGCTTGTTCCAGTTCTTCCCCTCATGGTGTGGAGATAAGCTGGATGTGTTACGTGATTATAGATCCTTTGGAAAGCTATCCCTGCCATGTGAAGTCTGCCATCTCCCTACTGAAGGAGCCACCTCTGCTCTGTTGTGCCCACTGTGACAAACCTGTGTGTTCTGATGTTTCAGGGGACAACTACTGGGTGATTGACACTGACTACGATAACTATGCCATCACCTATGCCTGCCGCAGCCTGAAGGAAGATGGCTCCTGTGATGATGGCTACTCCCTGATCTTCTCTCGCAATCCCCGTGGCCTCCCCCCAGCCATCCAGCGCATTGTGCGCCAGAAGCAGGAAGAAATCTGCATGTCTGGCCAGTTCCAGCCTGTGCTTCAGTCAGGTACTTCAGGCTAATTAGCAAACTCACTGAGTTGCACTGTAGGTGATTGCATTTGCTGCTCACGTGACAGAACCACAGCAAACTTAATGTTCTTTTAGCAACCTTTTCCTCATGTTAGATGTAATAGGAAAGGAGCTACAAAGGAAAATCCATGCAAGGACAAGAGCCTGCTACAGGCTGGTTCTGCAGCCTTAAGATTGCTGCTTACAAGAATCCTGTGTGTTGAAACGGGTATGCTACCAGATCAGCCTTGTTACTGTAGTAGACAGGACAGGGATGGATGCAACAAGCCAGTGTTTCTGCACCTGGAAATGCTTGTCTTGGCTATTTGCACAATAGTATCTTACCCTGGGTCTGTACAGCGTCTTCCAGGAAAATACCAGAAGGTGACTCTAGGAAGGGCCACTCTCACGTTCCTTAGTTCCATCGTGACTTGTGTTCCGTGTGGTCTGAGTAGCAGGGATGAGGGCCTCCAAGCAGCATTTCTGACTGCCTCTGCTAGCAGTGGGAGTCAGCAGTCACACCACATACATGCAAACAGACTCTGTCTAAAGCCCATTTTGAGAGCATCTTTCTGGAGGTACAGGAATTGACCTTCTAATTCAAATGCTCTCCATGAAATAGACAGATAGTTTTTCAGGATTATGCAGGAGGCAGAAATTCTTTTGTTGGCAGTTGAGCACCCATACCCTTCACAACCTCACTGCCTTGGCTGGAAGTTGCCTTTTTTAAGCCACATAACACACACGTTCTGCACTGTGGGACAAGGAATGGCAGCTAAAGCCTCCTGAACAGCATGTTGTTGTGTCAGCCAGTTCTCCACTACAGAGCAGGTACTGGCATCACCCAAGGCCATGGACATGGCATGGGCATCCCTGCCCCACATCCCACTGTACTGCTCCCTGTAGCAGAGGGAAAGCAGCTGGCTTGCATGGTCATGGCTGGGTGCTCAGGAAAGCCAAATGCCAGTGGCTAGCTGGGAAGGGCTGCCTGTGCCTGTGCTAATAGGCACAGAGAGAAATGCAAACAGCAATTTTTGCACCCTGCATCCTGTACTGTGATTCTGAAGTACCTTAGGAAGGCTATAGTTATAGCTTCACTGGAGACTTAGTTAAAGCACTTTGCAAATTTACCTACACAGACTAAAGTTTACTTTTCTTTCTTTCCAGGGGCCTGCTAAAAGTATGCTTCTGATCCTATCCTTAAGCACAGAAACCAGATCTCTTGGTCCTGAAGTTGCCACTCAACAAATAATAATTTTAAAAAATCATAGTATGGAATAGTGTGTTTTTGCTGAAAAACACATGAAAATATTGGGGGATCTTTAAACAGTGTGCAATATAATAGTGATATTTGAATTTTCAAGGGAATACCTAATGTGGCATTTGTCAATAAATGTTTTTGGAAAAAAGGCACCTCTGGAACTGATTTTATTGCTTGCTGTCCTGTCTGTGGGGGAGCAGAAGGATTGAGGATGCTCACTGAGGAGTGGTGAGGCAACAGCCAAAGGTGTTCCCAGCACAGGAGGGGCAGTGTCACTCCCCAGCACTGAACAGGAGGGGCAGGGCAAGGATGCGGAGAGGGTTACGTCCCCTGACAGCAGCGATGGTCAGACAAAGGCTTGGTGGCAAGGTAAGTCTGGGATTCACATAGAAAGTCCAGCCACCAAATGAGGGCAGTAAGGCACAGGGCAGGCTGCAGGCACATCAGTGAGATGGCTCCAGCCAAAAACGGGACTTGAGAGTGTGTCTGAGGCAGGGCTACCTGCAGCAAGGTTCCCAAGGGGAGAACCACAAATGCAATAAAACAGATGCTACTTTCAGTAACACTGGATATTGCTTTACATGAGCAGGTGTTTGCATTTCTAATGGAATTAGCAGTAATTTGCTCCCCTCTGCCTTCGTAATATAGTTTTCAGTATCTGAAAGGTACAGAACTGAAAGATACAGGACAGACCTGGGTTTATTTCAAAGAATTTTATAGATAGAGAAAACCAAAAGAAGAGTACCTAGAAATCTGCATGTAGAAAAAGGGTAACCTGAGTCAGCATTATTTACATTCATTTCCCACTGCTTTTAGTAAAATCACATTCACTTTGTGTTTCCTAGTAATAAAAAATACCAGTCTAGAACATACCAGCATCCTGCTGAATCCTGCAGTTTGTCAACTACAAAAAATTTTTACGTGTTCTAATTACCAAGTACAAAGGTAGGACCAACCTGAACAGCCCCTACTCCTGAGCCTTCCAAAAGGTGTAAGAACAAGGCTGATGTTGACCTAAGACCTTCAGAGCACTACACTGTTAAACAGCTTCTGCAAGATGCTTGCACACTCTTACCTACAGTAACCAGAAAGAGTATAGAAACCAAAGACCACAGACACTCTCCAGGACCAGAGACATTATCCCAAGGATCAATAAAGACTCTCACACTTGTATTTCCAGGATTTCCAGGCAATATTCGTAAGGCTCTCAACCTGCTTGAACTCTCAACCTTGCTCTTCAGGTCTAGGGAAAGCTACCCTGACAGGGTACAAGATTGTGAGCTCCCACCTAAAGCTAAGGGCAGAAACAGAGGAGCACTAGCAGGCAATGTAACAAAACCCCACATAGACAGAGAACTACTGAGTGTTGAAAAAATATCAGCCTTTTCTGCTGGACTAAGTGCAAGGTCAGAGCATTGACTGAATGTTCTCCACTTCCACCCTTCTCCCAGCAGGAAGTATTGGGGTGGAATCTGTGACCTTAGGACTTGTATAACAACTGATTAGACAACGCTAACCCTTAGCTGAAGGAGCATGGCCTTTGGACAAAACTGTCAGACCAATACTACCGGTCTCACAGAAGTGGGATTTTTAATGTCTATGGTTATACTAATTGCTTGACCAGAGCAGATGAGAGTTGTACGAAGAAGAGACAGTCAATATGCAGTGCAATTCCTCCTCAGCCACATGAGGCAAAGCCTGCAGGACCATAGAAATATAGTGGCGACTTTGGCCATAGAGCTCATATGCCCCAGGAACTGTACTTGGAGGAGCATGTTTCCATCAGGATCACAAGCAAGTCCTCATTGTATGATGTGGTAAATTAATGAACAGATGGGAGTTACATCATATCCATTTGTCTCCAATGACTTCAGGAAATGTGAAAGACACGGTGGGATAGGGCAGGTGGTCACGAGTGTATTCTGATGAGATTTACACTTCTCTTGAAATTCTTTTGAGTTCAACATGACACATCTCAGGTATACCTAGAGGCAGACATCTTCTGTCTGCTGTTTGAGCTGGCTGATGAAAAGCAGTCTATTATTCCTGGGTTTTATGTGTGTGTATAGTCCCAAGTCATAATCTCTGTCCTGCACAAACTTTCCACTGACAAGACAAAACAAAAAAATTGTTTACACATTAAAAGGACTGTTGTTTTGTCCTCAGAAGGTCCTTTAGTGCTGGCAGAAAGACTATGACTGCGCAACAGCAGGAGGGACCCTGCAAGGATATTGTCCTTCACACACCAGTGAACCTCCTCCAGCAAGGACACTGAGATCAGACACTACGATACCACCTTGAGTTCAGCCAGTTTTCCCTGGGTTGTGCTAACTGAGACAATCTGTGCATTTAGGTTTCTATTTCAGCCTCAACATTTTTTGTGGTAAGGTTCCCCTCATGCTTCAGTTTTATGTAATGTTGGAATTTCCACAAGTTGAGCTACTTTACCCCTTGTGCTGGTAACCATTGTGAGCAGCTGTGTGGTACCTGGTTGCTGGATGGACTTAAAACATGACAATCCTTGAGAGTAGTCTTAACTGTCTAAGATTAAGTTTTTGACATAAAAGTTGTAAGCAGTTTCTACAACACAATGATCAGACCCTGTTTATACAGGATTTGTGTGAAAGATTAAAAACCAGTTTTATTTGCTCTCACAAAAAAGGTAACAAATGTAGCATATACACAATTAGACAATGTAAAATACTCAGTTGAAAGGTTCTTTCAGCTGCAAAATGGTTATATAGCCTCACAAGCTTTTGTTTGAAGCGCAGGCAAATAATCCCATGTTGCAGTTGCAGTTACATATTCTTACTTGGATTAATGAACAGCAAAAGTCATACATGAGTGCTCTGCAGCCTTGCTTTGGTTATGATACTACAGAACTACTAAGCACCTCCTATTCATACCTGGCGCTATGGATACTTGGCACTTCTGAAAACTCATACTGTAATGAGGGGCTGATCACTACATGTAACAGAGGAGATTAGTTAAACATGCAATTTTGGAAACACTATCAGAGTCAGCAACAGGTGGTTACAGAAATCTCAAGTTTCAAGTACTAAATAGCGTTTTTCTGTAGATATTAAATCATAAAAAAAGAAAACGCCATTTCAAAACTTTTATAATTTGTTAGAAATAAACTCATACCTGGAAATACCAACTTCTCTTCTCTCTGTATTTGTTAATACATCCTCATTTCTTAAAGGAATGAGTTTATATCATAGCAGCAAAGAAGATTTTCAGAAGAAATCTTCTATTTTTCATGGTTTGCACATCTATGTATTTTCATCCCTGCATAACAAAATCAATACTATTCACTACAGCTATATTTCTTCTTCTTTTCTTTTTTTCTTTTTTTTTTTTTTTTTAATACACCTGTAACTAGTAATGAGTCCTTGTTTTGATAAAGACTGCTATATTCTGATTGCCAGGGTGGGAAAATTTTAAAGCAGAAGGGCTACTCAGTAGGACACCCTAACACACTCAACTGTCTACTCAAGCTCCTACATCTTCCCCTGCATCAGACACACTAAAATCTCTCAAGACCCTACACCTAATATTTCTCTAAATCATTTTATTTGTGGTTCCACTTCTTACCAGCAAAATAACATGTGTTAACTGCTAGATTTTACTTAACTGTGTACACTGGTTCTTCACTCAAGGGCAATTTCACATGTTTAAAATGTATTTTTACTATCTCCATTCAAGCAGAACATCTCAGTAACTTTTCTTAAATTGAGAGGGTTTTCAACTCAGTAAGACCCATGGTCCTTCTCTGTTCTGCCTGTATAAACAAGAAATTGGAGGACTAGGATGTGAGAAGTGCCCCTTATTAAAACTTAAATGAGGCAAGCATTATTTCATCTGAATTCTGTGACAGAATACATCTTTTAAGGCTAATTTTCAGTACAGCACATGAACAAGTAACCAGCTAGTAACAAGATACAAGGCCACATCTCACATGCACTGACTTTTTGCATATGTTGCTTTTCTGTGCTGTAAAAGTTGAGGGTATTTGAGGTAGTTCAGCTCTCCCCTACTGTGCAAACTCGGGCAATTCTTTTTTCTGAGACCTGAATATTTCATCAAATATGCAGTTCTTGTTGTTATGTTGGTGAGGTGGCTGATGTCAGCAAAGAGAGCAGTGGGGGATTTGTTTGTGTGACAAAGTCACTCCTCTTATGGAAAACACTCCAGCTGTTTTCACTGGCATTATCCTTCTCTCTGCAAGCCTGTTAAAGGCACAGCTCTAACTGTGCCAGTTGTGAAAAAGGAATAATAAAGCAGCTCCCCTACAATTTCAGGGAACTTTGCTGTTTACATAAAGTGTTTGGCAGCTGCAAGCACAGCCAGTGGTGATCTGTATCCCGTGATCTAGGGCTATCACACGCTTGGGCACATGCTTTGCAAAGCACAGGAGCTCAAACTGTTCTTAGTTAATTTCCTAAGTGTCATAAATAGCAGTCCTGCTATGTTCATGAGTGTGCTGTCCTGTCATATGAAAGCACAAAAGGCTAGCATTTCAGCTTTTTCCTGGCTATGCAGAGCTGAGTGGCCACTTACAGTCTGTGAGGGGAGGTGTTAGCTGTAATGGCTGAAGGATACCAGGCTAAGTGACAGCAATGGAGAGAAAGAAGGACTTTCAGGATTAGAGCCTCCACCACAAAGAGGCCAAAGTGCAAACAGGTGACTTGGGCAAAAACAACAAAAGAGAAAAGGCAGGGAAGACTGGAGGCTAGGGCTTTCTGTGCCTTCTCCCCTCCAAGAATGAGCTGATACCCCTACCTCTGCCTATGGGAAATAGTTCTGGCACCCATGTAATGGTCACAAATACTGAGAGAGCTGGGTGGAAACTCCTCTGTGAGAGAGTGAAAAACCTCATACACCTGAAGACATGGCAAGTGTTCTGAAATAAAACACTGTGACTAACCAGCAGGGAATAAGGGATCCTTTACTTCATGCTCTGAATGTGTCTGTGCACTTTTCCATCAAACCCTTCAGTCAAGACAGCCTGGCAGCTAAGGAAGCCACTTCACTCTCAGACAGGTCTTCCATCTGCCTTTGCTACCATCCTTACTCACACAGCAAAGCAATGGTTTTGTTCCCACTACAGTTTGTGACCTATATAAATCTTAGCTTGCCCTGGCCATTAGCTCAGTGATAAATCAGGAATAATACATATTTATTCCCATAATTCCTAGTTACCAGGCCGAATCCGTGTCCTATTGCAGCCTCTTACCAGTTAAGTTGGCAGTTGTGGTTGTTTGATAATGCTGTGTTTTATGCTGTGAAGAGTTAACAGGGGCAGTTGCTTCTAACTTGCGTTCCTAACTTCATCAGGTCGTTTCCATACGCCCTCCTCAGCCTGGGAGGAGTTTATTTTTCTGGGGAGTTGTCATTTGCAAGGAACATACACCACTCTGACACCAAGCCAGGCACCACTCTTCAGTGTCACTTGAAAGCTTCAACGTACCCCACGGGAAGAGAGGACGGGCCTGCTTTCCCCCAGTAGTCAACGGCACGCACTCTGTAAAAGCCGGAGACTGAGCTTCCTGCAAATGAAAAGGTTAGAAATGGTCACTGTGAAATGCTGACACCTGTGATACTGGGAGGATGTGAAGCAGGCACTACCCCTCTAAAATGTAGGTTTGTGGAACGGGCTGGGGAAAGAATTTCTGCACCCTACGTAAGTGTGTCTGTGCCTGTCTGATTAAAAATGATAACAAATTCCTCATGGCCAAACACTGGATTTTTAATTTTGTTTCACCAAGGATGTCCTCTCTACCTATTAGGATTTGCAAGGACAGCTACAGAACTGCTTTCCCAGCAGTTCCTTAGGAAGAAGGCTGTGACATTTGCCACACATCGTAATTTCCTTTTCTTCCAACTTACTTTTCTGCCTGAATTTTGCCTTTGGAACAGGTTATATGGGGACAGGTTCAACAAAGAAGCAGAACAAGAAGCACACAGGCTGACTGAAAATCCTCTGCTCTACTCAGGAAGCAGCACCACTTACTTTAAAGGTATGTGAGCTGATCTGTGGTTCTGCTGCTTTTTATCCTTGATCCAGGTCAAAGAACAGAGACCTAGCAGATCTTTGAACACACAAGCAATATAAATTTGGGGGTATTTCATCTAATTAACTGACTTTTATATGTGTTTTGGTGTTTTTATTCTACAAAAAAAAAGAATGCTAGAAATAATGGGTGAGGAGGAAGTTCCTAACAATAAGGACTGCTGAGACTTTTTTTTTTAATTGCTGTTGGTTTTGAAACAAACTACTAAAACTGGTATATAATATTATAATATAATAATGAATAATACTTTTAGAGATTTGTCATAGCCATGATTTACAGTCTTTGCTTGCCTGTGTAGTCCTTACATTGCAATAATAGCTCTGAACTTTTAATATGCGACCACTGCTGATGTTAAGACTTTCTCATGGTAAGATAAGCCCTTGTTTCTGCTAAAAACATTTCTCAACTGCTTTTTAATAGTATCACTATGAAGCAAGGTTTGTCTGTGTTTCACCCATCTCACCAATGCTTATTATCAATATTTGTAGGATGGTCATGTTGCAGACTAGACTGCATTTGCTTAAAAAAGAAAAAAAACAAACCAACCAAACTAAAAACCAACAACCACCACCCTCCACCTGCAGTTAAACAAAAAGATACCCAGATAAAACATCATTATCTTCCTTCACTTGGATGTTTCATCTGAGTAAGTTTCTATTACAAGGTCTGGTCATGGGTTTTCATGGGCTTTTTTTGTTACCATTTTTGCATATTTCTACACCAGCTACAAAAGTGCACTTTAACTTCTCAGAGACCTTGCCAGGCCTGCAGCGCAGTGACTGGCTTTTGTGACAAGGAATTACCCATGGCACACTACTAATAATCTCCTCACAACTACTTGTCAATCACTGATTGTCCTTGAGAATAAGGTTCTTACTGAGAGTACGATCCTAAAGGAAGGGATGTGCTCTTATTTGTGAGAGTCTGTACGTTACTAGCAAGTTATCTACCTTCAGTAGTTACTAAACAATGGTTCACACACTCATGAGTGGCAATATGACAGATTACCTAATGGGAGTGTTGTTGTCATACCTGGACTGTAGACCCAGAGAGTGAATATTGTGTCTTTGGCATTAATCCGCTGGTATACTTTTCCATCTGATGAGAATTCCACTTCAAATGTCTTTACACACCTTGAAAAGAGAACCAGAGAGGTTTCTAATTACAACTGTTACTATATGAACTATCAAATACCAGTCTCAGGGCTATTTCAACAAGAAGTACAAAAATAAGAAATGTTCAGTTAATCCATTCCTACCAAATACATGAATCACCACTATCAGGAAGAACTAGGGCTCCAACAGCCCCCAAAAAAACACCCAGACTGACTTGCTGCTTTGGGTATATGCAGCATCACAAAATGTGACGCATCTTTCACTCAGACACCAGGGTTATCAAAAATGAAGATTCTAGGGAGACTGGCTTGCAAAGGAGCTAAGTCACTGCTTCCTAAGGCAATCTGGTTGTACTGCATCACTTTTCAGAGTTCACCTACAGAGGGTATCCAGCTGAATCCATATTGCTGAAGCAAGCAACTGGAGATTTTCTCTTCCAGTTTACATCCCTTAAAGAGATGTGCAAGATCCCACTTAGGCATCTGCTGATGCAGAACTTTTACGATGTAATTTCCTGTCTGCTATGCTGAACAGAACTCCCTCAGAAATGCCACTGAATGCCACTGCTGCTGGTAAGCAACAGGCAGATTCCTTCAATCAGGCAGCAAATTAGGCAGAGTTGCTCTTCAGTTTGTGCACAGAGGTCCTACAGTTTATTTTGTCAAACAAATGCACTGTATCATCTATCAACGAGCACATTATTTTGTGAACTTGTTTTACTCTGTAAGGCTTGTGGAAACCTAGGGAGTAGTATATTGCTAACTCATTTGCATCCATTTTATTTCAAAGCTACTTACTTTGACTTCACACAGTCGTCATCCCACAGCACAGTGACCTGTCCCTTTGTGAGCGGGATCAAACGAACACCAGTCACCTGTCCAAAGACACAAGTCAATGTAAGAAAATTGTACAAACCAATCAGCCAGGTCAAATTTCTGTGTTCATCCTTCCTTACCAATTAAGTCCTTTAATTTTTTTTCCATTGAAACCAGGTGTAAAAAAAAAAAATAATTATTAGCTCTGTAGCTTTTTGCAGCCTATGCCTTCCACTCATTAACCTTGCAGAGAACCTTCAGAGGCTCTAGGGTACCACTATGAACATGGTGAGACTAAATGAGCAGATACAGACATCTAATATGGCAGCCATGATTCCATTTTAGCTTTAGCTGTCAATTATTAACTGGAGAGATGTTGTCAACCTTTGTACCATACCATGCGATTTTTAAAGAGATACTGCACTTTTCAGTGCTGCATTACTAATTTCCCACTATGAGAACTTCCATTCATCTCAGTGAAAGCTCCTAGCACTTGCTATGTAGTACTTTATCTTGAATTTTATCTCTGACAGCCTTCTCATCAAAAGAGAGAAGAATTGTTTACTTACTAATTCTTACATGGTACTTTTAACAAAAAAATAATTCAAATGATCCTCTTCTAAGATTTAAGGCAGGAAGCAGTTTCACTTGTTTTGATGTGTCTGATGGTAGAATACAACACATACTTGATCAGGAGCTGATCTGGGTCTTGCACAGATGTGGATAAGAAAGACTGAGGGAACAGGCAAGTCTTGCTTCAGTGTCAGGATGCCAGCTTCAGGAAATGGGAATGGGCCTGTTACCACTGGGTCCTGCAGAGACAAAGAGTTGTTGTGAAAAATCTTTCATTACAGCACATAAAAACCAACTGTTAAACCAGTGTGAAGTGCCTGCGTATTTACTTTAGGACTCTAAATTTCTAGTAGAGTTGGTATAAGGTTTCCATACTATGAGACTTCACACTCCCCTGTTTTCCAGCTCTTCAGGAAACAGAGGGTTTGTCCATCTCACAAACTGGGTCGATCACAAACGCCCTTAGGCACAATCTGTCACTTTTGTAATCTCCCATGGATGCCTTTCAGGCTAGAGGTCTTTACAAACCATGGCCCCATCTCTTCCCAGTGTGCAGAGCAAGCTACTGCTGGCTACAACAGCTACACAACAGATGTCTGGGGATGAGGCTGTACCAGATAGCAAAGATCATTTAAAATCTTGCTGCTGCCCTTTTCAAGGAAGAGCTGAAGTATCCTAGAGTATCCAACAGGCATTAGCAACAATCAGTTATGGTGACTGGGAAGGGAAGACACAGAACTGTACACCAAAGTCAGAAAGCAAGTACTGTCTGTGGGCCCTGAAGGGGATAAAGATGACCTCCTTCTTTTAGCCTGGGAGTCTGAATGCATAGGGGAAGCTGTGGGGGGGGGCAGCTGAAGTGACAGGCTGCTCACATATGCTCACATACAGTAAGTAGTAAAGCCATGTAATCTCCACATGGCTTTCATTCATAGGGAGGAGGGGAGTCAGGGAAGACTTACTCCTTAATTACCTCTATGGTGCATTCAGAAATAGTGAGAATGAGCAAAAACTATCGGTCTCCCTGTGAGCCCCTCACAGTTTTCTCAACTTGCACTGGGTAGTTTTCACCTCAGGGAGGTGTTTGTTTTCTATTATTAAGTGGGTTCATTTCAACTCTCTATTTGGCCATTCTGTAATATACATGAGGCCATATGACTTACTTGGGGAAATGGAAGAGAAAGAGTCTCAAAGCTCACTGAAGATTCAGAGAGAAGGCAGAATTTGCCCAGGAGCAACTGTGCCTCCTTATTTTATGGGTAGGCCCAGAGCAAAGAGGTTGTATAACATAAACACAAAGGTGTAAGTTGTGTATGAGCTACACTTTTCTGCAGGACTGCAAATGAATTTTTGTGCATATATGAAAAGTGAATGACTGTTGGCTAAGTAAATTTTGACTACGGGCCTGATTTCTTGTCTTTTTCACAAGCACTTTACCCACACAATACTTCAAGGAAACACATACCTCAGCATCTCTTATTTGCTGGAAATGTTCTGGAGAAGGAAAGTCAGGGCTTCCTAGGTTTTTCCACTTTAGATAGGGATTGGTTTGGTTGTTATCCATGTAATATGTCACATACACCAGCTCTGTAGGAACACAAACAAAAGAAAGTAAACTCTTTCTTTGGATTTAAAGATTAACAAGAATAAATTTAGCAGGTGTGTACAGGTGAAAAGGTATCTACCTTTTCAAAAGCAGTTTCAGCCCTTTGGAGCCTGACTTCCACTGGAAAGTCCCATGGCTAGCTATGGGCTACTCATGAGCTACTCTCATGAGGCTCTAGAACTTACATTTGCCGAGTTTACATTGCAAATTACTACTTCCACAACCAGAACTGAAATCCTCCCTCTTTTTGTACAGGTGCTGTATGCATTTGTTGGGTAATTGCATCAGCTGTGCAATTCTGTGTTCCTGCTGGCTGTCGTGGAGTCATCTCATTAACAGAACTGCTGCCTGGCAATATCCAGACAAGCACATTGAGATCACTAGTTTTTGAAAAAGGTAGCACTTAGCAGTTGCCACTAAAGTCAGGCTCAAAGTGTAGAAATTAGGAATTAACTTTTCAAAGAAGAACACCATTAAACCTCCGAAAATCTGGGAGTGCACAAAAGATGAGAGAGGATGTTTGGAAATTAAATTCACTCTTGCAATGAAAGGCAACTCAGAGTAAGTTTTCCAGCGGATATTCTGTTTTAAAGATCACTTAACGTGAGCTGTCTACATTATATTTATTTACCTCTAAGTTTGGGGAAGTGGGTGGCATTCACTGTGACGGTGCTGATGTTGGATGAAGTCCTGTTATCCTCACTTGAATACATCAGTACTGTAGTTTGCCAGCTGTCAAAGGGCTGTGTCTCACTTGGGGTGTGCACAGATGCCAGCACGCCAACTGTGCTGTTTTGAGCACTTTCATCTCCACTGATCTTCACTTCTGCAAAAATCTGCTTTTCTCCTTCAAAAAACATGACAACTGTTAAGCATCACTATTAGTCAGTCTTGTGTCAGAAACTGCAGGTCAAAGCATCCAAATAGATTAAGCATATATTTTATACATATATGTGTGTGTGTACATATAACTATATTCTGCCTTATTTTACCAGTTACAGCCTTCAGACAGAGTCATTTTACATCAGCAGAGTATGTACATATTAGTTCTTATGCTTAGCAGTTCAGCCAGCAACATGCAAACAGGTGACAGTGAATGAGGTTCTCCCTGTAATATGCTGCACGAGTCTTCCAGTTGCAGGGATTTCTTAAAGACAGTTGCAGCCTGATTAAATGTACTCCTTGAATCACAAGAGGGAAGTACCAGTCAACAAAAAATAAGTGGTTAGCACACAGAGGGTATACACAAAGCAGTAAGTTAAATTAAACAGATAATAGACTCTCAGGAATATTTTCTGAGCTATCAAATTCTTAAGAAATGAAGTTTCATTTTCTTAACACAGCTAGTATACAGTGAGTAGGAGAACTCATGCTTTTATGAATAGTGAGATGGCTGTAACAATCTTTCTTAGACTGGAAGCTTCCAGGTAGGAGGGGTTATTGATGTGCTCTTTAATTAGGGGTTACTATACCTAGCAGTGCCAGCAAGCCCATGGCAGTCAGCACTGGTTTCCGCACCATCTGCACGTGTGGTGGCTTTGTATTGTTCATCTGAAAACGTGCTGTCAGGGTCCGCTGGGTGAAGTAATGGGGGTGGTAGCTCAAGAAGGCATTGTCATTACTCAGCAACGAGTAGTTGATAGTGTTGTTGGCTTTGGAAATGAGCAGGTTTTGGTGCTGGATGATTACCTGCAAAGTCGTACAGAAAATGAACCTTCACCTTGGAGAAAAGCCAACAAACATGCAGCCCCTGTATTTTTGTTAAATCTTTACAGCATTCTGTAAAGAACTGTCACTCTGCCTTTTAGAAGAGACTGAAGAAAATAACTGTTTATCCTAAGTTTTGGAAAAACTGTACTTTAGGTGATATATTAATCACTGTAAAATCTGAAGTAACCTGCCAGAAGTAAGTGTCTGAAATAATTATTAGTACTCTTCATAAATAATGAACACATTTCTTCGTGTATTGCACTACAAATGATGCTCCTCTGTCTTGAATACTTAACTAGTAATCAGGATTTACTATCTGAATTAAATTTAATGGTTCTCCAAATCTGGAATTACTTTGTACCCACTATATCTGTGTCTGGTCCTGGATTCAGTTTCTCAATTAGTCATTTTTCCACTTGGTGCTAACCTGGAATTAATTCTCCTGGTGTTTCACTGGCTACTATGCTGCTCTCCTGCAAAACATCAAAGTTCCCATGTTTTCTGTTTATTAGATTGTGCCAGCATATCAGAATTAAGCAGAACTTCAGAAGGCTGAGAACTGAACAGTCTCACAATCTTGTCTCTGAAGGAACACAGTGCTTCAGCTTCTATACAATCAAGTGTTAACTCTCCATTGGATGTGTCTTTGTTTCTCCCTTCCTATCACCACATCATTATAACACTTTTATTTTGTCTTGCAAACTCTCTATGGTGTACTCAATGACTTGTTGCCTTAGAGAAGATTGCTTGTGTATGCAGTCTCAGGGAACTGGGAGCCTTGGTCTCTGCAGGAGCAACTGATAAGATGTGTCTTTCTTCTGGGTAACATACATGCTCCTGTATTTGGAAATTATTCCTTTGCACAGGAACACTTAGACTAAGTGCTCCTTAAGGTAGTGGCTAACAAAGCAGCAGGCCTGCAGTGGAAATTACTGCTATGCAGGGGAAGAGCTGAACTTGCTCAGGGGCCAGGATGCAATTACAGCAGAGGTGGGAATGCTGAGAATTCTCTTCTCCTTCTGCTTTTCTGGTCAACATTGGTAATTACCAGCAGTAATTAATAGGATCATGGATACAGCCAGAAATGCAAGCCAAAGAATGGACTATGCTGAAAGCTCAAGGAACTGTATTATTATACCTGATGTCTCTTGATAAGATGAACTTATGAAGGAGCTGGGAAATAATTCTCACATATGTGAGGTGACAGCCAGCAGTACTGATACCAAAGCAGTAGTACTATATGAAGAGGGTATGTGTGGGAGTAATCTTATGAGATGGATCTAACTGGGGGACTGTATACATTGTCCAACTCAGTTCTCTAGCACTTCTCTGACAAGTTTTCAGTTTGGTTCTGGGTTGGGCCTTTTTTTTTTTTTTTTTTTAAGGAAAGATGAAGAAAACTAATACAAATTAAATCAAGCTACTAAAACCAGACTATTCAGTGAAACCCCACTGTATCAGTAGGGAAATCTTTTTTGGAATCTCTTAGTCCAAGTAGCTGCTTAAAAATTACCTGTTAAGTCTACTTTTGCAACTGTATTAGCACATCAGGGACACTACAGTGGCAAAACTACCAATGAACTGTTACCTTTACAACCATAGCTGCATATGTCACATCAGCTCGCCAGAGCTGCGGAATGGACCATCCAACCATTGGATCTGCTTCATCGTTATATATGGCAACAGAAGAAAAACTTGGAAACAGCTTCTGGATTTGTTGAACTGCTTCTACTTCTTGTTGCAAGATGTAGAAAGAATTCCCATCTCCCTGCAACAGTATTTCATATCTGCTTAGTGGTAGTGAGAAAGGAGTAGTAAACATTCAGACATAACCTAGAGTCATAAACATAAAATATATTCTGAAAACATAGTCCTTGGTCACCAAGCTGCTGTGGATCAGCAAAATCAGTATTTTTACCTCAGCTACTACATCATGTGCTATTTGCATGAGCTCCTCCTAGAATATAAAATGGAAAATAAGTAGAAGAGTTGTTTCCCTTTGGGAATTAGGCAAAGACAAACTTGCTTTCAGTTGAAATCTTGTAACTGAACACCTTCAAAATTTTGCAAGAATACCCAGCCATGCTTCCTGCTATAGGCTGGACACTCATCATCATCATCATCATCATCATCATCACCATCATCATCAATCTTTGTAAATTAGAATAAAATGTAGCTTTGTTTGAACTGATTGAAAAATGGCTTTAAACAAAATCTTGGACTAACCTTCTTATGGAGAGAGATGTAATCCAGCCTTACACCAGTCTCCCCTGTGAAGAAGTTGGTCCCATTGTAGCAATGACACAGAAGACTCCAGCACATGGGTGACTTGGGTAAGGGATGGAAGGAATCCCCAGGCCCTCCAAATTTTAGAAAAGGACTGGCTGCTCTTAATCCTTCTGAACAAGCATCATAATAGTTGAGAAACCCTGAAGTCCAAGCAGATGAATATATCATATATAAGATGATAACTTATAACAGAAATTGGATCTAAAAGTACAAGAAGATGTTCTAACCCTGTTATCTGATTTATTGGCAAGATCTCACAAACTGGGACTACCTTTTCCCATGTGCTGACAACACAAGAAGCCAACAAAACGTCAGATGCCTTCACAAGGTTCTTCTAAAGATCTTGTATGAGCATGTTCCCAGAGCATGTAACTTCAATGAGGAGTTTCCCTCTTATTCCACCCTTCATCCCCTTACTGCTACTCACTGTACATTATATCCAATTAATGAACTGCATCTTCTAAGTGCAACTTCTGTTTTGTTTTTTTCTGTGCCACTACCCCTGATACCCAAGTAGGGAATAAAGTGTAGCCAGTAACACAACCTTAGCAAAACAGAAGCAGTGTACCTGTCACATTCCTTATTACCCCTGTCTATCTTACTTCTTTGTCAGTATAACTTATACCTCACTGTCACCCCTCTGCTCACCCCACACAGGTGTCTCACTTCACCAAGCTCACAAGTGCTCCAGAACATGCTCACCTTTAACTGTCATAGACACATTGTCAAAATCGTGGTGGTCTGGTTCATTCCATGTCTCAAAATTCCATTTAGCAACATGCTCCAATCCATACCTATCTGTAGGAGAGGACTCATTTTATCAGTGAGCTGCATATCCAGACAATACCACTATAAGTGACTTATACAGACAATTCTATTAGTTCAGGCTGCAGGTGAGGCTCAGCACCCAGAACTACCACTACATCATTTCCCTCATTTTTTTTTAATAACGAGAAAAATGTAATTTGTGAGTTTCAAAATGATCTCTCATTTTTGATGAAATGAAGCAATATTTGAAAAAGATGGAAGGTGAAAGGGAGATGGCTTACAGCTTTGTGATTAGGGCTCTCACCTATTCTTAATTCAGGTAGAGCCTTCTGCCTTGTTAGAAATATTTGAAGCTGGCATATGAGAAGTATTCAGGTTATCACGCTCCAGTGAAAGCTGGTAGTTTACAACCACAATAATATAACAAGGTTAAAAGTCAGTCCTTTGAGGCAAGCCAAATGTGCTACCTAGAACACTCTACTAAATATGGATGTTGGCCACATCCATATTATTCCATGGCCTCCATGGTCTGTTCTGGCATGTTTGTTTTCTGATTTTGTGTTGAAATCCAGGGCCTTGAAATTGATCACAATGCTCAAAACTTTTTGAAGTAGCTAGAAAGGATTATAACAGAACAAATAACATGGCTTTTATTTTTTTGACTTACCTATGTATCTCCTGGCCAAAACAGTAATTACGTTTCTCCACTGTACTACATGTTCTTTATCTTCAAAATTTAAAAAATATCCTGATGGATTCCCCATCAGTTCAAATCCTAAAAAGGACATAAGAAATTGGTCTCCTGTTTTTGTGAATGCTATCTCATTTTTATTAATGAAGGGGTTATCACATCTGAAACAAACTTGTTAATGAAGCATTAAATGGGTTCTCTTTCCTGTTTCCACATGTTATAAACAGAAATATTTCAGTTTTGAGATTGTTTACTTGTTACTTGTGAGTGACTATAATAGCCAAAGCTAATAACTGTCAACATAAATGCAGGGCTTAGAGGAAACTTACAATAGTGGATGTTTGTATAAATATATGCAAGTTATACATGAAGTATCTGCTTCTCCAGCCCTTTTAGGTATATGTTAACGGTGTCAGAAACTGCAACCTTCTCTTCAAGAGATCTCATTTACAAGTTCAACCATCTGAAACTGCTTTCAGAGGCAATGTAAAATCATTTGTGTTGTCTTAATTGCTATAATACCATTTTGCTCACACTGTTTTTTATGGGCATGACATAAAGGCAAATAGGTAAGTAATGAATTTTTATCAAAACCAGCCTTGGAAAAGCGCTCTAAGAATATCCTAATGATTATACAACATGGACAACAGATATACCAAGATGTGGAGGCAGGGAGCTGCCCTTACCTGGAATCAGTTTATTTTCCCACAGGCGATCCATAAGGCTATCCAAGGCAGTAAAATCGTAGTTAAGTTTGCCATTCACCACTCTGAAGAACAAAGGTAATAAAAATTACAAGTGTAAATATTATACCAAAGATAGGACTTGATTAGTAGATAATGATTCAGCTGGCTTCCTTCTCAAAATTTACATGAGACTTAGGTTCTTGGAATTGTACACAAACTTCCTTCCTCTAAAGTAACAGGTCACCATAAGTAAGTCATGTCACTTGACCTATCAAAGCCCTTCCCCTATTTCAGCAGCAATAGAAACAAAATAATGGGTCTGCTTGCTGAATTCTGATTTTTCACAGAATATTAAGATTTCTAACTCTCTGCTGAAGTAAAATTTACATGGGTTTTTTTTTTTTTTTGCTTAAGCTGTTTTTCAGTTTCCACTGGATTACACCCACTGCTAGGCCATAACAACACTTTTCACACTGCTCCATATGCAGTCCTTCTTAAAGTACTCTTAAATTGCAGTATATAATATAGATTACTTAGCAGCACTCCTTATGGATTTAGGTCCAGATGAAAAATAACTTTGTATCTTTCAAAGAATACTGAATTTATACACACAATATCCATAATCCTTCCCGCATTGTAAGCATTTGCTTAACATTTGTCCTGTACTCCCAGGATGTCAGGCCGCAAATCTTTCATCCAGCTTTGAATAAATGCATTCAAATGCTTAGCACTCTATGATGCATTTCTTTGTGTCAAGATTGTACAATATGGAACACAGGTACCAAAAATGTGGACATGCACATGGATGGGAACACTGGAATTCTTTTACGCAGGGGATGACAAATGGGATTTGCAATTTGTACATCATACACTAGAAGATTTGCTTTAAATTCCTGAAAGGCTTTTCTTGCCTGGTATCCAGTGGAAACAAATACAAAGTACTATGTGGGTCAATTTCCCACAGCTTCTGAACTAACTTACGGCCTGATTTAACTGAAATCTGAAAAAGATGGAGAATTTTTGCCAGTATGAAGTGCCAAATAGGAATTAACAATGGAGTTCTGTTGAGAACGCTCTGTTAGTGTGACTTACTGGTGCTTGGCCCAAGAAACAGCCTTGGACTGGTGGCCAAATTATAGCCTCAGTATGACCTGAGTAAAAGACTTTTTAAGCACCCTTGACATAAGTCCAGCCACGGTCATATAGTGGCACTGAGTGAAGCCTTGGCAACCCATCTCAAAGCTGATTTCTCCAGCAATGCCAGGGCACTAAAACTAATTTTTCTGGCACAGTGCAGTCTGACCAGTTCTCCTGAAGTCTTGCTCTTTCCTAGGCACTTTGCCTTTGCTTGGGTGGAAAGCTAAACAGGTGAACTACAGATGCAATGCTGCCAGTATGATGGAAGGGGATGAGACAATCACAGTTCTTACAGCTATCAGTGCTAGCATAGCATGACAAGCAAACAGGATTAGACATGAGATGGAGGCCATCAACAGAGCTCTTAAATCAATGCTGGGCTCTGTGCTAAGAGTCATAACTTGTTTCTTTCTGTGCCTCTTCATGCATTTCTGATCCTCTTTGATGTAGGCTCCTCCTTTGTGCTTTCTTGTCAAAGAGTTTTCAGTAAAGAAATTGTAATAGCAGTTCCAGTTCTCAGAGAATTAAGGCAGGGATGACAGAATTGCCTTGTAAATAAATAAGGGAACTGTGCAATATGAAGACAAATCTCTGACCAGGATCAAGAAGAGGAAGACAAGGCAGGCAAAGTGTAACATAGGCCATATTCACTACTTCAGCCCCACATTTCATAAAAGAGCACACAATCTTAGTCTCAACCTGGTCACACGCTTTTAGCAAAGACCTGAAGTAGGCTTTTTATTTTTAATGTATATCCTGCTGCAATGACAGTAATTGTAACATATGCAGTCACTGACAGGCTTAGGGTTCCTGCCCAAGTCAAGCGGTGCAGCTGTAAAAGAAACAAATAGCAGAAAGAAATTTATTTGCTTTAGTATACTTAAAAGTACTTTAAAAGTCACTGCTGAACTAAAGAATGGCTATTTGGAATCAGGTTTTTTCTTGCTTAGAAATAGGTTTTAAAAAAGAGTCCTGTTCCAAAGTTCAAAGACAATTTTTTTTTTTTTCTAAAACTACTTCTGCTCCCTCAAATTCATTAACTATTTCCAGTTGTACCCTGTGTTCTATTGAATTTTCTGCTTGCATGCACACTTACAGTCAGTGTGTGCAACAATGATTAACACTGCCTTCTAAAAAGTTAACAGCACCATACATTGCATAAAAGCAAAAGAACTACGATATTCCTGACTTCAATCTAACATCTACACAGTATAATGTGAAAATATAGGTATAAATAAAACCTCCTATTTGATACCTGTACACTTAAGATCCCAGGACATTTACATTTTTCCTACTGCACCAATTAAGTAACACATTTAAAACTGAATGTCATTGCCAGCCATGACTGAGTGATGGTACATGAGATTTTGTGTTATATGTATAGGTATAGAGGCACTTATTATGTTCTTTAGCTGACCTGTCACTTCAGAAGAATCTCTTCTTCCTCCCAAGTGCACCCGACAGTATGTGCTCATCAATAAAATGATTACTTGACTGGCAGAATTGACACTCCCTCAATTTTTATCTTATCCCTACCTATACTACATTTCTGATGTGAGATCGATGCATTTCTTTACAGCATATACAGTACTGCTAGAATCTGAATTGCATGGTTGCCTGCCATGTAGTGACTGGAAGCCATGCTGACTGTTGCACTTGAGGGGCAGAAATTGGTACTATTTACAAATGTTCTACATGGGCAAGGTTGGCTCAACTGCCAGGCCCTTACCAGGAGTGCTCTGAAGACAATTTTAGGACACTGAAGACCAGATCAAAACTGTTACAGGCACGTGACAAGGTAAATCCATGGCAGAGAATAAACATGACATTGCCAAAGTTGTTCAAAACACCTTTCTACATCTAGACTGTTGGTGGAACACTATGTACCTATGATTGGGCTCTTGGTTGCAAGCTCACAGAATTTAACAGTCTATTTTTTGCCTGCTCCTTTTCCAATCTTTCTGTTATGGTTTCTAGACACCACTGCCTTAATTTATAAACACTCAGAAGGTTATATACTTGTCACTTCATTTGAGTGCCTGCAAGACTGGGATTGTTCACTGTTTGCTGTCAGGTATTTTGAATGTCAGGCAGCAATCACTGTCTTGTCTGTGCCTGGCTTTCAACTGTTACTCAGCTGGGATTTTTCTGGAAAGCTTGCCAAGTAGACCTTCTCCTTGTTCATTCATTATAAACAACTACACTAATGCACATTCTTGTATACTGGCACCAAGGCCCATAGAAGCACCAGGCCTGAGGTTGCTATATTCCAGAGACTGTTGCCTGATGGTGAGGAATCTTTTCAGTCTGTACCATGGTCTCAGTTCCAGACCCACGTGCTGCCTCTCGGGAGCAACAATCATGCTATGATTGTGAAGAGCTGTGATGCGAACAGAGGGGTGCCTGCAGGTTGTCACAAAATCTCTTTGCTCCCTTCCTTGGACAGGTTTGCTTTGTGGGTAAACCATTGCTGAATCAAAGGCTACAGGCCCACCTTAACAGCCTTCTACAACCTCCTGTTACTGTAAAGCTTTTTTTTAAGTATGGAGAGAAATTCTTTTTAAGTGTATAGGTAGCACTAGACACCTTGCCAAAGTTTTGTAAGATACTCATGTTGTGCTTCTTATCCATGCCACTTTCAGCCTACTCCCATTCACAAACTTCATCTCTTGGGAGGACAGAGGTAAGATAGCTTTAGCTGTTGACAACTTGCATCACAGCTTTGCTCCAGCTACCACAGACTATTAGTAGTATAGACTACTCCTTAACCTATAGCTATTGCTTCCCTCCCGTGCCCAGCATCTGTTGCTTCTCTTCTGCCCGACATTTATCCTGTATAGGAATATAGTTGCATGTCCTGGAAAACATATTCACACACAGACATTGGACCAAATATCTTATCTACAGAGAACAGAGAACAAAAACCACAGGCAGGGAGTGTTTCCATTCCAGGTGATCTTCAGTCAAGTACTGAATATCTGATAACATGTCAAGCTAACTTTTACCATAAGACTTTATTGCAATGTACTAAACTAAATCTCCTAGGACAGTAAGCCTTGCAGCTGACCCTGTCAGTAGGTCAGTAGGTCAGATCCCATTTAGGAATTCAAATGTACTATGTAACTATCAACAGAGATACTCTGTTGAAGAGAGCCTAGAATTAAGATGGCTGGGAAATACCAATATACTAGAAGAGTACACATCCTCATTCTGACACTCTCACTCAGCTAGTGTGGTCTTCCTTTTGTATTTCTGCTAAACAGAATTACCACACACACAAAAAGCTGACATAATCTGGCTTGCTTTCATCAATATCTAAAAACAGCCTCTCATGGGCAGATTTGCCACAGTGGCTGGCTAACACCACTCCTGGCCTGCTTACATCCTCATTAGGAGATTCTATTTGGAAAAGACTGCTCACCTAGTTGCAAATCTAGCCAAGAAGCAGGGAAAGAAAACTGGCACAAGGTATCAGCAGAGGAGATATGCAACTGACACCTGTAAAATTTTTCTGCTGGCCAACTTCACGTGTGGAAGGTGGACTCCAGGAAGGAGGCACCTAAAAAAACCATCTCTCCATTGAAGGTTTTCTGTGTTATAATCTTAGAGAAGCAACAGCACCATCTGAGAGACCACCCTGCTATGGCAGTATCTAATATTTCTGCTGAGATAATGATCATATTACATACCATTATTCATTTGATAACGATCCTTAGTCATGTGCCAGACCATCTTTGCCCACCCTTGTAAGGGTGGCATACACTCTCGTCCACAGCGTTCAGGTCCAGGATATGGACCAATGGTAACACCATCACTGCTGTTCTTGATGAGTAAAATATGTATGATAATTAAATTCCCCCTCTCAAGACTAAATGAAGTAAAAACAGTTCTTGAAGTAAGTGACTGCTATAAGAAGCATCCATAGATAGTGTCTCAAACAATTGCTTACCACCTTTCTAGAATCCATGATGCCATTTTAAGGATTGTAAAACTTCAGAACACACTCAAGTGTCCATCTATCCTGGAAAGGAGTTTAGTTCCCAAAGTCAAGCTGTTCACTGGAAGTAAACAATACACTTCCAAATGTTTCCACAACAGTAAGTGTTGGGGGAACAAACAACAGTAGTCTATGCCATTTCAAATTCTTGCTGCTACAAGGTCCTCCAGAAGGAATGGTCTTCAGAAGTACCTGTCTTAATTTTTAGCCAAAACAGGCTGTTAATTGGACAGGGAAGCATGTAAGCTTAAGAGGAGTGCATCTAGAAAATGAAGGTCAAAAGCTCAGGACAGAAACTGTCAGTAAGTTTATATTTTTACAGAAGAGAAACTTGTTGCCCTCCAAGTGCCTCTTACAACACAAAAGGATCCCGCCTCATTGGTTTTTCTAATTACTTTTGCAGCTATGAGGAATGAAGTGAAGCCAGTTTAAATGTCAGGGTTTTATGAAGACTTTGTTTGCTCCAAACCCACCAATTGTCTACATAAGCTTCTTGTTCTGCTGAGTGCTGAAAAAACTTCTGGACCTTAAAAGCAGATCCTAAGGGACTGTCAGCACTACTGAAATGATATACTCAGAGTATACAAAGGGCAGAATAGCCCTCATTAGAATTCACCTTTCCAGAGGCTGAAATCTCAGCAGTTCTCTCCAGGTCTCTTCAGTGTGAAACAAAAACCCTACTAGTCTGGTATTTCAGGTTTAAGTAGTACAAGATCATTAATAAATAACTAAGAAATCAGTAGACTCTTGGGTTATTAATAAACAGAAGTTATTAATAAAAGTTCCTCCTGAATTGAGTGGAAGCTCATAATAAAGTACTTACGCACACTAGAGTAGCTTCTACCATGTTCTTGCTCCATTCACTCTCACTTTCGATGATCATTGCAGGTAAAGTAAATTGGCTCCTGTTCACAAAATCCCCATAATCCAAAATAACATGATAACTTGATATTTTTCAGGCTGATGAACACTGATTCTTCCTCCCTGGTGGTCCCCAAGCAAAAAAAAAACAAAACAAAAAACCCCCAAACAAAAAAAAAAACCACAAAAACAAAAGCTGTACTTTTCACATGCTTTGCAGACCAAAAACCTAATTGAGAGACTTTTTCAAAGCCCAAAGACTACCACACCCACTAAATAACTTGTTTATTTTACCACTTCTGTGTCTATTTATTAGCATTAATAATTTTCTGCATTTGCTTCTCAGCTCTATCATTCATGTAAGCAGGGTTGTAAAACCTGCTTGCTTTAAATTAAGGTACAGCTTCTGCATGGAAGCACAATGCTCAACATTTCAGTCAGTGCTGGCCCACACTTTGCACAATTCACCCACCCTATAGTGCAAATGAGTCAGCCCAGCAGTAAATGGGAGGATGCATTACAAAATCAGAGAGCCAGGCAGCATCCAGCCTTTGCTGATGTCACAGTTTGTCAGAGTTAATCCATCCACACAACCAACCAGCGTGGTACATGCGCAAAAGGAAGGATGGGTCTGCATCTCTGTGACTTAGGAATAAACCGCTTCAAAAATGGAGAATACATCAGCTGTTATTTACTGGAAATCACTGCCTCTTCTACAAGCCAGCCAAGAGGCTGTGCACTCAGCTGAATCTTTTTATTTTTTTAACAACATAAAGATAGAATTGACTTTGATTTATACAGCATCTTAATAAGCATCTTTGCTCTTTCAAATCAGCAGTATTTGAGCTTCACCTTGCAAAGCAGCTCACAAAATCCTCGCTGTGATCTGGCTGAAATTCACAGGCACAGAAGTACAAGCAAACAATGGATGTTTTCAAGCTGATGCTAATCACAGCCTATGATTTTCCATTTCTTACTCAGCCTGCTTTTGTGAGCATAGTCTCAGTCCTTCTTTCAGCAGTGAGCGTGCTGTGTGTGGGGGGAAGAGAGAGGCAGACAAAGCACCAACAGCTTCCTGTGCCGAGGTGAGTTAGCCTCGGAAAATATTGTAAGACTGTTGTCTCTTCTCCCCTCCACACCCCTCTTCCCCTTTAAAACAAATTCCAGATGTAAAAGGGGAAACAGGCTGTAGAAGCAATTTAGGCAAAGGCATATGCTATTTTAGTATGTGACCTCTCTAGACATGTGAACATTGCCAATCAGATCACCTAAGCATGGATAATTCAGTGTTGTGAGACCTTGTGATCCCTTGTTCAGGTTTGTTATGTTCACATTCATTTGCTAAGGGAACGATTAAAAATAAGGTGAAATAGCAGAAAATGCTTTTCAGCTGATTCTTCACAACAAATTTAAAGGCTTTGCACACGACTGAAAGGTTCAGTCACTGTATGTGAGCTGACTGCCAGAGGGTAGCTTTCTGATTGAGTTTGCTGTATGAAACTTATTTCCTTCTGTATAACACTTGGCTACAAGTAATATGTTCATTGTGACTTGATGCTGCCCTTGACGATGGAACTCCAGATAACGTCACCTATAAGCAAAAGTTTTGAAATGAGGTGATAAGGAGTAATCAGTAACAAAGACTAAAGATGCATGAGGAAGAGAAAATGCGACCAAATGCTGAAACTAGCTTACTTTAAGCACATAACTCCTTTTGGCACTGACTGGGAAAGCTGCCACTGAACTTTTCTTCCCAAGCAGTGACAGAACAGTTCTCTGTATGCATCTAGCATTCTAATTCAAGTACACACAATACTGCACCTTCTGAAATGAGCGTTCGAAGTACATATTTGACTTACTGTTTTAATTTCACAGTTCTGTTATTATCAATCTTTATTTGCTGCTTATGCTCCATCTATTATTTTCCCTGCTAGCTGAACAATGAAATACAGTCCAAAAGTATGTGACTCCAACTATATCACAGAACATAGCTTATTTACTGTTGTATAAATCGTAACATTGAGAAGGAATGATTGCCTTCCCTGCTGCCAAATAAGCACAAGAAACAAATTCGGCTATGCTTTACTTAGTGTGCTCTTGCAAGCACTTTGGTTGCTCATGCACATACTGTAACTGGACATGAAATTTTGCATTAATGCACAATGTGCTACTTTTACCAGCTATTTTAACTTTTTCCATCTCATGTTCTCAAAATTTGTTTCCACTTGTCAAGATGTGTACAAAGGAGCATGTAATGGACAAACCAACAGCCTAGGAAAAGAAAAACATGGAGGTAAATACTGAAGGTGTGAAGATTTGCAGCTTGATTTCTCAGCTGATGTACTTATTTTACATCTAAAATACAGGTAGCACATGGTGTCTGATTAAGCTTAGCAGCTGCTGGATCTATTTGCATAATATACGTACAGGTGTGTCTTTCTGCATCAATCCTTGATTTCCTATGGGCAACTTTATGTCTAACTTGAATATGTACCTTGTTTGAGAAATGATACTGTGTTTATTTTCTAACTTACCTATGTTTAATAACTTCTGATGGTGAAAAGAGCACAAGGAATATGCCTTTCATGTCTTGTTCTTCATCCTGAAGAATTTTTGTGATCAGTCGTTTCAGAAACTTCAGAACTGACAACCACCCACTATAAGCCAGTCTGAAAAGAGCAGCTTTTTAAATGGCATGCCAGAGTCTGCTCTTCACTCTTACATAAAAGACATGATAAACCTCATACAATTAAGGAGGTAAAACTAGCCAGTTGCATTTATAGATAGTTTTCTATGAGATGCAAACCAACAAACCTCTACAAACTGAGATAATTCTATTTTGAATCTGGGTTTGGCATTACATTCTAGACTAGTGGTGTATTATTAAATACAGCAGTGATATTTTTTACATTCCAAAATCTTCATGTTCATGTATTATGTTTTTTCCTTCATTCTTCCCCTTTCCTAAAAACCTTCCACTAATATGAAAAATATCTCCCCTTGCAATATAAAGATGCATTACATTTTGTGTTTACAAAACATGAAAATTTACTTCACAATGGAGTAAGAAATCATCTATTTTCTTTACATCCAGAAATGGGTTTCCAATATCCAGTTAAGATTACAAAAAATTTCAAGGAATGGGAGAAAAAACTTCAGAATTCCAGAGAGACTATCCTTGCTACATTAAATTTGTCTTAAAGATATACAAATATCAGTAGTATCATATTCATCAATAAGCACGCTTTGGTTCTACAGTTCTGGCTGTTTGTGGATGAAACAGGAAGGTTCTGTTTTTAAAAGGCAGCAAAGCTCAGACATTTTACACTCAATGTCAGCTGATGTATGTAAATTCTTCATATATATAAAATTTATCAGCTAGTTCCCCTTCATGATTTATTTTAATAAAAATCCTTTTTCAAAGGACAAATCTCAGTTAGTGACCATTGACAACTAAGCACTAAGTGTAAGCACAGTTCCACACTCTTCCTGCCCTAATCTCATTTAACACATTAAGAGTATTTTTCATCTAACTGAATCAAGTATATAAAACCCTTGAAACTGCTAAAAAGACTGTAAAAAGCTACATCAGGACTGCAATTCTATTTGAACTCCATACAGTGTAACCAGTTCTGTTAAAGCAGAATAGCAAAGTTAAGTAAGAAGTCAGAGGTTACCAGCTTCTGTAAGGTAATGATTTAAAGTTTATCTTTTACCTGTGATTACACTCTACAGGACAAAGATTTTTCCAGTGCTAGCGTTTATTTATTTTATCTCACTGTAAACATTATGAGAGTGATACCCAATTGGAAAGGCCCACACTATATCATGATACAATTTCTAATCTATTCTTATAGAAAGCTGTGATCCTGAGGTACTGTGCTACTGAGTGCTGATACAAAAACTGTTGTGGAACTACTGTAGCTACTTTGTGCCTTTGGTGAGTGCTAATCCATTGGTTCTGTGTTTGTAGTGGGAAATAGAAAGGGGCATGCATGCTGAATGGCAGCCTTCCTCAATTTTGAATATACAAATCTGTGTTAAATCTGGAAGATCTCAGTTTATCCTACAACAGGAACGATAGTTTTTTTTCTTTTAAAAAAATCAATAGCATGACTTTCTACATATATATATATATATTTTTCAGCTGCACCAGGCACTTGTCACAGCTAGAGAAGCAATGTGAGATGCAGTGGATTGGAAGGGAGTGGATGGTTACTTTCAGTGCACCCATCTTTCCTATTAAATTGTAACCAAATGTATGCCTTTTAGGCACATCACCTGGTCACTATGATATAAAGGTAAATTACAGAGTAACTGAGGTTTGAGGGCAAACAGTGCAGGCATTAGGCTTAAGAGTTTTTTTAATTCATTTAATTCAAGTGTTTCAATTTTTGAACTTCAAACACTTGTACAGAAGGAAGAACATGGCTATTACATTTGGACTATGTACTTTTGAAGATTTGATATTATTGACCTTGTAAACAAGCACTTTTAACTCTGATTTTGTGATTCTAAGATTAACTGTCCATATGTGACTAATTTAGCATTAATTTTTTTAATAGGAAGGTTACCAGACATGAATTGTACATTGCAATGACATGAATTTTTCTGAAATCTGAAAATCCTCAAGTATTTCATAAATACTCTTCAACTTTGCTTTTAACCTCTTACAGGTTTTAAATCAATTGAAACTTAGATAAATATTAAGTCGCAAAAGAAAATAATATATAAACTCAAAATTACTGGTCAATGATCATCATTCTTTTCTACCGTAGTTCCTATTCTTCAAGAAAGGCATTTCATTGTAGTACCTCTTTTGGTTATTTTGGCCAGTTACCACTGTTTCAAACTCAGCAGTTGACAAGGAAAGACAGCACTTTTAGAACCGAGTCCTTTTTGCTAGTGTCAGTAGAAGCCAGGACCAGCCCACTCAGAATTATTGCTGGACTGGAGCCTTGATAAATGACTTCATGTAATAGAGTATAAACTTTCATCTCCATAGTCCACTAATGAACCTTCTGCTGTCAGTATTTCTGTGTGTCAAGTGAAACTTATTCATCATAAAAAACAGTTCTGCCAAATCTATATAATTTTTTAGATTTCTATAAACAAAATGAATGATTCCTTCATTTTGTCACTTTTTTCCCATGTGGAACCATTCTGTCCAGAGACATTTAGCATCTCTGGTACTGTGCTGTACCAAAAAATGTTCAAAATTACTATTTGAAGTTTCTTTCTTTTAGATTTCAAAAAGTGTTATTTTTAGGCTAGCCTGAGGCAAACAAAGTTATAAACACCTTTATATGGAAAGGATCAAGTGATAATGATCAGAATTATATGACAATAACATCCTCCTTTCTCTTAGGAGCCGGATATTGGGAAAAGTGCTGTTGGAGAAAAATGCAGAGAGGTCTCTATCAAAAAAATTTTACAGTTGGGGAAACCCAACTGTATTATTCAAATTCCAAGACTGCAAATAACAGAAGTAACAGTTTCCAAATATTGGATACACTGAAAAGGAGAACAAGCTTACTTAGAAACTGAAGCAAGATAGCAAGTGAATTTTAGGAGGTCGCTAGACAAGGTAATTCTTGGTACTAAGAATTAGACAGTAAAATGGATGAAAGGACGAATTTGAGAGACTTGAGTTTAAGTCACTTTATTTTTAATGAAGAAATATGGAGAGGCTAAAATTAAATTAACAGATGCAGTGAAATCTTCTATTCTGTAGAGCACAAGACCAAAGAAACACACAATCTTTGTGACCAATGTGTAAAATTCGTTATGCAGATAAGGTGGACTAAAGCGTCCCCTTTTTTCTAAGAGGTACTTCAGCAAAGAGGAAAGGGTTACGAGTGGTTGACAAGGCCTTCCACAACAAAGAAGCAAGAAACAGGGTTTTAGTAAGACTGAAATTACCTTCTTTAGATTTCAGGTTTAGAATGTCACAATAACTACAACTACTAAGTTCCTGGTAGTAGCCAGTTTTATGAATCCATGACCAGCTTAACATCACAGAAGTGAGATGTGAGATGCTTCCCTTCCTATTCCTCCCTCATCTAAGTTTTGACTTTCCATTTAAGTAATTTTTATCTTTCGTTCTTACTTCTAAAGAGCAGCAAACAACTTTTTGCACAGGGAAAAAAGACAATGTTGGAACCTGTCCCTCTCTAGTCATCCTTGTGTACCAGCAACACAGTCTTCTTGTGGCCATGCAACTTCTATCTCAGATTCTTACTGCATGCCAGCTCATATTCTTCCTTGGCTGAAAAACAGCCTCCTCATCCCTTAGCTTGTAGGCCAGACGAATACAGCTCCTATGAGTTGTGGCATTGTGCCCTACCTATTAATCTGCACTGTTTAGTAACTAATAAACATTACTTATCACCTTTGTCAAGGGGAGGAGATGGATGTTTATTCATCACTTGGATAGGTCTGCACTTATAAAAAGATCTAAGCTAACTAAGAGGAAACTTCGTCATTAATATACCTCACAAGAATGAAGTAGACTTTCAGTGTAAGTCTATCTTTGTCCTGCTGATCTGCCTACATCTGTCTTTGGTTTACACAGAAGCAAAAAACCCTGTGATCTGAATGTGCTGACATGTAAAAACACAACTCTGACCTCCAGCTCTCCCATCCTACACACTGAGCAGAACAGGACTTATTCCAGCCTGCAAAGGACACAAGTCTCAAGCAAGACGGAAGTTCTAATCATACACCTTGAACATGTAAAATCAAAAGCTAATGCTACATGAGGACATATAAACCAGAACAAATCTCAGATGCGAAGTAGCTTCAAAGGTCAGATATGTGCTAGCCTGAACTCAGCACAATTTTTGGATCAGTGCAAGTTAATTAATAATCTTATGCATTATTTAAACTCAAATCCTCAGCTAGTGATACGTATATATCCAGCTTTACAAAGTGACACAAGTGACAGGCTCATGATTCCATAACTACCCATTCTTACCTTAAGGACTATTTAGCTAATAATTATCCTTTATGCAAATAGAGCAATGTCTGGCTGAAGACTTCCATTCATTCCAATGTGCAAAAACAGAGCTGGTACATTCCTGTCAAAAAGCTGTCCAGGTAAGACATTTGTCTCCCTTCCTGTGCCTCTAAATTCAGTTAATTTGTTCTTTGCCTGTTTTCAAAGGTACAAAACTGCCTCTTTTCACTTACTTTGCTTGTGCTGTTGGGCTTTGGTTTATCATTATGTTGTTGTTCATAAATATTGCTTATAAGGAAGACACTGGGCAAAAGTTTGTAAAACATACAATCAGTTGTAAATGGTACAGCAATTATCTTTCCTGCAACTCTCATCCAAGAGTTCAACAATTTGGTTAGGTTTTATTTCTATCTAATCAAATGGCATATACTAGGCTTTTCTGTTTCTCAAAGTACTATATTGATATTGAAACTGAGAGCATCTTCTTAGTACTTAAGTACAAAAGAGTGTTTCCAAAATACTGCCTTCACTGCATGTAGTAAACACAAGATGCCACAGAAAACAACAGGAAAAACCATAAGAATGGACTATCAATTCGGTTTTCTCTATGACAGCTTAGTATGGTTAAACAATGTCTAGCAAAACCACAGGGTAGAAAAGCAAGAAATCTGAATTTTAGGAATGTTTTTTAAATCCGCAGGAGAAGCCTTTTTAGTGGTCATGTCCTAGGACTCTCCAGAAGAATAACGCTGTCTTGCCTTCAAGAGCATGTCAATATTTAGATCAGCATGTTCTAGAATCCTTAAACAAAACCTGTCTCTGTAGAATGAGTGAAAACTACTTGATCATGTATTTGCACGTATGCTCATTCCCCAAGATGATTTTGATGGGCCAGCCCTAATAACAGGCGCTGGCTGACTGCATGAGTTCCACTGTAGCCTGCACATCAGCTCTGGGACTGTTACATGTCAGTGGCTGTCACCTTACTCACTGGGATTTGCAACTGAGAATCCTTGGGAAAACAAGACTCGAATCACAGCTGCTGGTTAATGCAGGCATTTAACAAAAAGCCTAACTTGCCTGGAAACTCCTAAATCAATTTACAGTGAAAATAGAAGTTGTGAATTGGAGAATTTAATTAGAAATACACAAATCTAAAAGACTCTCAGAATAAATCTCTCCTTAGTATGGCAGTTTAATTTGCAGAGGACGTGATCTGGCTTTCCTGACTTGTAGAGACCACTGAGCTGGAATGCTATTTCCGCTTTCATATTTGAATTAGTGTAACACTGAAACTCAACACAAAAATGCTTTGAAGTAACAATATTTTACCCCAATAAAGTGAAAAAACTAACCAAGTCTATCAAATTTCACATGACTTTCCTAAAAGGCATTGTCATGTTCTGTGCCTGTAGTCTGACAGCTTGTTAGGTCAGTGTATAAATAAATGGTTTTGGTTGCTGGCACCTTGCTTAAGTGTGCTTCCAAGTACATGTTAGTTCTAAAGATGAAAACACAATAGCTAACACAAGACAGAGAGAAACATTCATCTTACTTGTTCTGTTTTATGATGACTTCTAAAACTTTTAGTTTATGTTGACATATCTAAGGAACCCTGCAGAACAAAAGCAGATTAATAAAGTAGTAGGTGCTAAAGCAGTACTGTCTTATGTTATGTGTAGCTCAGGGGACTTTATTTCAGACTAGTCAGTTCTCACAAATTAACTGTTTTCCCCACATCTGTTCAAATATGTCCAAAGCACCAACAGCTGGGTCAGGTTGTAATGCCACCATAAAGAAACAAAGTGCAGTGGAACATAGTTTCTAGGTACCTTCCTCTGGAAAAAAAAAAACCAAAACAGTTTGAAAAAAAGAAATACAAAACCCACTCTAACCACATTAGTTTTTAGTGGATTTTTCATAGTTCAAACATGGAGAAAACAGCAAACATCACTTGACTCAAACTCTTTAAATGGCTGTAACCTAACTTACACTTGAAATCACTACTTCAGCAAGTGAGCAATTACACTATAGAGCTGTGATACCATCTGACTTCTGTTCTAAATAAAGCTTTTAAAATATCTCAGCATAGGGAGACAGGCTCACCCCTGCTACTCCCTCCTGGGCTTTACAGAGGTACAGCTTCAGATTTTTTGGTGGACAATCAGGCTGGGGAAGCAAAAGGATGCATATAAAAGGAATAAAGTTTTTGGGGGTTATGCCATTTCACAAAAAACAACTCATCCATTCAGAATGGAATGCAGAAGCTGCCTGCCAAAGAACCTGCAAAGAGAAATCCTACATGAACATACTGTGATGAATATTTCTTCCCCTGCAGAGAGAGTTTGTCAGGTCACAGGCATAATGTAAAAAGACAGGAAGAAAGGTGGGACTAAGGCCAGTTGGAAAGTCAGCAGTTTGTTTGGCTTGAATGGTCTTTCCCTTGTTTCTCCTTTTCACAAAACAAACCAAGTCAATGCATTTAACCTGAAAGAATGAGTGGTTCCGACAAGGTTCTGCTCAATTGCTTTTGCTCATATGGTCAAGGGAAACTTGAAAAAAACTTCTCTATGAAGATTCCAAGCGCAGAAGTACAATTAAAAAAACAAGAGTACTTTCTACTGTAATTCTATGAATGTTACCCATATACATGAATGTGCACACAAGTAAACTTTCACTTGTTTTAAACAGCTGCTCCAATACCAAAGTTAAATGCAATGAACTAATCTGTTTTATGTTATGCACTGCTTCATCTGTGCAACCATGTTAATAACAGCGCTTGCAGCAAATCATGACTTGAGTAAAATGCACACATTATGTTCTGTCAAGCTCTGGAGGAAGAAAGGAAGGAATAGCAGGTTTCCATTTGTTAGTGTGGGCTAAGCTGGAAACAGATCATTTGGTGAACCAGTAAAGGAATACACTTACTGACACCCCAAGGGCTCCTGCATACTACCCAGCTATTATTACTTTGGAAAGATGGTGTTGAATCTCAGTGCCAGAATCAGAAGGATGGAGCCTGCTCATGTGCACAACAGCAGACATCTGTCTTTGATGTCAGCAGACATCTCCTTCCCTCCATTCTGTCTTTGGAAATGGCAAGAACACTGGAAGCTCCAAGTTCTGCTAGGCTGCATAAGTGTATAGGGGATAGCACTTATCTGTGGTGGAATCCCATTTCCTTCATATAAAGTAATGAGTAATAGGCCTCACAGCCTGATAATTTTTGGGTTACACAGCTGAAAGATAGGTTGCTGACAACAATGCCCCTTCCTTTATTTGGTGTGGCTTTACTGCATCCTAAAAGCAACAAGGAAACTTTAAACATTAACAGTTTCTGGATACCAATCTAGGTTGAGAGCTGACTGCTTAACAGCTACCATGTTCATTTGACATGGAATCTGAAAGCATATGTAACAGAATAAAGTCACTTACAGGAAGGAAACCTTTATTTTCAGGAAAAAAAAATTGAAGAAAACTACTTCCTGTAAGCTTGAACACAGAAGAGTAATACGTTACTCTGTACTATTTTTTTTTTATGTCATTTGGTGTTTATTGGGAGGGGGTGTTGGCAAGGTGTTGCTTGTTTGTTACAAAAAGCTATTATTCTGATTATATATATTAGCAAACATATATATACCGCTAAACTATAATTCAAATACAAGGTCTCTTAATAGATTTCCAAAGAAATTATGTTCCAATCATCTTGTATATTAAAAATCACTATTATCCCTCAGGAAGCTGCACAAACAATACACACATCTGAATGGTAATGTGGTTTAATAAATACCAAATTACTTCCAGGTAAATTGTACGAGATTAGAGAGAGGCAGACAGCAACTATGCAATTAAATATATGAGCCTAGTGTACAGAAGCTGATGCAATCTTTTTTATGTAGCCTATAAAATCCACTCATTGGATATTGAACCACCCACTAGCTTTAAAGTATGTAGAGCAAGGGCACAATACTTATTTCCTGGCTGGCTGAATTCACTCGGCTGTAAGAAGTGAGTGGCATTTGAATAAGGACTTGCTGTCCTCATGCACAATTCTCTCATTCTCCAAACTAACTTAGGTAAGACAGGAAGTATTGAGATTTTGCCTTTTAAAATTTAGCGTCTTTATTACAATTGGTAGCATTCTGTATTTGGTAAAATTTATTCATATGCTTTTAAGTACTTTACCTGGTGTTGCAGCTTCATTTATCTTCTCTGTCACCTTTGCATTCTAACAAAGGCTAGATCCAACCTATTTTCCTGTCCAAGCAGACACTGGCTAGCAAAACTGCGGAGTACATTAGGGTCTAAAGTAAACTTAACATAGATAAAAAACTGACATGGATATTTATAAACAATTACATTAAATTGTAATGGTGTTCCCTTATGATGGAAATAAGCCTTACTTACAAACACAAAAAAATGTATACAATGAAAGCTAAAAATGGGGTTTTGTAATTGCAATGGATAAAACTCCACTGATTTTTTAAAATATATTTAAGACCACTATGCAGGTCCTTTTCAACTTCGACAATCAGTGCACACATTCCTAACAAGAATCTCTACTCTACTTTTTAACAAGTTATAAATTACCTTTAACACCCGAACATCCTGCTTTGAATTGTGGTTAAACTTTGCATAGCCTTAGAAAACATGCTGCATCACTTATTTGTATGATGTATCATAATACTTGGGAACTTGTTTTAAAGTTCTGCACTAGTTTAAAGATATATATCTTATTATTATTTTCAATCTGGTGGAAAAACATAATTATTAAAATCTTGTAAACTATTTCTAAGCAGGAGAGACAAAGAATTTCTAATAAGCCACTCTCTATTTAGACTGCTCCACATCAAAACTTTACAGGCTATCGATAATCTGTTCTTTTGCTTTTCAATTTTGTTTCCAGTTGGACTCATTAACGCTTTTTCTAAATTCAGAATTCTACACCCTAACAGGCTGTTACCAAACATTAACAAATCAAGATGTTCTTCTTAACAATAAAAAAAACACCTGACATTTACAGAAAATTCTGCCAGTAGCATCTAAAGTGTGTATTAACTGTTAAAACCATTAAAAATTACCAAGAGAATACAAGAGTGTTCTCACCTACCCCAAAATCACTTATGAATGCACTAAGCTAATTTCAATTTAATTTGACAATTGAGTAAAAATGCAGAGGTCAAGTTTGGTGAAAATTAAATGTGTCCATTGAGACAAGAAACATCAAAAGCACCCCCATCAGGGGAATACAAATAATCCCAGCCATTACATATTAGAAAACAATCAGGAAAACCATATGTAACACTGTTACATTTGTTCTGCTGTACACATAATTACTTGCTGTATCTCATTACTGGAAGAACAAAGTTGGGTAACTGTAGGTTTAAAATTGAAAATAATAGCATGTAGCACTCTTCTGAGGCAATAAGGTCATGGCGTTTGCTCTGTATGTTGCCAATGTGGTGTTATTTTTCAGTAGATATTTATTACCAGAAACTGCACATTGAAACAATATACAATTCAACAAGTTCATGTTATGTAGCAGCTACAAAGAGTTCATCAATGGTTTGTGTGATTATCTTTTGTCTAAGACTAAACTGCTGCTCTCCAGAAATCTCTGCTTTACAGGTCCTACCAGCAAATTTTTCTCCTCTGCGTTGATACCAACAGCAGTGACAGATCATTATACCCCATGAGAGTTACTAATCAATGATTACAAAATGTACTCACTATACAGAAACACTGCAACCTACCTCACTAGTGCATGTTGACTTCACACCATCAAGTGCTGCCTCTGGTCACAAAGACCTTTATGATAGAACACTTAGAACAGATGATGGAAATCTTTGTCACAAAAAAATTACAGATTTAACCCCATTTTTCTTTATTAGAACAAACTGGATTCAATTGAAAGTACTCCTTAATGTGTGCAAGGAAGGGCAGATTTCTTAGCCTTATGTATCACTGGAGCCCTGTGAGAGCGCTCTTCCTGGGATAATGCTTCCTTAAAAGCAAAATCAGGTGACAAACTTTTAGTGTTAAGCGACCATGCTAAAAAAACCTTCATGAATTGCAACCTGATGGAGGTTTTCTTCACTTTGCAGGAACACGTAAATGAAGTAAACACTGGGAAAATGGAAAGACCGCTTGAGGCTACCAGAATGGAAAACAACACCTCATCCTGCTTTCTCATGGAAAGAAAGACTCATGTCAAGATTAACAGGAAAGAAGTCATGCTAGCTAAGCTGAGGAAGAGTTGCTCCTGCACACCACAGAAGCTGAAAAACTTTCTTATGGACTTCTTTCCTGTTTTACGATGGCTTCCCAAGTACCGATGCAAAGAGTACATTTGGGGGGATGTTATGTCTGGGTTAGTGATTGGGATCATTTTGGTGCCTCAAGCAATTGCATACTCACTGCTGGCAGGTCTGAAGCCCATTTATAGCCTTTACACATCATTCTTTGCCAACATCATCTATTTCTTAATGGGCACATCCCGTCATGTCTCAGTTGGCATTTTCAGCCTGATAAGCTTAATGGTGGGACAAGTTGTGGACCGAGAACTTCTCTTGGCTGGGTTTGACTTGAATGATGATGCCCCACCATCCTCGGTTGATGGCTCACTGCAGAATGACCATCTGTCCAACTCAACTGCCTTCAATCTTACCATTGTGGGGATAAACGCTGAGTGTGGGAAAGAGTGCTACGCCATTGGCATTGCTACAGCCTTGACATTCATGGCTGGAGTGTATCAGGTAAGCTGTTGCTGACATCCAGAGGCAAGGTACGAAGCAAACTCCTAATGCTTTTTTGCATGACCTAAGCTTTGGCTTGTCTTTCAATGAGTTACATCATCAGTTCATTTGAATGTACCTTGGACAGGAAGCCCAACTCCAGGAAGCCTAACTGTAGGCAACTCAGAGACACCATGAGGCAGGCAGTTTCCTTACCATGGGTAAAACAAGAGTCTTCTGAAAGACCATTAATATTTTTTATACTCTTCTGCTTCTTGGCCTTGTTGCTTTCAAGCAACAATGAGGGCCAATACAGAGACATGAAATTCCCGGGTAGCTGTGTACTTAATAATGAAGAAATAACTCTTTCCCTAGATTTTTAATAGAGGTGTACACCTACTCAACTTCTTCTACAGCTTCAGAATGTTAAGCTCAGTGTTTTGCTATGTTCTTCGAAACTGCTGTCCAAAACATAATTCAAAGAAAGGACAAGAGGAGAAATAAACTGACTAACTTACTTTTCAGACAATGGCTGTGCTGGACTCCTTGACACTTAAGGCCATCACATGGATATCAAGAAAGCACAGAAGGAAGCATCATAAATATATTTATCTATAATATATATTATACTTACCTATATATATAATATATATATATTATAATATATATAACATATAGCATATATAA